>JALAZF010000449.1:0-600000 GCA_022829125.1 Lathyrus tuberosus | reverse complement strand
TTTATGTTATAGTATGTCAAAATTAGTCTTTTAATTCATAAAAAATAATTTTTAAAAAAAACTTGTAATATTTTGAAAAAAAAAAATTGTAGAATCTATTTTCAAAAATACAAAGGAAAAATCCATTTTTTAAAAGTTAAAACAAATTGACCCTAAAACACACCTTCGTGAATGATTTTATTTTCAAACCAAAAGGGGTGCACATAATAAATGCATAAGTTGAGTAGAAGTAAATTTGTTGGACGAAGCTGGGACTCGGACTCAGTCAACCAATAACATGATCAAAGATAGGGTAAAATAGGATAATTTTTATGACTCATCCTCATCAAGAAAATATATAAGTTCGTTAGGCAAACACGAGTGGTTAATGATCCTTTTTCAGACTAAGTTACTTTATGCAAAAGCTAGATAATTTGTCAAGCGAGATGACAAAGTTGTTAGGCAAGCAATGGCGGTTTCAAAAGAGCCCTTGGTTAAGAAACTTCAAGGTGGAGGGAAGATTTTTTCGCTTGGAGAGAAGGGAGACTTGCTAAGCGAGATAAGGCGACAAAACCTACTTCGACAAGTTGAACAAGACTTACTGATGAAGAAAAACAAGCTCGTTATGCGAGCCAAAGATCTCGCTAGATGAGGACACCATCACAAAAGTTTATAAATAGAGACATCAATCAATTCAAAAGTTTCATTCAATTCCATAATTCTATCATTATTTTAATTCATTGCAAAAATCCATAAAGAAAGAATTGAGAGGGAACTTCCCAAAAGAGATATTGAAGAATTAAGTGTGGCGGCTTTGTCCGACCGAGAAATTGTCGTGGATGTTTTTCATCCTATTCTTTTTTATCATCATTGTAAAGTCACTATGAGTAAGAGTAGCTAAATTCTCTTTTGTTGGGGCTAGAAGTAGTTATTCAATTATTCATCTTGATCATGTTGTTATGTATGTTCTAGATATTCTTTAATTTTGATGATTATCTACATTCTTAATGCTTGTTATGAATTAGCTACTTATAACTTGTTATAATGGTTTTGAAATGATATTGAGAATTTTCTTATATAGATCAAACATTTTCATATGTTAGATGCTAAACTCAGGACACATATTTAGGTTTAACATTCACATATAATGTTGAATCTTAATGTTATCGTATTGGTAGGGGTGTGCATGGTTGGTTAATTTTTGAAACCAAACCATATCCATTTTTAAATTATTTAAATGGTTTGGATTTATAACCATAACAACATTTCAATCAAAATCGATTATGAAACCTGTTAATAATTTGGTTATGGTTACATAGCAGGGTTTTTTACAAATTCGGTTTTAAACCAGTTATTTTAAAAAACTAGTTTTAAACTGGTTATTTATAAATTTAGATCAAAAACTAATTTATTTTTTTCTTAAAAATCAGATTATTCTTAAAACTGGATAAATACCATTTAGTTTATTTAAAAATCGGTAAAACTGATTTTTAAGATCCAAATTTTACAAAAAAAAAAAATCATATATTTAAAATTGGTTCTATTAATCATGATATTTTCAATTATGACATACTTCGGCGATATTTTGGTCAAGATTTTCTTCTTGTACTTCAATTATGTTAGCAGAAGAAATCAAAATAATATATTTTCAAAAGGGGATACAAGTTTCAAATAACTAAATTGCATAGGAAAAGGGATAGAAAAGGATCATGGTAACCAGAAGAATCCTCAAATCCTCAACATTACCAATATAACTTTTGTGCATTACAATCAAAGATAGATAACATATAATGTCCCTTTTGTGATAGGGCATAATACATTTTTCGAGGGCAATGTCAATTTCATCAACATCATCGGTGCCAAGAACATGCCCCCAAACTGCCAGAAATGAAAACACAGTCCATCATATTCTAATTCAAAACAAAAGAAAACAATAAATCAAGCAAGCAAACAATGGTTTTTGCTTGGAAAGGCTTGATTTACTTTGATAAAAATATTGATCATAAGCCATGACATATGGTAGCTCCAAACACTATTACATTCCTAATAACTAGACTAAAATACAGCTTTACAAAATCAAATCAAACTTTAAAAAATCAAATAAAAAAATCCATAATTTTGGTGATTTCCTACTAGGAAAATGGAAACACAAAGGTAATACCAAATTGTGAAGGACACTAATTTGTAAACATTTTTCATATAACAATAACTTGACCCAAATAACCCAATTAGAGACAAGACAAACCAATAAATGCACATGTAAGCATTAGAAATTCCCACTGAAGTTAAAACAATATCTCTAGAAATTCAATAGCAATAGAAACACCACTGTAAATTCCCACTGAAGCTATGGAAAAGGGTGGTTTCATTTCATTTTCAGCTGGAAATTCAGGACCTGAACTTGTGAGCTTAACAAATGTTTCACCATGGATCACAACAGTTGGAGCTAGCACAATGGATAAAGATTTTCCTGCAAATGTTAGCCTCGGAAATGGAAGAAAAGTAATTGGAACATCGCTTTATAAAGGAAGATCTATGCTCTCAGTTCAAAAACAATACCCTCTGGTATACATGGGAGGCAACTCAACTAGTCCTTATCTAAGATATTTGTGTTTAGAAGGTACTCTAAATCGTAAAATCGTCATGGGGAAGATCGTGATTTACGATAGAGGAATTAGTCTAGAGTTCAAAAGGGTCAAGTAGTGAAAAATACAGGAGGTGTAGGAATGATTCTCACAAACACATAATCAAATGGTGAAGAACTTGTTGCAGATTGTCACCTACTTCTAGCAATAGCAGTAGGAGAAAAAGAAGGAAAAAACATCAAACAAAATTTATTAACAAACAAAATTCCAGCCGCAACATTAGCTTTTCTAAACACAAGATTAGGAATCAAACCATCTCCTATAGTAGCTGCATTTTCATCAAGAGAACCCAACTTTCTTACACTCAAAATTTTCAAACTCGATATAGTAGCTCATGGTGTGAACATTCTTGGCACAAGGAGTGGAGTTACAAGTCCATCAAGCTTACCAACAGATCACAGAAAAGTGAAATTTAACATCCTTTACGGAACTTCCATGTCGTGTCCTCATGTAAGTGGAATCGCCGCGTTGATCAAAGCTAAACATCATGAATATAGTCCAACTATTGAACCAGGTTTAGTATACGATATCAAAATGCAAGATTACTTCGAGTAAGAAAATGGATTGTTTGAATACAGATGGTAAAGAAAAGAAAATTCTCATACCCTAATTTTTACCCCTAAGATCATGCCTCCATTTGCATCGTTTACATAACATCAACCATCTCATGTGTGTGTTTTTATGTATTCGCTAACCACTTGGAAATTCAAGAACATGTGCTTTGGATGTGCTTTGATCATAAACGAGGGTTTGGATGTCGAGAAGCTCAAGAAGTTGACCAGTAAAAAATTGTGAGATTCTCAACATCTCATTCCCCAATTCATCCAATAGCTCAAGAGATGGAAATCATTGATGATCAAGAAGTGGAAATTCATCTGATACACAAGACAATCACTACAAAGTCGAACCTTTGACTTTTGGGCTCTTTGATCAAAATTGAACTTCTCAAGATAAATTCCATGGAAACATGTTTGATGATTGAATTTGATCAAGAAAAATCAAGAGAATTGAGGTTACTTGCAAAAAGGGAAACAAAAGAGGAGTTGGAAATTTTCTTAAGTTATGGAAGTACAATGATTTTTTCTCGACTTTCCAAAGCCATAACTTCCAATCCAAGTAACCATTTTCTTTGCTCCAAAGACCAAATTGAAGAGCTTGTTACATACTACAACTTTGTCCTTGAGGATGAATTCCCAAAAAATGCATAAATTAAGAGATATAAAGCCATGAAGTTGGAGGTTCCACACTTTTGAAATCCAAACACTTAGAAAATTTTTCAACAAAATCTGCCTTGTGTTGGAGCCAACTTTGAGGCCATTTTTCACCACGATCCGTTTTGATTCAAGAAAAACTCAAAACATGAAAGTTGTAGAGAATGCTTCAAGCTTTCCAAAGAGTCCAAGAACACACTTTTATCATACTTAAGCTAGGAGTTTCGAAGAAGGGAAGTTGGCTCCTCAATGCTGAATTTCAAGTCATGTTCATGCCAAATTTTTGTTGCAAATCCTAGCCAAAGCCATGAAATCTGGTTTTGCAGCCTGTGTTACTTGCAAATCTCCCTATAATCAGAAAATTACTCAAGTCTATGAGGTATTATCCAAGTGGTCAAGACTTTGTTCAATGAATCATTCCATTTTGGGAAGAAAATTCATATTTCCATTTTGATAAAGCCACTTTAATCACAAGTCAACTTGTCTTGAGCCCATTCCATGTTTCTTCTGCACTCAAACCTTTCTAAACTCAGAAAGCAACACCTCTAAACTTTCCAACCACCCTAGAAAGTTGGTACTATGCCTTGGAACTTCAAAAATCCATGAAACCACAAGTTATATTCCAACCAAACCAAGTGAACTCCACAAATCCAATTATGCAGAACTCAATTCCTCGGCTCTTGCCCTATAAATAGAGGGTCTCTCCTCATTAAAAAAAACAACAAAAACACAATAAAACTCTAAGCAAACACCATTCACACCAGATTTTGCATTAAAGCCTCAATTGTGCCACAAAACCTCCATTTTCACATAACTTGCCAAAATCTTCTCTATTCATAAAACCATCAAACCAACCATCCAAACACACCATAAAACACATAAATAAGTTGTCCATAACACCGCTTCTCAACTGTAACTGCATTTACCTCAAAATCAAAATCACATTTTCTTCATTTTTCAAGAGAGATGGTGCGGAAAGTTTGAAGATGGTTCAAGTCATTCTAAGCATTCCAAAAGCACCAAGGGACTTCATTGAAGCTTTCTCAATCAATGAATCACTTATGTAATAAGTTTGAAGAGGCATTAGACCTTGCTCCAATAGGTAAGGTTTTCTAACTCTGAAACTCATCATACAAGCATTGTTAGGGTTTGCTTTCTGAAGAAAAAATGTAGCCTTTAATGTATAGAGTGTATCCCCTAAGTTAACTGCAATATATCTTGTGTGTATGTGAAGTTTGGTCTTTATGAACATCTAGGGTTCATGTTGAGGTCAGTCATGATTTTTGTTATGTGCTGATTTTTAGTGAAATTGAATGTTACCATCTTAGTCCTCATGAAAAATCACACAACTTTAATTTTTACATCGTTCAATTTCATGGAGTTTTGAGCAAGTTGACATTTGTGAAAGATTGAAATTTGGCATTTTTAACATTCTGCCATGTTCGTGTCGATGCACAGTCCTGTCATACCCTAAATTTTGACCACAATATTTCCCATCATTGTTCAAAACATCACCACAATATGGATGTACCTTCATGCCTCATCAATCCTCTCAAAGATTGTTGAGCATTCACCTCAATCAAGAAGTAAGGTTTTTAAGCCCTCTCAGAGCACTCAAGCAAAGGATCAATCAAGAATTGACATGATCTTAAACTTGTCCAAACCTCTCAAACATCCATGAAGGATCAAGAGGTTTCCCACATCAAGAATCAAGCATGAGAATTCAACACTTCAAGCTAATCAAGTCTCAAGAGCACCTGTGTCACCAAATTAGGGTTTTGGTCGACCAAGGCCTCAAGAAGGAAATTTTCATCTGGGCATGAGCCATTACTTTAAAACATGATTCAAGAAGCTCAAAGGGACCTCATGGATCCAATCATAAGTTCAAAATGGCCTCAGGGGATGCATTCATCAAATATCAAGAATTAGGGTTTCTTGACCTAATTCACCCCTAAGTTGACTTTTGACACAAGGCATGAGCCAAGACTTCAAGAAATGTTTTGAAGACCTCAAATATCTTATATTGATCCTCTTAAAAGTTTAAATTGACACAAGGAACTTGGTTCATGAGCAATATAAGGATTCAAATTCATTTGGACCACAAACTAGGGTTTTTGAGAAAAAGTCAACCATACCTTTGGCTTTTGACCAAGACATGATCTCAAACCTTGGGACGCGATGCAAGACACTCTAAAACACCTATGGAATCCATCCATTAGGTTCGAATTAGGTCAAGAACTTGATTTCATAAAGAATCACAAAGTTTGAAATTCATCTTACAAAAAGTTAACTGTGCCCAAAAACCAAGTTTGACTTTTGAGATTTCTTGCCAAACATGGCTCCCTTAAGTAAAAAACAATGTTAACTCATGGTTTGGATCATCATCCATCAAGAAAAATCAAGAAAATTGAGGTTACTTGCAAAAGGGGTAATCTTAAGAAACTTGAAATTTCTCTAAGTTATGAAAAAGGGTGATTTTTCCCAACTTTGCAAGGTCATAACTCCCAAAACACAAAGCCTTTTTCTTCCATCCAAAGCTCAAATGAAAGCTTTAATTACATACTAAAAAAGTGTCACAGTGCTCCATGATCCAAAAAGCTTGGATTTTGAGTTATAGAGCCATGAAGTTAGGGTTTCAAAACTTTTGAACTTGGACACTTAGTGAAATTTTGAGACAGAATCTATTTCATTTTTTTCAAACTTTGAGGCCATTTTTCATTATGATCCAAGATGAACCAAGACCAAAGTTAAACATCAAAGTTGAAGAATGATATAGGGGCTTTCTTAAAAGTACAAGAGCCTCCCATGATTCAACTTGAGCAAGAAGTTATAAGCTCCCCAAAATGGCATTTTTCACCCTGCCTACACAACGACATTGGTACATGACTTGTATCCCACGATTTCTTGAGCCAATTTTGGACACGTGTGTCATTGTATTTCTGTCTAATTTCAACATGAATGATGAAAAATCTGAGCATAAGGCCACCAAGTCAAAAATCATATCCCTTAGGCATGTGGCATTCAAGATTCATTTCCAAAAACTTCAACTTTGTCATGAAGCATTGAATGGATGCATAGAGCTGGCATGTATCAGTTCATAACATTACAAATTAATCAAGATTAGTCCAAGAATCAGAAGACCATAGACTTGTTGTCACACCCTCATTTTCACCCTAACTTTAGCCTTACATATCGTATCATTTTCATCATCTATGCATCCCATTAGGTCATAATCAATCATGCGTTTCATCGAGCTCCTAAGGCATGGGATCAATAGGTTCTTTGAATTAGGGTTCCTATTTTCTTTGAGGTACTTTCATTCAAGTTTGAAGCAAGGGTTAATTTTTCATCATCGAGAGTATCTTTCTATCAAAGTTCATCCAGCTACAAGGCTTTTCTCTGCCAAAGTTCATCAAGTATCAAGTCTATCTTCTTCAAGAATTTTCAAGAGTATCAGTGAACACCCAATGCAAGTGGTTCAAGGTTTCTTATCTTTTGTGTGAGTCGGTTGATGTTCATCAATGGAAGGAGGTGGTTAGGGTTTCATGTAAAAGGCATCTTGGTATTCATGGTACAAGAGATCCAGTTGTGGACCCATATGGTAATCAAGGCATTGTTGCTCGCTCAGTTGCTTACCGCTTGTTGTTATGGATTCATTGAGACTATTAGTGCAGTGGTGTGTGCAATGTTGATGGAAGTTCAGTGGATCTAACATAGTCTTGGTCAAGTAGGGAATTGGTTTCATAATTAAGGTCAGGGTGTATTGATTCGGTAGTGTGTGCCTGGAGTTTCAGTTAAGGTTTATGTGTTAATGCAAGTCATCGATGAACGATTTAGGTTGTGCTAAGCAGGCATGATTCTTGATCAAGAAGGTTCATAGTAAGTTACAGGTTCATTAGTTTTCAAAGTGGCAAGGTTCAGGTGGATTTATTGATTCAAGTCATCAGTTTATTTTTCAATCAGAGTGTTGGACCGAGCAGTTCATGTCAAGTTATGTTTTCTGATTCAAGTGATTTCATTATTTCAAGGTTCTAGTGCATCTGAAGATCCAAATGGTTTTATGATTCATTTTCTTAGGATGCATTCAAAGGTTGTTGGAATTTGGTCTTTAGGGCGTTTGTGAATCCAATTCAATTTCATTTTTCTTTCCAATTTCAATTCAAATTCCATTTTAATTTCTTTAGGGCGCAAATCTACATCGAACCTGAGCCACGGTGTCCCCTTCAAAGTAATTTTCTCATTGCAATAAGGTGTGTAGAGGAAACAAATCAAAGACAAATAATGGGACTCCATGGTGGTTGTTGAGTCCGTTTGAATACGGAAATTACGTTCGCGAGAAGTGATTCCGAATACGATTGAAGGTTCCCATGGCGCCATGAAGCATGATTCTGAGACGTGACTATTGCAGTTGTGTTGAAAGATGATTCACGGAGTTCGATCAAAGAGTGAAAGCGGATTTAAAGAAGATTGAACGGTTAGGTTTTCTGTGATTTTGTTTGAACCATTTTTCCTCTGAATGCATTGTTGCCATTGTGTTTCTGAACGGATGAAATTACATGTCAAGGTTTTTGGGTTCATTGCATTTACTAGTCAAACTGGATTTTGGGTTGACCCGACCCGTTTATGATATCCGCCCAGGCTATTCATGTGGGCCTACATCTTATGGCCCATATTCCTTTTCTATTTACACCTTTTTTTTTCTTTTTTTATTATCTTGGTTAATTATTTTTATAACTTTGATAATTATTTTGGATAATGATTATATTTTATCGTGTATAGGATTTCATAGTGTTCTTGTAGAAATTAGGGTTCATGTGTTCATCACTTGATTTCTCACTCCACACTTAATATAAATGCAATTAATTGGTACCATTGTAATCCTTGTTCAAAAACGAGCACCTTTCATGTTTACAAAAGTCAAAACCATTGAGTAATCAGATAGATATGAGAGGATTTGCTAATTTGGCCATGGAGGTTCACACGAGGAAGAAGAAGGTTGCCTTGGCGCCTTTTTTGAATTTTAGAATATTTGAATATTTGTTATTTTTTAATTGATTTCAAAAATTAATTTCTCTTTGATTTTTAATCATTTTTTACTGATTCTTTTTTTTCAAAATTCACAAAAATGTTAAAATATTTTATTCTAAAAAAATCAAAATGATATTTGTTAGTTTCTTGGATTGGCTGGAATTTTGGTAAAACAAAGGTTGTTCAATGTTTGATGACATGGGTGATATCACAACATTGAGTCTTAACACTGGGCTGTGTTAAGAGTTAAGTTGGATGTCTGATGTCACATGCGATGTTGTGACATCAGGTCTGCAGAATTAATAACATCAGGTTTTGTGATGTTGTTAGGGTTTGCGTTTTAGCTGGAATTATGGAGAGCAGGTAGTCTCATTGGTTGTGGATATCTTGGGATATATATTCTCTGTTGCATAGAGATTTGATGCAGATTTGTAGGAGGTTTAAAGGCTGAAGATTTAAGAAGATTTTGGGAGAGAAAATCTGTTTTGAAGATTCAGTTTTAAACAACAAATCAGGTCAGATATTGTAGCAGGTCCAAGCCCAATTCAGATAGCTATATAAAGCGCATCTGTAATGAAGGAAAAGCAACGAAGAAAGAGAGCTAAAGACTGAGAGTCGTTTTGTGTCTTCGTGCATGTTTTGTAAACCATTCTAGTGTGAATTGGTGTTGTCGTTTTGAGTTGTTCTTGATCAAAGCTGTGAAGCAGAATCAAGTAGTGTTATTCAAAGTGTGTGATCTTTGAATTATATCACTGAAGTGTTTTAGGGATTGAGTAGTGTTCTCATATCTAAGTGGTTTCTTAGGTAGAAAGTCACTAGTAGGAATTAAGATTAGGAGATTGTCAACTGGGTTGTTGAGTCTGTAATTTAATTCTACAAGTAGTGAATTTCATCCCTGGCTTGGTAGCCCCCAGACGTAGGTAGTTAGACCGAACTGGGTGAACAATTCATTGTGTTGATTTATTGCTGTTATTGCATTGTCCATTGCAGAGTGTGTTGTTGTGACATCGCACTTAACATCACACATCTGGTACCAGAATTTCAATATTATTTATTTAATATATTTTGAATTTTTGTAAAGAATTTCATTTTAATTGTTTTTAAACATTTTTAATGAAATTTTCTTCTTGATTTTTCAAATTCAAATGAATTTCACACCTTCATATAAATAAAACATGATTTTTCAAAACATTTTTCAAAGTTCACAACTTGTTTTTAAATATATTTGATATTTGATATCATATTTTATTTAATTTTCTTTGAAAAATTGTATTTTTAATTAAAATTAGGGTTTTTCCTTGATTTTAATATTTTCAAACTTTATTTGAAACACTTTTGGGCCTCTAATAGAGTGTAAAACCCAACCTCATTTGTAAATAAATAATTCCTGGGCCTCTGTCATAGTATAAGTCCTAGTGCGATTTTCAAAATAACGGTACGTTCACTGTTGTCATCTGGGCCTCTCCTTGAGTATAAGCCCCACTTTCTTTCTTTCAATAATCATTTTGGGCCTTTTTTAGAGTGTAAGACCCATCCCTTTTGTAAATAAATAATTTGGGCCTCAGTCATTGTATAAGTCCCTCTGTCGTTTTCAAAACCGCGGCACGATCGTCGCCTTTCAAATAAATCATCTGGGCCTATCCATGAGTATAAGCCCCATTTTTATTTCGTCACAAACACTTTTGGGCTTCTAATAGAGTGTAAGACCCAAAACCCTTTTGTACAAAAACAATTTTGGGCCTCTGCTATGGTATAAGTCCCACAACGTCTTTCGGTATCGCAGTGCGATCACTATTTTCAAATAAGTCATCTGGGCCTCTCCTTGAGTATAAGCCCTAATATTTTGTTCAAAAACTTTATTTTAAATAATAAACAAATCCCTTGGGTCTCTCCCTGAGTTGTAAGCCCCATACCACTGTTTTTAAAATCATCTGTCTATTTTTAACTAGTACTAAGAGGAGCATTATTCCTGGTGAAACTGCTCTTAGATCACTTGGGCCTCTCTTTGAGTTATAAGCCCCAAACATTATTTTCTTTTAAAACAACTTTCTTTTAATTCAAATTCAAACTCACATTTTTTCTCAAAACTTTCTTCAATTTCTTAAAACCCTAATCATACAGTTGTAATCAGTACAATCAATCACAATACACTTGGGCCTCTTCTCAGAGTGTAAGACCCAACATCTTTTCAATTCAATGCATATTTGTTTATATACCTGTTAATACACTCATATGTATATATACTTGTGCATATTTGTTTGGAGTTTCCCCAAGAGTTAGGTCTACACTCAGGTCAAACCAATGGTCACTTCTAAATTAGTCAAAACAAGTTCCCTCATAGGAAATTCCCCTCAATACAGTCTGCCTCTTCTTGGGCTTATTCAATATGGAACAGAGAAAGGCATTATTCCCGGTGAAACTTTTCTCAAGACTGTCAAAACTTAGAAAGGTATATATGTACAAGAAATTCATTTCCCCAGAGAGGATTAATTCTCGGTGAAACCTCTTCAGAATTTCTTCAAACCTTAGAACTGTTCAATAAAGAAAGGATTAATTCCCGGTGAAACCTTTCTTGAACTTTTCTTAGGCTTGGACCCACAGGCTTCTTAAAAGATCCCCAACCTCCTCTTGGGCTCAGTACAAGGACCAACATGCTTCTTAGAAGTTCCCCAGCCTCCTCTTGGGCTTAGTACAAGGACCCAAAGGCTTCCTAAAAGCATAGGATAAAATTTAGTCATCTCTACTAATTCAATCCTCAGGAAAGTAAAAAATTCCAGAACATCCTATCATCAAACAGGTTGATCTTCATCCCTTAAAATAACAGCCTCCTCTTGGGCATCATACAAACATCTCTCTACACCAGAGTCTACCACTTCTTAAGAGACTTGGATAGTCTCAGCCTCCTCTTGGGCTTCATTCAAGTAAGCTTGGAAATTCTCATAGTTTACCTTTTTTACTAAACACAAAAACCCACAAGTTTCCTAAAGGCATAGGATAAAACCTGATCATTTTACCAGTCTCCAGCAGAGTTGAAGACCTCTAAGGTCTTCAAACTCACCTTTAAACTCCTCTGACCCCCCAACAAGGCTTAACTTTCACCTTAAACATCCAACAAATCCCCAATGAAATCAGAGCCTCATGGCATCTTGTATTTCAACTCTTCCCTGATTCCCAGCAAGAATAAATCCCTTTGGATTCCCCAATACAATTTGGACCTGCTCTTGAATTTCAAGAATCCTCAGCAAAAGTCAGCCTCCTCTTAGGCTTTATATAAGAATTTTCCCTAGTCAGCCTCAATCTTGGGCTTTGTACAAGACAGATATAACACTCCCCAGAGGAGTCATTTTCTTTCAGCCTCAATCTTGGGCTTTGTACAAGACAAATAAAACCCTCCCCAGTGGAGTCATTTTCCTTTAGCTTCAACCTTGGGCTTTGATCAAGGCACCCAAAAATCAACATCCCATCAGATGAGACCATGAGTCCACTCTGTAGGAGGATATCTCTTCTATACATCACATATCAAAAACAAACAATCAACACTTTTTCTAGATAATTGTTGTAAGTGGCACACTTGTTGATTCAAAATCCAAGCTGGAGGCCTTCCCTTATCCTGGCTAAAATTTATCTTTCATCTAATTTCTGTAAGTGGCAAGCCTCTGGATTCCATACATCCAAGCAAATGTCCCTCTCTCAGCATGAAAGATTCATAAAGGAAAAAGTGGCATTGCTCAACACTGAGTTAAAGCTTCTTCCTTCATGACATCTTCATTATAAAGGAAATTATGGCATTGCTGGATTCTACATATCCCAGTTAAAGTAATTTCCCTTATGATCAATTCCTCAATACTTGTGATGAATAGGTGAGATATCTCCCTTTAGAGATGACAAATTCTCTCTCAGTCAACCTTTTAGCTTCAATCTTGGGCTTTAAACAAGACACAAATACTCAGATAGCTTTAATCTTGGGCTTTGAACAAGACACTGAATATCTTTCCTCCCATAGAATAGGAGGAACTACGATTGCTCTGATTTCCCAAATCTCTTTACGGGAATACGTAGGCATAAGATTGCGAAATCTTAGCGAGCACACAAATAAAAAATCTTAGGTCCAGTACCTTCCCAAAAACAACAAAAACATTCTCTCAACACTCCTAAAAGAGAAACTTTCCCAATCCACAACAGATAAACACAAGAAAGAATTTCAAGTTAACAGAAATACATGCAAAAGAAGGTTCATATGGATTACCATAGATACACTGGGTGTTAATAGCTTCCCTTTGTATAACCAGACCCCGATCCCCGATCTCTTAGCATTTGTTAAAGAAAACAATTGTGTGCAGGGTTAGTTTAAGATATCTCCCCCTTCCTTAACCAGCTTCATAGGATAAATACATAAATCAGAAAGTAGCACCAATCATGCGGTAAGGTGGTCGCGTCACCAGGAAAAAACCGACGGCTACAGAAAAATGGCGACTCTGCTGGGGAGTTTAGGATTAGAATTCTTAAGAGGTCTAGGCCTTGCTTTGCATTTAGTTTTTTCTGTTATCTTACTTGCTTTCTCATTATATATATATTTATATCATTTGTTGTCTTATTATTTGATACCCTTGTTTAAATTACCGTTATCTGGGAATATGATTAATACGCATGTGGTGAGTCTGAGAGAACATTAAGATAAGTGGTGGCGTATTCAAGGAGGCTTATAGGGAGTGAATCCCGACCAAGATAACTTGAGAGTCCACCGAATCAGTGGAGGTGTCCGCGTGGAATTACCAATGTTGAACGAGCATGTCGTGAAAGCATTGTTTTTCCCATTGGGTTACCCTTGAAGTTGAGGATTAGTAGACACTTAACCATTTGACCATTAGGTAGTGCGATGACTATCGGGAATAGTTGATATGCGATACTACACTCAAAGGAGATTCATCTTGGGATATTACAACTCTCATGAGTCAATCAGTTTGCTGTTAATATCCTTAAGAGGGGTCAATGATTTTGGGAACCTTTGTTAGAACCCGTTCTACAGGTTCAAAATTTAACCTTTAGTACACACCTTGGGAATGGGTAGATCCATGGCTCCATGCTTGTGACAAGGAACCCTTAAACCCATGTTTTCAAATGTTTTTGTTTGCTGCATTCATGCATTCATTTAAAAATACCTTTTTTTTAAAACAAGAAAAAATCCTTTTCTAAAAAAGACTGAAACAATAATTGCAAATATCAGAGGTTGCGTTATGGATTTCGGAAGAAGAAAAATGTACAAGTACACCTTCAAGGTTCAAAAACTGGAAGACCTAAGGAAATTGGGAAGAATGATTACTAATCCCGAGGCTTTCAGAGCTAAGCACGGAGGACTGTTGTCTCTGTTGAAATTCAACATGGTTGAAGGGATCCTATCTACACTGGTTCAGTTCTACGATCTGGTATACCACTGCTTCACTTTCCCAGATTACCAGCTCACACCAACACTGGAAGAGTATTCCCACCAGATTGATTTACCTATCACTAATTAAGATCCATTTTCTGGACTGGAAGAAATTCCAAAAGATCAAGCCATTGCAAGAGCAATCTCTTTGGAAGAGTCAGAAATCAGGACTCACATGACCACCAAGGGAGGAATCCAGGGTTTACCAGCTAAATTCCTAATGGATAAAGCTCTATACTTTTCCAGTATAGGAAATGTAACCGCTTTCGAGGATGTCTTTATTCTGCTCATATATGGGTTTTTCCTCTTTCCAAACATTGACAACTTCGTCGACACCAATGCTGTTAAGATATTCTTAATTGGGAACTTAGTCCCAACCATGCTCGCAGATGCTTATCATTCTGTACACTTAAAGAATTTGTACAACAGAGGGATGATCACCTGCTGTGTACCATTACTCTACAAATGGTTTATTTCCCACTTGCCCAAGTCTGCTGCTTTTTGGGATCACAAGAGTAGTCTGCGATGGCCGTAGAAGATTATGTCCCTTACCAATTCTAACATAGATTGGTATAATCGGATCTATGACGAAGTGAAAATCATCGACAAATGTGTAAATTTCCCCAATGTACCCCTCATTGGTACTAAAGGAGGGATCAACTATCATCCAATTTTAGCTCGCCGTTAACTTGGATACCCGATGAAGAATATCCCACATAATGCTCATATGGAAGGTCTTTTCTTCAAGGAAAGAGAAAATGACAAGGCACTAAAGAAAGAAATAGTGCATTGCCTGGCAACATATTCATAGGAAGGGGAGAGAATCACTGGGGAGGCCAAACTGCATCTCTGCAGAGCCTTATCTCCACTGGGTACAAACTAGATCCATCAAACTGAGGATGCCTTACCCTCGTTAAGAAGTTTCTCCTTTAAAGGAATTTGTCCTTTATTTCATGCCTGATGTGGAAAAACTCCAGGTCTCTCTCAACAAAGTCCAACATGAGAAGAACTCTTGGAAGAACAAGTACTAGATTCTTAATATAGAATGTACCAAGATTCATGAAATGCTAAAGGAAAAGGATGCTCTAATTGAGATATTCAAGCAGCATGCCATAGAAAGTCAGGAGGAATGAAGAAATTTGCTCACTCCTTTCACTTGGCAAAGGATCGTCGACCCGACAACGGCTGAAGGAACCCGATCGAAGAAAAGAAAAATTCAAGAACCAGCATTTGAGCTCTCCTCAGAGAGAACTCAGGATCCATAGGCTTAATTTTCCTTCTCGCACTTTGTAAAATACTGTACTTTTCCCTGTAAAACACTACAATCTTTTGAGTTCAATAAAAGGGTCTCCCCCGCTGTGTGATATTTACAATATAATTGTTAAAAGTTATTTTGAAAACAAAAACTAAAAAATATCATTCTCTGCATATCATTCATCATTCTCACATAACACATCTTTATCTTTGAGTCTCACACATGTGTCGCATTCTAGAGTCAAACTGTCTCAGTCGTACAATACTCATGACAATCGACAAAAGAAAATGGACGATCTCGAGGAAGAGAACAGAGAGATGAGAGAAGAAATCAACGCTCTAAAGGAGAGTTTGGAGAAACTCCACAACACCATGGAATCCCTGGCAGCAGCCCCGGAACAACAACATCAAAGGACTGTGATCTCAGAGATTACGTCCACACCAGCATTTGAAACACCTGGAAGTCATCCTCAGTACAACATTCCTAAAGGTTCCCCCTGGGGCATGCCTCTCAACTTTAAACCTGAAGGATACATCCCACCGGTCACTGAAGACCCGAAAGCCATAGCAGGAACCACCAGACCTGAAGGTTACAAACTTCAGGTAAATGAAGATGCAAGGGTTACAATAGAAACTCCTGAAGGTTACAAACTTCAGGTCACTGAAGCGCCAAGAGTTACCACCATAATGATTGTGCCACAACTGGTGGTGCACACTATCCTAGAGGAACAGATTATGCAGGCCACTTCTGGCAGAAACGGAGACGTATACGAAAGTATGAATGAATTCCAGGAACAATTCTTAGAAATGCAGAAGGAACTACATGCCATTCGCGGTCAGGACTTGTTTGGTAAAGACGCCGCTGACCTCTGTTTAGTCCCTAATGTAAAGATACCGCACAAATTCAAGGTGCCCGACTTTGAAAAATACAAAGGCAACTCATGCCCTCAAAGTTATTTGGTAATGTACGCTCGGAAAATGACTACCCAGACAGAAAATCAACAGCTACTAATCCATTACTTCCAAGACAGTTTAACTGGTGCCGCACTCAAATGGTACATGGGTTTAAACCGCACCAAGATCAGTACTTTTAGAGATCTTGGGGCAGCCTTCGTTCAGCAGTATAAATACAAATTGGACATGGCACCAGATAGGGACCAGCTCAGAGCAATGTCACAAAAAGATAAAGAAACCTTCAAGGAATATGCTCAGAGATGGCGTGAAATCTCCGCCCAGATATGTCCTCCTCTCAAGGAAAAGGAAATGACAAAGATCTTCTTGAAAACATTAAGCTCGTTTTATTATGACCGAATGGTTTCCAGTTGTCATACCCCAAATTTTAACCACTAAGATTTCCCATTATTGTGCAAACCATCATCACAATATGGATGAACCATCAGTCTCCCCAAAGATGGGCGAGCACTCACTACAATCAAACTTAGGGTTCCAAGCCTTCTCAGAGCTCTTAGACAAAGGATTAATCAAGGAACGACATGATCTTCAACTTGTCTAACCTATAAAACATCCACAATGGATCAAGAGGACTCCCACAACAAGAATCAAGCACAATGTAGCAGCATTCTAGGTGGATTAAGCCTCAAGATCGCCAGTGTCACCAAATTAGGGTTTGGTCGACCAGGGCCTCCAGATGGAAATTTTCCTCTGGGCATGAGCCAATGCTTCAAAGCATAACCTATGATGCTCTAAGGGACATCATGAACCCAATCATCAAGTCAATTTAGCCTCAGGGGATGCATTCATCAAAAAAATCAAGAATTAGGGTTTTTTGACCTAATTCACCCCTAAGTTGAGTTTTGGGAAAAAACATGAGCCAAGACCTCAAGAGGGGACTTGAGGGTTTCAAATACATCACATTGATCCATTTTCAATAATGTATTGATCCAAGAAGTTTGAGCAACAAGTTTCAATTTCATCAGAACCACAGTTAGGGTTTCGCAGAAAAAGTCAACTGTATCTTTGACTTTTGACCAGGACATGCTCCCAAACCCTAAGACATGATTCAATGCACCCTATAACACCTATGAAATCAATCCATCAAGTTTGATTTAGTTCAAGGACTTGATTTCATAGAGGATTGCACAGTTTGGAATTCATCTGATAAAAAGTCAATTGTGCACAAAAGTCAAACTTTGATTTTTTGAGATTTTTCACAATTATGGTTCCTTAACCCTAAATGATGTTAATGTGTGATTGGAATCATCATTCATCAAGAAAAATCAAGAAAAGTTGGATAACTTGTAAAAGGGGTAACCATAAAAAACTTAGAAAATTTTCTAAGTTATGGAACAAAGTGGCCTGGGTACCAACTTTGGAGGATCATAACTCCTAAACCACAAGGCCGTTTTTCCCCATCCAAAGCTGGATTTGTAGCTCTCATTACCCTCTACAAAAGCTTCAACTACACCTCATTCCAATTCATCATGGATTTTGAGTTATGGAATGATCAAAATCACAAAAAGTGAAAATGTCACTTTTTTCCAACACTTAGTGAAATTTTCACCAAGTCAGAATCTGCCTTCACTTTTTTCCAAATGTAGGGGCATTTTTCACTTGGATCCAAAAAGTATCAAAACTAATTATGATCAAACAGTTGTTGTATCATATGAGGGCTTTCCAAAATGGCCAAGAACTCCATCAAATTCCACTTGGGCCATGAGATATGACAATGGCAATATGCCTTGCTGAAAACTGCCAAAGCATATGAGATTTTGGAGTTTTGCTCGATTTGCCCAAATTTTGCAAAGGGCAAGCAACTCTATCCATCTGAACACCTCAAGGGGGGACCAAGAAGGAACCAACTCTGATCCCAAGCCTCCCAAGTCTTTGGAACCAAAAATAGCATGCCAAACCTAGAATTGCCTAAAGGAGGGACAAGACTCCAATTTTGGATTGGAGCATTCAATGCATACACCAAGGTGGCATGGACTGAGCCATTGCCAACTAAATTTAGTCAAGACTTATCAAAGACCAAGGGAACCAGCAGCCTGTGCCCTAACCTCTAGTCAATGGCTAGAGGAGACTTGGATTCTCATTACTCAACATTGGCCAAACCTATGCAGCTGTTACCATTCACTATTCCTTGCAAAACAAACTTGCTCTACTATAAATAGAGCTCATTTGTGATCAGTTTGAGTACACCAAAGCCATCAAACAGATGCTTTCCTCAAAACTCCTTCTTCAATCCAATTTTGCCTTCCAAAGCAAGTCACTATCGGGTTTTGAGTTTGAGAGCAATTCCAATCAAACCAATCACACACACACCTCATAAATATCATATAGAAGTGATCCAAACACTCACATAACATCTGGAACACCAAAATCACAAAATCACCAGCCAACTGCTCAAGCCTTTGACAGATTTGCAGTTGAGGTGCCAAATTAAGTTCCAGCTCAAATCAATCCACTCCAAGCACCAGACACACTCCATAGCACCTAGGGAAGCTGTCCATAACCTTGGAACCAAGCTGTAACACCTCTAACACAAAACACGATCACCAGCTGCAAGTGGTAAGCATGGGCTCTTCTAACTCTATGATCCATGCAATTTTTGCTGCACAATAATTTGGCCATATGTTCATAATCATGCATGGAGTGTTTTCCCTCAATCAATTGCATTATTTGAATTGTGTATGGAATTTCTGAACCTTCATGCAAATTTTAGGGTTCTTGAGGTTTCTCTTTGATTTCTTATTCCATGTTTAAAATAAATGAAATTAAAGACCATAGACATGATCGTGAGGTTGAAACGAGTAGATTGATATGTAGATTGCATGATATAATCAAGTATTCAGTGAGATTGGATAGAAAACGCAAATCTGCAGAAACAGAGGAAGGGCGCGTGTTCTTGCCATGTTCTTGGCGCCCTTTTTCAAATATTTGAATATTTGAATTTTGTGATTTTATTTAATTGATTCAAAAATTAATTTCTCTTTGAGTTTTAATGATTTTGAGTTGATTTTTTTTTTAATAATTCAAAAAAATGTTAAAATATTTTATTTTACCAAAAAAATCCCAAAAATATTATTTATTTCATATAATTGATATTTTTGCAAAGAATTAATATTTTAATTATTTTTGACATTTAAAATATTTTTTTCCTTCTTGATTTTGCAAATTTTAATGACTTCTAATCATTTTGCAGGTCAAAACTTGATTTTTGAAACATTAATCCAAGATCACAATTTGTTTTCCACATGTTTAACAATTTTGATCATTTTAATTGAATATTTATTCAATTAAAATACCTTTTGGAAACAAATTAGGGTTTTTGATTAATTCAACCCTCATCAAACTTTTTCAAACCTTTGGGCCTCTTCTAGAGTGTAAGACCCAACCCTTTTTGAAAACCAAAATAATTTGGGCCTCAGTGTATTATATAAGTCCCGATACCGTCAAAAAATTCAGCGCGGTCGTCGCCTTTCTAACAAATCAAACCCTTGGGCCTACTCTCGTGTTATAAGCACCATTCTTTTTCTTTAAACTATTTTGGACCTCTAATAGAGTGTAAGACCCAACCCCCTTTTAACCAAAACTATTTTGGGCCTCAGATATTGTATAAGTCGCTCTGCGTTAAAAGAAAATCTCGGCGCGATCGCCAGTTCAAAAACCATTTTTGGGTCTCTCCTTGAGCTGTAAGCCCCACCACTTGTACAAAAATAAACCTTTGGGCCTCTTGAGAGAGTGTAAGACCCATCCCTTTGTACAGAGCACCTTTTTGGGCCTCAGTCACTTGTATAAGTCCCTGCACAAATTCCACAGTGCAATCACTGATAAAACTTTGGGCCTCTCCTTGAGCTGTAAGCCCCAACAATCTTTTCAAAGCACCTTCTCCTTTGACTTTGAATATAATATTGTTATCAAAGCTTTCTTTGTTGAACAACTAACAAAACAACATGGAAGCTCTACAACCGAGTAAGTGTTTACCCGATTACTTTATCCGCTTTCATATATATATATATATATATATATATATATATATATATATATATAACTGTGTTGTGGGGCTGCTCACTGTAAGTCTTCTTTCACAAACTTCTATATACTTGTCAAATATCAACTGTGTAATACTAGTATAGTTATTTAGAGTTTTCCCCGACAACTACATCTAAGCACTAGGTAAAGCCCCGTTGATCTCTCTTAGATACAGTCAAAACTAGATCCCCATAGGATTACTAGACACAATCTTCCCTCCTCTTGGGGTTAAACAATATGGAGACGTGAAAGGCAGAATTCTCGGTGAACCCTTTCTCAGACTGTCACCCTTAGAAGTTGTCAAAGAGACTCTACTCCCCAGAGATGATCTTTTCTCCGTGAATGGCATCTCTTGAGTTTCTTCCAAATTCTCGGACTTTCCTGGCTTGATCTATTCTCTGTGAATGACATGTCTTGAACTTATCGGGGTTTGGGGACCCATAGGCTTCTTAAAATCACCCTGAGAAATTGTCAAAGAAACTCTAACTCCCCAGAGATGATCTTTTCTCCGTGAATGGTATCTCTTGAGTTTCTTCCAAATTCTCGGACTTTCCTGGCTTGATCTATTCTCTGTGAATGGCATGTCTTGAACTTCTCGGGGTTTGGGGACCCAAGGGCTTCTTAAAAGTATCCCCGCCTCCTCTTGGGCGTCGTACAAGGACCCGTCGGCTTCTTAAAAGCTCTCATGCCTCCTCTTGGGCTTAATACAAGGACCCTGACGACCTCTTAAAGGTATAAGACATAACTTAGTCATTCTTTGCTAGAGCAGTCTTTCCAGCGTCAAAACTCCGGCCATTTTAGGGTTAGTACTCATCCCTTAACGCCCGTGCCTCCTCTTGGGCATTGTACTAAAGATGAAACTCTAGACTTGGACAGTCTCAATACCCTTTGGAGTTGCCATTTCCTTAAAGAACAGGAAATAACCCCGATCTTCTGATCAGTACCAAAGTACAACCTCACCTGGAATCAGTCTCTTTATAAGAACTGATTTTCTCTTTTAGCCAATATACTGGACCTGTCACTCAACTGAAACAGTTACCGGCACCAATAGCCTCCTCTTGGGCTTTGTACAATGATTCTCCCCAGTGGAGCTAACCTTTTCACACTCTCTTGTTGAATATGAAAGACTCTCTTGTTGAGTCAACCTCCTTTTAGCCTCCATCTCGGGCTTCGTACGAGATATAAAACACTATCTTATTGAGAATAAAAGATTCTCTTGTTGAGTCAAGCCTTTAGCCTCCATCTCGGGTTTCGTACGAGATACAAAATCACTCTCTTGTTGAGTCGAACATTTTCAACCTCTATCTCGGGCTTCGTACGAGATACAAATCATTCTCTTGGTGAGTATAAAAGACTCTCTTGTTTAGTCAAACCCTTTTAGCCTCCGTCTTGGGCTTCGTACAAGACACATATAAAAACACTCTCTTGTTGAGTATAAAAGACTCTCTTGTTGAGTCTCTTCCCTCTTAGCCTCCATCTTGGGCTTCGTACGAGATACAAAAACACTCTCTTGTCGAGTATAAAAGACTCTGTTGTTGAGTCAATCACCTTTGAGCCTCCGTCTTGGGCTTCGTACAAGACACATATAAAAGCACTCTCTTGTTGAGTCAATCCCTTTTAGCCTCTCTCTCAGGCTTCGTATGAGACACATAAAAACTCCCTCTTGTTGGGTCAATATCCTCCTCTTAGGCTTCGTATAAGGAAAACCCCGGTTGAGGCAATCAACCTTTTAGCATCAAAATTTGTGCCTTACTCACAGGATACAAACATCAACAACTCCTTTTCCTTCATCTAATTGCTGTAAGCGGCAAGCCTCTGGATTATTTACATCCACGTCACTGTCCCTCTTTTAGCATGAGAAATTCTTAAGAAAAGATGGCATTGCTCTAAACTGAGTTAAAGTCTTCTACTTCTGGTTAAAAATCCCCTATAAAGGAAATTATGGCATTGCTGGTTTCACATATCCCAGTTAAAGTAATTCTCCTTTATAATCAGTCACCCAACAGTTATGCCAAACAGACCAAATATATCCTCTTTAGAGATGACAAATTCTCTCTAAAGTCAACACCCTTTTAGCTTCACATCTTGGGCTTCGAACAAGATACAAATAGACCATTCAGCTTCACATCTTGGGCTTTGAACAAGATACAAACCACCTTTAGCTTCATGTCTTGGGCTTTAAACAAGACACCAAAACACCATTTCCTCCCATAGAATAGGAGGAACTACGATCGCTCTGATTTCCCTGTTTCATTAAACGGGAATATGTAGGCATAAGATTGAAAAATCTTAGCGAGCGCACTAATCAAAAACCCAAAATCCCATACCTTCATACATCAATAAAAAAGAATCAGTCCTAACATCCTACCAATAGTCTAAACCCTGTGTTCTTAACAAAATAACCTAAGAGAGACCCACAATCTTTGTAGCATTTGTAAACCAACAGTTATCTGTTTAAACTCAGTTTCCAAGCAGGGTTAATTGGAGACATCTATTTCCCTTCCTTCATCAGCTTCAATAGGATAAAAAATGAATCGAACTGTAGTACCCTCAAAGCGATAGTGCTTCGCAACCACACATAAAACTCGCGCTACAGAAAAATGGCGACTCTGCTGGGGACGTCTTGTCCTTATCAGATGTTCCCATCTCTTAGGAAGAGACCTTGAGTTCACATTCATATCACAGAAATGACTGCTCTGCTGGGGTGTCATTGTCTGTATAGGATCATAAGACTAGAGGTCTATGATGATTAAGACAAATATATATACTACTTTTCCTAATTGATATATGTGTTTATTTTTCTGCTAATGGGAATGCGTGTGATGCCGCATGTGGAAAGATTGAGTAAAAATATAAGATAGGTGATGGCAATGCGGGTAATCTTACTGGGAGTGAATTCCAGTTAAGAGCCCCCTATCGACCATCAAACTCAGTGGAGACTCCCTATGCAGATACATTGCCTATACGACTTCGGTTATTGACAGTAGTGTGGTCGTCTGGGTTGTCTGAGAAGTTGAGGTTTTTAGCAGACGTAAGCCATTTTGTAGTGCGAAAGCTATCAAAAATAGTTGTCACACGATACTACCTTCATTTGAGATCACTCCAGGATACATCAGCTCGCTGGCGATCCGCTTGCTGTTGTTATCCTAGAGGGGTCAATGATTTTGCGGACAGGTACAAAAAATCACCAGTATAAACCTTTGGGGAGGGGGGGGGGGGTAGAGCCTTGACTTCATGACACCGATCCTTTGACCCCATGTTTTTTCTATGTTTTTGTGTGTTGTATTCATACATTCATCTAAAAAACATTAAAACAAAGAAAATCTTCTCTTCTAGTCTCTCTTTTTCAAATTAAACTGAGACAATGATTGCAAATATCAGAGAAAGGAGATTGCGCTAATGGATTTCGGTAGAAGGAAAACTCATAAGTACACCATCAAGGTTCCAAAGTTAGAGTATTTGAGAGGTTTGGCGAGAATGATCACCAACCATGAGGCTTTCAGAGCCAAGTACGGGGGACTGCTGTCTTTGTTAAGGGTCCACGTAATTGAAGAAATCCTGTCCACATTAATCCAGTTCTACGATCCGGTCTATCACTGTTTCACATTCCTGGATTATCAACTAGCACCAACACTAGAGGAGTACTCTCACTTGACTGATTTGCATATCAATGATCAAGCTCCGTTTTCTGGACTGGAAGAAATTCCAAAGGATCAGACTATTGCACGAGCAATTTATTTGGATGAGTCGGAAGCCAGGACTCACATGACCACTAAGGGTGGCATCCAAGGTTTGCCAGCCCAGTTCTTGACAAAGAAAGCCCTGTACTTTTACAGTATAGGGAATGTGGCCTCTTTCGAGAGCATCTTTGTCTTGCTCACCTACGGGTTATTTTTGTTTCCTAACATCGATTACTTTGTAGATATCAACGCCATTAAGATTTTCTCGATTGGAAACCCCGTACCGACCTTACTCACAGATGCATATCATTCGGTACACTTAAGGAATTTATACAGCGGAGGAATGATCACGTGCTGTGTACCCTTGCTATACAAATGGTTCACTTCCTATTTGCCCAAATCTGCTGCATTTTGGGATCAAAAGAATACTTTACGTTGGTCGCAGAGAGTCATGTCTCTTACCAACTCGGACATCGATTGGTACAATCGAATCTACGACGGGATCAAAATCATTGACCGTTGTGGAAATTTCCCAAATGTACCCCTTATAGGAACTTAGGGGGGAATCAACTATCATCCAGTGTTAGTTTGCCGTCAATTTGGATACCCGATGAGGCATGTCCCGCGCAGTGCTCATCTGGAAGGTCTTTTCTTCAAGGAAGGAGAAGATGATAGGGCACTAAAGATAGAAATAGTGTACGCTTGGAAACACGTTCATAGGAAAGGACGAGAGTCTCTAGGAAAACCAGACTGTGTCTCGATGGATCCTTATCTCCATTGGGTACAAACTAGAGCTCTCAAGCTGAGGATGCCTTACCCTCGTCAGGAAGTTCTTCCACTAAGGGACACTGCCCTTTATTTTATGTCTGAGACGGAAAAACTTCAAGTTACTCTCAGCAAAGTTCAGTAGGAGAAGAGGTCTTGGAGGAACAAGTACCGTATTCTCAATGTGGAGTGTAAGAAGATACAGCATCTATGAAAATAAAAAAACGCTCTGATTGAGATTTTAGAGCAACATGCTGTAGAAAATCAGGATGACCAAAGGAATTTGCTCGCTCCTTTCACTTGGAAAAGGAATGACAACCCAACAACGGCCCAAGAGCCCCGGTCAAAGAAGAGGAAAGCACCTGAACCAACACTTGAGCCCTCTTCAGAGAGGACTCAGGATCTATTAGTTTAGATTTCCATTTCCATCACATTGTAATCTACTGTATTTCCATTTCCGCAATCCTTTGAATTCAATAAAACAGGGTTCTCCCCATTGTTTGATATTTGCAATCCAATTGTCAAAGTTTACTTTGAATAAACAAAAATAATTAATAATCATTACATTCATCATTCTCATAAACGTATTCTTATTAACTACGAATCTTACATTTGCGTCTCGATTCTAGAGTCAAACTGTCTCATTCGTACAATACTCGGGCCAATCGTCAGAAAAAGATGGATAATCTCGAGGAAGAGAACAGAGAGTTGAGAGAAGAGATCGACACTCTGAAAGAGGATCTGAGAAAGCTTCATAACGACATGCTAGCTCTAGTAGAAGCTCAGATGCAACAACAAAGGACTGTGATCTCGGAGATCACATCAACGCCCATAGTGGAGAAGTATGATCCTAGGTACAAGATGCCGAAAGATCGCCCCTGGGGCATGCCACTTAACTATATCCCGGAAGGATATGTTTCGCTGATCAATGAGGATCAAGGAACTGCAACAGGAGCCACTGGGCCTGAAGGTTACAAACTTCAGGAAAGTGAAGATGCCAGGGGCATGGCAGAAACTCCTAAAGGTTACAAACTTCGGGAGGCACCGAGAGTCTCGGCCATAATGACTATACCACCACCTGTGGTACACACTGTCCCGGAAGGACAGATTCCACAGATACCTTCTGGTGGAAACGACAGCATGATCGACATAATGAATGAATTCCAGGAATAATTCATGGAGATGCAGAAAGAACTACAAGCCCTTCGCAGTCAGGATTTATTTGGAAAGGACGCCGCAGACCTTTGCTTGGTCCCCAATGTGAAAGTCCCACATAAGTTCCAAGTGCCCGACTTTGAAAAATACAAGGGTAATTCTTGCCCTTAGAGTCATCTGGTGATGTACGCTCGGCGAATGTCCGCTCAAACAGAGAACCAAGAGCTACTGATTCACTACTTTTAGGATAGTTTAACCGGTGTCGCATTAAAATGGTACATGGGTTTAAACCGCACTAAGATCGGCACATTTAGAGATCTTGGCGCTGCTTTCGTTCAACAATATAAATATAATTTGGACATGGCACCCGATAGAGATCAACTCAGATCGATGTCACAAAAGGACAAGGAAACCTTTAAGGAGTACGCTCAGAGATGGCGTGAAATTGCCGCCCAGATTTGTCCACCTCTTGAGGAAAAAGAGATGACAAAGATCTTCTTAAAGACCTTAAGCTCATTTTACTACAACAGAATGGTCGCCAGTGCGCCCAGTGACTTCACCGAGATGGTGGGCATAGGATTTCATCTTGAGGAGGCCGTCTGAGAAGGACGTTTAGTTAAAGATGCTGGATCATCGGGTAGTACAAAACGATACGGTAGTGCTCTCCCTAAGAAAAAAGGGCAGGATATTGGGAATATCTCTCTCGGAAAGCAAAGGCGACGATATCAACCAGTAGATGCTATAACTCCTGCTATCAACCCTGCGCCTGTTCCTACATATCAACCTCAGGTTGCGCAGAGCTAACCTAATCAACAGCAATATTAGCAAAGGACACAACAGCCTCTTCAGCAGGCTCGTCCTCTGTACAACAACAATTGTGCAACGCGACCACCAAGGTTCGACCCTATACATGTGTTGTACGCAGAACTATTTCCGTTACTACTGGTCAAGGGGCATGTCCAGACTAAGTCTCCTCTTACGGTGCCAGAAAATCTGCCTTTTTGGTTCAAAGCGGATCAGACTTGTCCTTACCATCAAGGAGTACCAGGGCATAACATAGAAAATTGTCTCAGTTTCAAATCTGACGTGCAAAAGCTTGTTAGGAGAGGGGTCTTATCTTTCAAAGATACAAATTCGAATGTTCTCACGAACCCGCTGCCTCAACACGAGAAGGCTACAGTCAATTTGATAGAGGGAGATTCTATCAACATCTATCAAATTCATGATGTACTCTTGTTAAGGGCCAATTTGGTCAAGATGCATTGTAGACAGAGTGGATATGGCCATGTGCCACCTCATAATTATCACCAGTGTGATATCTGCTCTAAAAATAATCAGAGATGTTCTGTGGCGCAATCAGCTCTACAGGAACAATTGGATCTCGGGTGTATCCAAGAGCATCGAGTTCGTGGAGTCAACATGACCTATACAAATTCCAACATCATTCAGAACCACGACATCCGTGCAATGAATGTCAACTGGGTGGTAATGCACTCAAGGCAAAGCCAATATCATAATCTGCCGTGGCATGATTATAATTCATATCTGACTTGCTCGGTAAACAAACAGGGATGCTCTTTCGTACAAGAGGCCCTCCAGCGTCAGATGGATCTAGGATGGATCCAGGACTACCATGATAGGAATCCCTATCAGATCAACATGATTCAAATATTTGATATTCATCTGATGAATACCAGCTTGGTGGAATTACATGTCAGGCAGGTCCAACTCGATTTTCTCATTTTGCATAATTATTAGAACCGTAAAGGATGTTGTGAGAGTAACCAAGGATGCTACCTCGTGCGAGCAGCTCTCAAGGTCAGTTGGATCGCAAAGAGATTCACCCAAACCTAGCTTCAGGGTCCGTTGACTGGACGTCAGACTACTTCACTGATCAGATCAGAGACGTGGTTGTAATCTCTGACCCTGAGAGGAACAAGGATGTTTGTACCATCATCCCTCTACTGGACGAATCAAAAGTTCTTAGCAAGGAACTGATTGAGGTTAATTATGACAGTCAGAAAAATCAGAAGGCTCATGTAGTTATCTATCTGCCAGGACCATTACCATATAAATCAGCTAAGGTGATCCCTTACAAATATGGTGCAACGATAATTGAAAACAGAAAGGAAATTCCATTACCCTCCGTCGTGAATATTGCAGACATCAGTCGAGTAACACGGAGCAGTCGAATCTTCAACCGAGGAGTTAGAGAACCTAACAAATAAAAGGAACTTCCGACAGAAGCTCCTGATCCACCAGTCAGTCAATCCAGTAATCCCGACCTTTCGAAAAACAACGATGAGATGCTGAAGCCCATCCAAAGGAGTGAATACAACATTGTTGATCAGCTGTTACAAACTCCTTCATAGATCTCAGTGCTATCACTTTTACTCAGTTCCAAAGCCCACAGGGAGGCTCTACAGAAAGTCTTAGAACAGGCCTTTGTGGAACAGGATGTGTTAATACGACAGTTCGACAACATCATCTCTAACATCACTTCCTGCAACAACTTAGGATTCAGTGATGAGGATTTTCCAAAGGGGGGCAAAAGCCACAACATGGCGCTCAATATCACAGTTAACTGCCAGGACAATGCTTTAGCCAGCGCACTAGTAGACACAGGATCAGCCATCAATGTTATGCCGAAGTCCACTTTAATGCGACTATCATTCAAAGGATCCCCGATGAGGGGCAGTGAGGTTTTCGTCAAAGCATTTGACGGGTCTCGGAAAGCAATTATCGGCAAAGTCAACCTTCCCATAACTATTGGTCCTCACACTTTCCAAGTCACTTTCCAGGTCATGGACATTCGGGCAACATACATTTGCTTATTAGGAAGACCTTGGATACACCAGGCTGGGGCAGTCACTTCGATACTGCACCAGAAACTAAGGTTCGTCAAGAACGATCAACTCGTCACAGTCTGTGGAGAACAAGCCTTGCTCGTGAGTAACTTATCATCATCTACTTGTGTAAAACCCGAGGAGGTTGTTGGAACTCAGTTCCAAGAACTGTCATTGAGTAATGAGAATCAATCAGAGAAAGGAACCTCGATTTCCTCATACAGAGATGCTCTTGAAGTGATCGAGAATAACAATGCAAAAGGATGGGGATAGCTTGTCATTCCTACTGATAATAAA
Organism: Lathyrus tuberosus; assembly: GCA_022829125.1. Taxonomy (NCBI): domain Eukaryota; kingdom Viridiplantae; phylum Streptophyta; class Magnoliopsida; order Fabales; family Fabaceae; genus Lathyrus; species Lathyrus tuberosus. The sequence goes on along the minus strand of JALAZF010000449.1, from coordinate 570,723 downwards.
ACAAAGAAGGGTCTTGGTTTTTCTGCAACCTGCACCCAGACAGCTGCTAATAATGAGAGTCTTAATCCCATTTAGGATTTCTTCCACAGTGGAGGTTTCCTTCACCCAGTGCATTAAGCAGTCCATACCATCAACGAGGAGGATACCTCCGATGCGGATGAGGAATGGAAGTCCTATCTTAACGAGGACAGTTATATGTCTCAGGAAGAGGTGCCTATGCCATTTTGCTATCCCGCACAGAGTCCGAGATTTATACCCAGGTCAGACGTCAAAATGACATATGGAGATTGTGATCCGGAAGGATGTCGTGCTCCACCAGACTTATTAGAGGAAGACACTCTGATGAAGGACAACTTTGACCACGACTATTATGGCCCAATGGATGGCCTGCCTATCTGGCAGCCGTACCCAGGAAACTCGGGGCAAGAAAATCAGCCGAACAATGAAAATTAGCTGAGCATCATTGAACAGAATACCTGTGTCCCCACCATGTCATGGGATCAACACTCAGGTCATTCAGAAAATATCCCGTATGATGATGAATTGGCAAAGCTTGCCTGACTAAAATTTATCAACTATGCTTTTCCCGAGGTCAACGTCATCGAGAGGGATGACTCCTCAAGTTCCAAAGAAGTGTGGGACACCTTGGGACAACCAAGTGGAAAATTTGACTTCATGGTCAAGTACACCGCTCCCGAAAGCTCTCGTATCAAGCTCGAAGACATCCAGCCAACTGGATGGGGAGATATACCTGAGAGCACAAATACTATGTAAAATACAACAGAGGAATCCTCCTACGACAACCCTGCCTGGGAGACAGATTCCAATGATCCTGCTCCGCCAGAAATCAGCGTCATTTCTGAAGACAAATCAAGGAAAGTACCAGACTTTGTGATTCACCGAGGAGTTCGCCGCCAATGGGTTACTGTCGATGTTCCGAAGATTATTCATAAGTCAAAGTAATTGTTGTCTTTAACCTTTCACCCTGCCCAGGTGAAACAGATGTTTTGATAGGGCTCGCTTTCTGTAAATTTCCCTCTTCGCTTCGCCCAAAGCGACAGAGTTTTGTTTTATAGGGCTGTAGTTCCAAGAATCAACTTGTTCATTAATAAAATAACGTCGTTCTGTAATTTCCGCATTAATTGTTGTTTTCTCTTTTCGTTTTTTAGAAAATGGTAATCCTAAAAAACAACTCAATAATAAAAACAAGCAGTAAAAGAAATACACTGCACACACTTTTGCATTCTCTCTATCTCTTCTAAAACACAAATCATACCGTCATGCAGATTACTTGTTTTCAACCACGTTGAAACGTATGATCCGATGCCTTCTCCCGACTTTGAGTTCCTGGTATTTGGGGCTGAAGAAGAAGTTGACGACGAAATTACAGAAGAGATCTCCCGATTACTCCAACAAGAGGAAAGGTCCATTGAACCTCACAAAGAGCCATTGGAAACGGTCAACTTGGGTTCAGAAGAAGAGAGAAAAGAAGTCAAGATTGAGGCACTACTCAGTCCGACTATCAAAGAAAGTTTGACAAAACTTCTCAAAGAGTTTCCCGATGTATTCGCTTGGTCCTATCAGGATATGCCAGGGTTGGATACCAGCATCGTGGAACATCATCTACCGTTGATATCAGAATGTTCGCCGGTAAAACAAAGGTTGAGACGGACTCATCCAGACATGGCTGTCAAAATCAAAGAGGAGGTACAGAAACAGATTGACGCGGGTTTCCTCGCTACGTCAAAATATCCTCAATGGTTAGCCAACATAGTACCAGTTACGAAAAAGGACGGAAAAGTCAGAATGTGTGTCGACTACCGAGATCTAAACAAGGCTAGTCCAAAGGACGACTTTCCTTTACCACACATTGACATGCTGGTAGACAATACAACAAAGTTCAAAGTCTTCTCCTTCATAGATGGATTCTCGGGCTATAACCAGATCAAAATGGCGCCGAAAAACATGGAGAAAACTTCGTTCATCACCCCATGGGGTACCTTCTATTACAAGGTAATGCCGTTCAGTTTGAAGAACGTCGGGGCAACCTATCAGAGGGCCATGACTACTCTGTTTCATGACATGATACATAAAGAAATCGAAGCGTATGTCGATGATATGATTGTAAAATCTAAAACAGAGGAGGAGCATGTGACCCACCTATCAAAGCTATTCGAGCGGTTGAGAAATTACAAACTCCACTTGAATCCCAACAAGTGCACCTTCGGTGTCCGTTCAGGGAAACTCTTAGGGTTCATCGTCAGCCAGAAAGGAATTGAGTTTGATCCCGACAAGGTCAAGGCCATTCAAGAAATGCCTTCTCCGAAAACTGAAAAACAAGTCAGAGGATTCCTGGGACGTTTGAACTACATCTCCAGATTCATATTCCTCATGACCGCGACATGTGCGCCGATTTTCAAATTACTCAAAAAGAACTAGGACTGCGTTTGGACAGAAGACTGCCAAACCGCTTTCAACAGTATTAAGGAATATCTGTTGAACCCACCGATTTTATCACCTCTAGTGGAAGGAAGACCACTGATCATCTACCTCACAGTCCTAGAGGAATCCATGGGTTGTGTACTTGGCCAACAAGACGAAACCAAAAGGAAAGAGTATGCCATCTACTATTTGAGCAAGAAATTCACCGACTGCGAGACTCGGTACACTATGCTCGAGAAAACTTGCTGCGCTCTGGCTTGGGCAGCCAAACTTCTTCACCAGTGTATGATTCATCACACCACTTGGTTAATCTCTGAAATGGATCCAATCAAGAATGTATTTGAAAAGCCTGCTCTCACGGGAAGGATTGCCCGTTGGCAGATGTTGTTATCAGAATATGACATAGAGTACCACGCTCAGAAAGCTGTTAAAGGGAGTATTTTAGCCGATCATTTGGCTCATCAACCGATTGACGACCAGGAATCAATCGGGTTTGACTTCCCGGACAAAGATGTCATGTATTTGAAAATGAAAGATTGCGATGAACCGCTACCTAGTGAAGGGCCAGAACCAGGTTCCCAATGGGGACTAATTTTCGACGGAGCTGTCAATCATTACGGAAACGGAATTGGGGCAATCATCATAACACCTCAGGGTACCCACATTCCTTTCACTGCCAGACTTACGTTCAAGTGCACAAACAATGAGGCCGAATACGAAGCTTGTATCATGGGTCTCGAGGAAGCAATTGATTTGAGGATCAAGAACTTGGATGTATATGGCGACTCAGCTTTGGTCGTCAATCAGATCAAAGGAGATTGGAACACATACCAATCATGATTGATTCCTTACAAAGACTATGCAAGAAGGTTGTTACCCTTCTTCAACAGAATCGAGTTTCATCACATCACTCGTGATGAGAATCACATGGCTGATGCATTAGCCACCCTCTCTTCCATGATTAGTATAGGTCAATGGAATAACCTACCTAAGATCGACATAATGCGCCTTTGAACGACCCGCTTACATCTTCACCATTGAAGCAGTCATAGACGACAAATCTTGGTATCACGATATCAAAGACTTCCTTCAGAAACAAGAGTACCCACCTGGGGCACTAAGGAAAGACAGAAAAACCTTCAGAAGGCTGGCTGGCAGTTTCTTTCTGAGCGGTAATACACTCTATAAGCGGAATTTCGACATGGTCTTGCTCTGATGCGTAGACAGGCCAGAAGCAAACATGCTGATAAAAGAAATTCACGAAGGATCCTTTGGGACTCATACCAACGGACATACAATGGCGAGAAAAATTATTAGGGCCGGGTACTATTGGTTGACCATGGAATCTGATTGCTACAAGTACATGAGGAGGTGTCACAAGTGTCAGATATACTCCGACAAAATCCATGTACCGCCAACGCATCTCAAAGTTCTTTCTTCCCCATGGCCTTTTTCCATATGGCGAATCGACATGATTGGCGTGATTAAGTCCAAAGCTTCAAACAGACATCGGTTCATCCTGGTAGCCATTGATTACTTCACCAAGTGGGTCGAAGCAGCGTCATACGCCAATGTAACCCGACAAGTGGTGGTCTGATTATCAAAAACAATATCATTTTCCGTTATGGTGTTCCAAGCCAGATCATTACAGATAATGGATCTAACTTGAACAATAAGATGATGAAAGAGTTGTGTGCTGAGTTCAAAATCGAACATCATAACTCATCTCCCTACCGACCCAAGATGAACGGAGCGGTAGAAGCGGCTAACAAGAACATCAAAAGGATCATTCAAAAGATGGTTGTAACTTACAAAGATTGGTACGAGATGCTGCCCTTTGCTCTTCATGGTTATCGCACATCTGTCCGCACTTTAACAGGGGCAACCCCTTTCTCTCTAGTTTATGGCATGGAGGCAGTTCTCCCCATAGAGGTAGAGATCCCATCAATTCGGGTATTGATGGAAGTTAAGCTTACAGAAGCTGAATGGTGTCAAAGTCAACACGATGAACTAAATCTGATTGAGGAAAAGAGAATCATGGCACTATGCCATAGTCAGTTGTATCAGCAAAGAATGAAGAAGGCATTCGACAAAAAGGTCTGACCTCGCGTCTTCAGGAAAGGAGACCTTGTGCTCAAAAAGATACAATCATTTCTCACTGATTCTTGGGGCAAATGGACTCCAAACTATGACGGCCCCTATGTGGTCAAGAAAGCTTTCTCATGCGGCGCCTTGAGACTTGCAACCATGGACAGAGAGGAATTTGCCTACCCCATAAATGTTGATGTAGTCAAGAAATACTTCACCTAAACTAAAAAAAAACGTCTCGGTGGATTGAAAACCCGAAAGGGCGGCCCAGGCAAAAATTAGAGAGATAATCAAAAATCATCCCGGTGGATTGGAAACATCACAGCACAATCCAGGAAAAAAATAGGGATAATGGCAAGTAACTACGCCCAATAGGGGCAAATTCCCTAGCGGCAGTCCTGCCATCCATCAAAAAACTCCAGTCACGGTCATCTTCGACGGAAGCTCAGGATGTCCAGAATTCAAAGTTGATAAAAGGATAACGGTCGTTATGTTTCAATGTAGCCCTTTTTCCTTAAATTACAATTTTCAAACTTTGTAAATACTCTATGGAATCACGCGTTTGGCTGATTTCTATCCTATCAATACAATTTGAGCCCTTGTGCTTTTGTTTGCAATTCTTATTTGTTTTAGCTTTATAGAACGACATTTTAACATGATCAACGATTCTGGAAACAGAACAAAATTAATTTACTTGTTAAAATTTTTTTGCTTTAAAATAAAGATGGCAATTTCTTTTGACTGTTGAACATCGAAAGAACATCGATCGCTTCTCCCGAAGTAAGCGAGCTTCAAAGTGCAAAATCAAAGTACTCCTTCCAAACCAGTGCGCCTGAAGGAAGGATCGACTATGTCAGATGCGAATACTCCATCTGACATCCTCGGCAGAGTTCTTACCTCCTAAGCCCGACCAACGGTTGTTCCCTGCAGGGACTACTTCTCCTAAGCAAGGCAGAATTTTTATCTTGAACAAGCGATACTTTTTGTCCCCTACAGTGCCCGAGTATCCAGTCATGTTCATCCACTAGTCTGTATGTCGTGTCAGTTTTGTTAGCATACACATACATACATCATGCATTATTGATTTACATTCGCATTCATATTGCATCACTATCACTCTAGTCGGTCTTGTCCCCTAGGGATAAAAGTCTTCACAATTGAGTTGTCGGTTCTTTCCTCGTTAGGAAATGTTGCGTCTGCACTACCTCTCTCCTACAGTTTATTTTTGGGATGAAGTCGGCCCTTTACCACTTTGATAACTTGAACCTCTGAAAAACCAGAGAACCCTCAGCCAGCATCATTCTTCGCCATTGAAGATGATGTCTTCGCTTTCCCGAATTAAGGAAAATCCCCAGAGAAAGTCTCACAACTAAATACTTTCAACAACACATTGATTTTGCTCTCTGGAGAGTCGATGTTAATGAAGTCATCAGCGCCTCAAAATTGGATCGCATCATATGGCATTTCTCTGAGAAGATCTCGAAGAAAAGTATGATGTAATATCCCCAAGTGACAGCAGTCTCTCAAGAGACCTGCTTTCCTCAGTAGAGTCGACAAATGGCGTCTCTAACAGAGAAGTTTGTACACCTCTACAATTCAAACAGATGGGTTCCCCAGCAAGTCTGACATCAAAATTTTTTTCCATCAAATAGCATCTCCCTAGGAAAATTCGGCGAGAAGTTTGAGGAAAACCGCTACGCATAGCGTCCCTTGTCGATAAAGTTTATTGACAAAAGAAACTAAGACCAGTTCCTTGATAGGAAACCAGGATCGAGGGGAAGTTTAAATCAGACACTAAGACCAGTTCCTTGGTAGGAAACCAGGATCGAGGGGAAGTTTATTTTAGAAACTAAGACCAGTTCCTTGGAAAGAAACCAGGATCGAGGGGAAGTTTACCTTTTCTAAGCATCATTGCTTAGCAAAAGAAGAAGGATGTGTGAACCACCATTCTTAACCACCATCAAAATTTTGGGCATCCCGATATTTAATCCTCTTGCACCCTGAATGCCCGAATACCTTCGTCATTCACACCTTCGGGTCCAAGAAGATTAAATAGGGGCATCTGTCATACCCCAAATTTTGACCACTAAGATTTCCCATTATTGTGCAAACCATCATCACAATATGGATGAACCATCAGTCTCCCCAAAGATGGGCGAGCACTCACTACAATCAAACTTAGGGTTCCAAGCCCTCTCAGAGCTCTTAGACAAAGGATCAATCAAGGAACAACATGATCGTTAACTTGTCTAACCTCTCAAACATCCACAATGGATCAAGAGGACTCCCACAATAAGAATCAAGCACAATGTTGCAGCATTCCAGGTGGATTAAGCCTCAAGATCGCCAGTGTCACCAAATTAGGGTTTGGTCGACCAGGGCCTCCAGATGGAAATTTTCCTCTGGGCATGAGCCAATGCTTCAAAGCATAACCTATTATGCTCTAAGGGAAATCATGAACCCAATCATCAAGTCAATTTAGCCTCAGGGGATGCATTCATAAAAAAAAAATCAGAAATTAGGGTCTTTTTGACCTAATTCACCCCTAAGTTGACTTTTGGGACAAAACATGAGCCAAGACCTCAAGAGGGGATTTGAGGGTCTCAAATACATCACATTGATCCATTTCCAACAATGGATTAATCCAAGAAGCTTGAGCAACAAATTTCAATTTCATCAGAACCACAGTTAGGGTTTCGTGGAAAAAATCAACTGTATCTTTGACTTTTGACCATGACATGCTCCCAAACCCTAAGACATGATTCAATGCACCCTATAACACCTATGAAATCAATACATCAAGTTTAATTTAGGTCAAGGACCTGATTTCATAGAGGATCGCACAGTTTGGAATTCATCTGATAAAAAGTCAATTGTGCACAAAAGTCAAACTTTGACGTTTTGAGATTTTTCACAATTATGGTTCCTTAACTCTAAAATGATGTTAATGTGTGATTGGAATCATAATTCATCAAGAAAAATCAAGAAAAGTTGGATAACTTGTAAAAGGGGTAACCATAAAAAACTTAGAAAATTTTCTAAGTTATGGAACAAAGTGGCTAGGGTACCAATTTTGGAGGATCATAACTCCTAAACCACAAGGCCATTTTTCCTCATCCAAAGCTGGATTTGTAGCTCTCATTACCCTCTACAAAAGCTTAAACTACACCTCATTCCAATTCATCATGGACTTTGAGTTATGGAATGATCAAAATCACAAAAAGTGAAAATGTCACTTTTTTCCAACACTTGTGAAATTTTCACTAAGTCAGAATCTGCCTTCACTTTTTTCCAAATGTAGGGGCATTTTTCACTTGGATCCAAAAAGTATCACAACGAATTATGATCAAACAATTGTTGTATCATATGAGGGCTTTCCAAAATGTCCAAGAACTCCATCAAATTCCACTTGGGCCATGAGATATGACAATGGCAATATGCCTTGCTGAAAACTGTCAAAGCAAGGCAGATTTTGGAGTTTTGCTCGATTTGCCCAAATTTTGCAAAGGGTAAGCAACTCTATCCATCTGAACACCTCAAGGGGGGACCAAGGAGGAACCAACTCTGATCCTAAGCCTCCCAAGTCTTTGGAACCAAAAATAGCATGACAAACCTTGAATTGCCTAAAAGAGGGACAAGACTCCAATTTTGGATTGGAGCATTCAATGCATACACCAAGGTGGCATGGACTGAGCCATTGCCAACTGAATTCAGTCAAGACTTATCCAAGACCAAGGGAACCAGCAGCCTGTGCTCTAACCTCTAGTCAATGGCTAGAGGAGACTTGGATTCTCATTACTCAACATTGGCCAAACCTATGCAGCAGCTTCCATTCACTATTCCTTGCAAAACAAACTTGCTCTACTATAAATAAACCTCATTTGTGATTAGTTTGAGTACACCAAAGCCATCAAACATATGCTTTCCTTAAAATCTCCTTCTTCACTCCAATTTTGCCTTCCAAAGCAAGTCACTATCGAGTTTTGAGTTTGAGAGCAGTTCCAATCAAACCAATCACACACACACCTCATACATATCATATAGAAGTGATCCAAACACTCACATAACATCTGGAACACCAAAATCATAAAATCACTAGCCAACTGCTCAAGCCTTTGACATATTTACAGTTGAGGTGCCAAATCAAGTTCCAGCTCAAATCAATCCACTCCAAGCATCCAGACACACTCCATAGCACCTAGGGAAGCTGTCCATAACCTTGGAACCAAGCTGTAACACCTCTAACACAAAACACGATCACCAGATGCAAGTGGTAAGCATGAGCTCTTCTAACTCTATGATCCATGCAATTTTTGCTGCACAATAATTTGGCCATATGTTCATAATCATGCATGGAGTGTTTTCCCTCAATCAATTGCATTGTTTGAATCGTGTATGGAATTTCTGAACCTTCATGCAAATTTTAGGGTTCTTGAGGTTTCTCTTTGATTTCTTATTCCATGTTTAAAATAAATGAAATTAAAGACCATAGACATGATCGTGAGGTTGAAACGAGTAGATTGATATGTAGATTGCATGATATAATCAAGTATTCAGTGAGATTGGATAAAAAACGCAAATCTGCAAAAACAGAGGAAGGGCGCGTGTTCTTGCCATGTTCTTGGCGCCCCTTTTCAAATATTTGAATATTTGAATTTTGTAATTTTATTTAATTGATTCCAAAATTAATTTCTCTCTGAGTTTTAATGATTTTGAGTTGATTCTTTTTTTAATAATTCACAAAAATGTTAAAATATTTTATTTTACCAAAAAAATCCCAAAAATATTATTTATTTCATATAATTGATATTTTTGCAAAGAATTAATATTTTAATTGTTTTTGACATTTAAAATATTTTTTTCCTTCTTGATTTTGCAAATTTTAATGACTTCTAATCATTTTGTAGGTCAAAACTTGATTTTTGAAACATTAATCCAAGATCACAATTTGTTTTCTACATGTTTAACAATTTTGATCATTTTAATTGAATATTTATTCAATTAAAATACATTTTGGAAACAAATTAGGGTTTTTGATTAATTCAACCCTCATCAAACTTTTTCAAACCTTTGGGCCTCTAGTAGAGTGTAAGACTCAACCCTTTTTGAAAACCAAATTAATTTGGGCCTCAGTGTATTGTATAAGTCCCGATACCGTCAAAAAATTCGGCGCGGTCGTCGCCTTTCTAACAAATCAAACCCTTGGGCCTACCCTCGTGTTATAAGCCCCATTCTTTTTATTTAAACTATTTTGGGCCTCTAATAGAGTGTAAGACCCAACCCCCTTTTAACCAAAGCTATTTTGGGCCTCAGATATTGTATAAGTCCCTCTGCGTTAAAAGAAAATCTCGGCGCGATCTCCAGTTCAAAAACCATTTTTTGGGCCTCTCCTAGAGCTGTAAGCCCCACCACTTGTACAAAAATAAACCTTTGGGCCTCTTGAGAGAGTGTAAGACCCATCCCTTTGTACAGAAAACCTTTTTGGGCCTCAGTCACTTGTATAAGTCCCTGCACAAATTCCACAGTGCAATCACTGATAAAACTTTGGGCCTCTCCTTGAGCTGTAGGCCCCAACAATCTTTTCAAAGCACCTTCTCCTTTGATTTTGAATATAATATTGTTATCAAAGCTTTCTTTGTTGAACAACTAACAAAACAGCATGAAAGCTCTACAACCGAGTAAGTGTTTACCTACATTCTTTATCCGCTTTCATATATATATATATATATATATATATATATATATATATAACTGTGTTGTGGGGCTGCTCACTATAAGTCTTCTTTCACAAACTTCTATATACTTGTCAAATATCAACTGTGTAATACTAGTATAGTTATTTAGAGTTTTCCCCAGCAACTATGTCTAAGCACTAGGTAAAGTCCCGTTGATAGCTCTTAGATACAGTCAAAACTAGATCCCCATAGGATTACCAGACATAGTCTTCCCTCCTCTTGGGGTTAAACAATATGGAGACGTGAAAGGCAGCATTCTCGGTGAACCCTTTCTCAGACTGTCACCCTTAGAAGTTGTCAAAGAGACTCTACTCCCTAGAGATGATCTTTTCTCCGTGAATGGCATCTCTTGAGTTTCTTCCAAATTCTCGGACTTTTTTGGCTTGATCTATTCTCTGTGAATGGCATGTCTTGAACTTCTCGGGGTTTGGGGACCCACAGGCTTCTTAAAAGCACCCTTAGAAATTGTCAAAGAAACTCTAACTCCCCAGAGATGATCTTTTCTCCGTGAATGGCATCTCTTGAGTTTCTTCCAAATTCTCGAACTTTCCTGGCTTGATCTATTCTCTGTGAATGGCATGTCTTGAACTTCTCGGGGTTTGGGGACCCACAGGCTTCTTAAAAGTATCCCCGCCTCCTCTTGGGCGTTGTACAAGGACCCGTCGGCTTCTTAAAAGCTCTCATGCCTCCTCTTGGGCTTAATACAAGGACCCTAATGACCTCTTAAAGGTATAAGACAGAACTTAGTCATCCTTTGCTAGAGCAGTCTTTCTAGCGTCAAAACTCCGGCCATTTGAGGGTTAGTACTCATCCCTTAACGCCCGTGCCTCCTCTTGGGCATTGTACTAAAGATGGAACTCTAGACTTGGACAGTCTCAATACCCTTTGGAGTTCCCATTTCCTTAAAGAACAGGAAATTACCCCGATCTTCTGATCACTACCAAAGTACAACCTCACCTGGAATCAGTCTCTTTATAAGAACTGATTTTCTCTTTTAGCCAACATACTGGACCTGTCACTCAACTGAAATAGTTACCGGCACCAATAGCCTCCTCTTGGGCATTGTACAATGATTCTCCCCAGCGGAGCTAACCTTTTTACACTCTCTTGTTGAGTATGGAAAACTCTCTTGTTGAGTCAACCTCCATTTAGCCTCCATCTCAGGCTTCATACGAGATATAAAAACACTCTCTTGTTGAGAATAAAAGATTCTCTTGTTGAGTCAAACCTTTAGCCTCCATCTCGGGCTTCGTACGAGATACAAAATCACTCTCTTATTGAGTCGAACATTTTCAGCCTCTATCTTGGACTTCGTATGAGATACAAATCACTCTCTTGGTGAGTATAAAAGACTCTCTTGTTTAGTCAAACCCTTTTAGCCTCCATCTTGGGCTTCGTACAAGACACATATAAAAACACTCTCTTGTTGAGTATAAAAGACTCTCTTGTTGAGTCACTTCCCTCTTAGCCTCCATCTCGGGCTTCGTACGAGATACAAAAACACTCTCTTATTGAGTATAAAAGACTCTCTTGTTGAGTCAATCACCTTTGAGCCTCCGTCTTGGGCTTCGTACAAGACACATATAAAAGTACTCTCTTGTTGAGTCAACCCCTTTTAGCCTCTCTCTCAGGCTTCGTACGAGACACATAAAAACTCCCTCTTGTTGGGTCAATAGCCTCCTCTTAGGCTTCGTATAAGGAAAACCCCAGTTGAGGCAATCAACATTTTAGCATCAAAATTTGTGCCTTGCTCACAAGATACAAACATCAACAACTCCTTTTCCTTCATCTAATTGCTGTAAGCGGCAAGCCTCTGGATTATTTACATCCACGCCACTGTCCCTCTTTTAGCATGAGAAATTCCTAAGGAAAGATGACATTGCTCTAAACTGAGTTAAAGTCTTCTCCTTCAGGTTAAAAATCCCCTATAAAGGAAATTATGGCATTGCTGGATTCACATATCCCAGTTAAAGTAATTCTCCTTTATAATCAGTCACCCAACAGTTGTGCCAAACAGACCAAATATATCCTCTTTAGAGATGACAAATTCTCTCTAAAGTCAACACCCTTTTAGCTTCACATCTTGGGCTTCGAACAAGATACAAATAGACCCTTCAGCTTCACATCTTGGGCTTTGAACAAGATACAAACCACCTTTAGCTTCATGTCTTGGGCTTTAAACAAGACACCAAAACACCATTTCCTCCCATAGAATAGGAGGAACTACGACCGCTCTGATTTCCCTGTTTCATTAAACGGGAATACGTAGGCATAAGATTGAAAAATCTTAGCGAGCGCACTAATCAAAAACCCAAAATCCCATACCTTCATACATTAATCGAAAAGCATCAGTCCTAACATCCTACCAATAGTCTAAACCCTGTGTTCTTAGCAAAATAACCTAAGAGAGACCCACAATCTTTGTAGCATCTGTAAACCAACAGTTATCTGTTTAAACTCAGTTTGCAAGCAGGGTTAATTGGAGACATCTATTTCCCTTCCTTCATCAGCTTCAATAGGATAAAAAATGAATCGAACTGTAGTACCCCCAAAGCGATAGTGCTTCACAACCATACATAAAACTCGCGCTACACCAGTGCACCTAGTGACTTCACTGAAATGGTGAACATGGAAGTACGCCTTGAAGAAGTGGTCCGAGAAGGACGATTGGTCAAAGATGCAGAGCCATCCAGCAGTACTAAAAGATACAGTAGTGCTTTCCAAAAGAAGAAAGAGCAAGACATCAGTAATATCTCTCTAGGAAATCAAAGGCGAAGGTATCAACCGGTAGTAACAGTAACTCCCGCTATCAACCCAGCGCCAGCTCCGACATATCAACCTCAGGTTGCTCAGAGCCAACCAAGTCAACAACAGTATCAGTAAAGGCCACAACAACCTCTTCAGCAGGCTCGCCCACAGTACAATAATAATAATCGTACTACACAACCATCATGGTTCGACCCTATACCGATGTTGTAAGCAGAGTTATTTCCACTTCTACTGGCCAAGGGGCACGTTCAAACCAGGACTCCTCTTACAGTACCAAAAAATCCACTGTTTTGATTCAAAGCAGATCAAACTTACCCTTACCATCAAGGAGGATCGGGACGTAACATTGAGAATTGCCTCAGATTCAAGTCTGATGTACAGAAGCTCGTCAAGAACGGGGTTTATCTTTCAAAGATACTAATCTGAATGTTCAGACGAACCCCTTACCGCAACATGAGAAGACTACAGTGAATTTGATAGAAGGAGAACCTTGCGGTAGGTATCAAATTCACAATGTAAGCTTACTAGGAACCAACCTGGTAAAAATGCATTGTAGACAGAGCGGGTACGGCCATGTACCATCTCACAACTATCATCAATGTGATATTTGTTCCAAGGACGATCAAGGATGTGCCATAGTATAAGCAGCTCTTCAAGAATAAATGGATTTGGGCTGGATTCAGGATCACAGGATTCGTGAAGTAAACATGGCCCATGCACATCCAAACATTGTTCAAAATCATGTCATCCATGCACTGAACGTCAATCTAGTGGCAATGCATTCAAGATAAAGTCAGTATTACAATTTGCCGCGACACGATTATAACACTTGCCCGATTTGCTCAAAAGACAATCAGGGATGCTCTTTTGTACAAGAGGCCCTCCAGCGTCAAATGGATCTCAGATGGATCCAAGACTACCATGAAAGGAATGATCATCAGGTTAATATGGTTCAAATCTTTGACATCCGCTTAATGAATACCAGTATAGTGGAATTGCATGCTAAGCAGGTCAAACTTGGTTTTCTGGCCTCGCACGATTATCAAGGCTGCAAAGAATGCTACAAAAATGACCAAGGGTGTGCGCTTGTACAAAGAACTCTTCAACATCTTTTGGACCACTGGTGGCTTCCGATCTACCAGGATGAAGACATGCACCAAAGTTGTGATATCCCCTTACTAGAAACGGATCTGGTAAGGATGCAATGCATATAAAGTGGATAGGTTGGGTACCACCTCACAATTATGAGCGCTGCGGAATATGCTCGGAAAATAACAAAGGATGCTATCTCGTACGAGCAGCTCTCCAACATTAGTTAGACCGAAAGGAAATTCAACCACGCTTGAATTCTGAATCAATCAACATGATACAAGATTGCCTCCCTGTTCAAAACAAGGACCAAGGACTACTAGACAAAAGCATTGCCATAGTCTCCAATCATGGAATAACCAAGGATGTTTGTAGAACAAGATGGGACTATGGGTCAGTTTGACAGCATTATCTCCAACATCACTTCCTGCAACAATTTGGGATTCAGTGATGAAGAAATGCCAGAGGAAGGCAAAAACCATAACATGGCACTCAATATAACAGTCAATTGCCAGGACGATGTTTTAGCCAGCGTACTGGTGGACAAAGGTTCATCCTTGAATGTCATGTCAAGGACAACTTTGGTACGACAATTTTTTCAAGGTACTCCCATGAGAGGCAGTGAGGTCATCACCAAAGCTTTTGACGAATCCAGAAAAACAGTTATCGGCGAAGTCGATCTTCCCATAACCATTGGTCCTCACACTTTCCAAGTCACTTTCTAGGTCATGGATATCCGAGTAGCGTACAACTATTTATTAGGAAGACCTTAGATACATGAAGTCGGGGCAGTCACTTCGACACTTCACCAGAAGCTGAAGTTCGTCAAGAACAATAAATTAGTCACGGTGTGCGGAGAACATGCTTTAATCGTGAGCAACTTATCATCATTCTCCTGTGTAGAACCAGTGGAGGTTGTTGGAACTCAATTTCAAGCACTCTCGGTGAGCAATGAGAATCACCAAGAAAAAGGAGCATCGATTTCCTCATACAAAGACACTCTCAAAGTAATGGGGAGTGGTGACATAAAAGCATGGGGACAGATTGTAATTCCTACTAATAACAAGATAAGAAAAGGTCTTGGTTTTTCTCTGACATGTACCCAAAGTATGAAGAAGGATGAAAGTTTTCGTTCCATTCAGGATTTCTTCCACAGCAGAGGCTTCCTCCACCCAGTATCTCAAGAAGTCCACACCATCGATGGGAACAACTCTTCTAATACAGATGAGGAGTGAAAGTCTTATCTTAACGATGAAGGTTATATATCTCAGGGAGAAACGTACATGCCATTCTGCTCTCCAAAGCAAAGTCCCAGATATATACCAAGATCAAATGTCAGAATGATCTATGGAGATTGTGATCCCGAAGGATGCCGTGCTCTGCCCAACTCATTAGAGGAAGACACTCTGATGAAAGACAACTTTGACTACGATTCATATGATCCCCTGGATGATTTGCCTATCTAAAAACCATACGTGGAAGACTCGTGGCAAAAAAGTCAGCTGGATAATGCCTATCAGCTGAATAATCTTGAAAAGAATACGTCCGTTCCCCCAAAGTCATGGAATCCTTACCCAGAACATTTCAAAAATGTCCAACACCACGTTAATGAATTTGCAAAGATCGCAGGACAAGAATTTATTAACTATGCATTTCATGAGGTCAATGTCATTGAAGAAGATGAATCATCTATTCCCACAGAAACCTGGGATACCTTGGGGTAGCCAAGCGGAAAATAGGACTTCTAGTCAAATACACTGCTTCTGAAAGCTCTCGTATTAGATACGAGGACATCCAGCCAACTGGATGGGGGAGATCCCCTTGAGAGTGAGAATACTATGTAAGATACGACAGAAGAGTCCTCTTATGATAACTCTGCATGGGAAGAAGACTCCAATGATCCTACTCCGCCAGAAATCAGCGTCATTTCTGAAGACAAACCAAGAAGCAAAGTACCTGACTTTGTGATCCACAGAGGAGTTTGTCGCCATTGGGTTGCAGTCGATGTCCCAAAAGTCGTTCATAAATTGAAGTAATTGCCAAATCTTTGTTTTGACCTTTCACCTTGCCCGGGTGAAATGAATGTTTTATAGGGCTTACTTTTCTGTAAATGTCCCTCTTCGCTTCTCCCAAAGTGATAGATTTTTATTTTATAGGGTTGTGTTTCAATAATCGATAAATCATGAATAAATAATGTCATTCTGAATTCCTGCATTTATTGCTATTTTCACTTTTTCGTTTTTCAGAAAATGATAATCCTAAAAAACAACCTAAAATAAAAACAAGCATTTTCAGAAAATACACTGCACACACTTTTGCATTCTCTCTGTCTTTTCTAAAAAAGAAATCATCACATCATGCAGATTACCTATTTTAAACCCCATTGAAACATATGATCCAATGCCTTCTCCCAACTTTGAATTCCCGGTATTTGATGCTAAAGAAGAAAAGGACGAAGAAATTCTAGAAGAGATCTCTCAACTACTCAGCAAGAGGAAAGGTCCATTGAACCTTACAAAAAGCCGTTGGAAACGGTCAATTTAGGTTCAGAAGAAGAAAAGAAAGAAGCTAAGATTAGAGCACTGCTCAGTCCAACTGTCAGAGAAGGCTTGATAAAACTTCTCAAAGTGTTTCCAGATGTGTTTGCTTGGTCCTACCAAGACATGCCAGGGTTGGATACCAGCATCGTGGAACATCACTTACTGCTGAAAACAGAATGTCCTCTAGTAAAACAAAGACTGAGAAGGACTCATCCAGATATGGCCATCAAAATTAAGGAGGAAGTGCAGAAGCAGGTCGACGCAGGTTTCCTCGCAACCTCAGAATATCCTCAATGGCTAGCCAACATAGTACCAGTTCCAAAATAGGACGGGAAAGTCAGAATGTGTGTAGACTATAAGGATTTGAACAAAGAAAGTCCAAAGGATGACTTCCCCCTTCCACACATTGACATGCTAGTTGACAACACAACAAAATTCAAAGTTTTCTCCTTCATGGATGGATTCTCGGGCTATAATCAAATCAGAATAGCGCTGAAAGACATGAAGAAAACATCATTAATCACCCCAATGGGGCACCTTTTGTTACAAAGTAATGTCGTTCGGTCTAAAGAATGCAGGGGCAACCTATCAAAGGGTCATGACAACTCTGTTTCATGACATGATGCACAAAGAGAATGAAGTGTACGTCGAAGACACGATTGCCAAATCTAAAACAGAAGAAGAGCATATGGAACACCTATCAAAGTTATTCGAGCGTCTGAGAAAATACAAACTCCGCTTGAATCCTAATAAGTGCACATTCGGTGTTTGCTCAGGAAAACTCTTGGGATTCATCGTCAGCCGAAAAAGAATTGAGGTTGATCCTGACAAAGTCAAGGCCATTTAAGCAATGCCTTCTCCAAAGACTGAAAAACAAGTAAGAGGATTTTTGGGATGTCTCAATTACATCTCAAGATTCATATCCCTTATGACTGCGACATGCGCCCCGATCTTCAAACTACTCAGAAAGAACCAAAGCTATGTATGGACAGAAGATTTCCAAAAAGCTTTCAACAGTATCAAAGAATATCTGCTGAATCCACCAATTATGTCTCCTCCAATGGAAGGAAGACCACTAATCATCTACTTAACAGTCTTGGAAGACTCCATGGGTGGTGTGCTTGGCCAACAAGACGAAACGAAAAGAAAAGAGTCTGCTATTTATTACTTAAGCAAGAAATTCACAGACTGTGAAACTCGATACACTATGCTCGAGAAAACTTGGTGCGCTCTGGCTTGGGTAGCAAAATGTTTGCTCCAGTACATGATTTGTCACACTAGTTGGTTAATCTCCGAAATGGTTCCAATCAAGTACGTCCTTGAAAAGCCTGCTCTCACGGGAAGGATTGCCCGTTGGAAAATGTTGTTATCGGAATATGACATCGAGTACCATGCTCAGAAAGCTGTCAAAGGAAGTATTTTAGCTGATCATTTGGCTCATCAACCGATTGACGATCAGGAATCCGTCAAATTTGACTTCCCAGACAAAGATGTGATGTACTTGAAGATGAAAGATTGCGATGAACCGCTACCAGGCGAAGGGCTAGAGCCAGGTTCCCAATGGGGACTAATATTCGACGGAGCTGTTAACACTTATGGAAGTGGAATTGGGGCAATCATAGTGACACCTCAGGGTGCCCATATTCCTTTCACTGCCAGATTGACATTAAAATGTACAAATAATAAGCCCGAATACGAAGCTTGTATCATGGGTCTCGAAGAAGCTATTGACTTAAGGATAAAGAACTTGGATGTGTATGGAGACTTAGCCTTGGTTATAAATTAGATAAAAGGGGAGTGGAACACTTATCAATCCGAATTGATTCCTTATAAAGACTACGCAAGAAGGTTGTTGCCCTTCTTCAACAGAGTCGAGTTTCATCACATCCCTCGTGAATAAAACCACATGGCTGATGCACTAGCCACTCTATCCTTCATGATTAATGTGAGTCAATGGAACGACGTACCCAAGATTGACATATTGTGACTTGAAAGGATCGTTTACATCTTCGTGATTGAAGCAGTCATAGATGACAAACCATGGTATCACAATATCAAATGCTTCCTTCAAAGACAGGAATACCCACCTGGGGCATCAAAAAAAGACAGGAAGACTCTCAGAAGACTGGCTGATAACTTCTTCCTAAACAGTGATACACTCTATAAGAGAAACTTCAACATGGTTCTGCTCAGATGCGTAGATAGACAAGAAGCAAACATGTTAATGAAAGAGATTCATGAATTCTCCTTTGGCACTCATGCCAATGGACACACAATGGCAAGAAAAATTCTGAGAGCAGGATATTATTGGCTAACAATGGAATCCATTTGCTACAAGTACATGAGGAAATGTCACAAGTGTCAGATATACGCCGACAAAATCCATGTACCACCAACACATCTCAATGTCCTTTCTTCTCCATGGCCTTTTTCTATATACGGGGAATCGACATGATTGGCATGATTGAACCCAAAGCTTCAAACGGGCATCGGTTCATCCTGGTAGCCATTGACTACTTCACCAAGTGGGTCGAAGCAGTATCATACACCAATGTGACCAGACAAGTAGTGGTCCAATTTATCAAGAATAATCTCATCTGCCGTTATGGTGTTCCAAGCCAGATCATTACGGATAATGGATCCAACTTGAACAACAAGATGATGAAAGAGTTGTGCACGGAATTCAAAATTGAACACCATAACTCATCTCCCCACCGACTTAAAATAAATGGAGCGGTAGAAACGGCTAACAAGAACATTAAGAAAATCATTCAGAAGATGGTTGTAACCTACAAGGATTGGCATGAGATGCTACCCTTTGCTCTTAATGGTTATTGCACATCTATCCGCACTTCAACAGGGACAACCCCTTTCTCTCTAGTATATAGCATGGAAGCATTGCTCCCCATAGAAGTAGAAATCCCATTAATGAGAGTATTGATGGAAGCCAAACTAACAGAAGCTGAATGCTGTCAAAGCTGACACGATGAACTGAATCTAATCGAAGAAAAGAGAATGACAACTTTATACCATGGTCAGTTATATCAGTAAAAAATGAAGAAGGTGTTTGATAAAAAGGTCTGACCCCGTGTCTTTAGGGAAGGAGACCTGGTGCTCAATAAGATACAATCATTTCTCACCGATTCTAGGGGCATATGGACTCCGAATTACGATGGCCCTTATGTTGTTAAGAAAGCCTTCTCAGGCGGTGCCTTGAAACTCGCAACCATGGATGGAGAGGAGTTTACCTACCCCACAAATGTTGATATAGTCAAGAAATACTTCGCCTAAATAAATAAAAAAATTGTCTCGTTAGATTGATAACCCGAAAGGGCGGTCCAGGGAAAAATTAGAGACATATACAACGACTATTCCGATGGATTGAAAACCTGAAAGGGAAATCTAGGCAAAATTTAGGGATTCATGGCAAGTAACTATATCCGACAGGATTGACGCCACAACGGTAACGTCATCCGTCAGAAAAGCTTCAGTTAAGGTCACCTTCGAGAGAAGCACAGAATATCCAGAATTTAAAGTTGGTGGGAGGATAGCGGTCGTTATGTTTCAATGTATCCCCTTTCCCTTTAAATTACCATTTTCTAAACTTTGTAATGCTTCATGGGATCACGCGCTTGGCTGATTACCATTCTATCAATAAAATTTGAGCCTTTGTGCCTTTTGTTTGCAATTTTCATTCATTCTGTTGTGCAAAATGACATGTTTATTTGATTAACATCCTTGAAACAAAAACAAATGAATTTTACTTGTCAAATTTACTTCCTCTTTTAAAGTAAAGGTGGCAATTTCCTTTTGATTGATGAACACGAGAAGGAATATCGACGGCTTCTCCGAAGGTGATCAAACCTCGAAATGCAGAATCAAAATGCTTCATTTGATCAGTACACCTTGAATAAAAGATTAATTGCTTCAGATGGAAGATCCCATCTGTCATCCCCGGTAGAGTTTTTACCTCTGAGAACCGATGTTTGGTTTTTCACCCCAGTAGGGTCTACCCTTGAAAAACAAAAACGAATTTCAATCCCTAACAGGTTTGTATCTCCGAAAACCAGAACAAACGCAGGAATCCCTGTGCCTAAACAAAAGTACAACCTTCAAAATCTACAGTGATACCCCAATCTCCCAGAGTGGCCGAGTATCCACTTGCGTTCATCACTGGTCCGTATGTCATGTCTGTTTTGTCAGTATAAGCATTTCATACATACATCACACATAATTAATTCATATTCATATTCATATTTCAATCAATTTTGTCACATTTATCCCTAAGTGATAAATGTTCTCTCTCCATTAGATTTGTCAGTTTTCCTTTCTACGTCAGATAGGATAAAATCCCAGTTGGAGTTCTTTCCTCATCAGGAAAATATACCGTCTAAATAATCTCTCCCCAGTTTATTCCTGGATTGAGATCGGTCCTCGACCACTTTGATAACTTGAACCTCTAAAAAACTAGAAGTTGTTTGGTTATACACCTTTGGAACTTCAATATTCACCAATAAAGATGATATTTTGCTTTCCCGGATTAAGGAAAAATACCCAGAGAAAGCCTCTCTACAAAAAAATCTTGGCAATACGGAAGTTTCTCCCCGAAATTTTGCTTTCAATAAAGTCATCAGCACCTCAAAATTGAATTACATCGCTCGAAGTCTCTTCAAAAAAGTCTCGAGGTGAAGTATGATGTAATCTCTCTAGCAAATGGAATCTCCAACAGAGAAGTTTGCACACCTCTACAGTTCAGACCACCGGGTTTCCCCAGCAAGTATGACATCAAATCGTTTTCCATCAAATGGCATCTCCCTAGCGAGAAGTTTGGTAAAAACCATCACAAACAACATTCCTTGTCAAAAAACAGATTTGACAAGAAGAAACTGAGACCAGTTCCATGGCAGAAGACCAGGATCGAGGGGAAGTTTATTTCCAAAGAAAACTGAGACCAATTTCATGGTAGAAGACCTGGATTGAGGGGAAGTTTATTTCTAAAAAAACTGAGACCAGTTCCATGGCAGAAGACCAGGATCGAGGGGAAGTTTATTTCCAAAGAAAATTGAGATCAGTTCCGTGGTTGAAGACCATGATCGAGGGGAAGTTTTACCCTTTTCTAAGTAGACTTGCTTAGCAAAAGAAGATGGATGAGCAAATAACAGCCATTCACAACCACAATCAAAATTTCGAGTATTCCGATATTTAATCCTCTTTTACCTTGAATGTCCGAACGTCTTCGCCATTCACACCTTCAGGTCCAAGAAGATTAAATACAGGCATCTGTCATACCCTAAATTTTGACCACAAGATTTCCCATCATTGTGAAAAACATCACCACAATATGGATGTACCTTCATGCCTCATCAATCCTATCAAAGATTGTTGAGCATTCACCTTAATCAAGAAGTAAGGTTTTTAAGCCCTCTTAGAGCACTCAAGCAAAGGATCAATCAAGAATTGACATGATCTTCAACTTGTCCAAACCTCTCAAACATCCATGAAGGATCAATAGGTCTCCCACATCAAGAATCAAGCATGAGAATGCAACACTTCAAGCTAATCAAGCCTCAAGAGCACCAGTGTCACCAAATTAGGGTTTTGGTCGACCACGGCATCCAGAAGGAAATTTTCATTTGGGCATGAGCCATTACTTCAAAACATGACTCAAGAATCTCAAAGGGACCTCATGGATCCAATCATAAGTTCAAAATGGCCTCAGGGGATCCATTCATCAAAAATCAGGAATTAGGGTTTCTTTACCTAATTTACCCCTAAGTTGACTTTTGACACAAGGCATGAGCCAAGAATTCAAGAAATGTTTTGAAGACCTCAAATATCTTATATTGATCCCCTTAAAAGTTTAAATTGACACAAAGAACTTGGTCCATGAGCAATATAAGGATTCAAATTCATCTGGACCACAAACTAGGGTTTATGAGAAAAAGTCAACCATACCTTTGACTTTTGACCAAGACATGATCTCAAACCTTGGGACATGATTCAAGACACTCTAAAATAGCTATGGAATCCGTCCATTAGGATTGAATTAGGTCAAGAACTTGATTTCATAAAGAATCACAAAGTTTGAAACTCATCTGACAAAAAGTCAACTGTGCCCAAAAACCAAGTTTAACTTTTGAGAATTCTTGACAAACATGGCTCCCTTAAGTAAAAAACAATGTTAACTCATGGTTTGGATCATCATCCATCAAGAAAAATCAAGAAAATTGAGGTTACTTGCAAAAGGGGTAATCTTAAGAAACTTAAAATTTCTCTAAGTTATGAAAAAAAGGGTGATTTTTCCCAACTTTGCAAGGTCATAACTCCCAAACCACAAAGCCATTTTCTTCCATCCAGAGCTCAAATGAAAGCTCTAATTACATACTACAAAATTTTCACAGTTCTCCATGAGCCAAAAAAGATTGGATTTTGAGTTATAGAGCCATGAAGTTAGGGTTTCAAAACTTTTGAACTTGGACACTTAGTGAAATTTTGAGACAGAATCTGTTTCATTTTTTTCAAACTTTGAGGCCATTTTTCATTATGATCCAAGATGAACCAAGACCAAAGTTAAACATCAAAGTTGAAGTATGATATAGGGGCTTTCTAAAAAGTACAAGAGCCTCCCATGATTCAACTTGAGCAAGAAGTTATAAGCTCCCCAAAATGGTATTTTTCACCCTGCCTACACAACAACATTGGTACATGACTTGTATCCCACGATTTCTTGAGCCAATTTTGGACACTTGCATCATTGTATTTATGTCCAATATCAACATGAATGATGAAGAATCTGAGCATAAGGCCACCAAGTAAAAAATCCTATCCCTTAGGCATGTGGCATTCAAGATTCATTTCCAAAAACTTCAACTTTGTCATGAAGCATTGAATGGGTGCATAGAGCTGGCATGTATCAGTTCATAACATTACAAATGAGTCAAGATTAGTCTAAGAATCAGAAGACCAAAGGCCTGCAAGATTGACTCAAGTCAATGGCTAAAGGAGACATTGGCTACATGACAAATTCCTTTGGATAATAGGGCGAGCCATCCCCCAATCATTATTTCTTGCAAAACAAACTTCCTCTACTATAAATAGAGGTCATGTGTGATTGATAAAACCACCCCAAAACATCAGAATTCATGTTTTCCTCCAAATCTCCTTTCAAAACCAGAATTTCCTTCTTTGGCAAGTAACATGTGAATTTTCAAATAGAGAAGGATTCCACCACAACCAATGATCCTAACACCACACATACATCATATAGAAACTATCCAAACACTTCTCCATCATCTATAACCTCATAATCATAAAGCTCAAAATCCAACTTAGGCCTATTTGCAGTTGAGGTACCACAACAAGTTCCAGGTGTTTCCAATCAATTACAAGCATCTCAACACACTACTTGAGGTCTAAGGAACCTGTCCAAATCATCAAAACACTTTTGTAACACCTAAAACCGAGGATTCGATTTCCTCTTGCAGAGGTAAGCCTGACACTCTCAAACTCTATGATCCATGCATCATAAATGTGTTTTCAAGTTACAAACATGTTTCTGTACTTGTATAGAGTGTTTCCTGTTAATCAATTGCTTTGTAGCTATCGTGTATAGGATTTCATAGTGTTCTTGCAGAAATTAGGGTTCATGTGTTCATCACTTGGTTTCTCATTTCACACTTAATATAAATGCAATTAATTGGTACCATTGCAATCCTTGTTAAAAACCAAGCAACTTTCATGTTTACAAAGGTCAAAACCATTGAGTAATCAGAGAGATATGAGAGGTTTTGCAAATCTGGCCAAAGAGGTCCGCCCGAGGAAGAAGAAGGTTGCCTTGGCGCCTTTTTTGAATTTTTGAATATTTGACTATTTGTTTTTTTAATTGATTTCAAAAATTAATTTCTCTTTGATTTTTAATCATTTTTAACTTATTCTTTTTTTCAAAATTCACAAAAATGTTAAAATATTTTATTCTACAAAAAAACCAAATGATATTATTTATTTAATATATTTTGAATTTTTGTAAAGAATTTCATTTTAATTATTTTAAAACATTTTTAATGAAGTTTTCTTCTTGATTTTTCAAATTCAAATGAATTTCATACCTTCGTATAAATAAAACATGTTTTTTCAAAATATTTTTCAAAGTTCACAACTTATTTTTAAATATATTTGATATTTTATATCATATTTTATTTAATTTTCTTTGAACAAATGAATTTTTTTAATTAAAATTAGGGTTTTTCCCTGATTTTAATATTTTCAAACTTTATTTGAAACACTTTTGAGCCTCTAATAGAGTGTAAGACCCAACCTCTTTTGTAAATAAATAATTCCTGGGCGTCTGTCATAGTAGAAGTCCCGGTACGATTTTCAAAATAACAGTACTTTCGTTCACTGTTGTCATCTGGGCCTCTCCTTGAGTATAAGCCCCGGTTTCTTTCTTTCAATAATCATTTTGGGCCTCTTTGTAGAGTGTAAGACCCATCCCTTTTGTAAATAAATAATTTGGGCCTCAGTCATTGTATAAGTCCCTCTGTGGTTTTTAAAACCGCGGCGCGATCGTCCTCTTTCAAATAAATCATCTGGGCCTCTCACTGAGTATAAGCCCCATTTTTCTTTCTTCACAAACACTTTTGGGCTTCTAATAGAGTGTAAGACCCTAACCCCTTTTGTACAAAAACAATTTTGGGCCTTTGCTATGGTATAAGTCCCACAACATCTTTCGGTATCGCAGTACGATCACTGTTTTCAAATAAGTCATCTGGGCCTCTCCTTGAGTATAAGCCCCAATCTTTTGTTCAAAAACTTTGTTTTAAATAATAAACAACTCCCTTGGGCCTCTCCTTGAGTTGTAAGCCCCATACCACTGTTTTCAAAATCATCTGTCTATTTTAAACTAGTACTAAGAGGATCATTATTCTCGGTGAAACTGCTCTTAGATCACTTGGGCCTCTCTTTGAGTTATAAGCCCCAAACATTATTTTCTTTTAA
Source organism: Lathyrus tuberosus (assembly GCA_022829125.1). Lineage (NCBI taxonomy): Eukaryota > Viridiplantae > Streptophyta > Magnoliopsida > Fabales > Fabaceae > Lathyrus > Lathyrus tuberosus. Next base: position 545,066 of record JALAZF010000449.1, on the reverse strand, counting down.
AACAACTTTCTTTTAATTCAAATTCAAACTCAAATTTTTTCTCAAAACTTTCTTCAATTTCTTAGAACCCTAATCATACAGTTGTAATCAGTACAATCAATCACAATACACTTGGTCCTCTTCTCAGAGTGTAAGACCCAACATCTTTTCAATTCAATGCATATTTGTTTATATATCTGTTAATACACTCATCTATATATATACTTGTGCATATTTGTTTAGAGTTTCCCCAGCAGTTAGATCTACACTCAGGTCAAACCAGAGGTCACTTCTAACTTAGTCAAAACTAGTTTCCTCATAGAAAATTCCCCTCAATACAGTATGCCTCCTTTTGGGCTTATTCAATATGGAACAGAGAAAGGAATTATTCCCAGTGAAACTTTTCTCAAGACTGTCAAAACTTAGAAAGGTATATATGTACAAGAAATTCATGTCCCTAGAGAGGATTAATTCCTGGTGAAACCTCTTTTGAATTTCTTCAAACCTTAGAACTGTTCAACAAAGAAAGGATTATTTCCCGATGAAACCTTTCTTGAACTTTTCTTAGGCTTGGACCCACGGGCTTCTTAGAAGTTCCCCTCAGCCTCCTCTTGGGCTTAGTGCAAGGACCAACAGGCTTCTTAAAAGTTCCCCAGCCTCCTCTTGGGCTTAGTACAATGATCCAAAGGCTTCCTAAAAGCGTAGGATAAAATTTAGTCATCTCTACTAATTCAATCCCCAGGAAAGTCAAAAATTCCAGAACATCCTATCATCAAACAGGTTAATCTTCATCCCTTAAACCAACAACCTCCTCTTGGGCATCATACTAAGATCTCTCTAAACCAGAGTCTACCACTTTTTAAGAGGCTTGGACAGTCTCAGCCTCCTCTTGGGCTTCATTTAAGTAAGCTTGGAAATTCTCATAGTTTACCTTTTTTACTAAACACAAAAACCCATAAGTTTCCTAAAGGCATAGGATAAAACCTGATCATTTTACCAGTCTCCAGCAGAGTTGAAGACCTCTACGGTCTTCAAAATCACCTTTAAACTCCTCTGAACTCCCAACAAGGCTTAACTTTCACCTTAAACATCCCAGCAAAGGGTCAATTGACCATCTGTCACACCCCAAATTTTGACCACTAAGATTCCCCATCATTGTTCAAATCATCATCACAATATGGATGTACCATCATACCTTATTAGTCTCCCCAAAGATGGGTGAGCATCCACTACAATCAAACTTAGGGTTTCAAGCCCTCTCAGAGCTCTTAGACAAAGGATCAATCAAGAAATGACATGATCTTCAACTTTTCTAAACCTCTCAAACATCCACAATGGATCAAGAGGACCCCCACATCAAGAATCAAGCACAATGCTGCAGCATTCCAAGTGGATCAAGCCTCAAGATCGCTAGTGTCACCAAATTAGGGTTTTGGTCGACCAGGGCCTCCAGATGAAAATTTTCATCTAGGCATGAGCCAATACTTCAAAACATGACCCAAAATTCTCAAATGGACCTCATGAACCCAACCATCAAGTCAATTTAGCCTCAGAGGATGCATTCATAAAAAAATCAGGAATTAGGGTTTCTTGACCTAATTCACCCCTAAGTTGACTTTTGGGATAAAACATGAGACAAGACCTTAAGACATGATTTGAGGACCTCTAATAAACCACATTGATCCATTTGAAACAATGGATTGATCAAAGAAGCTTGATCCACAAGTTTCATTTTCATCAGGACCACAGTTAGGGTTTCGCGGAAAAAGTCAACTGTGCCTTTGACTTTTGACCCAGGAATGCTCCGAAACCTTGGGACATGATTCAATACACCCTATAACACCCATTGAACATGTACATTAAGTTTGATTTAGGTCAAGTACTTGATTTCACAAAGGATCGCACAGTTTGGAATTCTTCTGACAAAAAGTCAACTGTGCACAAAAGTCAACTTTGACTTTTTGAGATTTTTCACAATTATGGTTCTTTGACCCTAAAATGATGTTAATGTGTGATTGGAATCATAATTCATCAAGAAAAATCAAGAAAAGTGGGATAACTTGTAAAAGGGGTAACCATAAAAAACTTAGAAATTTTCTAAGTTATGGAACAAAGTGGCTAGGGTACCAACTTTGGAGGATCATAACTCTTAAACCACAAGGCCATTTTTCCCCATTCAAAGCTGGATTTGTAGCTCTCACGGCCCTTTACAAAAGCTTCAACTACACGTCATTCCAATTCATCATGGATTTTGAGTTATGGAATGATCAAAATGGCTGAAAACATGAAATGTCACTTTTTCCAACACTTGGTGAAATTTTCACTAAGTCAGAATCTGTTTCACTTTTTCCAAAAAGTAGTGGGATTTTTAACTTGGATCCAAAAAGTATCAAGACCAACTATGATCACCCATATGTTGTATCATATGAGGGCTTTCTAAAATGGCCAAGAACTTCATGAAACTCCACTTAAGCCACGAGATATGACCATGCCAATATGCCTTGCTGCAAACTGTCATGGCAAGGTAGATTTGTGTATTTTTCTCGATTTGCTCAAATTTTGCAAAGGGCATGCAAATATATCCATCTGAACACCTCAAGGGGGGATCAAGGAGGGACAAACACTGATCCACCAGCCTCCGAAGTCTTTGGAACCAAAAGTAGCATGCCAAACCTAGAAATGCCTAAAAGAGGGACAAGACTCCAATTTTGGTTTGGAGCATTTAATGGATGCACTAAGGTAGCATGGAATGAGCCTTTTTCAACTGAATTCAGTCAAGGATTATCCAAGAACTAGGGAACCAACAGCCTGTGCCCTAACCTCTTGTCAATGGCTAGAGGAGACTTGGATTCCTATTGATCAACATTGGCCAAACCTCTGCAGCAGTTGCCATTCACTATTGCAGCCAAAACAAACTTGCTCTACTATAAATAGAGCTCATTTATGCTCAGTTTGAGTACACTAAAGCACTACAACACTTGTTTTCCTCAAAATCTCTTTCTCTTGGCAAAAATGCCTTCTTTAGCAAGGTAACTCTAAGTTTTTGAGTTAGAGAGCAATTCCACCATAGCTCATGATCCAAACACATCTAATATGTCATATCTAAGCTGTCCAAACCTTCACAAGTGACCTGTAACACCAAAATCACAAAGTCACATCTCAAAACCTCAAAAAAGGACTTTTGTGCATTTTTTAAGCCATGTCTTGATTCAGTCACTTTCCAAACCAGATAAAACCTCAAACACATTCCAAATATCATCCTTGAACTATCCCAAATGGTTCCCCACATCTGAAACACCATTTGAGAGAGTTGCTATTTTGGCCACTTTTGCCCCTTTTGCAAGAAAGAGCTCAAACTTGTTCCCGAGGTTTCCAACTGATTCCAAACATCCTAAAAGCTTCTAAGAGATCATTTAAGGGTGTCCAAAGCATCGAATTGTTTCTGGAACAAAGCACTTGGCAGATTGCACAAAAGCTCCAAAAGAGGTAAGCATCACAACTTGAATTCTTTGAATTATGCTTTCCTTTGATGTCCACTGATCATGAACATCTTATACATGTTATATGTGTTGTGTTTGCACCAATTTATCATGTAATCCATGCCTGTAACAAGAGATAGCACAGAAAATGCAAATCATGGCCTATTTCAAAACCACTATCGGGTTTTTCAATAGGAGCATGATCTGAAAAAAAAACACCACCACCATTGGATCCCTTGTGAAATTCTAGGCAGGATAGACCTAAATTTTGTCCCAATCCATGGAGAAATGAGAAAGTTATGGCCTTCACGTTTCTAACCAAAATCTTGCCTTGCCTTGCCTTGCCTTGGGCCAAGCCAAAAACAAGGTAAGCCTTGTATATTTGTGGTTGTGTTTCAATCAACAGATGTATCACCACTCTAGTGGTAAGGCGCGTGCCCTGTACACAAGAGGTCTGGGGTTCGAATCCCCCTCGCCCCAGACTCTCTTTTTGCTATTTTTTCAACTTTTCTACTATTTTTCATATTATTTTTAATAGTTTGGAAAATTAATAACTCCCTCAATTTTAATTATTTTTTATTGGTTCTTTTTGCAAAAAATCACAAAAATATTGAAATATTTTATTCCACAAAAAAAATCAAAGTTATATTATTTATTTAATATAGTTAGTATTTTTATGAATAAATTCATTTTAATTATTTTTAAACATTTTTAAAGTGAATATTCATCTTGGAAATCAAAACCAAATGAGTTTTAATTCATCTTGTGATTAATCCCTCATTTTCCAAACTTTAACCATAAATCATAAGTTATTTATTAGCACTTATTTGGTATTTTTATCATTTTATTAATTTTCCTGGAATAAATTACTTTAAAATGATGAAATTAGGGTTTTATATGTTTATTACCCTAAAACAAACTTTTTAAAACACTTTGGGCCTCTAATAGAGTGTAAGACCCAACTCCTTTAAAAACCAAATTATTTGGACCTCAGTCATTGTATAAGACCCGCTGCATTTTCAAAAATCTCGGCGCGATCTCCAGTTTAAAATAAAAATCATCTGGGCCTACCCTCGTGTTATAAGCCCCATTTCCTTTCTTTAAAACCCTTTGGGCCTCTAATAGAGTGTAAGATCCAACCTCTTTTTGAAACCAAAACCTTTTTGGGCCTCAGTCATTGTATAAGACCCACGGTGCTTTCAAAAAACTCGACGGAATCGCCAGTTCAAAAACAAATCATCTGGGCCTACCCTCGTGTTATAAGCCCCATTTCTTTTCCTTAAACTCTTTGGGCCTCTTGAGAGAGTGTAAGACCCATCCCTTTGTACAGAAAACCTTTTGGGCCGCACATATTATATAAGTCCCACTGTACGAATTCAAACAACAGTATAATCACTGATAAAATCTTGGGGCTCTCCTTGAGCTGTAAGCCCCAATAATCTTTTCAAAGCACTTTCTCCTTTGATTTTGAATATAATATTGTTATCAAAGTTTTCTTTGTTGAACAACTAACCAAACAACATGGAAGCTCTACAACGGGTAAGTGTTTATCCGCTTTCATTTATTGCTTTCCTGTATATAACTGTATTGTGGGGCTATTTCACTGTAAGTCTTCTTTCACAAACTTTTATATACTTGTCAAATATCCACTGTGTAATACTAGTATAGTTATTTAGAGTTTTCCCCGGCAACTACGTCTAGTACTAGGTAAAGCCCTGTTGGTCACTCTTAAATACAAACAAAACTAGATCCCTATAGGATTTCCAGATATAGTCTTCCCTCCTCTTGGGGTTAAACAATATGGAGACGTGAAAGGCAGCATTCTCGGTGAACCCTTTCTCAGACTGTCACTCTTAGAAATTGTGAAAGAAACTCTAACTCCCCAAGATGATCTTTTCTCCGTGAATGGCATCTCTTGAGTTTCTTCCAAATTCTCGGACTTTCCTGGCTTGATATATTCTCGGTGAATAGCATGTCTTGAACTTATCGGGGTTTGGGGACCCACATGCTTCCTAAAAGCATCCCCGCCTCCTCTTGGGCGTTGTACAAGGACCCTTCGGCTTCTTAGAAGTTCTCATGCCTTCTCTTGGGTTTAATACAAGGACCCCAACGACCTCTTAAAGGTATAAGACAGAACTTAGTCATCCTTTGCTAGAGCAGTCTTTCCAGCATCAAAAACTCCGGCCGTTGTAGGGTTGATACTCATCCCTCAATGCCCGTGCCTCCTCTTGGGCATAACACAAAAGATAAAACTCTAGACTTGGACAGTCTAAAACTCTTGAGTCTCAAAGACATTCTCAAGTTTCCTTTCAAACATAGGCAAAAACCCGGTCTCTCTCATGAGAGTTCCCCACGCTTGGACCCGCTTCAGGATCTCCAGAATCCACAGCGGTAAGTTAGCCTCCTCTTGGGCTTTGTACAAATGATTCTCCCCAGCGGAGCTAACCTTTTCAGACTCTCTTGTTGAGTCACCCAGTTTAGCCTCCATCTCGGGCTTCGTACGAGATAAAAAACCACTCTCTTGTTGAATATAAAAGACTCTCTTGTTGAGTCAACCAACTTTTAGCCTCCGTCTTAGGCTTTGTACAAGACATAGAAAATCACTCTCTCGTTGAGTATAAAAGACTCTCTTGTTGAGTCAACCAACTTTTAGCCTCCATCTCGAGCTTCGTACGAGATAGAAAATCACTCTCTTGTTGAGTATAAAAGACTCTCTTGTTGAGTCAATCACTTTTAGCCTCCATCTTGGGCTTCATACAAGACACATATAAAATGTTCTCTTGTTGAGTATAAAAGACTCATTTGTTGGGTCAATTAACTTTCAGACTCTCTTGTTGAGTCAATTTCCTTTTAGCCTCTATCTCAGGCTTCGTACGAGACAGTAAAACACTCTCTTATTGAGTATAAAAGACTCTCTTGTTGGGTCAATAAACTCTCAGTCTCTCTCGTTGAGTCAATCACCTTTTCAGTCTCTCTCGTTGAGTCCATCTTCCCTTTTCGCCTCTATCTCGGGCTTCATACGAGACACAAAATTACTCTTTTGTTGAGTATGACAGACTCTCTTGTTGAGTCAAACCCTTTTAGCCTCAATCTTGGGCTTTGTACAAGACAGAAAGAAAATTTTCCCCTGAAAAGTCAACTTCTAGCCTCCTCTTAGGCTTTGTATAAAGAAAACCCCGGTTGAGTCAATCAACCTTTTAGAATCAAAGTTGTGCCTTGCTCACAACATACAAACATCAACAACTCCTCTTTAGAGATGACAAATTCTCTCTCAGCATAAGCCCTTCAGCTTCACATCTTGGGGTTTGAACAAGATACAAATAAACCCTTAAGCTTCACATCTTGGGCTTTGAACAAGATATAAATCACCCCTTTAGCTTCAATCTTGGGCTTTGAACAAGATACCAAAACACCTTTTTCCTTCCTTAGAATAGGAGGAACTACAATCGCTCTGATTTCCCTGTGTCGGGAATACGTAGGCATAAGATTACGAAATCTTAGCGAGCGTACTAATCAAAAACCCAAAATCCCATACCTTCATGCATCAATCGAAAAGCATCCGACCTAACCAATAACCTAGACATTGTTCTTAAGAAAATAACCCTAAAGAAGAACCCTCTCTTGATAGCATCTGTAAACCAACAGTTTTGACTGTTTAATCTCAGTTTGTAAGCAGGGTTAATTGGAGACATCTATTTCCCTTCCTTAATCAGCTCAATAGGATAAAAAATGAATCGAACTGTAGTACCAAAGTGATAGTGATTCGAAACCATAAAAACCGCGCTACACCATCAACAAATCCCCAATGAAATCAGAGCCTCATGGCATCTGGTATTTCAACTCTTCCCCGTTGGCTTCCCCAGTACAATTTGGACCTGCTCCTGGATTTCTAGAATCCTCGGCAAAAGTCAGCCTCCTCTTATGTTTCATATAAGAATTTTCCCCAGTTAGCCTCAATCTTGGGCTTTGTACAAGACAGATATAACACTCCCTAAAGGAGTAATTTTCTTTCAGCCTCAATCTTGGGCTTTGTACAAGACAAATAAAACCCTCCCCAGTGGGGTCATTTTCCTTTAGCTTCAACCTTGAGCTTTGATCAAGGCACCCAAAAATCAACATCCCCTCAGATGAGACCATGAGTCTACTCTATAGGAGGATATCTCTTCTATACATCACATATCAAAAACAAATAATCAACACTTTTTTTCCAGATAATTGTTGTAAGTGGCACACTTGTTGATTCAAAATCCATGCTGGAGTCCTTCCCTTATCTTGGTTAAAATTTATCTTTCATCTGATTGCTGTAAGTGGCAAGCCTCTGGACTCCATACATCCAAGCCAATGTCCCTCTCTCATCATGAAAGATTCATAAAGGAAAAAGCGGGTTTGCTCTACACTGAGTTAAAGCTTCTTTCTTCATGACATCTCCATTATAAAGGAGATTATGGCATTGATGGATTCTACATGTCCCAGATAAAGTAATTTCCCTTATGATCAATTCCTAAATACTTGTGATGAATAGGTAATTCTCTCTCAGTCAACCTTTTAGCTTCAATCTTGGGCTTTAAACAAGACACAAATACTCAGATAGCTTCAATCTTGGGCTTTGAACAAGACACCGAATATCTTTCCTCCCATATAATAGGAGGAACTACAATTGCTCTGATTTCCTAAATCTCTTTACGGGAATACGTAGGCATAAGGTTGCGAAATCTTAGCAAGCACACAAATAAAAAATCTTAGGTCCAGTACCTTCCCAAAAACAACAAAAACATTCTCTCAACACTCCCAAAGGAGAAACTTTCCCAATCCACAACAGATAAACACAAGAAAGCATTTCAAGTTAACAGAAATGCATGCAAAAGACGGTTCCTATGGATTACCATAGATACACTAGGTGTTAATAGCTTCCCTTTGTATAACCAGACCCCGATCCCCGATCTCTTAGTATTTGTTAAAGAAAATATTTGCGTACAGGGTTAGTTTAAGATATCTTCTCCTTCCTTAACTAGCTTCATAGGATAAATACAGAAATCAGAAAGTAGCATCAATCATGCAGTAAGGTGGTCGCGTCACCAGGAAAAAACTGACGGCTACAAGTCCCTATTCGTGTCAACGCACTGACTCATTTTTTGCATAATTTTGCATTCTGTCATGTTTGTGTCGATGAACAGCCTTTTTCGTGTTGACGCATACTGATTGAACTTGGTGTTTTAAGTTTTCTTCCCTATTCGTGTCGACGCACAACCCTGTAGATTAACGCACAGATTCCTTTTATGTGCATTTTTGCATTTTAGCATGTTTGCATTGACTCATGTCCCCTCTAGGTCAACCTCATGCATATTTATCAAGGATACACTTATGAATCTTGCATATAATCCAAGGAAAAGGATCTTTTGTTGACTTGTTAGTCATCCACTTGCATTTGTACATAATTATAGCATCTCATATCTCCCATTATTCAAACCTTAATTCAATCTTAGGACTTTTTAACCACTTTTATCTAATCATTAACCTTCACAAAAGATATCCATTAATCTCTTGTAACTTTTTTAACTCTTCCTTCAAACCTTGTCATAGAGATAGCCATTAATCTCTTGTAGCCTTTTATCCCTTCCTTCAAACCTTGTCATAGAGATAGTCATTAATATCTTCTCCTTTTACAAACCTTTAACCTTCCCAAGAGATATCCATTAATCTCTTGTAACCTTTTATCCCTTCCTTCAAACCTTGTCGTAGAGATAGCCATTAATCTCTCCTCCTTTTACAAACCTTTAACCTTCCAAAGAGATAGCCATTAATCTCTTATAACTTTTTAAGCCCTTCCTTCAAACCTTGTCATAGAGATAGCCATTAATCTCTCCCCTTCACAAATTATTAAATCTCCATTCAAATCCTTCCATAAGAAATAGTCATTAATCTTTTCACCTTTACAATCAATCCTCGCAAGCTTTGTTTTCAAGCTTTTCACTCGTGGTTCCACGAACTACGGACGCTCTGATTTCTAAAGTTCCTTTTGAGAATACGTAGGCATAAGGGCCCCAATCCTTGACGAGCAACCTTTTCTTTGTTTCACACTTTTCTTTTTTTACACCTTTTTTCATCGTAGTTCTGAACTACGATTGCTCTGACTTCCTGTTAAGGTTACGTAGGCATAGGATTGTGATGATCCTAGTGAGCTACCTTTTTCTTTTTCCACCTTTTATCTTTTCTTGCCCATCCTTACCTTTAGCAAACAATTTTAGCCAAAACACAAATATTTCAAGAGGTTCCTGTAGAGTATTGCATATACTTAAGGTGCTAATACCTTCTCTTAGTATAACCAACCCCCGTACCTTTGATCTCTCTTTTCTTAGCTTTAGGCCTTGCTTTTTGCTTTGCATTTTACTTAGGGTTTTTGTTCGATCTTTTCTCCATTCCCTTGGATAAAATAAAATTTTGGTGGTGACATCATTATTTTGCGAGCCAAGCTAATACAATAGCTTTGGTATCTGATTTTCACCTCAACAGAAAATGGCGACTTCACTAGGGACTATCGTTAAGTGGGTTGAGCCTAACTTGATATATTTGTGTTTCTATTATTGTTTGCTTTTGCTTGGTTTTTTTTCAAGTTGATTTATGTGTGTGAGATAAGTCCTAACCCGGACTTGAGTGCACCATAAGTTAGGAAGGATGGTATAGTGAAGGAGGCTTTGAGGGAGTAATCCCGAATAAACTAACTTGAGATCCCCCGCTCAGTGGAGGCCCTCTTGAGGGTGGTATTTGTTGAACGAGTAATCGTGAAAACATTTACTACTTTCGACCTAGGAGCCTAAGAAGTTGAGGACCTTTAGAACCCATTTACCCCACTTGGCCTTTAAGATGTAGTGCGGTGACTATGAGGGTGTAAACCCAAAGTAGTTGATACACGATGCTACACTCAGACGAGGTTCTCTTGAGAATATTACTAATTCCCAGGTAATTAGAGTTTTAGTAATATTCGAAAGATGGATCGATAACTCTGGGAACCTTTGTTAGAACCCATTGTACAGGTACTCTACCCCTCGTACACACCCTGTGGTAACTCTTCTCCCAGACTCCACGCTTGTAATCTTGTTTCCTGTGTTCCACATCCTGTTGCATTGCATTGCACATCATTTGCATCATTTGCATAATTCATTGCATGCATCCGTTTTGTCCAGGAACTTATCTCCAGCTGTCTCTATCTTCCAGCGTCATCTAGCAGTCGTCAAGCTGATTCCTCAACATAGATACATGACTAGAGCTAAATACAGACGTAAAATGTCAGAGTAAGAAGTACACAACACAGGGATCAGAATGGAAATTGATGATCTGAAGTCAGGCATGACCAAGCTCACTGAGATGCTCCAAGTCCTAATTCCCATAGGGGATCCACCTCAAAAAACTGTCATCCAAGAAGTTTTAAGTGCTGATCCTCGACCTATTCAGATGCCACCTTCAACTTGGCCAGAGTTTGGTCTACCTCACAACTACTCTCCACCTCTTGCATCTACTGCTATGATTGATCAAACGACTAGGCCAGTGTTTCAAGCTCCTATTTTTGCCAAGCCCAGGCCTGTGGTCCACACTGTTGCCCAGACTGTCCGAGCTCCCTTTGAGAATCCTCTTTATGAGTACAATGCTGCTAGCGCTCAAGGTGAAGACCATGAATATTTTGTTGAACATGAAGTTGTCCGTGAACAATTTTAGACCATAGACAATAGACTTAGAGCCATGGAGGGAAATGACTTCTTTAGTGTAGATGTAAACAACATGTGCCCAGTTTCTAACCTTGTCATGCCTGCCAAATTCAATACTCCCGAGTTTGTGAAGTAAAAAGGTCATTCCTGTCCAAGGGCGTATTTGGTTATGTACTTTCAAAAGATGGCTGCTTATACCAACAATCACAACCTGCTCATCCACTGCTTTCAAGACAATCTGAGTGGAGCCTCACTTAAATAGTATATGAGCGTTGAACAAAACAACATCCATTGCTTCCAAGATCTTGCTAATTCTTTCATGAAGCAGTACAAGTACAACCTCGACATGGCTCCTGATCGTCGCCAACTTTAGAACATGACTCAGAATGAGAAAGAATCTTTTAAGGAGTATGCTTAGCAGTGGAGAGAGTTAGCTTCCCATGTAGAACCTCCTCTGGTAGAGAAGGAACTTACTGGAATGTTTATGGACACCTTGTCTCTATTCTATTGGGAAAATATGATTGGCAGTGTCTCCTCAAGCTTCACGGATTTGGTTACCATTGGCCAATGGCTCGAAAGAGGACTCAAGAATGGTAAGGTGTCCAAGGCTTCTGAATCCTCCAAGGATCAAAGAAATCCTATGGGAATTTCCAAAAGAAGAGAAAAGATCAAACCAATGGTGTCATGGCTGAAGTGAGAAGGCCTCATCCCAGACCTCAGTATGTTGATCACCCTGTTATTGCTACTGTTACTGCTCCAAGACCAGCTCAAGTACCTCAACGTCCGACTGTTGGAAAAAACCAGTACCGTAATAGGACAAACTTTGATCCTATTCCCATGACATACACCAAATTGTATCCTGGTTCAGAAAGGTTTGATTACCATGAGGAATCTTCCTCCTCCTCCAAATCCTCTTCTAGCCGGCTATAGGGCTGATCTTCATTGTGAATTCCATCAAGGTGGGGCATGGCCATGACTTAGAAGGCTGCTACATATTGAAGACTATGGTACAAGAGTTGATCAAGAACAAGATCCTCACCTTTCATGATACTAATCCTAATGTCCAGGACAATCCTCTACTAGGGCTTGGAAATTGAAGCTTTAGTCGACTTCAACTTATCTACTTCCTAAAGACAGGACAACTCATCCTTGTGTTTAGTTAGTCACTAGGCCATGTTTCTTGCTGTTTGCATTTTTCTTTATTTGTACTAGCTGTTTGCTTTCAAATTATGTTTGTACTTTCGTGATTAATGAAATGAGCATCGCAACTTTTTGATTCAATTCATTTATGTTTGCTATTTACATCTTTATGCTTTCTTATGCAAAATATGTATCTCTTGTCCATTTTCTTTTGATTATGCAAAGATTGGAGGGAGGATGACGAAAACGTAATACCCATAATTATTGTTGGTATGCTTTCAAATCAAAACTTTGTTGACGATGTAAGGCATTGTTTCAATTTCCCAAACACTGGAGAAATAAGAAAGTTATTCCCTTGTCAACCCCTTCGAGCCTAGTAGTTGGAGTTTCTTTCTTTACAAAAACCCGCAATCTTAACCTTGGGATGGGTAGTTCTCAGTTAACTTGGTTGTACGTTCATGCAAGACACCTTACATATAATAGTTGCATCCACAAATTTTCCTTCGCACACAGCAAGCAAGTGTTAAAGATGTATTTCAAGCCAATGATGGTTCACCGTAATCATTAAGCCAGGCAGTCACTCTCTTTCTTTAAAAAAAAATCAAAAGAAAAAGGCTCGCTAAGTCAAAACCTATGAAGGAGACTTAGGCAAAACTCAGGCATCGCGCTGTTAAGTTCCAAATTGTGCATATTTTTTATAGTATTTTAAGGCCCTTTCCAATTGTTTCTTTGGTATTTTAGTATTAAATCTGTATGTTTTAGTGTAAATACGTAAGTTTTCGATTATGCATGTAAATATCTTGAATCATGATCATTTTGATGCTTTTTGATAGGTTTTCGTGCTTGATTTGATGTTAGGAGCCTTTGGATGTTGGAAGAAGGTTTGGAAAATCAATTTCGCGACATTTTGACGGCAACTCGCGCTTAGCCCACTTTTTAGCGCTGGTTCAGGGCCATTTTGGAGTAGTGGCAGTAGCTTTGGGATTTGGACCGCGCTTAGTGCGCTCTGACCGCACTTACCGCACTTTGTGCTAAGCACGCTTTGTGCTGAGTACGCTCTGAGCTAAACACGCTTTGTGTTAAGCACGCTCCGCACTAAGCGCACTCCTGATGGCGCTTAGTGCGGTCCCACTTATAAACACTTTTTGGAACTTGTATAAATAGTACTTTTGTAGATATTTTGAGATATTATTCACTTTCAGATTTGTATAATATATTTTTAGAGAGAGAAACACAAACACTCAGAGAGAGAAGTCCAAATCCAAGCAAATCGGACCTTGATCTTCTAGTAAGTGCTTTGATCTTTTGTTACGGTTGGATGTAATCTATTGGTACCTTATGTATTTCTTCTAATCTTTGTTTTGTGAACTAGTTTTGATTCAATATTAATGTTGTCTTAAATTTTATGTTTGTGGGTTTGAGTGGGTATTGAGAAATCTCTTTCAAATCCTAGATCTAAGATATTCATATATCAATGAGCAAACTCTAGACATAGATTTGTGATTTAATATTCACTAGTATCAAGCTTTTATATTATTGTGTTGATTGTTAGCATGGGAAATCATCTAGTAATTGATACGGTAAAGCCCACGATAACGCTTTAGACATAAACAGTATTGTGAGGATGCGTGATAATAGGGACGAGAAACTATGTTCACATACTTAAATTAGTTGAATACATGTAAAAAGGGTTAAGCAGATGTACGTATTCTGATCATGGCATTTAATATGAAGCAATCATTTATCTGATATGGGCGTCATCTTTGTTTACCTATTTATATTTGATTTGAACTGCTATAGACATATACTTTTCAGATCTGGATCTAGGATGAATACCTGTTAGGTTCTAAACTCTAGACATAGATTTAGGCTTAGCATTTGCGTGAGTATCAGTTCTTAATGCTCTGTGTTGTTGAGTTGTGTGAGACATCACCAATGAGACAATACGGTTGTTCTCTCGACGTCACGTTAGACATAACTTCTGTTGTGGGTGATACATGAGGATATTAGACGAATGATTAATTTGTGTTTAACTGGTCTGAAGAATGCATGTGTTATCGATTGATGAAATTCCAATCCCATCAAAGCTCCGTTTATTTTAAAGTATTTATTTTAAATTTTCAGTCTTTATATTTTCTGCCTTTATTTATGGTACCTTCAATCTTTTAACCATAATTATCACCACAAGCTTAGAAATATAGAGATTGTTGAATGGCATTTGATCCCTTTCACCGATCCCTGTGGATACGATAAAACCCATAGTTCTTCCAAACTTACTTTTGCTTGCCGCTTTACTGCTCCAACACCCGCTGACTGTAAGCTTCAAAAGAAACAGTTCAGGCAAAAGTTAGGGATAATAAAAAGAAGAGATCTTTAAATCTCAATGTCAAAAACAACTAAATATAGTAAGGAATCAGTTACTGTCATTTCAAAAGGCCCTTGACTTCTGAACCATCATCATTACTATCATCAGTGTAATTTCCAACCTGTGGGAACCTGAACGTATAGTCTGAGTTAACTGAGCGTAGGACTGAAGATCATCACGGAGATTGGGTGGGCACAAATAAACCTTGAGCCTTTATCCTTTGTTTCATAAACCGTGAACCAGGCCGCGGTACAACCCTCAAAAGACCTAATTAAAGCAAGGTTATTTTGAAAGCATACTACAACAAGGTTACGTAAACTGACTCCAAAAGATCCTTGTAAATCATTTGTTTTGATACTATAACTTTTGCTTTACCTT
This sequence comes from Lathyrus tuberosus, assembly GCA_022829125.1. Taxonomy (NCBI): domain Eukaryota; kingdom Viridiplantae; phylum Streptophyta; class Magnoliopsida; order Fabales; family Fabaceae; genus Lathyrus; species Lathyrus tuberosus. The sequence goes on along the minus strand of JALAZF010000449.1, from coordinate 530,025 downwards.
TCACTTTTAAACATCTTGAACCGTCGTGTTCTGACTAATGATTCATATGTTTTGCATCATTCCAAAAATGTGATTTTGATTTCAAAAAATTGCATGAACTTTGTATTTACGATGTTTGTATGAATACTTTTGTTTGCAAACTAGCTATTCTCTCAAGGAATTTTCAAACAGTTGAGAAACTTGGTCGGTGATCCTATCAATGGCAAATTCCTTCCAGATCCTGTTAAGAATCAATTCAAGATTTGTCGCTTAGTGCAAGTCCTTCTCAGAATTGGTTTATCCATAAGACCTTTCAAGAATCATACTGGGACAAGCTTTCCAAGAGTGCAGTAAAGCAATCATCTCCAGAATCAAACAAGCTGAAGCAATGATCAGTTCATCTAGAATAGTTAGTTAATCTGGGGTAACATACTTGAAGAATCCCCAAGCAGCTCTCCACCCTACCTACAAGGATCATCAACTTGATATACTTTACAAGTGTGGTAGAGATGTGTTCAACAGAAGCGTCTTTAGTCCCCAAGAAGAATGACAGTAATCTCCGTGTTGAGGAATCAGTCTTCCAGTCTTGTCCTCTCCCCAAAAGAGTCAAGCCGTGTCGTTGACATCTGCATTTGCATTTGATCATATATCATAGAAAAACTCATATACATATGCATAGCAAGAGTGTTTCATCCTCATTTGCATTCCGCCAGAGGTCGTGTTGTTATCTACGTCTTACCTTGTGGTCAAAGTCCAACTTACTTGGCACCTACCAAAGCATATATGTGTTTTTTTTCATCATATGTTATTCTTTGATGTCTTTTCGTATCTCTTTACATCCAATGCTATTCTTGGGTGTACCTGTCTCTATTTCCCATCCAATGCTATTCTTAGATGTGTCTGTTTTTCTCCTCCATCCAATGTTATTCTTGGATGCTAGTGTCTATTTCTTTCCTCGTGTCCAATGTTATTCTTGGATATGTTTGTCTACTTCTCTTTTACATCCAATGCATTCTTGGATATTGTGTTTCCTTTTTATCCAATGCCATTCTTGGGTATCTTTTTGTTCACTTTCATCTAAATCTATTATTAGATATTGTGATTATACCTTTTATTCAAAGCCATTATTGGATGACTGGTTTCTTTCACATCTGATGCCATTCTCAGATATTGTGATTATACCTTTCATTCAAAGCCATCATTGGATGATTGTTTCCTTTTTATCCAATGACATTCTTGGATCTATACCTTTCTCGCTTTCATCTAAAGCCATTAATAGATATTGTGATTTTACCATTCATTCAAAGCCATTATTCGATGATTGGTTTCTTTACATCTGATGTCATTCTCAGATATTGTTTACCTTTCATTCAAAGCCATTATTAGATTATTGGTTTCTTTTTATCCAATTCCATTCTTGGATCTCTACCTTTCTCATTTTCATCTAAAGACATTATTAGATATTGTGATTTTACATTTCATTCAAAGCCATTATTGAATGACTGGTTCCTTCACATCTGATGCCATTCTCAGATATTATTTACCTTTCATTCAAAGCCATTATTGTATGACTGATTTCTTTGCATCCAATGCCATTCTTGGATCCATATTTTGTTTACCTTTCGTTCAAAGCCATTATTGGATGACTGATTTCTTTTTATCCAATGCTTTCTTAGATATTGTTGCTCATTTTTATCCAATGCTATTCTTGGATATTGTTGTTCATTTTCATCCAATGCTATTCTTGGATGTCTTTGTCTGTGTCTTTTTATCCAATGCTATTCTTGGATCCCTACCATTCTCACATTCATCTAATGCCATTCACAGATATTGTGATTATACCTCTATCCAATGCCTTCTTGGATATTAGTGTCTTTTCACCCAATGCCGTTATTGTTTTCTTTAATTTCATCTCCCACAGAACTCAGAGTCCTGCATCCATATCATATCATAAACATCTTTGCATTATCTTAGGGCAAATATTTATGCATTTTTCTGTATTTAAGTCTCTTCAATCTCTAGAATGAATAAACTTAAATAGGGGCAACTGTCATACCCTAATTTTTACCCCTAAGATCATGCCTCCATTTGCATTGTTTACATAAAATTAACCATCTCATGTGTGTGTTTTTATGTATTCACTAAGCCTTTGGAAATTCAAGAACGCGTGCTTTAAATGTGTTTTGACCATAAGCTAGGGTTTAGATGTCAAGAAGCTTAAGAAGTTGACCAGTAAAAAATTGTGAGATTCTCAATATCTCAGTCTCTAATTCATCCAATACCTCAAGAGATGGAAATCATTAAAGATCCAGAAGTCGAAATTCATCTGATACACAAGCCAATCACTACAAAGTCAAACCTTTGACTTTTGGGCTCTTTGATCAAAATTGAATTTCTCAAGATAAATTCCATGGAAACATGTTTGATGATTGAATTTGATCAAGAAAAATCAAGAGAATTGAGGTTACTTGCAAAAAGGGCAACAAAAGAGGAGTTGAAATTTTTCAAAGTTATGGAAGTACAATGATTTTTTCCCGACTTGCCAAAGCCATAACTTCCAATCCAAGTAACCATTTTATTTTCTCCAAAGACCAAATTGAAGAGCTTGTTACATACTACAACTTTGTCCTTGAGGATGAATTCCCAAAAAATGCATAGATGGAGAGATATGTAGCCATGAAGTTGGAGGTTCCACGCTTTTGAAATCCATACACTTGAAAAAAATTTCAACAAAATCTGCCTTGTGTTGGAGCCAACTTTGAGGCCATTTTTCACCATGTTCCGTTTTGATTCAAGAAAAACTCAAAACATGACAGTTGTAGAGCATGTTTCAAGCTTTCCAAAGAATCCAAGAACACATTTTTATCATACTTGAGCTAGGAGTTTCAAAGAAGGGAAGTTGGCTCCTCCATGCTGAATTTCAAGTCATGTTCATGCCAAATTTTTGTTGCAAATCCTAGCCAAAGCCATGATATCTGGTTTTGCAGCCTATGTTACTTGCAAATCTCCCTCTAATCAGAAAATTACTCAAGTCTATGAGGTATTATCCAAGTGGTCAAGACTTTGTTAAATGAATCATTCCATTTTGGCAAGAAAGTTCACATTTCCATTTTGATAAAGCCACTTTAATCACAAGTCAACTTATCTTGAGCCTATGCCATGTTTTGTCTGCACTCAAACCTTTCTAAACTCAGAAAGCAACACCTCTAAACTTGCCAACCACCCTAGAAAGTTTGTACTATCCCTTGGATCTTAAAAAATCCATGAAACCACAAATTGTATTCCAACCAAACCAAGTGAACTCCACAAGTACAATTCTGCAGAACTCAATTCCTAAGCTCTTGCCCTATAAATAGAGGGTCTCTCCTCATTCAAAACCAACAACAAAAACACAAGAAAACTCTGAGCAAACACCCTTCACACCAGATTTTGCATTAAAGCCTCCACTGTGCCACAAAACCTCCATTTTCACATAACTTGCCAAAATCTTCTCTATTCACAAAACCATCAAACCAATCATCCAAACACACCATAAAACACATAACTAAGTTGTCCATAACATCACTTCTCAACTGTAACTACATTTACCTCAAAATCAAATTCACATTTTCTTCATTTTGCAAGAGAGATGGTGCAGAAAGTTTGAAGCTGGTTCAAGTCATTCTAAGCATTCCAAAAGCACAAAGGGACTTCATTAAAGCTTTCTCAATTAAGGAATCACTTCTGTAACAAGTTTGAAGAGGCATTGGACCTTGCTCCAATAGGTAAGGTTTTCCAACTCTGAAACTCATCATACAAGCATTGTTAGGGTTTGATTTCTGAAGCAAAAATGTAGTTTTTAATGTGTAGAGTGTATCCCCTAAGTTAACTGCAATATATCTTGTGTGTATGTGAATTTTGGTCTTTCGAAACATCTAGGGTTCATGTTAAGTTCAGTCATAATTTTTTTTATGTGTTAAGTTTTAGTGAAATTGAATGTTACCATCTTAATCCTCATGAAAAATCACACAACTTTCATTTTTACATCGTTCAATTTCATTGAGTTTTGAGCAAGTTGACATTTGTGAAAGATTGAAATTTGGCACTTTTAACATTCTACCATGTTCGTGTCGACGCACAGTCCCTGTTCGTGTCGGCACACAGACTCAATTTTTTGCATAATTTTGCATTCAACCATGTTCGTGTCGACGCACAACCCTATTCGTGTCGACGCATACTAATTGAAATTGGTGTTTTTAGTTTTCTTCCCTGTTCGTGTTGACGCACAACCCCTGTAGGTAGATGTACATATTCCTTTTATGTGCATTTTTGCATTTTAGCATGTTTGCATCGACTCATATCCCCGCTAGGTCGACCTCATGCATATTTATCATGGATACACTTGTGAATCTTGCATATAATCCAAGGAAAATAATCTTTTGTTGACTTGTTAGTCATCCACTTGCATTTGTACATAATTATAGAATTTCATATCTACCATTATTCAAACCTTAATTCAATCTGAGTACTTTTTAACCACTTTCATCTAATCATTAACGTTCACAAGAGATAGCCATTAATCTCTTATAACTTTTTTAACTCTTCTTTCAAACCTTGTCGGAGAGATAGGCATTAATCCCTTGCAGCCTTTTATCCCTTCCTCCAAACCTTGTCGTAGAGATAGCCATTAATCTCTCCTCCTTTTAATAACCTTTAACCTTCCCAAGAGATAGCCATTAATCTCTTGTAGCCTTTTATCCCTTCCTTCAAACCTTATCGTAGAGATAGCCATTAATCTCTCCTCCTTTTACAAACCTTTAAACTTACCAAGAGATAACCATTAATCTCTTGTAACTTTTTAAACCCTTCCTTTAAACCTTGTCATAGAGATAGCCATTAATCTCGCCCCTTCACAAACCTCTAACTCTCAATTCAAATCCTTCCATAAGAGATAGCTATTAATCTCTTCACCTTTACGATTAATCCTCACAAGTTTTACTTTCAAGCTTTTCACCCGTGGTTCCACGAACTATGGGCGCTCTGATTTCTCAAGTTCCTTTTGAGAATACGAAGGCACAAGGACCCCAATCCTTGGTGAGCAACCTTTTCTTTGTTTCACATTTTTCTTTTTTCACACTCCTTTCTTTTTTTACACCCTTTTCCATCGTAGTTCTGAACTACGATTGCTCTGACTTCCTGTTAAGGATATGTAGGCATAGGATTGCGATGATCCTAGCGAGCTAACTTTTTCTTTTTCCACCTTTTTCTCTTTTTTTTGCCCATCCTTACCTTTAGCAAACAATTTTAGCCAAAACACAAATATTTCAAGAGGTTCCTGTAGAGTACTGCAGATACTTAGGGTGCTAATACCTTCCCTTAGTATAACCAACCCGTGTACCCTTGATCTCTCTTTGCTTAGCTTTAGGCCTTGCTTTTTGCTTTGCATTTTACGTAGGGTTTTTGTTCGATCTTTTCACCCTTCCCTTGGATAAAATAAAAGTTCGGTGGTGACATCATAATTTTGTGAGCCAATCTAATCCCATAGCATTGGTATCCGGTTTTCACCACAACAATAGCCATCATCCGAGCTTTAGGGAGCATCAGTAGTACTGGTGATGAAGGTATCATTGTAGAGGATTTCATTAAGAAGATCTGTTGGGTCAGAGGTACACTTTTTATGACACTTGGGATGCAAAAGTAGTAACACAATTATCTTTGTTTAGAGTTATACTATTTCTATGACACATGGAAGGTAAAAGTATTGCACATATTCTTAGTATTTTCAATCGAGCATGTACCTTTAGAATCTTTTCGAGATTTAATATAACAGGAAGTTGACCGTACACAAGAACAATAAAACATGCTTACCAAATTGCAATGAGATTGAGCATTAAATCAGATTGAATTTCATATCATTATCAATCTTCATCAATAAAAATAGAATATGATCAGCTACCACTTCCTTTTGAAGAAGCTATTTCTAAAATAAAAAATAAAAAAAGAAACAAGAATTACAACTTATTATTAATTAAGTTATAATCTAATAAATGATTATTTATCTTAAAACATGTATAAGTATTTTATCTTCCTCTAATTTCTCAAGCCCCTTGTAGTTCTCAGCTAAAAATGAATCATTGATTGAGAATTTACGCGATGCTTTAAGGCATCTGCGATATTCATCCATCACTCATCCTCCAAGACTAAAAGTAAACTCAAATGCTACATTGGAGATAGGTATGACAAACAAGTCTTTTGCCATATTCGCAAGGACTGGAAGGCGATTGTAATTTTCCCTCCACCATTTTAAAATATCAAAGTCAATGGTAAACTGGCTCTCTAAAGATTCTTCTAGATACTTTTCCAAATCATTCTTATCCACAGACGAAGATCTAGTGCACTATAAAAAAATTGTAACTATAAAGATCTTCCTTACCACTTAAATCAAATCGATTCAATTGCGAATCACTTTGGGACTCATGCCCGACACTATTATACTCCATGAATAGTTTATTCAAGTGAGTATCCAACAAATCTCTTAACTGTTTTTCCTTTAATGAATCGAAATTCTGATTAATCAACCAAGTGAGAAATTTTAATTTGTACCTGGGGTCTAAATTTATCATATTTCCCCCCAATTCTGATTAAACAACATATTTATCTTCTCAGGTTTTCCCCAATATTTGTCATATTTTTTTAATCTTGAAAGTCATGCCCTTTATGAATGAATCTTTAGAAACACACATGTTATTTATTTTTTCCTTTATATCAAATACCTATAGCATATACATATGAGAAGCCACATAGGAGGAACCAGATATCCGAAGTGTACTATCATAAGATATCCGAAGTGTACACCATTTCCATTTTGAACTAGCTCTTGATTGTACATGGGATCATGAAATTCAAGTACTTCAAAAGTTTTTTGATGTTTCAAAGCCGAGTCTAACATTAGATAAGTTGAATTCCACCTTGTTTCTACATCAAGGCACATAAGACCTTATACTCGGTGTTTGACCGTTTTACACATTCTTTAAATTTTGTAATCCTATGAGCAAAAGACTTTGCATATTTGATAGAACCTCGGATCCTCAAGAGAGACTTTTCAAGATCTTTAAACCCTTCCTTAGCAATGAGGTTTAAGATATGAGCACAGCAGCACATATGTATGTACTCTCCATTCAATACTAAGCAGTTACAACATAGTTTCTTCTTCAAATGTTTAATTGCAAGATCATTTTTTTTAGGCTACATTATCAAGTGTCACAGTCAATATTTGATTAAGTCCCCAGTCAGTCAAACACGCGTCAATGGTTTTTGTTATAATATCCACCGAGTGGCTCGAGACTTGGACAAAACTTAGAACTCTATTTTACAAGATCCAATTATTGTCAATGAAATGGACGGTGATACACATATATGTGAGATTTTGGATAGACATCCATGTATCATAAGTGAGACAAACTCTTTGACAATGCAGGGCTAGAAAGTTTTTCAATTTTTCCCTTTTGCATTTCATAGCAACAAAGTATCACGTAGAAAGATAGTACATGATAGAATATTGAATTTTGGGTTCAAGCCACTTACAAATTCATGAAAATATGGATGCTTCACTTTTGTGAAAGGTAACACAAAGGCTACAAACATTTTCATGAGAAAATACCGCAATTTCTCTTGATCAAACCTAGGAACTGAAGGGGAAGAAAGAGCATGGACTTCACCATTCATTGAGGGCGTAAGTGTTCTTTTCCTCTTGTTAAAATTATTATTATTAGGGCTACTTTTGCAAATCTTAGAATATGTTGCCATCAAAATCGTCCCATTATATTTGTGCTTCTTATCACAAGGGTTGCATATAGCTATATTTTCGGAGTTAGGATCTAGTTTAAAGTCATTCAAAACAGCATATCGATATTTACGATGTCTAGTTTCGGGTGGTAATATAATAGTAGTGTTCTGGACAATTAGTGAAGGAGTAGCAAATAAAATAGTTGGCTTAGATTCACCATTCATTTTGATATAAGCTGAAAAATAAACTCAATAAGTTTTACAATCAAGCATATAGTCAGTGTTATCCAGTGATTGCATTATTTCAAAACACGTGAATTTTCTGCATATAAGATCAACCATTTCAATTCTTAGAAATGTATAACTTTGATTCTTAGTAACTTGGTCAAAATCATCTTTAAACTTTTCATTTGCTGATAATGTACATTCTTTACTGATCTAGTTATATACATTGAAAACAGGACATGGAAATTGTGATTATGTTTAAAGACTTTAGTTCTTCTTACGGATATCCTATTTTCATTTTCTTTCTTGATAATCCCAAGTAACCATAATGAGACTCAAGTAAAGAGAGTAAAACAATACTTCAAACGTCTTTACCTAAATTGACAAAGGATTTTTATCATCCTCTGCCATGTATTCTACCCATAACAAAAGTTTTTTGTGAATTTTTGAAGGCACGTACTGATTGGTAGGAATCCAATCTCTACCCAAAATGGCATAATAAAAAGGTTTACCATTCGTCACAAAGAATGCTTATATCACTTATTTTTGGGAAACAATCACATTTGATATGAGAACATCTAGTGCATTCAATTTTACCTCTACGAAGCTTTCCATATTAATGTTAGTGATAATCAAATCCTCCATGCTTTTCCAACTTTGTTAGATTTGAATTGGCTTAAAATTGAGAATGTTTTTAGATGTTTTACCATGTTTTAAGTGAATTTTTTAAAAAGCATTACATCACTTTTCTTGTCATTATCTAAGGTAACAACACGCTCAATATATTCCATAAAACACATCTCCTTCATGTTCCTTTGGTTGGAACATGTTTCTTCTAAATTCAATAGGGATGGGCCAATGGTTTTTATAAATTTAGTGATAATATTTTTGTATTCATTAAGCAAGATACCAAAGACTGATCTTCCTGAAATTCAGAGAGAGATGGATTTCATTGCGGTAGTTATAAAGTTTTCATCCTATTAAGCATTCAATGAAATGAATCATATATGCAGCTCTTGAAAGAACATGTAGTTTCATTTAGAACCAATGCCTAAAAAGGTTTCAAAACATGAATGGATTTTGGTCATATTTAAAACTAAATTTTCTTCACCATTTAAGGCCCGTTTGTTTTGACTCTTTTTAAAAATGATTTTTATAGTGTAACATAATTTTGTGAAAAAAAATTTTACAAAGAAACTTTTCATAAAAGCTTCAAATGAAAATTTGGTTTGAATAGTTATTTTCAAAATGTCATTTTAGGTATTTCATCATTTTATCGAAACTTTTTTTGAATATCAAAATTTCAAAAAATCACTTAATTTTAAAGCTATTTCAAATAGCTTTTCATAAAAATCATTTTTGAAATATGACTTTTTGAAAAAATTGTGATTTTGACTATGTTTTGAATTTCAATAATGTATATTAATGTTATAAAATATCAAAATTAGTCTTTTAATTTATAAAAAACTAATTTAAAAAAACTTGTAATATTTTGAAAAACATTTTTATAAAATTTATTTTTAAAAATACAAAGAAAAAATCTATTTTTTTAAAGGTTAAACAAACTTGCCCTTAAGCTATCAATTAACATAGTTTTTGAAATTACTACAAGAGTTCCATAAACGGGACATGGTTTTAGTAAGATTTGCAACTCACATTTCTCCACCATTTCCTAATTAAATTTAGCAAAATCTGTGCCTATTCTATAGTAAATCAAGTCTAATTTATGAATATCTAAATACTTAAAACTTAGAACAATTTTGTTCTACTATTACTTAAAACAAGTGAGAAACACAATTCAATCCAACAAAAACTATCAACTACTTAAAACTTAGAACAATCTTGTTCCACTGTTACTAATAATATTATGTTATGCATGTATTATGAACCAATTCGTATTACTTAATTCTCAACATATAAATTTAGTTTTTAGTCTAAATTCTCAAAATATAGCGTTTTTGAAATTTCTTCAGAGGTTCCAAAAACGGGATTTGGGGAAACAGCAACTCTAACATCAAATTCTAACTTAATCTTCAATAATTTTAGTGGATAGAAGAATTTACTTACAATAGAGCAAATTTGTAGTATAATTTGGGATTAGGGTTCTTTACAAATTTGAGCTAAGCCATGAAGCCGGGGTGAAAAAGACGTAGAAGATAAGCTTTGATTAAGGGAAAAAGATAAGTAGTGATTAGGGGAAATGGGTCTACCTGAAAAAATGATGCAATGGAGAAGAAAAATATCTTGAGGTTCTTGAGGATGAAGATGAAGCGAGCCACATTAGAAGTGAAATTGTGAAAATACGCTCATATTCGAAATTGGAAGTTAAAATTTGAAACTGGAAACATTTTGGGGTTTTGGATAATAACCCGATTATAATCAGATCCAAAATTAAAATATGGATGGATAACCAACCATTTAAAATAATCAGGTTGATAACCATTTCACTATATCTGGATATTTAAAATAGATTTGGATACAATTATGAATTTGGGCCTTATAACCGGATAATTTGCACACCCCTACGTATTGGTTAACCGGCTGAGCAATAATTTGTTAAGCAATACGATTGATTTCATGTTATTGTTTATACATAAAAAATAGACGCATAGTGATAGGTGATAATATTAATTGATGACTAAAAATATACATAACTGATCATGAGTATGCATGAGGATAAGATAATGAAATCGAACTCTATCAATCTCAATTCCATATATTAAATTTTATTTTCATTCACGGTTGTTTTTAGCTTAGTTATTAAACAACCAAACTTTTCAACACAGTTTTACTTAGAATTATAGGAATTATTGAATGACTTTTGCATATCGCACCAGTCCCTGTGGAGGCGATAAAAACAAATACTCAACATAATGACATTGTTGTCGGGGACTGGCATTTAAATATTTGAAAAGCATTGCAATAACTTTTATCATTTTAAGTATTTATGTTCATATCTATTTATAATTGTTTATATTTGTGGATATCTTTTATTATTTTTACTATCTTGCTACTAAGTATTTGGTTATATTGTTGAATTTGTTTATGAGAGGAAATATTCCTAAAGATCAATTACTATTTGTTCCTAAAATTGACAGAGTTGCTCGCAAAAAAAAACAGTAAAAAAGAAAGCAACTAGAAAAAAGAATCACGACTGGAAGAAACTTTTGATTCTACAAAATTAAAAGAAATGATAGATGACAATAATCAATCCAACAATGACAACAACAACAACCAGAATCAAGCCAACAATGCTACTGGTTGCATGCCATGCAACGACAGTTTCAAAAGGCTGGCCACAAAGTTAGACTGGCAAAAAATAATAGGCAAGCTGAAATAAAACTTTATTACCTTATGAAATTCTGGTATAGCAGATCTCAGATGTCCTGAGAGATGTCGAGACACTTGATCTTTTCATCACACACAAGGATAATTAGGAGCATAATACACAATGCAGAAAATAAAGGAACACACAAGGATTGTTAACCCAGTTCGATGAACAACAACACCTATGTCTAGGAGCTACCAAGCCAGGAATAAAATCCACTAGATAGTATTAATTCTAAGCTAAACACCTATGGTTTATAACTTATCACTTAATCACTACTCGTGCTTAATTTCTACCTAAGACACTTTCTAGGTATGAGTCCCTTCTCAATTCCCTTTCAATCACAGCAGTGAGAGAAATTACAACACAATGTAAACAGTCCTTCTCTAGTATCAACACGACACAAGAGAGGCTCACAAAATACAAACCGTAAAATCACTAGGCAACAATGTATTTTTCCACACCTGTCCTAGGTTAAATCCATCCTATTTATAACCATAAACACGACTGGATTTGGGCTTCAAAATGCAGCAATTCTGCTCCACAAAATCTGCAACTAATTCTCCTCTAGAATAGTTTCTTCAATCCTAAGTTTCCTAAAGTGTCTCCACACTTAGAAACAACATCTTTAAATTAGAATCAGAATCTCTGATTCCTCAATCTTGAACGCCACCTAGGAAAAACAAATAATCCCAGAATATTCTGAAATCTGGAATAACATAATTTAAAACTGAAAAAATAATAGACAAGATGTCGAATCATCATGATAGGACATCTTTGTCCAACGTCTTGTTCTTCAGCTAGTTCTTCATGTTAGGACATCTTTTCCAACATCTTACTGTCAAGTTAGTTTTACTAAAATTGATGCCAACCTCAAAGGCTTGGACTCATTAATCTCTCCCTTTGGCAGATTTTGGCTAAAACTAACTAAATGGAACTTGCAGACAGAAAACCACATTCTAAGGCCAAGAAATAGAACATCAGCAGCGGGAAAAGAAACATCTTGCCTCCCCCTCAATCAGTTCCTTCTTCTGCAAGCTACAGATTAGCATACTCCCCCTCAATGGTTAGCAACAACAGCAGTCAGTGGATAGCATTTAGTGGTTAGTAGAGTTAGTATTACTCCCTTTTTTAGCCATAATATGATAAATGTAGTTAAACTAACTAAATAACAAAGCAAAAACATAGAGTATTAAAGTATAAAACAAGCAAAAGAAATTTTGGGCATTAAGCCCTTACATGACCACAAAAAAATAAGTAATGCTCAGCTTGAGAGTTGTCTTTGAATCCCTTTCTCTATTTGGTGGAAACACATATGCACTTACTCGAATAGCATTCCCACAACAAGTTGACTGCTACAAATCTTCATATTGGAAAACTCCAAGCTTGCCTCTCAACACTTCAAATTGATTAGCATCCAAAGCTTTAGTGAAGATGTCAGCTAACTGATTCTCTGTGGCAACATGCTCCAAGGTTATAACTTTGTCTTCCACAAGATTTCTAATAAAGTGATGCTTGATGTCAATATGTTTGGTTTTGCTGTGCTGAATAAGATTCTTTAAAATATTAATGGCACTTAAGTTGTCACAGAAAAGTGTCATGACATCCTGGTTGACAATGTACTCAGTCAGCATCTGCTTCATCCACATCATTTGAGAACGACTGCTACCTGTAGCTATGTGTTCAGCCTCAGCAGTAGAAAAGAAACACAATTTTGTTTCTTACTAAACCATGAAATCAAGTTGTTTCCCAGAAAGAAACATCCACCAGAGGTGCTCTTCCTATCATCAGTACTCCCGGCCCAATCAGAATCACAATATTCTATTAGCAAGGAATTAGAACTATGAGAATACAGCAGACCATAATCGCATGTTCCCTTCACATACTTCAAAATTCTTTTGAATTGATTAACATGACAAACTTTAGGTTCATCCTGATATCTAGCACAGACTCCCACCGCAAAAGTTATGTTAGGTCTGCTTGCAGTAAGGTATAGAAGACTGCCAATCATGCTTTTATACAAACTCTGATCAACACTAACACCCTTTTCATCCTTAGACAACTTCAAGTGTGTAGGAGCAAAAGTTCTTTTGTGGTTGGCATTCTCCAAGCCAAACTTCTTCACTATACTTTTAGCATAGTTCCCTTGACAAAGGAATATTGAGTCTTCCATCTGTTTGACTTGGAGACCAAGAAAGTAGGTTAATTCACCCACTAAACTCATCTCAAACTCAGATTGCATTTGCTTGATAAAGTGTTGAACCATCTCATCCGACATCCCTCCAAACACAATATCATCAACATAGATTTGAGCTATCATGAGTTTTCTATCCCTTTCTTTAACAAAGAGGGTTTTGTCAATTCCATATTTTCTATAACCATGGTTGACGAGGAATTCAGTTAGCCTTTCATACCAAGCCCTTGGAGCTTGTTTCAACCCATACAAGGTCTTCTTCAACTTGAACACATGATCAGGAAATGTAGGATCAATAAATCCTTTAGGTTGTTCCACATATACTTCTTCATTTAAGTATCCATTCAGAAAGGCACTCTTAACATCCATTTAAAATAGCTTGAATTTCATCAGGCAAGCTACTCCAAGTAACAGTCTAACAGACTCCAATCTAGCAACAGGAGCAAAAGTTTCATCAAAGTCTACTCCCTCAATCTGAGTGTACCCTTGAGCAACAAGTTTAACTTTCTTTCTTGTGACCACACCTTGCTCATCAGACTTGTTTTTAAACAACCATTGCAATACCCCAATTTATTTTAATTATTTTTTGTAATTAAAATTGAATGATGTTGTGTATTGGTGTGTTTTGGTTGAGGTTGGGTTTTCCTTAGTATGAGGTAGTTCCCTTAGAATTATAGAAAATAAGGTATTGGAGGGTGTGTGACAAATTGAATAGAAACATGTGGTGAGAATGGTTATTTGGCTAATATTATTATTTTAAATTATTAAGGAATATTGTTATTATTATTTAATTAGTGAGATAATAGTAATAATAATAATATGGTTTAATAATAATAATAATAATAACAATAATAAATATAAATAGAAAAGGGGTTAGAAGAGAGGAAATGGATTCAGTACGTGTTTTTGGGAAGAAAAGAGGAAGAGCAGAGCTAGGGTGAGAGAAAGGAGACTCCATTGCTAGAGGGAAGATTTTCAAGAACTCTAAGGTAAGGGTGGGGCTCTCTAATCTCTTAAGGGTTGCATATTGTTTGTATGAGGGTAGATAAACCATTAGGATCCTCCCTATGTGTTTTTTGTGTTGATTTAGGGATTGGGGTTTTTGCGTGTCGGAAGTTTTGATAAGGGGGAGAATGCACAAATTTATCGGTTGAAATGTGATTTCTGTATTCCCTACTTGTTTGTATGTTAATATGTGATTATATGTATGTTTTTAGACTGAATTGGGAGTGAAATTGAGAAGGATTGGGGTTTGAGTCATGCAGAATCACAATCGCAGGATTGCTAATTCGCGCAGATTCGCTAGGCGAAAGGAAAATTCGCCAGGCGAAAGTGACTTCGCTTGATGGTCGCCAGGCGAATTGAGAGGCGAGCGAAGAGTTGAAAATAGGGGTTTCTGGATTTTGTATGGGGGAAGGAGATTCGCCACTGCTTCGCCAGGCGAGCATGAGGCGAAAGGGGAATTCTCCAGGCGAAAGTGGATTCACTGGTGCTTCGCTAGGCGAACAGAGCTGAGACGAACCGAACTTTCTAAAACTTTAAAAATTTGTATCTTTTAATCCGCAGGTCCGATTCAGTCGCCGTTCGAAGCGTTGGAAAGCTGGTTTCACATACTATTTATAAAAATTGATTTCAATACCAGAATCCCAACCTTTTGACACGTTAATTTGGTTTTGTGTATGTTGTTATGTGTTGTAAGTTGAAATGATGGATTCAGTGGTGTGTATGCGTGTTATAGTCATGGATTGCTGTTGTTGTATGTGTTGGCAGGTATGGACTGTGTGTTGATAGTTGTAGTATGATGTATTGACGCATTGATAGTCATATGCATGTAGTTCTCGTTGTATGTTGTCGTTGTATGCATGATGTGGCATAAGTTGTGTGATAAGTCGTGTGCCCATGTGGGGTGTGAGTGTCTTATCGGGATTCTTTGATAAAAGAATTGTATTGTTGTTGTTGTTGTTATTTTTGTTGAGGTGATCATGTGGCCATGTGGGGTGTGAGCGATCACGAATGTCGTGTGCCCGTGTGGGGTGTGAGCGACTATTATGGAAATTTCGACGGGAATTATGATCATGAAACAGGGATCAAGTTGGTACCGCATGCATTGAGTCGAGTCGTGGGTCTCATTGCATTGCATTGTGTTGTGTTGATCATTAGCTTGTGTGGGAAATTCTAATTGTGCTGATGTTGTGATGATAGGGTAGATTGTGTAATGTTTTTATGCTTTCATACTTATATTATGCATTTCGCATATTGATTGGAGAATCTCACCCCTTCTGTTTGAATGTTACCTCTATGTGGGTAACGTGCAGATAAGCAGGATTAGTGCGTAGTTGGAGTTAGCAAAGACGAGGTCTTCTCTTTTATTTCGTTGGGCCGCGTCTGCTCTGATTGTAACACTAGGTTGTTGGAACGCTTGTAGTTGTTTATTTTATTATGTGTCGTCCTTTTAATTAGTTGATGAGAATTATGTGGTACTAAGTACGTTATGTTTTAGTTGAATTCCGCTGCCACGTGATAAGATTAATCAAGTATGCATTTATTGATAATATCGGTGTGTTATATATCGTATGTATGAGCAAGTGTTTGTTGAATGTAGCACTGTAACTGATTGTATGTTTTAACTTACTCTTATATTTGATTATTAATTGTCGCAGAGGTTTAGAGTGTTACATAGTGGTATCAGAGCAGGTCGGTCCGTCCGGCCAAGTTGTCGAGTCATTCTCGTGTGACAGTTGATTATTGTCGATGTCGGTTCCTTAACCATTATGTTCTGTTGTTGGTGTGTAACAGATTTAGAATGGCTGGAAGGAACGATGTTGTGATTGCTGCTACTTTGCAGGCTGTTACTCAGGCAGTACAGAACCCGCCTCATTCTAGTGAGAATGATGAGTTTCGGAAGAACAGACCGCCTATCTTCAAGGGAAGACATGATCCAGATGGAGCGCAGGCTTGGCTCAAGGAGATCGAGAGAATCTTCTAGGTTATGGAGTGTCCTAAAGCACAGAAGGTGCGGTTAGGTACTCAGATGCTGGCTGAAGAGGTTGATGATTGGTGGGTTGGCACTTGTCAACTGTTGGGAGCAACGGGAGAGGCAATCACTTGGGCTGTGTTCGGTAGGGAGTTCTTGAGGAAATATTTTCCTGAATATGTCCGAGGAAAGAAAGAGATCGAGTTTTTGGAACTGAAGCAGGGTAACATGATGGTTACAGAGTATGCTGCAAAGTTCTCAGATCTGGCTAAGTTTTACCCTCACTACAGTGCGGCAACTGCTGAATTCTCAAAGTGTATCAAGTTTGAGAATGGATTGAGGCCTGAGATCAAACAGGCAATTGGTTATCAGCGGATCAGAATATTTCCAGATTTAGTGGATTGTTGTAGGATCTTTGAGGAAGATAGCAAGGCTCGATCGGCTCACTATAAAGGGTTGGCCGAGAGGAGGGGAAAACAACAGATGAACTGTGGGAAGCCTTATGCAGCTCCAGTTGAGAAAGGTAAACAGAAACGCGCTGATGGTAAGAAGCCGAGTGGGGGAGGTGCCCCTACTCCTCTTAAGTGTTACAGGTGTGGTGAGTTGGGTCATCGTGTCGGTGAGTGCACGAGTGATGTGAAGAAATGCTTCAAGTGTGGACAGGCAGGACATCTGATTGCTGACTGCAAAGTTAATGTGGTGACTTGTTACAATTATGGAGAACAGGGCCATATTAGTACTCGTTGCCAGAAACCAAAGCAATCTTCGACTGGAGGAAAGGTGTTCGCTTTGATAGGGACTCACACTTCCAGTGATGACAGACTGATTAGAGGTACATGTTATATTAATAATACGCCTTTGATTGCTATTATTGATACTGGTGCTACTCACTCTTTTATTGCTGCTGATTGTGTGAGAAGGCTAGGCCTTGTTGTTTCTCCTATGAAGGGAGAGATGGTTTTCGAAACTCCTGCAAAGGGATCGGTGACCACTTCTTTAGTCTGTTTGAATTGTCCACTATCGATCTTTGATAAGGACTTTAGTGTGGATCTGATTTCCTTACCGTTAGGAGGTCTCGATGTGATTTTAGGTATGAACTGGTTGGAGTTCAATCATGTTCATATTAACTATTTTAACAAGTCGGTGCGATTTTTTGCTCCTGAGGAAGAGAAAGAAGATGGTTTTCTATCTGCTAGAGAGTTGAGAGAGCTCTTAGAGGAAGAAGCTCAGATACTGGCAATGTTTGCATCTTTGTCAGTGGAGAATGAGTCAGTGATTAATGAATTGCAAGTGGTACGTGAATTTCCTGAAGTGTTTCCGGATGATATTGTTGATGTACCACCAGAGAGAGAAGTAGAGTTTGCTATTGATCTTGTCCCTGGTACCAGACCTATTTCTATGGCACCATACAAGATGTCGGCATCAGAATTAATAGAGCTGAAAAAGCAACTGGAGGAGTTGTTAGAAAAGAAATTCGTGAGACCAAGTGTGTCACCTTGGGGAGCTCCAGTGTTGTTGGTGAAAAAAAAGGATGGCAGTATGAGGCTGTGTATCGATTACAGACAGATGAAAAAAGTAACGATTAAGAACAAGTATCCGCTTCCGAGAATAGATGATTTGATGGATCAGTTAGTCGGTGCACATGTGTTTAGCAAGATTGACTTGAGGTCGGGTTATCATCAGATTCAGGTAAAGGACGAAGATGTTCAGAAGACGGCTTTCAGAACCCGATATGGGCATTATGAGTATGTGGTGATGCCGTTCGGAGTTACTAATGCACCTGGTGTATTCGTGGAATATATGAACCATATTTTTCATGCTTACTTGGATCAATTCGTGGTTGTCTTTATTGACGATATTCTTATCTATTCTAAGTCAGAACAGGAACACGCAGAACATTTACGAATCGTGCTGCAAGTGTTAAAAGAGAAGAAGCTCTATCCTAAGCTATCTAAGTGTGAATTCTGGTTGAGAGAGGTAAGTTTTCTTGGTTATGTTATTTCAGGTGATGGTATTGTTGTGGATCCGTCAAAAGTAGATGCAGTTCTACAATGGGAGGCTCTGAAATCAGTAACTGAGATTAGAAGCTTTTTGGGCTTGGCTGGTTATTACCAAAGGTTTATTGAAGGCTTTTCGAAGTTGGAACTTCCGTTGACTCAGTTGACGTGCAAGGGTAAAGCGTTTGTGTGGGATGTTAATTGTGAGAAGAGTTTCATTGAGCTGAAGAAAAGATTGACTACAGCTCCGGTTTTGATTTTACCCGAACCAAATGAACCGTTTGTGGTGTATTGCGATGCTTCTTTGATGGGTTTAGGAGGCGTGTTAATGCGGGATGGTAAGGTTGTGGCTTATGCTTCACGACAGTTAAGGGTCCATGAGAGGAATTATCCCACTCATGATTTGGAATTAGCTGCAGTAGTATTCGTATTGAAGATTTGGAGGCACTATCTTTATGGGTCCAGGTTTGAAGTATATAGTGATCATAGGAGCTTGAGGTATATGTTTGATCAGAAGGAGTTGAATATGAGGCAAAGAAGGTGGTTAGAGTTCTTAAAGGATTATGATTTCGGCTTGAACTATCATCCCGGTAAAGCTAATGTCGTGGCTGATGCTCTAAGTAGAAAGACGTTGCATATGTCGGCTATGATGGTTAAAGAGTTAGAATTGATTGAACAGTTCAGAGATATGAGTTTGGTTTGCGAACAGACACCGTATAGTGTGATGTTGGGCATGCTGAAGATCAACAATGAATTTCTTAATAGCATCAGAGAAGGTCAGAAGTTGGATGTGAAACTGGTGGATTTGATGATTGGAAATGAACAGGCGGAAGGCAACGAATTCAAAGTGAATGAACAAGGCGTGTTGAGGTTCCAAGATAGGATTTGTATTCCTGATGATCCTGAGTTGAAAAGAATGATTCTAGAAGAGAGTCAAAGGAGTAGTTTGAGTATCCATTCGGGAGCTACAAAAATGTATCAAGACTTGAAGAAGATATTTTGGTGGCCTGGATTGAAACGTGATGTGGCTCAGTTTGTGTATGCTTGTTTGACTTGTCAGAAGTCGAAGGTGGAACATCAGAAACCTGCTGGTTTGATGTAACTGTTAGATATTCCAGAGTGGAAGTGGGACAGTATTTCTATAGATTTTGTGACTGGGTTGCCTAATACGCCGAGATGGCATGATTCCATTTGGGTAGTAGTGGACAGACTGACGAAGTTGGCACATTTCATTCCGATTAATATTAGTTTTCCTTTGCAGAAGCTGGCAGAGATTTATATTCAGGTAATTGTGAAGTTCCATGGGGTTCCGTTGAGTATTGTGTCGGATAGAGATCCAAGGTTCACTTCCAGATTTTGGGAGAGTTTGCAAGAAGCTTTGGGATCGAAACAGAAATTGAGTTCGGCCTATCATCCGCAGACGGATGGACAGACAGAGAGGACTATACAGTCTTTGGAAGATTTGTTGAGGGCTTGTGTGCTTAAACAAGGAGGTGCTTGGGATAGCCATTTGCCGCTAATTGAGTTCACTTATAATAACAGTTATCATTCCAGTATCGGGATGGCACATTTTGAAGCTTTGTATGGTCGAAGGTGTCGGACACCTTTGTGTTGGCATGAATCTGGTGAGAATGTAGTACTTGGACCTGATATTGTTCAGCAAACTACCGAAAAGGTGAAGCTGATTCGGGAAAAGATGAAAGCTTAGCAGAGTAGGCAGAAGAGTTACCATGATAAGAGGAGGAAAGATCTTGAGTTCCAAGAGGGAGATCATGTGTTTTTTAGAGTCACTCCAGTGACCGGTATTGGCCGTGCGTTGAAGTCGAGGAAGCTCATTCCTCGGTTTATTGGTCTGTATCAGATTTCTGCAAGAGTTGGACCTGTTGCCTACAGAGTGGCATTACCATCCAATTTGTCGAATTTGCATGATGTGTTCCATGTGTCACAGCTTTGGAAGTATGTTCCAGATCCGTCGCATGTGATTCCTATGGATGATGTGGAAGTAAAGGATAACCTTACAGTTGAGGCCTTACCAATACGGATTGAAGACCGCGAGGTAAAGCAGTTGAGAGGTAAAGAGATCGCTCTTATGAAGGTAGTGTGGGGAGGTGCTGCCGGTGGAAATATGACTTGGGAGTTAGAGAGCATGATGCGAGAGTCGTATCCGGAGTTGTTCACATGAGGTAAATTTTCGAGGACGAAAATATTCTAAGTGGGGGAGAGTTGTAACACCCCGATTTATTTTAATTATTTTTCGTAATTAAAATTGAATGATGTTATGTATTGGTGTGTTTTGGTTGAGGTTGGGTTGCCCTTAGTATGGGGTAATGCCCTTAGAATTATAGAAAATAAGGTATCGGAGGGTGTGTGACAAATTGAATAGAAACATGTGGTGAGAATGGTTATTTGGCTAATATTATTATTTTAAATTATTAAGGAATATTGTTATTATTATTTAATTAGTGAGATAATAGAAATAATAATAATATTTAAATAATAATAATAATAATAATAATAATAATAATAATAATAAATAAATATAAATAGAAAAGGGGTTAGAAGAGAAGAAAGGGATTCAGTACGTGTTTTTGGGAAGAAAAGAGGAAGAGCAGAGCTAAGGTGAGAGAAAGGAGACTCCATTGCTAGAGGGAAGATTTTCAAGAACTCTAAGGTAAGGGTGGGGCTCTCTAATCTCTTAAGGGTTGCATATTGTTTGTATGAGGGTAGATAAACCATTAGGATCCTCCCTATGTGTTGTTTGTGTTGATTTAGGGATTGGGTTTTTTGCGTGTCGAAAGTTTTGATAAGGGGAAGAATGCACAAATTTATCGGTTGAAATGTGATTTCTGTATTCCTTACTTGTTTGTATGTTAATATGTGATTATATGTGTGTTTTTGGACTGAATTGGGAGTGAAATCGAGAAGCATTGGAGTCTGAGTCGTGTAGAATCGCAATCGCAGTATTGCTGATTCGCGTAGATTCGCCAGGCGAAAGTGACTTCGCTTGATGGTCGCCAGGCGAATTGAGAGGCGAACGAAAGGGTTGAAAATAGGGGTTTCTGGATTTTGTATGGAAGAAGGAGATTCGCCACTGCTCCGCCCGGAGAGCATGAGGCGAAAGGAGAATTTTCCAGGCGAAGGAGGATTTTGCCAGGCGAAAGTGGATTGGCTGGTGCTTTGCTAAGCGAACATCAGGCGAACAGAGCTGAGGCAAACCGAACTTTCTAAAACTTTAAAAATTCGTATCTTTTAATCCGTATGTCCGATTCAGTCGCCGTTTGAAGCGTTGGAAAGCTGGTTTCACATACTATTTATAAATATTGATTTCAATACCAGAATCCTAACCCTTTGACGCGTTAATTGGGTTTTGTGTATGTTGTTATGTGTTGTAAGTTGAAATGATGGATTTGGTGGTGTGTATGCGTGTTATAGTCATGGATTACTATTGTTGTATGTGTTGGCAGGTATGGACTGGATGTTGTATACTTGTAGTATGATGTATTGATGCATTGATAGTCATATGCATGTAGTTGTCATTGTATGTTGTCGTTGTATGCATGCCATGTTGCATAAGTTGTGTGATAAGCCGTGTGCCCATGTGGGGTGTGAGCGTATTATCGGGACTCTTTGATAAAAGAATTGTATTATTGTTTTTGTTATTGAGGTGATCGTGTGCCCATGTGGGGTGTGAGCGATCACGGATGTCGTCTGCCCATGTGGGATGTGAGCGACTATTATGGAAATTTCGATGGGAATTATGATCATGAAACAGGGATCGAATTGGTACCACATGCATTGAGTCGATTCGTGGGTCTCATTGCATTTCATTGTGTTATGTTGATCATTTGCTTGTGTGGGAAATGCTAATTGTGCTGATGTTGAGATGATATGGTAGATTGTGTAATGTTTTTATGCTTTCATACTTATATTATGCATTTCTCATATTGATTTGAGAATCTCACCCCTTCTGTTTGAATGATACCTCTATGTGGGTAACATGCAGATAAGCAGGATTAGTGTGGAGTTGGAGTTAGAAAAGACGAGGTATTCTCTTTTATTTAGTTGGGTCGCGTCTGCTCTGATTGTAACACTGGGTTGCCGGAACGCTTGTAGTTGTTTATTTTATTATGTGTCGTCTTTTTATTTATTTGATGAGATTTATGTGGTATTAAGTACGTTATGTCTCAGTTGAATTTCGCTGCCATGTGATAAGATTAATCAAGTATGCTTTTATTGATAATATTGATGTGTTATATATCGTATGCATGAGCTGGTGTTTGTTGAATGTAGCACCCTAACGGATTGTATGTTTTAACATACTCTAATATTTGATTATTAATTGTTGCGGGGGTTTAGGGTGTTACACCCATCTTGTCCCAATCACATTTGACCCTTCAGGTATTGGCACAAGATCCCAGACCTCATGTCTTTTGAACTGCCACAGTTCCTCTTGCATAGCATTGGTCCAGAATTCATCAGTCAAGGCCTCCTCTACATTCTTGGGTTCCAACTTTGAGACAAAACAAGCGCCAACAACAACATCTCGTGATCTGGCCATCCTTCCACCATTTGGATCTCATATTATAAGCTCCTTAGGATGATCTTTCTAAACTCTGGTGGAGGGTCCCTTGTCAACCTTTTCTGTCTCTACACATTCAGGATTAACATCATTTGATTCTGCAGCACCTTCAGGAGCATCATGTGATGTTCCAACATCCTCTGTGACATCTTCATCCTCCATAGGAAAAAATGCTCCTATATCATTAGTAACACCAGCTTCTGTAGTTGAGTCATCAACCACAACATTTATGGATTCCAGCACAACCTGAGTTCTTGAGTTATAAACTCTGTAGGCTCTGCTATTTATAGAGTATCCCAGAAAAATTCCATCACTTTTGGGATCCATCTTCCTCCTTTGCTCACGGTCAGTCAAGATGTAACATTCGCTTCCAAAAACATGGAAGTATTTCACAGTTGGTTTCCTTCCTTTCCACAGCTCATATAATGTGGCGGATGTGCCAGATCTAATGGTTACTCTATTTAGAATGTAACAAGTTGTATTCATGGCCTCAGCCCAAAAATGATATGGAAGTTTCTTGTCATAAAGCATGACCCTTGCACATTCTTGAAGTGTCATATTCTTTCTCTCAACCACACTATTCTATTGAGGAGCGATGGGTGAAGAGAACTCGTGAATAATTCCTTTAGAGGAACAGAAATCATTAAACTTGTTGTTTTCAAATTCCTTCCCTTGGTCACTTCTGATTCTTACTATGCCATAATTCTTCTCCCTTTGAAGTTATTGACACAGGCCTTTGAACACTTCAAATACTTCTGACTTCTCTTTGATGAAATACACCCATGTGTATCTAGAGAAGTCACCCACCACAACATAAGCATACCTCTTTCCACCAAGACTTTCAACCTGCATAGGTCCCATCAAGTCCATATGAAGTAGCTCCAAGATTGTTGAAGCCTTTTATGTGACATCCTTGTCTGTTTTCCAATTTGACATTCGCCATATACTCTTCCTTCATCTATTTTTAGATTAGGGTGTCATAACCCAAATTTTGACCACCAAGATTTCCCATCATTGTGTAAATCATCATCACAATATGGATGTACTTTCATGCCTCATCAATCTCCTCAAAGATGATTGAGCATTCACCACAATCAAGAATTAGAGTTTTTTTAGCCCTCTCAGAGCACTTAGACAAAGGATCAATCAAGAAATGACATGATCTTCAACTTGTCTAACCTCTCAAACACCTATAAAGGATCAAGAGGACTCCCACATCAAGAATCAAGCACAAGGTTGCAACATTCCAAGTGGATCAAGCCTCAAAATCGCCAGTGTCACCAAATTAGGGTTTTGATCGACCAAGGCCTCCAGATGGAATTTTCCTCTAGGCATGAGCCAATGTTTCAAAACATAACCCAAGATACTCCAAGGGACCTCATAGACCCAATCATCAAGTCAATTTAACCTCAGGGAATGCATTTAACAAAAATCAGGAATTATTGTTTCTTGACCTAATTCACCCCTAAGTTGGCTTTTGGGACAAAGCATGAGCCAAAACCTCAAGACATGATTTTAGGGCCTCCAATACACCACATTTATCCATTTGTAACAATGGATTAATCCAAGAAGCTTGATTCACAAGTTTCAATTTCATCTGGACCACAATTAGGGTTTCGAGGAAAAAGTCATCTGTATCTTTGACTTTTGACCAGGACATGCTTCCAAACCTTGGGACATGATTCAATTTCATTAGGTTTGATTTAGGTCAAGGACTTGATTTCACAAAGGATAGCGCAGTTTGGATGTCATCCGATAAAAAGTCAACTGTGCACAAAATCAAGTTTGACTTATTGAAGTTTTTCACAAATATAGTTCCCCTAAGTCAAAAATAATGTTAATGTATGGTATTGATCATCATTCATTAAGAAAAATCAACAAAAGTGAGGTTTCTTGCAAAAGGGGAAACCATAAGAAACCAAATTTTTTCTAAGTTATGGAACAAAAATGATTTTGGTACCAACTTCTAAGGATCATAACTTGAGATCCAAGCAACCATTTTGGGTGATCTAAAGCTGGATTTGTAGGTCTTGCTACACTCTACAAAAGCTTCAACTACCTCATACTCCAATTCCTCATGGATTTTAAGTTATGGAGTGATCAAAATGACAAAAACATGAAAATGACACTATTTCCAACACTTAGTGAAAATCTGCCCAAGTTACCAGCCTTGAACATCAATGTTCATGAGGATTTTTCAATGGGATCCAAATAGTTTCAAAACAAACTATGATCACAAATGTTTTGTATCATATGAGTGCTTTCTAAAAAGCACAAGAGCCTCCCATAACTCAACCTGAGCAGGGAGATATGAATCCCTCAAAATCACCATTTCTAACTGTCCTAGGTAGGCAGAATTTGGTGTTTTGCTCGATTTGACAAAATTGAGCAACTTCAAGCCTTGTCATCCATTTGGACACATCCGAGGATAAAATAAAATGAGAATGATCTGATCCCCAAGCCTCCAAAGTCCAAGAATCTACACTTAGCCATAACAAACCTAAAAGGCTAAAAAGGTGCCAAGACTCCAATTTTATTTCAATGCATTTAATGGATACACCAAGGTGGCATGGACTGACACATTCCTAACCGAATTAGTCAAGAATAAGCTCTAAATCAAAGGACCATAGGCCTGTGCCCTAACCTCAAGTCAATGGCTAGAGGAGACTTGAGATTCCTTTTGCTCAACATTGGCCAAAGGCCTGCTGCAACTTCCATTCACTATTGGTGCCAAAACAAACTTGACACACTATAAATAGAGCTCAAATGTGATCAGTTTAAGCACACCAAAGCACTACAACTGATGCTTTCCTCAAAATCCTTCTCTCTAGGCCAAAATGCCTTCTTTTACAAGTCATCTCTGAGCTTTTGAGTTAGAGAACAATTCCACCACAGGTCATGATCCAAACACACCCAATATGTCATATCTAAGCTGTTCAAACACTCACTTGTGACCTGAAACACCAAAATCACAAAGTCAACCTCCTAAACCTCAAAAATTGACTTTTCGCATTCTTCAAGCCATGTCTTGATTCAGTCACTTCCAAAACCAAACAAAGCCTCAAACACACTCCAAATATCATCCTCAAACTGTCCCAAATGGTTCCCCTCATCTCGAACACCATTTGAGAGAGTTGCCATATTAGTCACTTTTGCCCCTTTTGCAAGAAAGTGCCAAAACTTGTTCCTGAGGATTCCAGCTGGTTCTAATCAACCTAAAGGCTTCTAAGAGATCAATTGAGAGTGTCCAAAGCATCAAATTACTTCTGGCACAAGGAACTTGGCAGATAGCACAAAAAGCTCCAAGAGGTAAGTGCAAGACAACTTGAACTCTTTGAATTATGCATTGATTTGAAGTCCACTGATCATAAACATCTCATACATGTTATATATGTTGTGTTTGAACCAATTGGACATGCTATTAGTGTGTGTATGATGTGTTAGCATAGAAAATGCAAATTTTGATCTATTTCAAAACCACTATCGGGTTTTAAAATAGGGACCTCATCAGAAAAAACCAAGGGAACCATTGGATTCCTTGTAAAATTCTAGGTCAGATGCACCTAAATTTTGTCCCAATCCATGGAGAAATGAGAAAGTTAGAGGCTTCACGTAAATTGCCAAAACTTGTCTTGCCTTGCCTTGGCCAGGCCTGAAAACTTGGCACCCCTTATGTATTTATGGGGTGGTTTTGATACACGGATGTATCACCACCCCTGTGGTAGCGCACATGTGTGTTTGGTTTGATGGTCGTGGGTTCAAACCCCACCCAGACCATTTTGCCATTTTATATATTTTTTGCTATTTCTCATGTATTTTGTGGTTTTTATTAATTAATTCAAAATTTAATTTCTCTCTCAATTTTAATTATTTTTTATTGATTCTTTTTTTGAAAATTCAAAAAAATATTAAAATATTTTATTCCACAAAAATTTCACAAAAATATTATTTATTTCATATATTTAGTATTTTTGTAAAGAATTATATTTTTATTTGTTTTTAAACATTAAAAATATTTCTTTCTCTTGGTTTTGCAAAATTCAAATGATTTTTAAATCATCCCATGAATGAAACATGATTTTTCAAATATAAATCCAAGATCACAACCTCTTTTTCACATGTTTGATTATTTTAATTTAATTTTTATTCAATTAAAATACATTTTAAAACCAAAAATTAGGGTTTTGATCACTATCACCCTAACAAATCTTTTCAAACATCTTTGGGCCTCTATTAGAGTGTAAGACCCAATCCCCTTTTTAACCAAAACCTTTTTGGGCCTCAGTCATTGTATAAGTCCCACTGCAATTTCAGAAAATCTCGGCGCGATTGCCATTTCAAAACAAAATCAATTGGGTCTACCCTTGTGTTGTAAGTCCCATTTCTTTTCTTTTTTCAAACTTTTGGGCCTCTCCTTGAGTTGTAAGAC
This sequence comes from Lathyrus tuberosus, assembly GCA_022829125.1. NCBI lineage: Eukaryota > Viridiplantae > Streptophyta > Magnoliopsida > Fabales > Fabaceae > Lathyrus > Lathyrus tuberosus. Next base: position 502,556 of record JALAZF010000449.1, on the reverse strand, counting down.
CCATCCCTTTGTACAGAAAAACTCTTTGGGCCTCAGTCATTGTATAAGCCCCAGTACAGTTTACAAAACAACGGTACGATTACTGTTATTCATCTGGGCCTCTCCTTGAGTATAAGCCCCAATATTTTCAAAACAACTTCCCTTTTGATTTAGGTTCAAATCCATAGTTGTTATCAAAACTTTCTTTAATTTCTTGAATAACTAACTATACAGTTGTTACAATGGAAGCTTGCTCGCCTGTAAGTTTTTATCAGCTTTCATTTATTTGCTTTCATACATATATATAAATGTATTGCTGGAAGCTTGCTCACCTGTAAGTCCTTCTTTCATATCCTTTTAAATACTTGTCATATATCAACTGTATATATACTTGTATATCTGCTTAGAGTTTTCCCCGGCAACTAAGTCTAGAAATAGGTAAACCCAGTTGGTCACTCTTAAATACAGTCAAAACTAGATCCCCATAGGATTTCCAGATACAGTCTTGCCTTCTCTTGGGCTTAAACAATATGGAACAAAGAGAAATGCATTATTCTCGGTGAAACTTTTCTCAGACAATCACTATTAGAAATTGTAAAAGAAATTCAGTTCCCCAGAGAGGAATTATTCTCGGTGAAACCTCTCTTGAATTTCTTCAAACCCTAGAACTATTCACTAAAGGATTAATTCTCCGTGAAACCTTTCTTGAACTTTTCTTAGTTTTGGGACCCACAGGATTCTTAAAGGCATCCCCGCCTCCTCTTGGGCTTTGTACAAGGACCCTCCGGCTTCTTAGAAGTTCTCATGCCTTCTCTTGGGCTTAGTACAAGGACCTTGAAGACCTCTTAAAGGTATAGGACAAAACTTAGTCATTCTTTGCTAGAGCAGTCTTTCCAAATTCAAAACCTCAGACCAATTTAGGGTTGATTCTCATCCCTTAAAACATCAGCCTCCTCTTGGGCATCATACAAAGATAAACTCTTCCATACCAGTAGACTTGGAGAGTCTAATCCCCTCTCGGATCTCAGACATTCTCAAGTTCCCTATAAGCACAGGAAAAACCCTGGTCATTCAACCAATTTCCAGCAGAGTTAAAACCCATGGGTTCTAAAACCCAGTCTTTCTCCTAAAATTCCCTAGCCAGGGTCAGCTTATCATCGTATAACACTATCCCAAATCAGAACCCCAAGGCATCTGATATCTCAACTCTTCTGGAACCCTCAGCAAGAGTTGATTCCCCATTTGGACCTGCCTCTGGATCACAATAATCCTCAGCAGAAGTTAGCCTCCTCTTAGGCTTTGTATAATGATCCTTCCTTTCCTCAGCATAGTCAGCCTCTTCTTGGGCTTTGTACAATGATTTTCCCTAGCTGAGCTAACCTTTTCAGACTCTCTTGTTGAGTCAATCACCTTTCCACACTCTCTTGTTGAGTCAATGGTACAAAACAAAAACACTCTCTTGTTGAGTCTACCCTTTTCAGCCTCAATCTTGGGCTTTGTACAAGACACCATATAAATTTCCTAAGCAGAGTCAATCCTCTTTTCAGTCTCAATCTTGGGCTTTGTACAAGACAGATAATACTCTCCAGCAGAGTCAAACTCATTTTAGCCTCAATCTTGGGCTTTGTACAAGACACCTAAAATATCCTCAGCCAAGTCAGTAAAGTCTCATTTTAGCCTCAATCTTGGCCTTTGTACAAGATAGATAAAGATTTCTTTCCCACAGAGTCAGTCTCTTTTCAGCTGCAATCTTGGGCTTTGTACAAGACACATACAAACCCTCCCCAGCGGAGTCAAAATCCCTTTTAGCCTCTATCTTGGGCTTTGTACAAGACAGACATAATATTTTCTCCGGAAAAGTCAAGCTTTTAGCCTCCTCTTAGGCTTTGTATAATGATGTCTCTAAAATAGTCAGTCTCTTTTAGCCTCAATCTTGGGCTTTGTACAAGATATATATAAACACTCTCTTGTTGAGCCAGTCTTCTCCTGCCTCCTCTTAGGCTTTGTATAAGGACTTCCCCGGTGGAGTCAATCAACCTCTTAGCTTCAACCTTGGGCTTTGATCAAGGCATACAAAAACCAACATCCCCTCAGAGGAAATCAAAATCTCTCTGTAGGAAGACATTTCTCTGTGTTATCACACATCAAAACAGAAAATCAAAACAAAACACAATCCCAGATACTGCTATAAGTGGCACATTTGTTGATTAAAAAATCTAAGCTGTCGTCCATCTCTTATCCTGGTAAACTTCCTCTTTCATCTAATTGCTATAAGTGGCAAGCCTCTGGATTATTTACATCCACGCCACTGTCCCTCTCTTAGCATGAAAGATTCCTAAGGAAAAATGGCCTTGCTCAACACTGAGTTAAAGTTTTCCCCTTCAGGACAAATCCCCTATAAAGGAAATTACGGCATTGTTGGATTCACATATCCCAGTTAAAGTAACCCTCATTTATAAACAGTCACCCAACAGTTGTGATAAACAGACGAGACGTCTCCCCTTTAGAGATGACAAATTCTCTCTCAGTCAAACCTTTTGGCTTCAATCTTGGGTTTTGAACAAGACATAAATACTCACCCTTTTAGCTTCAATATTGGGCTTTGAACAAGACACCAAAACATCTTTTCCTCCCATAGAATAGGAGGAACTATGATTGCTCTGATTTCCCTGTTTCTTTAAACGAGAATACGTAGGCATAAGGTTGCGAAATCTTAGCGAGCATACCAATCAAAAACTCTAGGTCCAGTACCTTCACACCGATCAAAATTGAGGTCCAGTACCTCACCAAAATCATAAAAAAAACTCTCTCTCATATCTCCCAAAGAAGAAACTTTCCCAACCCACAACAGATAAACACCACCAAGTACAAAGCAGAACCTAAAACTAACAACCTGTAGATAACCACATATAGGATGGGTAATTGATAACAACCCATTGTATAACTTGACCCCGAACTCCCCGAATCTCTTTAAGAGTTTGTTCAGTTAAACATTCACATGCAAGGTTAGTTTTAGATAGCTTCCCTTTCCCTTCCAGCTTCACGAGATAAATAAGAAATCAGGAAATAGAACCCCACTCCCCTCATTGTGAGGAGAAAACCATTTGCGATAAGATGGCCACGTCACCGATAAAAATCGCACGCTACAGATAAATGGTGACTCTACTGGGGATGTCTTTGATCTGTTTAGGACTAGGACTAGAATTCCTAAGAGGTATAGGATGTTAGTTTTAGGAATACTATATATATATATATATATATATATATATATATATATATATATATATATATATATATATATATATATATATATATATATCGCTTTTCTTACTTGATATCCGTGTTTATTTTTCTTCTAATGGGAATGCGAGTGATGTCGCATGTGGAAAGTTTGAGTGATACCTAAGATAGGTGATGGCATAGACGGGTGGTCTTACAGGGAGTGAATCCCGAATAAGCTGTCCCGGTAGACCATACCCTTTGTGGATTCAATGCTTAACGACTCCGTTGTGAAGGCAGATTGTCCCAATGTGGTATCCGTGAAACTGAGGATTTAGTAGACAGTAACCATATGGCTATTTTGTTGTGCGGTAGCTATCAAAAATAGTTGACACACGATACTACACTCAATTGAGATTACCCTAAGATGCTACAGCTCGCTTGGGTGAATCAGCTTGTTGTTGTTATCCCAAGGGGGGTCAATGATTTTGAGAACAGGTACAAAAATTCACCACAGTACAACCTTTGGGGATGGGTAGAGCCATGACTCCATGCTCGTGAAGCTGAACCTTTGAACCCATGTTTTTTTTTTATGTTTTTGTGTGTTGCATTCATGCATTCATCTAAAAAACTCTTAAACAAAGAAAAAATCTTCTTTTCTCTTCTCTCTTTTTTTTCAAATTAAACTAAAACAATGATTGCAAATATCAGAGAGAAAGATTGCGTTATGGATTTCGGTAGAAGGAAGACGCACAAGTACACCTTCAAGACTCCAAAACTAGAGGATTTAAGAGGGTTGGCAAGGATGATCACCAACCCTGATGCTTTCAGAGCTAAGTACTGAGGACTGCTGTCTCTGTTAAGGGTCCATGTAGTTGAAGGAATTCTGTCTACGCTAATTCAGTTTTACGATCTGGTTTATCACTGTTTCATATTCCTGGATTATCAACTAGCCCCAACACTGGAGGAATACTCTCACCTGACTGATTTACCCATCACTGACCAAGCTCCCTTTTCTGGACTGGAAGAAATTCCAAAGGATCAAACCATTGCAAGAGTAATCTATTTGGACGAGTCAGAAGTCAGGACTCACATGACCACTAAGGAAGGAATCCAAGGTTTACCGGCCAAGTTTTTGGTAGAGAAAGCCCTATACTTTGCCAGTATAGGAAACATAACTGCTTTCGAAGATATCTTTGTTCTACTCACATACGTGTTGTTCCTTTTTCCCAACATCGATAACTTCGTCGATACCAACGCCATTAAGATATTTCTAATTGGAAACCCTGTACCAACTCTACTCACTGACGCTTATCATTCTGTACACTTAAGGAATTTGTACAGTGGAGGAATGATCACATGCTGTGTACCCCTGCTATACAAATGGTTCACTTCCCATTTACCCAAGTCTGCTGCTTTTTGGGATCATAAGAGTACTCTACGTTGGTCACAGAGAATCATGTCTCTCACCAACTCTGACATAGATTGGTACAATCGAATCTATGACGGGATATGGAGCATTGACAAATGTGGAAATTTCCCTAATGTACCCCTCATAGGAACTAAAGGAGGAATCAACTATAATCTAATTTTAGTTCGCCGTCAACTCAGATACCCGATGAGGCATATCCCGTGTAATGTTCATATAGAAGGTCTTTTCTTCAAGGAAGGAGAAAATGACAGGGCACTAAAGATAAAAATAGTGCATGCCTGGAAACATGTTCACAGGAAAGGAAGAGAGTCTCTAGGAAAACCAAAATGTATCTCTGTGGAACCTTATCTCCACTGGGTACAAATTAGAGCCCTCAAGCTGAGGATGCCTTACCCTCGTTAAGAAGTTCTTCCGTTAAAGGAATCTGTTCTTTATTTTATGTCTGATGCGGAAAAACTCCAGGTCACTCTCAACAAAGTTCGACGGGAAAAGAAATCTTGGAAGAACAAGTACCATATTCTCAATGTAGAGTGTACCAAAATTCAACAACTGTTAAAAGAAAAGGACGCTTTGATTAAGATATTAGAGCGACATGTTGTAGAAAGTCAGGAAGACCGGAGAAATTTGCTCGCTCCTTTCACTTGGCAAAGGACTGACAACCCGACAATGGCTCAAGAGCCCCAATCAAAGAAAAGGAAAATACTAGAACCAGCACCCGAGCTCTCCTCAGAGAGGACTCATTATCCATAAGCTTAGACATTTCCTTTTACAGCACTTTGTAAAATACTGTATTTCCCTTTCTGCAATCTTTCAAATTCAGTAAAACGGGGTCTTCCCACTGTATGATATTTGCAATCTATTTGTTGAAGTTTCTTTTTTATTAAAACAAAAAAATTGATTAATATCATTGCATATCATTCATCATTCTCACATAACGCATTCTTCTTACCTTCGAATTTCACATATGTGTCACGATTCTAGAGTCAAACTGTCTCATTCATACAATACTCGGGCCAATCGACAAAAGAAAATGGACGATCTCGAGGAAGAGAACAGAGATCTGAGAGAAGAAATCGACGCTCTGAAAGAAGATCTGAGAAAACTTCACAGTGACATGCAATCTCTGGCAGCAGCTAAGAGACAACAACAAAGGAATGTGATCTCGGAGATCACATCTACGCCCATAGTGGAGACATTTGATCCTTGGTACAACATGCCTAAAGATCGCCCCTAGGGCATGCCTATCAACTTTATCCCTGAAGGATATATTCCGCCGGTCACGGAAGACCCGGAGACTGCAGCAGGAACCACTGGGCCTGAAGGTTACAAACTTCGGGAAAGCGAAGATGCAAGAGTTATGACAGCAACTTCTGAAGGTTACAAACTTCGGAATAGGGAAGCACCAAAACTCACTGTCGTAATGACTATACCACAACCAATGGTACACACTGTCCCGGAATGACAGATTCCACAAGTAATCTCTGGTGGAAATGAAAACATGTACGACAGGATGAATGAGTTCCAGGAATAATTTCTGGAGATACAGAAGGAACTGCATGCCATTCGCGGTCAAGATTTATTTGGAAAGGACGTCGCAGACCTTTGTTTGGTCCCCAATGTGAAGATCCCACACAAATTCAAGGTGCCTGACTTTGAAAAATACAAGGGAAACTCTTGCCCTCAAAGTCATTTGATGATGTACGCTCGAAAGATGTCAACTCAGGCAGAGAATCAACAGCTACTGATCCATTATTTCCAAGATAGTTTAACCGGTGCCGAACTCAAATGGTTCATGGGTTTAAACCACACCAAGATTGTTACTTTCAGAGATCTTGGCGCTGCCTTCATTCAGCAGTATAAGTATAACCTGGACATGGCACCAAATAGAGATCAACTCAGAGCAATGTCGCAGAAGGACAAGGAAACCTTTAAGGAATATGCTCAGAGATGGTCTGAAATTGCCGCCCAGATTTGTACCCCTCTTGAGGAAAAAGAGATGACAAAGATCTTTTTGAAAACCTTGAGCTCATTCTATTTTGACCGAATGGTCGCCAGTGCGCCTAACGACTTTACTGAAATGGTGAACAGGGGAGTTCGTCTTGAAGAGGCAGTCTGAGAAGGACGTTTGGTCAAAGATGCAGGACCAGCAAGCAGTACCAAAAGATACGGTAATTATTTCCATAAGAAAAAGAGCAAGATATTGGTAATATCTCTCTCGGAAAGCAAAGGCAAAGGTATCAACCATTAGCAGCAGTAACTCCTGCTATCAACCCTGCGCCGGCTCCAACTTATCAACCTCAGGTTGCTCAGAGCCAACCGAATCAACCACAGTATCAGCAAAGGACACAACAACCTCTTTAGCAGGCTCGTCCTCAGTACAACAATAACAATCGTACGACACGACCACCAAGGTTTGACCTATACCGATGTTGTACGCATAACTGCTTCCACTACTACTGGTCAAGGGGCACGTCCAAACCAGGACCCCTCTTACAATACCGGAAAATCCGCCTTTTTGGTTCAAAATGGATCAAACTTACCCTTATCATAAGGAAAACCGGGGCACAACATAGATAACTGTCTCAACTTCAAATCCGATGTGCAGAAGCTTGTCAGAAACGGGGTCTTATCCTTCAAGGATACAAATCCAAATGTTCAAACGAACTCGTTGCCTCAACACGAGAAGGCTGCAGTAAATTTGATAGAGGAAGAATCTAACCGCAGCTATCAAATTCATGATGTACTCCTATTAGAAACCAATCTAGTCAGGATGCATTGCATACAGAGCGGGTACGGTTATGTATCGTCTCACAATTATCACTAATGTGACATCTGCTCAAAGAACAATCAAGGATGTTTTGTGGTGCAATCAGCTCTACAAGAACAGATGGATCTCGGATGGATCCATGATCACCGAATCCGTGAGGTCAATATGGCTCACGTAAATCTTAACATTGTCCAGAATCACAACATTCTGGCGATGAATGTCAACTTGGTGGCAATACACTCAAGACAAAGCCAACATCATGATCTGTCACGGCACGATTACAATTCCTGTCCGATCTGCTCAATAAATAATCAGGGATGCTCTTTTGTACAAGAGGCCCTCCAGCATCAGATGGATCTCGGATGGATTCAGGACTACCGTGATAGAAGTCATTATCAAGTTAATATGATTCAAATCTTTGATATTCGCCTGATGAATACCATCTTGGTAGAATTACATGCTAAACAAGTCAGGCTTGGCTTTCTGGCTTCACATGATTATCATAACTGTAAAGTGTGTCGTAAAGATGAACAAGGATGTACACTTGTCCAAAGAACACTTCAACACCTATTGAACCACTGGTGGCTTCCGATCTACCTAGATGAAGACACACAACAAGTTAGCATGACTGACAGGAATCCTACTAGACATCAAAGTCAGGATGTTCGCTCGATGGAAACAGATCTAGTAAGATTACACTGCATACAAAATGGGCATGGCCGGGTGCCACCACACAACTATGAGCGTTGTAAAGTTTGCTCAGAAAACAACCAAGGATGCTACCTCGTGCGAGCGGCCCTTCAAAATCAGTTGGACCGCAAAGAGATCCGACCATGTTCAAGTTCTGGGTCGACCAACGGGATACCTGACTATCTCCCTGATCAAGGCAAAGACGTTGTCTTAATCTCTAATCATGAAAAGACCAAAGACGTATGCACCATAATCCCTCTACTCCATGAATTAAGACTCCCTCTTAATAGTAGAAAGATTCTCAACCTCGAACCAATTGAGGCTGCCTACGATGGTCAAAAAAATCAAAAGGCTCCTGTAGTTATCTATCTATCAGGACCAATACCGTACAAATCATATAAGGCTATCCCTTACAAATATGGTGCAACAACAATTGAGAATGGAAAGGAAACTCCATTACCCTCTGTCCTAAACATTGCAGACATCAATCGAGTAACACGGAGCGGCCGGTCTTCAACAAAGGAGTTGGAGAACCCACTAGAGAAAAGAAAACTCAAACAGAAGTTCCAAATCAACCGGTCGGTCAATCCAGTAATCCCAACCTTTAAAAGAACAACGGTGAGATGCTGAAGCTCATCCAAAAAAGCGAGTACAACATTGTAGACCAACTATTGCAAACTCCTTCGAGAATCTCTGTCCTATCTCTTTTGCTCAGTTCCGAAGCTCACAGGGAAGCACTACAGAAAGTCTTAGAGCAGGCCTTTGTGGAACAAGATATGACAATAAGACAAAATTTACATCATCATCTCCAACATCACTTCCTGCAACAACTTAGGATTCAGTGATGAAGAACTGCCGGAAGAAGGCAAAAATCACAATATGGCGCTCAACATTACAGTCAACTTCCAGGACGATGCTTTAGCCAGCGTACTGGTAGATACCGGATCAGCTTTGAATGTTATGCCAAAATCTACTCTGACGCGGCTATCATTTCAAGGATCTCCGATGAGAGGCATTGAGGTCATCGTCAAAGCATTTGACGGATCCAGAAAAACAGTTATCGGCGAAGTAGACCTTCCCCTAACAATCGGTCCTCACACTTTCCAAGTCACTTTCCAGGTCATGGACATCTGAGCAGCATACAGTTGTTTATTATGAAGACCTTGGATACACGAAGCCGGGGCAGTCACTTCGACACTTCACCAGAAGCTGAAGTTCGTCAAGAATGACAAGCTAGTCACAATCTGTGGAGAGAAGTCCTTAATCGTGAGCAACTTATCATCATCATCCTGGGTAGAACCTGAGGAAGTTATTGGACCCAGTTTCAAGCAATCTCGATAAGTAATGAGAATCGGTCAGAAAGAGGAACATCGATTTCCTCATACAAAGATGCTCTCGAAGTGATCAAGAGTAACAATGAAAAAGGATGGGGATAACTTGTCATTCCTATGGATAACAAGACAAAGAAAGGTCTTGGTTTTTCCTCAACCTATACCCAGACTGCTACTAACGATGAAAGTTTTCATCCCATTCAGGACTTCTTCCACAGTGGAGGTTATCTCCACCCGGTGTCTCAAGAAGTACATACCATCAATGAGGGAGACTCCTCCGATACAGATGAAGAATGAAAGTCCTATCTCAATGAGGACGGTTATATGTCTCAGGAAGAAACACATACGCCATTTTGCTATCCCACGTAAAGTCCAAGATATATACCTAGATCAGACATCAAGATGATGTACGGAGATTGTGATCCGGAAGGATGCCGTGCTCCACCAAAGTCATTAGAGGAGGACACTCTGATGAAAGACAACTTCGACTATGAATATTATGACCCAATGGATGACTTGCCTATCTGGCAGCCGTACCCAGAAGACTTGGGGAAAAAGAGTCAAACGATGCTTATCAGCTGAGCATCATTGAAAAGAATACATGTGTCCCCACCAAATCATGGGATCATTACTCAGGGCATTCTGAAAATATCCAGCACAATGATGAATCTGCAAAGATTGCAGGACAAGAGTTCATCAACTATGCTTTTCCCGAGGTCAACGTCATCGAGAGGGACGACTCCTCCAGTTCCACAGAAGTATGGGATACTTTAGGACAACCGAGTGGCAAATATGACTTCTTGGTCAAGTACACCGCTCCTGAAAGCTCTTGTATCAGGCTCGAAGACATCCATCCAACTGGATTGGGAGATCTGCCTGAAAGTGAAAATGTTGTACAAGATACAACAGAAGAGTTCGTCTACGACAACTCTGCTTGGGAGGAAGACTCCAATGATCCTGCTCCGCCAAAAATCAGCGTCATTTCTGAGGACAAGCCAAGAAAGAAGGTACCAGACTTTGTGATTCACCGAGGAGTTCACCGCCAATGGGTTGCTGTCGATGACCCGAAAGTTGTCCATAAGTCTAAGTAATTGTCGTCTTTGTTTTAACCTTTCACCCTGCCCAGGTGAAACGGATGTTTAATAGGGCTCACTTTCTGTAAATGTCCCTCTTTGCTTTGCCCAAAGTGATAGAGTTTTATTTTATAAGGTTGTAGTTTTAGGAATCGACCAAATCATAAATAAATAAACGTCGTTCTGTAATTTCCGCATTTATTGTTGTTTTCACTTTTCGCTTTTTCAGAAAATGGTAATCCTAAAACAACTCAAAATTAAAAAAAAACATTTTTCGAAAAAAAACACTACACACACTCTTGCTTTTCTCTCTATCTCTTCTAAAAAATAAATCATCACGTCATGCAGATTGCTTGTTTTAAACCCTATTGAAACATACGATCCAATGTCTTCTCCCAACTTTGAATTCCCGGTATTCGAAGCTGAAGAAGAAGAGGACGAAGAAATTCCAGAAGAGATCTCCCGATTACTCAGACAAGAGGAAATTTCCATTGAACCTCACAAAGAGCCATCAGAAACGGTTAACTTGGGTTCAGAAGAAGAGAGAAAAGTCAAGATTGGGGCACTGCTCAGTCCAACTGTCAAAGAAAGCTTGATAGAACTTCTCAAAGAGTTTCCCGATGTGTTTGCTTGGCCCTATCAGGACATGCCAGGGTTGGATACCAGCATCGTGGAACATCATCTACCGTTAAGATCAGAATGTCCGCCAGTAAAACAAAGGTTGAGAAGGACTCACCCAGACATGGCCATCAAAATCAAAGAGGAAGTGCAAAAACAGATTGACGCGGGTTTCCTTGCCACATCAGAATATCCTCAATGGTTAGCCAACGTAGTACCAATTCCGAAAAAAGACGGAAAAGTCAGAATGTGTGTAGATTACAGGGATCTGAACAAAGCCAGTCCAAAGAATGACTTTCCCCGACCGCACATAGACATGCTGGTAGACAGTACAACAAAGTTCAAAGTCTTCTCCTTCATGGATGGATTCTCGGGCTATAATCAAATCAAAATGGCGCCGGAAGACATGGAGAAAACTTCGTTCATCACCCCATGGGGCACCTTTTGTTACAAGGTAATGTCGTTCGGCTTAAAGAACGCCGGAGCAACCTATCAAAGGGCCATGACTACTCTGCTTCACGACATAATGCACAAAGAAATAGAAGTGTATGTCGATGACATGATTGCCAAATCTAAAACAGAAGAGGAGCATGTGACCCACCTATCAAAGTTATTCGAGCGTCTGAGGAAGTACAAACTCCGCTTGAATCCTAATAAGTGCACATTTGGTGTCCGCTCAGGGAAATTCTTAGGATTCATCGTCAGCCAAAAAGGAATTGAGGTTGATCATGACAAGGTCAAGGCCATTCAAGAGATGCCTTCTCAAAAAACTGAGAAACGAGTCAGAGGGTTCTTGGGACGTTTGAATTACATTTCCATATTTATATTCCTTATGACCGCGACATGCGCGCCAATCTTCAAATTACTCAAAAAGTATCAGGACTGCGTATGGACAAAAGGCTGCCAAACTGCCTTCGACAGTGTCAAGGAATACCTGTTAAACCCACCAATTCTATAACCTTCAGTAGAGGTAAGACCGCTGATCATCTATTTAACAGTCTTGAAAGACTCCATGGGCTGTGTACCTGGACAACAAGACGAAACAAAAAGAAAAGAGTCAGGCGTCTACTATTTGAGCAAGACATTTACCGACTGTGAGACTCGGTACACTATGCTTGAAAAAACTTGTTGTGCTCTGGCTTGTGCAGCCAAACGTCTTCGCCAGTACATGATTTGTCACACTACTTGGTTAATCTCCGAAATGGGTCCGATCAAGTACGTCTTTGAAAATCCTGCTCTCACGGGAAGGATTGCCCGTTGGCAGATGTTGTTATCAGAATACGACATTGAGTACCATGCTCAGAAAGCCATCAAAGGAAGTATTTTAGTCGATCAATTGGCTCATCAACCGATTGAAGATCAGGAATACATCGGGTTTGACTTCCCAGACGAAGATGTCATGTACTTGAAAATGAAAGATTGCGATGAACCGCTACCCAGTGAAGGGCCAGAACCAGGTTCCCAATGGGGACTAATCTTTGACGGAGCTGTCAGTAATTAGGGAAACGGAATTGGGGCAATCATCATAACACATCAGGGGACTCACATTCCTTTCACTGCCAGACTGACATTCAAGTGTACAAACAACGAGGCCGAATACGAAGCTTGTATCATGGGTCTCAAAGAAGCAATTGACTTGAGAATTAAGAACTTGGATGTGTATGGAGACTCAACCCTGGTTATCAGTCAGATCAAAGAAGATTGGAACACATACCAATCAGGACTGATTCCTTACAAAAATTACGCAAGAAGGTTGTTACCATTCTTCAACAGAATCGAGTTTCATCACATCCCTCGTGAAGAGAATCACATGGCTGATGCATTAGCCATTCTATCCTCTATGATTAGTGTAGGTCAATGGAACGACATACCTAAGATTGACACAATGCGCCTAGAACGGCCCACTTGCATTTTTACGATTGAAGCAGTCATAGATGACAAACCTTGGTATCACGATATCAAGTGCTTCCTTCAAAAACATGAGTACCCACCTGGGGCATCCAAAAAAGACAGAAAGACCCTCAGAAGATTGGCAGGCAGCTTCTTTTTGAGCGGTGATACACTATATAAGAGAAACTTTGACATGGTCTTGCTCCGATGCATAGACAGACCAGAAGCAAACATGTTGATGAAAGAGATTCACGAAGGATCCTTTGGCACTCATGCCAACAGACACACAATGGCGAGAAAAATTCTGAGAGCATGGTACTATTGGTTGATAATGGAATCCGATTGTTATAAGTACATGAGGAGATGTCATAAGTGTCAAATATACTCAGACAAAATCCATGCACCGCCAACGCATCTCAAAGTTCTTTCTTCTCCATGGCCTTTTCCATATGGGGAATCGACATGATTGGCATGATCGAACCCAAGGCTTCAAACGTACATCGGTTCATCCTAGTAGCCATTGACTACTTCACCCAAGGCTTCAAACGTACATCCGATTTATCAAGAACAATCTCATTTGTCGTTATGGTGTTCCGAGCCAGATCAATACTGACAATGGATCTAACTTGAACAACAAGATGATGAAAGAGTTATGCACTGAGTTCAAGATCGAACACCATAATTCATCACCCTACCGACCCAAGATGAACGGAGCGGTAGAAGCGGCTAACAAGAACATCAAGAAGATCATTCAAAAGATGGTTGTAACCTACAAAGACTGGCATGAAATGCTACCCTTTGCTCTCCACGGTTATCGCACATCTGTCTGCACTTCAACAAGGGCAACCCCTTTCTCTCTAGTATATGGTATGGAAGCAGTGCTTCCCATAGAAGTAGAAATCCCATCAATCCGGGTATTGATGGAAGCTAAGCTAACATAGGATGAATGGTGTCAAAGTCGACACGACGAATTGAATCTGATCGAAGAAAAGCGAATAACGGCTATATGCCACGTTAGTTGTATCAGCAAAGAATAAAGAAAGCGTTTGACAAAAAGGTCTGACCCCGTGTCTTCAGGAAAGGAGACCTTGTGCTCAAGAAAATACAATCATTTCTCACAGATTCCCGGGGCAAATGGACTCTGAATTATGACGGCCCCTATGTGGTCAAGAACGCTATCTCAGGCGGTGCCTTGAGACTCGCAACCATGGATGGAGAGGAATTTGCCTATCCCACGAATGTTGATGTAGTCAAGAAATACTTCGCCTAAACAAACAAAAAAACATCTCGGTGGATTGAAAACCCGAAAGGGCGGTCCAGGCAAAAATTAGAGACACAAGCAAAAATCATCCCGATGGATTGGAAATCTCAAAGTACAATCTAGGCAAAAATTAGGGATTCATGGCAGGTAACTACGTCCAACAAGGTTAAAGCCCCCAGCGGTAACACTATTCGTCGACAAACTTCAAGTCAAGGTCATCTTCGACAGAAGCTCAGGATGTCCAGAATTCAAAGTTGGTAGAAGGATAACGGTCGTTATGTTTCAATGTAGCCTTTTTCCCTTAAATTGCCATTTTCTAAACTTTGTAAATACTCTATGGGATCACGCGCTTGGCTGATTTCCATCCTATCAATAAAATTTGAGCCCTAGTGCTTTTGTTTGCAATTCTTATTTGTTTTAGCTTTACAGAATGGCATTTTAACATGATCAGCGATTCTTGAAATAAAACAAAAATGAATTTAACTGTCAAAATTTTTCTGCTTTTAAAATAAAGATGGCAATTCCTTTTGACTGTGAACTTCAAAAAGAACATCGATAGTGTAAGACCCTAATTTTTACCCCAAAGATTTCACTCATTTCATTTGCATCTCATACCACAAGCAAGATCACAAGTTGTGTTTCTCCTGAGCACCTGTGTGATTTTCTCTTTCTTACTTGCTTCTGTTTATCTAACCTCTAACCAAAAATAAAAAAAAAATTGCTGCAGTTTCTTTCTCTGTGTGTTGTGCAGGTTTGTCAAAGACAATGAAGCGATTTCAGGTCAAGATATCTTGTGATTGAGATTCTTCAGTTTATCAAGCAGTGGTTCACATGAGTTTTGGGTTCAAACAGATTCAAATGGCCGTTGTTTCAGTTGTGGCTTGTTGTGTGGCATATGTTTATCAGAGGCTTGTGAAAAATTCAAGCTTGGTTTTGGGCTAAAAAGAGATTTGCTATCCATTATCCACATCTTTTAACCAAATTTTTCACATATTCCACTTTTTGCTATCTAAACCATTTTTTTTTCCTTATCCATTTTCTAAACCAAATTTTCCATATCCATTCTCTAAACCATTCCTTAATGTCCATAAAAATCCACATTTTTTAATTTCCAATTTAAAAAACATTTTTTTATCCAATTGATATCCATATCCATAAACCTTTTTTCTTTCTAAATTTCAATTACCTTTTTTTAGTTTAGCCCGTGATCTATTACAATTACCAAAAAGAAAAAAGGCCTACACATTAAGCCCAATTCATAAAAAAAAGCCAATTCAAAAAATTGCAAAAAAACCATTTTCACTCCAAGCCGTTCGCCAGCAACTACAAGCAGCTCCAAATCCCAGCATCATACAACGTCCAAGCCAACTCTTTCCTTCCAAACTACACTTCCTACACGCCTTCAGCCTACAAGCCGTGGCCTTCCAACTACAAACTATACAACGTCCACTTTCTCACAACGCCTCCTGCCGAATCCATCAGCTCCAACAAATTCACACACCGGCCTTCCCAAGCCGAATCCACCACGCCTTCAATGCAAGCACCCAGCTCAGCTTCAACTCACGCAAGCTTCACACACTAATCACATCATCTCAAAATGCAAAAAAATAAGTTCCAAACGGCAACAGAAAATTCACTTCAAATTCATTTCAATTCACCAAATCCTTCTATAAATAACATACTCACCTCATTCCAATTTCAAGCTTGACAGCCCCAAAAACTCTGCCAAAATCCATACTCAAACTTCACTCATAAATTCATCTTCAATCAATTTCAATCTTCATACCCTTCCATATCAATTTCTCAATCCACCTTTCATCTTCAATCAACTTTCAAATAAAATTCTGCAGAACTGAGAACAACTAACCATTTCTTTTTCATCTTGAGCTTCAATTCACCTTCAACCAAATTCTCCAATAAACTCACCAATTCAAAACAACACAACCTGCATACAAGAGCCGGAACATTTCACAACCGACATCGGAAATTCGAGTTACATACCAACATCAACGTCTTCAACAACAACAATAGTTTTCGCACAAAAAAAACTCATAAGAAAAGACTAAGAGAGATTGAATGGATTGTAACCTGAATAGAAGCTTTCCGGCGTAAATCTCGCGGTTTACATTTGAGCTCGTGGTTGGATATCGCATGAAATTGAAGGTATATTTGGACATAACGTTACATTTCGATCAAAACGGTGTAAGATTCGAGTTCTAATGCTCCGATTCGGTGGAATCGCCTTCTTCCACCGGCCTCGTGAATAGTAGGGCGTGTTCTCTCATTCTCAGGGAAGATGATGAAGCTTGTGCTTCTAATTCCCATTTTTTTTCTTTGATTTTTTGGTTAAAAAAAAACATGATGGTGTTTTTGGGCCGGGCCCGTTCCAATTTGTTACTCTTATCACCACCACCACATTTTCTAACACACTTCCCTTTCTATTTTAATTCTTGTTTTTTTTATTTTATCTTGTTTTTTCTCATTTTATTTCATTTTTAATTGGTTGTGTGGATCATAATTTTTAGATCCACTTTTCTTCATCTATTTTCTTTTTGATCGATGAAAGTCGAAGTGATCGTGAAATTCCTTTGTTGAATTTCAATCGAGACGAGATCATTTCCACCTTTTCTTTTCGTGTGGCACCGCTTTAGGATAACGATCCCTATATCGTTTATCTCGCGTGCATTAACACACACATCTCATGGTAGGCCTCATTCGTAGGGTAATTGCTCGAACAAATTACTCGGCGTGCGCTTAACATAGACCAAAATTTGTCCCGCCTCGGAAAACTATCAAGAATAGTTGATTATTTGTCTTTTGGTTCAAAACTTATGAAACTTGTTGTTAGGAGGCTTTGGTCTTATTAATCCTCTAATGAGTTTTCATTAATCTTGACCTAAGTGCAATTATTCAATTATAATTGATCACTAACTTTAACTACTAATCACTAACTTACTAACATTACTATTGTACTAATCTTTTACAATTCTTTCTCTCTCCTTATCTCTTTTACTTTTATGCCTCATTTTATCATTTCATATCATGTTTATGCTTCCGCAATTTTTCCTTTGTCCGTTGGACACATGTTTATGCTTATGCCTTTTTCTCTTTGTCCACTTGGACCAAAAACATTAATAAAGGCTAAAACCTCTAAAAAACTTGTGTTTCTAATCTTGGACTATGGTTACTATCCTATGCAAATGGACTTGGAGTTTTGAACTTAGACCTTGGACATCCAATGCAATTCTTGGAACCCTGGACTTAGAACTTAGGACATTCCTCCCTTTGCTTTGGAATTATGGTTCGAAGACTTGGAAGCATACTTGTGTGGTTAGGCTATTCTCTTCCTTAGCTTTTACTTTATGCTTTAGGATAGTCCCTTCTTCTCCTCCCCATTCTTTAATTTTCAAAAGTCTCTCTCTTTTTCAAAACCTTCTTGATTTCAAACTTTCACCGCTTTCATAAACAAACCTTGACTTTGTCAAGTGATTTTACTCTTTTCCTTTTATTTCTTAATCAAATGCTAAACTACATAAGCATATTGACATCTCTTTCAAAAGACCTTAAAAAACACCAAACTCACTTACTCTCTTTTTGTGCCCTCGTGCACTTTTTACTTTAACTTTTTCATAAGTTTAGACATGATTCATTTCTTCAAGCGGAATTATTCGCTTGGAAATGACGACTTGTCTTTACATTTAAAAACAACCAAAACAAACAATTTTCACTCTTTGTACCACGAACTACGAGGTTTTGATCCTGCATTGCAAGTCGTGGGTACGTAGGCATGAGACGACAATCTCTCCAAACACAAAAATATTAAAAAATAATTCTCCTCTCATCTCCTCAATCTTTTTCAAGCAAACCATTTTCAGACCAAAAAGCGGTAGATATTTCAAAGGGCTCCTAAAGAGTACTATAGATGTTTTGGGTGCTAACACCTTCCCATTGCGTAACCAACCCCTTACCCTTATCTCTTTAGGTTTTGTTCGCTCTTTTTTCCTTTCCTTTTTGGATAAAATAAAAGTGCGGTGGCTACTCTTACTTTTCGAGTTAAGTTAATCAATAGCTTACACTCACGATTTTGCCGCTACAGAAAAGTGGCGACTCTGCTGGGGACAGATTGACCTCTTGCTGGTCCATCCCTTAAGGGGTTTAGCCTACTTTGATTTATTTACTGCTTTTTGTCTGTGCTGTACTGGCTGGATTTTCTGTTTGACAGGTTGGGATGTTCTGAGAGATAAGCCCAATACCCAGGCTTGAGCATACACCTATGATTAGCGTGGCAAGTAGTGTGACTTGTGTGGCATTTGGCCAGACTTAGTATACACGAAAAATCCACATCCGGAGGAGGTTTTCTTTGGTAATATTCTGTCCTGCGCATTTGGTGCAGATGATAGGATGTAACCTGGAAAACTGTCGACTCTGGCGACCGTCTCCGGAGAACTCAGTAACGCCTCTCCTCCCGACATGTGATAATGGCAGACCAGAAATGGCAAACCCATTACACTTGTCGATCCGAGGACCCAATGCTGGGAACATGCTATAGGATATCCTTTTTGGAGGAATCAGTGGACGACCTCTTTGTTTGGCGATAGTATTGTACCCCGAGGGATGAATGTACTATTGCTTCTCAAATCGAGAATCTGAAACTGAGGATCCCGACTTTTTAGTACCCACATGTGAGAATGGGCGGGTGTTTACAGGTTTGCAGGAAACCCTGACTTCCAACATTGCCCGGTACTTTGGATTTCTTATTAGTGTGGACTTATCAACCTGGTATTCCGGTGTTCTCTCCAGAGCGGACCTTTGAACCTGTGTGCTTCGAGTGATCTTGTTTGTGGTTGTTGCATTCATGCATTCTTGCATCCATGATCATACATATGCATTTCTTCCCAGTTGTCTCAGAAACTCACTTCAACTGTCTTCTTCTTCAGTTAGCTGTTCACCGTCAAGCTGTTTCCTCAACATAACTACGGAACTACAGCTACTGTCAGATTGAGAATGGAAAACCAAGAACAACACAACGCCGAAGTCAGAATGGAAATTGATGAGTTGAAGGCCGGTATGACCAAGCTCACAGAAATGCTGCAAGTTCTGATTGCTAGAGGTGAACCACCTCAGAGGACTGTGATTGTTGAAACCTCAACTGCTACTGTTGACCCTCCACTGACTCAGCAACCAGCTTCTACTTGGCCAGAATTTGGGTTACCTCCGAATTACTCTCCACCCTTTGCAACTACTCCTGTGTTTGTCTCGCCAGTATCTTCAGCTCCGTTGTTCACTGAACCTCAGCCTGTTGTGCATTCTGTTGCTCAAGCTGCTCATGAGAATCCTTTCGTGTACCATGCTGCTGGTCCACAATCTGAAAGTCAAGGAGAACCTGGGTACATTGAAGAATTCAGAGAGCAATGGCAAACTCTGGACAAAAGGATAAGAGCCGTGGAAGGAAGTGATGTCTTTAATGCTACTGCAATGGACAAGTGTCTGGTTTCCGACTTGGTTATTCCTCCAAAATTCAAGACTCCTAATTTTGAAAAATACCAGGGGCACACTTGTCCCAGAACCCACTTGTTAATGTACTGCCGTAAGATGGCTGGTCACGCAAAAGATGACAAACTGCTCATTCATTGTTTCCAAGACAGCTTGAGTCGGGCTTCAATGAAATGGTATATGGGACTTGATAAGAACCGTATTCAAAGCTGGATGGACTTGTCTGATGCTTTCTTAAAGTAGTATAAGTACAATCTGGATATGGCACCTGACCGCCGTCGATTGCAGAATATGGCTCAGAAAGAAAAAGAATCCTTCAAAGAGTACGCTCAGCGATGGAGAGAGCTAGCTGCTCAAGTGGAGCCACCCTTGGCTGAAAAAGAATTGACTGGATTGTTCATGAACACTCTTCAGCCACTCTATTGGGAAAAGATGATAGGCAGTGTATCATCTGGTTTTGCTGACCTAGTCACTATTGGAGAAAGACTAGAAGAAGGTATCAAGAAAGGAAGGATTGCTAATGCTGAAGCCTTCAGTGGTGCTAAGAAGTATGCTGGGAATTTTCAAAAGAAAAAGGATGGTGATACCCACGCTGTTTTAGTTGAAGGGAAACCTCGTCAGAGACAACAATATGTAGCTGCAGTCGCTCCTGTTGTCAATGCTCAACCAGTTCAAGCTCCTCGCCAGCCTGCTAGACAGAATTAGAATCGCAATAGGGTTAACTTTGATCCTATCCCGATGTCCTATACTGAGCTGTATCCATGTCTTGTAAAGAAAGGTTTGATTACAACAAGGACTCTACCTCCTCCTCCAAATCCTCTCCCAGCAGGCTACAGGGCTGATCTTCACTGTGAGTTCCATCAAGGTGGGGCAGGCCATAACTTGGAAGGTTGCTTTGCATTGAAAGCTAGAGTACAAGAATTGGTGAACTTAAAAATTCTGGACTTTATTGATAATAATCCCAATGTTGTCAACAATCCTTTGCCAGAGTATGCCAAGTGAAGTTTGAGTCAGTTCAGACGGATCATCTCCTAAAGCCAGTATTTCAGACAGGATAGCTCATCCTTGTTGCTGATTAGTCCCTAGGCCTTGTTTCTTTCTGTTTGCATTTTCCTTTGATTGTATTGACTGTTTGCTTTCAAATTTTATTTGTACTTTCATGGTAATTTCAATGAAATGAGCAATGCAATGTTTGATTAAAATTCATTTATATCCACTGTGTGCATCTTTATGCTTTCATTTTCACAAAAAAATATATCTCCTGTTCACTTTCTTCATTAAGCTTTTGTTTATGCAAAGATTGGAGGGAGGATGATGAAAGCAAAATACCTAAAATTGCTGGATTGTATGCTTTCAATTAAAACTTGGCTGAGGATGTACAGGCATTGTTTCAACTCCCAAACACTGGAGAAATAAGGAAGTTAATCCTTTGTCAACCCCTTTGCGCCTAGAAGTTGGAGTTTCTTTCTGTACGAAAAAACCCGCAATTTTAACCTGGGGATGGGTAGTTCTCAGTTAATTTGACTGTGTATTTAAACACAAGAGAATCATTGCAATCATAAACTTTCCTTCGCACACATCAAAGAAGTGTCGAAGATGTCTTTCAAATCAAAAGCCAATGATGGTTCACCGTAATCATTAAGCCAGGCAGTCACTACCTTTCAAAAAAAAAATGGATGAAAAAAAAAATCAAAAGAAGAGCCTGCTAAGTCAAAACCTATGAAGGAGACTTAGGTAAAAATTGGGGCATCCCGCTGACTGTAAGTTCAAATGACACAGTTCAGGCAAAAGTTAGGGATAACAAAAGAAAAATCAAGAGGTTGCCAAAATCCTGAAAGGCAAAACGAGTTTACTGAGGTCCTCATCAAAAACAACAAAATGTTGTAAGAGAAGTGACTGCCATCTCAAAAATCCCTTGGTCCTTGAACCATCATCATAACAGTGTTGCAATTCCAAAAAACTCCTGGAACCTGAAGGCATAGTTTGAATTAACTGAGCATAGGACTGGAGGTCATCACGAAGAATGGGTTGGGTACAAATAAACTTTGAGCCTATATCCTTTGTTTCAAAAAACCGTGAACCATACCACGTTACAACATTCAAAAGACCTAATTGAAACCAGGTTTCTTTTGAAAGCATACTACAGCAATGTTGCGTAAACTGACTCCTATGTTTGTTGTCAATCATTTGCTCTGTTGTCTTACCTTTGCTTTCTCTTTCACTTTGCATGTCTAAACCTCCGTGTTTTGACAAGTGATTCATCTTGCTTTGCATCAATAATATCATTCCAAAAATGATTTTTGATTTCAAAATTGCATGAGCTTTGCATTAAAATTACCATGTTTGTTTGAATAACCTTGTTTGCAGGCAAACTTTCCTCATCAAGGAATTTTCAAACAGTTGAGAAACCTGGTCAGTGATCCTATCAGGGGCACATTATTTCTTGATCCTGTTGTGAATCAGTTCAAAAGTTGTTGCTCAGTGCAAGTTACTCTCAGAATTGGTTAACCAGAAGATCTATTTCAAGATTCATACCGAGTTTGGCCTTCTCAACAATCATCTCAAGAACTGAAGCCATGATCAGTTCATTCATCCCCAACAACTGAAGCTATGATCAGTTTATCCTCAGCAATCATCTCAAGAATTGAAGCCATGATCAGTTCACTTCTTCCCCTGCAGCAGTCAGACTGAAGCTATGATCAGTTTATCTTCATCAGACAATCAATCTGGGAAATCTTCTTCAAGAATCCTCAAGTTGTCTTTCCTTAAAAGACCATCAGCCTGATACGATTCAATAGTGTGACAGAGATGTGCTCAACATCTTCTTTCCAAGCAGAGTGGCCATCGTTCCCTGTGTTGAGGAATCAGAGTTCCATTCTACCCTCACAAAAGAGTCTATCTCAGTTGTCTCTATCATCTGCATCACATACATATCATTGCATAGAAACATTTTCATAGCTCGAAGTGTGCTTCGTGCTCATATGCATTTTTCCGAGGTCCTGTTGCTTTCAACATCTTACCTTGAGACTAAAGTCCAACTTACTTGGCACCTACCAAAACTTTTACCTGCCTTTTCATTCAGAGCCATTCCTGAATGTTGTCGTTTACCTGTCTTTTCACCCAGTGCTATTCCTGGACGTCCTGCTTTCCTGGATCTTTGTATTCTTTCACTCCAGTGCCATTCCTAGATGTCTGTCTCTTTTGATTTCCAGTGCCATTCCTGGATACCTTGTTCCTCTTGTTTCTCCCAGTGCTATTCCTGGAAGTCTTTTCTCTCCTCTATAATCCCCAACAGATCTGCTTGGATATCTTTCAGTGTCATTCCTGAAAGTTTTACCTGTTCATTCAGTGCCATTCCTGGATGAGATTTTACCTTTACTTTCAGTGCCATTCCTGAAAGTTTTACCTGTTCATTTAGTGCCATTCCTGAATGAGTTTTCTCCTTTGCATTCAGTGTTATTCCTGGATGTCTTTTTCACTGTCATTCAATGCCATTCTTGAATGTAGTGATTCACCTTTATCTTTCAGTGCCATTCCTGAAAGTTTTACCTATTCATTCAGTGTCATTCCTGGATGAGTTTTTACCTTTACTTTCAGTGCCATTCCTGAAAGCTTTACCTGTTCATTCAGTGCCATTCCTGGATGAGTTTTCTCCTTTGCATTCAGTGCTATTCCTGGATGTCTTTTTCACTGTCATTCAATGCCATTCTTGAATGTAGTGATTCACCTTTATCTTTCAGTGCCATTCCTGAAAGTTTTACCTGTTCATTCAGTGTCATTCCTGGATGAGTTTTTACCTTTACTTTCAGTGCCATTCCTGAAAGCTTTACCTGTTCATTCAGTGCCATTCCTGGATGAGTTTTCTCCTTTGCATTCAATGCTATTCCTGGATGTCTTTTTCACTGTCATTCAATGCCATTCTTGAATGAAGTGATTTACCTTTACCTTTCAGTGCCATTCCTGAAAGTTGTATCTGTTCATTCAGTGCCATTCCTGAATGAGTTTATCTTTACCTTTCAGTGCCATTCCTGAAGGTCCTTGCTCACTTTATTCAATGTCATTCTTGGATATTGTGAACCTTTTATCCAATGCCATTCTTGGATAATTCTGATATATTTTCCAGAACTTTTCTCACTACATTCAATGCCATTCTTGGATGTTGTGATTTCTTCTGTCCAATGCCATTCTTGGATATGATTTCCTCAACAGAGTCCAATGCCATTCTTGGACACCTTTTCCCCAGCTGAGTCTAATGCTATTCTTGGATGTCTCTGATGCTTGTTGTTGCCTCATTCAATGTCATTCTTGAATGTTGCAGTGCCTTTATCCAATGCCATTCTTGGATATCTTACCCAACAGAGTGTTTCTCACCTTCGTCCAATGCTATTCTTGGATGACGCTGCTGCTTTTATCAGAAACTTTCTTGTTGCTGTCCAATGCCATTCTTGGACATCTTTCGACATCCCTTTTGTCTCGTTTGTAGTTTCTATCCAATGCTATTCTTGGATGTCATTACTTGTCTTCCCAGGGTCTTCTCCCTCTCTTTCCAACTATTTATGGATACTTCTTGTCACCTTGACAAATCTCCAGAAATAGCTTGTGTTCCCCGTAGTGTCCTTTCGCGTCTTCTCTCTCAATTTACCGTATCCTTTGTTTCAAGTTTCCCCTGCACTCTGTTTCATCCTTTGCATTCATATCATCTTGTGACATCTTATGGCTAAAAATTCAGTTTTCTGTATTTAAGTATCTTCAATCTTGTCGAGACGAAGTTTCCAACTTTCATATCTCCTGATTGAAGAAACTTAAATAGGGGCAGCTGTAAGACCCTAATTTTTACCCCTAAGATTTCACTCATTTCATTTGCATCTCATACCACAAGCAAGATCACAGGTTGTGTTTCTCCTGAGCACCTGTGTGATGTTCTCTTTCTTACTTGCTTCTGTTTATCTAACCTCTAACCAAAAATAAAAAAAATTTGCTGCAGTTTCTTTCTCTGTGTGTTGTGCAGGTTTGTCAAAGACGATGAAGCGATTTCAGGTCAAGATATCTTGTGATTGAGATTCTTCAGTTTATCAAGCAGTGGTTCACATGAGTTTTGGGTTCAAACATATTCAAATGGTCGTTGTTTCAGTTGTGGCTTGTTGTGTGGCATATGTTTATCAGAGGCTTGTGAAAAATTCAAGTTTGGTTTTGGGCTAAAAAGAGACTTGTTATCCATTATCCACATCTTTTAACCAAATTTTTCACATATTCCACTTTTTGCTATCTAAACCATTTTTTTTTCCTTATCCATTTTCTAAACCAAATTTTCCATATCCATTCTCTAAACCATTCCTTAATATCCATAAAAATCCACATTTTTTAATTTCCAATTTAAAAAACATTTTTTTATCCAATTGATATCCATATCCATAAACCTTTTTTCTTTCTAAATTTCAATTACCTTTTTTTAGTTTAGCCCATGATCTATTACAATTACCAAAAAGAAAAAAGGCCTACACATTAAGCCCAATTCATAAAAAAAATCCAATTCAAAAAATTGCCAAAAAACCATTTTCACTCCAAGCCGTTCGCCAGCAACTACAAGCAGCTCCAAATCCCAGCATCATACAACGTCCAAGCCAACTCTTTCCTTCCAAACAACACTTCCTACACGCCTTCAGCCTACAAGCCGTGGCCTTCCAACTACAAACTATACAACGTCCACTTTCTCACAACGCCTCCAGCCGAATCCATCAGCTCCAACAAATTCACACACCGGCCTTCCCAAGCCGAATCCACCACACCTTCAACGCAAGCACACAGCTCAGCTTCAACTCACGCAAGCTTCACACACTAATCACATCATCTCAAAACGCAAAAAAATAAGTTCCAAACGGCAACAGAAAATTCACTTCAAATTAATTTCAATTCACCAAATCCTTCTATAAATAACATACTCACCTCATTCCAATTTCAAGCTTGACAGCCCCAAAAACTCTGCCAAAATCCATACTCAAGCTTCACTCACAAATTCATCTTCAATCAATTTTAATCTTCATACCCTTCCATATCAATTTCTCAATCCACCTTTCATCTTCAATCAACTTTCAATTAAAATTCTGCAGAACTGAGAACAACTAACCATTTCTTTTTCATCTTGAGCTTCAATTCACCTTCAACCAAATTCTCCAATAAACTCACCAATTCAAAACAACACAACCTGTATACAAGAGCCGGAACATTTCACAACCGGCATCGGAAATTCGAGTTACATACCAACATCAACGTCTTCAACAACAACAACAGTTTTGGCTCAAAAAAAACTCATAAGAAAAGACTAAGAGAGATTGAACGGATTGTAACCTGAATAGAAGCTTTCCGGCGTAAATCTCGCGGTTTACATTTGAGCTCGTGGTTGGATATCGCATGAAATTGAAGGTATATTTGGACATAACGTTGCATTTCGATCAAAACGGTGTAAGATTCGAGTTCTGATGCTCCGATTCGGTGGAATCGCCTTCTTCCACCGGCCTCGTGAATAGTAGGGCGTGTTCTCTCATTCTCAGGGAAGATGATGAAGCTTGTGCTTCTAATTCCCATTTTTTTTCTTTGATTTTTTGGTTAAAAAAAAACATGATGGTGTTTTTGGGCCGGGCCCGTTTCAATTTGTTACTCTTATCACCACCACCACATTTTCTAACACACTTCCCTTTCTATTTTAATTCTTGTTTTTTTTATTTTATCTTGTTTTTTCTCATTTTATTTCATTTTTGATTGGTTGTGTGGATCATAATTTTTAGATCCACTTTTCTTCATCTATTTTCATTTTGATCGATGAAAGTCGAAGTGATCGTGAAATTCCTTTGTTGAATTTCGATCGAGACGAGATCATTTCCACCTTTTCTTTTCGTGTGGCACCGCTTTAGGATAACGATCCCTATATCGTTTATCTCGCGTGCACTAACACATACATCTCATGGCCGGCCTCATTCGTAGGGTAATTGCTCGAACAAATTACTCAGCGTGCGCTTAACATAGACCAAAATTTGTCCCGCCTCGGAAAACTATCAAGAATAGTTGATTATTTGTCTTTTGGTTCAAAACTTATGAAACTTGTTGTTAGGAGGCTTTGGTCTTATCAATCCTCTAATGAGTTTTCATTAATCTTGACCTAAGTGCAATTATTCAATTATAATTGATCACTAACTTTAACTACTAATCACTAACTTACTAACATTACTATTGTACTAATCTTTTACAATTCCTTCTCTCTCCTTATCTCTTTTACTTTTATGCCTCATTTTATCATTTCATATCATGTTTATGCTTCCGCAATTTTTCCTTTGTCCGTTGGATATATGTTTATGCTTCCGCAATTTTTCCTTTGTCCGTTGGACACATGTTTATGCTTATGCCTTTTTCTCTTTGTCCACTTGGACCAAAAACATTAATAAAGGCTAAAACCTCTAAAAAACTTGTGTTTCTAATCTTGGACTATGGTTACTATCCTATGCAAATGGACTTGGAGTTTTGAACTTAGACCTTGGACATCCAATGCAATTCTTAGAACCTTGGACTTAGAACTTAGGACATTCCTCCCTTTGCTTTGGAATTATGGTTCGAAGACTTGGAAGCATACTTGTGTGGTTAGGCTATTCTCTTCCTTAGCTTTTACTTTATGCTTTAGGATAGTCCCTTCTTCTCCTCCCCATTCTTTAATTTTCAAAACTCTCTCTCTTTTTCAAAACCTTCTTGATTTCAAACTTTCACCGCTTTCATAAACAAACCTTGACTTTGTCAAGTGATTTTACTCTTTTCCTTTTATTTCTTAATCAAATGCTAAACTACATAAGCATATTGACATCTCTTTCAAAAGACCTTAAAAACACCAAACTCACTTACTCTCTTTTTGTGCCCTCGTGCACTTTTTACTTTAACTTTTTCATAAGTTTAGACATGATTCATTTCTTCAAGCGGAATTATTCGCTTGGAAATGACGACTTGTCTTTACATTTAAAAACAACCAAAACAAACAATTTTCACTCTTTGTACCACGAACTACGAGGTTTTGATCCTGCATTGCACGTCGTGGGTACGTAGGCATGAGACGACAATCTCTCCAAACACAAAAATATTAAAAAATAATTCTCCTCTCATCTCCTCAATCTTTTTCAAGCAAACCATTTTCGGACCAAAAAGCGGTAGATATTTCAAAGGGCTCCTATAGAGTACTATAGACGTTTTGGGTGCTAACACCTTCCCATTGTGTAACCAACCCCCTTACCCTTATCTCTTTAGGTTTTGTTCGCTTTTTTTTCCTTTCCTTTTTGGATAAAATAAAAGTGCTGTGGCGACTCTTGCTTTTCGAGTTAAGTTAATCAATAGCTTACACTCACGATTTTGCCGCTACAGATAGCTTCTCCGAAGGTGATTGAACCTCAGAGTACAGAATCAAAGTACTCCTTTTAAACCAGTGCACTTGAATGAAGGATCAACTGTGTCAGATGCAAATGTCCCATCTGATATCCCCGGCAGAGTTCTTACCTCTTAAGACTGATTGACAATTTTTCCTCCCTACAGGGACCGTCTCTCCCAAGCAGGATAGGATTGTTATTTTGAACCAGTGGTACTTTTATCCCCCGCCATGGCCAAGTATCCAGTCGTGTTCATCTATTAGTCTGTATGTCGCGTCAGTTTTGTCAGCATAAACATACATACATCATGCATTATTGATTCACATTCATATTCATATTGCATTACTATCACTTTGGTCAGTCTCTTCCCCAAGTGATAAAAGTCCTCTTATCAATCGAGTTGTCAATTCTTTCCCCATCAGGAAATGTTTTCTCTGAACAATCTCTCTCCCCCAGTTTATTTCTAGATTGGAGACGGTCCTCGACCACTTTGATAACTTGAACCTCTGAAAGGCAAGAAGATATTTGACAAATATCACTCTTCACCATTGAAGATGATATCTTCGCTTTCCCAGATTAAGGAAAATCCCCAGAGAAAGCCTCGTAACTAAAGACTCTCAGCAACACATTGGTTTTTCTCCCAAGGAAGTCAATGTTAATGAAGTCATCAGCACCTCAAAATTGGATTACATCACATGGAATTTCTCTGAGAAGATCTTGAATAAAAGAATGATGTAGTGTCCCCAAGCAGAAATCAGTCTTTTAATAGACTCATTTTCCCCAGTAGAGTCAACAAATGGTGTCTCTAACAGAGAAGTTTGAACACCTCTACAACTCAGACGAATGGGTTCCCCAGAAAGTCTGACATCAAAACTTTTTCCCATCAAATGGAATCTCCCCAGGAAAATTTGGTGAGAAGTTTGAGAAAAACCGCTACACATAACGTCCCTTGTCAAGGAAGGAACTTGACGAAAAAAAATTGAGACTAGTTCCTTGGCTGAAGACCAGGATTGAGGGGAAGTTTATTGACAAAAGAAATTGAGACTAGTTCCTTGGCTGAAGACCAGGATCAAGGGGAAGTTTATTGACAAAGGAAAACTTAGACCAGTTCCTTGGCTGAAGACCAGGATCGAGGGTAAGTTTATTGACAAAAGAAACTGAGACCAGTTCCTTGGCTGAAGATCAGGATCGAGGGGAAGTTTATATCTGAAACTAAGACCAGTTCCATGGGTAAAAACCAAGATCGAGGGGAAGTTTATATCAGAAAACTGAGACCAGTTCCGTGGCTAAAAACCAGGATCGAGGGGAAGTTTTACCCTTTTCTAAGCATCATTACTTAGCAAAAGAAGATGTATGAGTAAACTTCCATTCATAACCACCGTTAAAATTTCGGGTATTTCGATATTTAATCCTCTTGCACCCCGAATGCCCGAATATCTTCGCCATTCACACCTTCGGGTCCAAGAAGATTAAATAGGGGCATCTGTCATCCCCCAAATTTTGACCACTAAGATTTCCCATCATTGTGCAAATCATCATCACAATATGGATGTACTTTCATGCCTCATCAATCTCCTCAAAGATGATTGAGCATTTACCACAATCAAGAACAAGGGTTTTTTTAGCCCTCTCAGAGCACTTAGACAAAGGATCAATTAAGAAATGACATGATCTTCAACTTGTCTAACCTCTAAAACACCTATAAAGGATCAAGAGGACTCCCACATCAAGAATCAAGCACAAGGTTGCAACATTCCAAGTGGATCAAGCCTCAAAATCGCCAGTGTCACCAAATTAGGGTTTTGATTGACCAAGGCCTCCAGATGGAATTTTCCTCTGGGCATGAGCCAATGCTTCAAAAAATAACCCAAGATACTCCAAGGGACCTCATGGACCCAATCATCAAGTCAATTTAACCTCAGGGGATGCATTTACCAAAAATCAGGAATTAGGGTTTCTTGACCTAATTCACCCCTAAGTTGGCTTTTGGGACAAAGCATGAGCCAAAACATCAATACATGATTTGAGGGCCTCCTATACACCACATTGATCCATTTGAAACAATGGATTGATCCAAGAAGCTTGATTCACAAGTTTCAATTTCATCTGGACCATAATTAGGGTTTCGAGGAAAAAGTCAACTGTATCTTTGACTTTTGACCAGGACATGCTTCCAAACCTTGGGACAAGATTCAATACATCGTATAACATCTATGGAATCCATCCATTAGGTTTGATTTAGGTCAAGGACTTGATTTCACAAAGGATCGCACAGTTTGGATTTCATCCGATAAAAAGTCAACTGTGCACAAAATCAAGTTTGACTTTTTGAAAATTTTCACAAATATGGTTCCCCTAAGTCAAAAATAATGTTAATGTATGGTATTGATCATCATTCATTAAGAAAAATCAAGAAAATTGAGGTTTCTTGCAAAAGGGGAAACCATAAGAAACCAAAGTTTTTCTAAGTTATGGAACAAAAGTGGTTTTGGTACCAACTTCTAAGTGTTGCGGTGAGAATCGGATACCATAGCTATTATGTTAACTAGGATCACAAATCTTAATGTTCACCACCGGTATTTGATTTATCCAAAGGAAAGGTTAAAGATCGAAAAACCTAAGTTAAGAGAATCTAATTTCGGGGGTTGGTTACGCCTAGGGAAGGTATTAGCATCCTAAACGTCTGTAGTACTCTACAGGAACCTCTGGTTAGTATTTATGTTATTTATTGCTCGCTTGCTAAGGGTATGTGCAAAGGGAAAGACCTAGGGGGTTAGTATCTAAGTATACTCGCCAAGACATCGCATCTTGTACCTACGTATCATGACGGGAGTGGAATTAGAGTATTCGTAGTTCCCCTCGAAGAGGGTAAGGAACTCTTGACGGTGGTCAAGGTTCCAGGGGGATGTAGCGTCTATGGCAAGACACTACGTAGAGTGCGGCGACTCTAAAGTTAAAGTTAAGTTGAAAAGGGTAGAAAGTGTCCATGGCAGAACATAGAGCACGGTGGCTCCAAATCCTAAGGCAAGGATGGATGGGAAGAACCTAAAGTTTAGGCTAAGTTGTGACATGGTAGTCAACGGGGACCTTTCCGTTGGAATTGTACAACTAATCATGAAGTTAAGATTGAAAGGACTTGTCAAGAAACAGAATCAAATTGCCGGTGATAAAGTATAAGAGGTCACAAACTAATTGAGAGAGTCAAATGTAGACTTAAATCAAAACATTCTTAAATTGAAATATATTGAAATAAAAAACTAAAACTTGTAATTAAAATAAGATATCAATTAAAATTAAGTTAAAAACTAAAAATAGATAGATAAAAATAAACAAGTAAAAACTGAATAAAATAAAGATATAAAATATAAAATAAATAAATAAAAAAAGAAAAAAAAAGGAGGGGTCAGGTCACACTTAACCCGCCAGCCCAACAACAACAACAATATTGTACTTCCCAAAAGGGGAAAAAATCAAACCAAAAGATTCAGTAACCTTTGTCTCCATGGATTCATCATCTCACAATTCCTTTTCTCTCTCTCTCAGTTCATTCACTCTCATCAACTCACAATCCCTCCCTCAACTGTTCATCTTTCTCTCTCGCACAACACACTCGCCGGAGAACCAACCCTCCTCCACGCTTCCTTCTAACCGTGAATTCAACTCACTCTCGCCACCTCCTTCACGACATCGTTTCTCGCTCTCGTACGCGATGCTTTCTCAAACCACGACGAATGCGCGGTTTTTTGACACGAAAGGAAATCAAACAATTGGATTCAATCAAACAACGATTACATAATGCATAAGTGATATAAGGTCAAGGTAGAGAGAATTTACCTATCGGAGTTCGTCCGATGCGACTTCGGTGGCTATTTACGCAATGGATGATGGCGGGATGCGTCAGAGTATGATCCGTGTGAGGATTATCGGTGATTCATGAGCAAGGATGTGATGGTGACTTCGTCGTCGCGGCTGCAGCGTGGCTTCGATGATGTCGGAGTTCCGATGGTACGTCATCTTCTTTCTTTGATCCACCTCTTCTGATTTCTGTTGTGTATTGCTGTAGCTCGATAATAATCCTGCTGTATGAATACTGGTGATTTTGAACGTGTTTAGTATTGTATGATATTTTCTGGGATTTTTCACTGATGTTCTGCTCTTCAAACTGTGTGAATGTGGTGTGTGAGTGAGTTTGATTTCTGATGGTTTTTCTCTTGATGTCTGCTCGTGAATTCATGATATGTATTTATATACTCAAAATGCAATCAATTTCCGAGTTCAAATCCTTGAAAATGAATGTGAGATTACCGTCCAATTCGATTTCGGAAAGGGATTGTTACTAATTGTGATTTCTTGCCTTTTGTGACTGTGTGATTAAAGAGGATGATTTCCTTAATCTGAATACATGATTTCGGTTTTGGAAGAAAATCATACGGCTTTTAATGACGATCTCTTGTAATTGCTGTCATGACTTGGCACTGATTCTAATTGAAAATGATTTGTTTCCGCTATTGAACCGACATGCTTGTGAACTGCTTTGGTAAAAAAAACATAGGCTGTGATTTCATGATTTTGTGAGGTTGACAATTGATGAAGAGTTTCCATTTTTATGCTTGATTGTGTTTGGAGATTTATAACATTCTGTTTTGCTTTTGTGATTCTTCCTACACAGGCTTGGATTTGCACCGAAGTGGATGATTGGGCACAATAATAAATTCGACCTCTGGTACTCTCTGGAATTTTCTTTTATTGTAGTTTTCTTTCTCAATCCAAAATGTGTATAATTGGAGTTGTGTGCACCTTTTTGCAGAGATCAATAAGTGCAAGCATTGAAAATGGATCCTCAATAAAACTCCAACTTCCTCAATGCAGAACAAAGAGGCAACACTGATAGGGGTAATCTAGTGACAATCATCTCCAAAGTATGATGGGTAGAGTCAGATGCCATAGGACAAGAATCCTTGAAGTAAAGCCAGCATATGATAACGGAATGGGGATGCCCTTAAGCTGTTCACATAAGCCACTTGAAACAAGTGACCTTCGACTCTAGTACATTTCTTCTAGAATCCTACAATTTTAGTGGCCGAACATTTGCGATGTAAGATAAAAAGTACAGCGAGGTTCAATTTCATAATCAATGCTACATCATCCATTCCTAGTAAATGTCAAAGATCATTCTCAATGTTTGAACCATTCACTACATAACACTTGAAATAGCTTGAAACAATTTAATTAGGACTTGAATTTGGAATTTAACATTTGATGAAAACCACATGAAAAACTTTTGTAACTTGAATCCTCGAACGGTGAATTCATCATTTGTAAACCATAAACAACCTTGCCCATTTGGATTTATTTTGCATTAATTAAATGAGCTTGAATTTGAATACCAATCTTTCACTTGAAATTTGTGGAGAACATGAACTAATGTACCTTGGACTTTTAAATAAAATTTTGAATTACTTATCACTTTAGATTCTTGAACTTCTTGAACCTCAACAATAAAAATTGCCACCAATCAATATGGAAATCTCCTTGAACTTGTAACTTGAAACATATCATAAAATTTGAGTTTAATTCTTGACAAATCATCGGAAAAGTTCGAACCAATCTTTTTAACAATTTGAACTCCAAACATCAAATGAACACTTCACCAACTTGCATAACCTGATCTTAAATTGACATATATCAAACATCATAAAATAAGACAATCCATGATCTTCTTGAGATGTACACTGAGGCCGTTGAGGAATTTTGAGGCAAGCAAACAGTAGAAAATCCTAGGACCCTTTGAATCAAAGTCCTTTGGTAACGTCTTGAAGCATTTGACTGAGATAATGAACACCAACTCCACTTGAAAACAAAGTTCCTTCACAAATCTATTAGTAATAAAGCATGCAAATATGCAAGATGATGTACAAAGAGGTGGAATCTTATGGTCAAAAATTAGGGTATGAGAGATGCCCCTATTTAAGTTTCTTCTATCTGAAGATATGGAGATTGAAATCTTCGTCTCGACGTGAAAGGAGATACTTAAATACAAACATGCACAATTTTTGGCCCTAAGATGCCACAAATGCATATGATATGAAATGATATGATATGATATGAAATGAATGGATGCAAGACAAGGATCCTATGGGGAATGGTACCACAGGGGAAAAGGCGTTACAGCTGTGTCAGAAACGAAATGAAACAAACCAAAGTATCTGGAAAACATCATCCAAGAATGGCATTGGATGACAAAAAGCACCAAACATCCAATAACGGCTTTGGATGAAAGGTAAACTCACAAATATCTAAGAAGGCAACAGATGAGAATGAGACAAAATAATATAATCCGAGAAGGCATCGGACACAAAGAAACCAGTCACAGTATCTGATAATGGCTTCAAACAAAGTGAACAAGGTAGAGAAACCAGACATCCAATAATGGCTTTGAATGAAAGGTATAATCACAGTATCTAATAATGGCTTTAGATGACTGTGAACAAAAGACTACATTCAAGAATGGCATTGAATGCAAAGACATCAATCATCCGATAATAGATTTGAATGAGATGTATAATCACAGTATCTAATAATGGCTTTAGATGAATGTGAACAAAGACTCGATCTGGAAGAACATAAGAAAGAGGGACCCATCCGGAAAAGCATCAGATGGTAAAGAGACCAGACATCCAATAATGGCTTTGAATGGAAGGTACAATCACAATATCTAATAATGGCTTTAGATGAATGTGAGATAAAGTAACCAGTCATCCAATAATGGCTTTGAACAAAAGGTACACTCACAATATCTGATAATGGCTTCAGATGAAAGTGAACAAGGTAAAGAAACCAGACATCCAATAATGGCTTTGAATGAATGGTATAATCACAA
Source organism: Lathyrus tuberosus (assembly GCA_022829125.1). NCBI lineage: Eukaryota > Viridiplantae > Streptophyta > Magnoliopsida > Fabales > Fabaceae > Lathyrus > Lathyrus tuberosus. The sequence continues at coordinate 467,527 of JALAZF010000449.1, read as the reverse complement.
AATCTAATAATGGCTTTAGATGAATGTGAACAAAGACTCGATCTGGAAGAACATCAGAAAGAAGGACACATCCGAAAAACAACAGATGGTAAAAGAAATCAGACATCCAATAATGGCTTTGAATGAAAGGTATAATCACAATATCTAATAATGGCTTTAGATGACTGTGAACAAAGACTCGATCTGGAAGAACATCAGAAAGAGGGACACATTTGGAAGAACATCAGATGGTAAAGAAACCAGACATTCAATAATGGCTTTGAATGAAATGTACAATCACAATATCTAATAATGGCTTTAGATGAATGTGAGATAAAGACTACATTCAAGAATGGCATTGAATGCAAAGAAACCAGTCATCCAATAATGGCTTTGAATGAAAGGTATAATCACAATATCTAATAATGGCTTTAAATGAAAGTGAACAAAATAGAGATCCAAGAAAGCATTAGATAAAGAAACCACAACGTCCAAGAAAGTATTGAACGAATATGAATAAAGATGTACTTAAGAAAGCATTGGATAGATGTGACAATATCTGTTTGGTAGGTGCCAAGTAAGTTGGACTTTGACCACAAGGTAAGACATGAATAACAACACGACCTACGGAGAATGCAATTGAGTGCAAATGAGGATGACACTCTTGCTATGCATATGTATATGAATTATGCAGATGATATATGATCAAATGAAAATGTAAATGCAATGTAGACGTCGAAGACACGACTCGACTCTTTTAGTGGAGAAGATAAGACTGGAAGACTGATTCCTCAACACGGAGATCAATGCCATTCCGCTTTGGGGACTAAAGATGCTACTGCTGAACACAATCTCTGCCACACTGGTAAATTGTATCAGTTTGCTGATCCCTGTAGGAAGGATGGAAAGCTGCATGGGGATTCTTCAAGTTAACTGCCCCAGACTAGCTAACTGTTGTAGATGAACTGATAATTGCTTCAGCTTGTCTATTTCTGGAAATGACTGAATTACTGTGCACTTGGAAAGCTTGTCCCAGTATGAGTCTTGAAAAAGTCTTCTGTATAAACCAATTCTGAGAAGGACTTGCACTGAACAAATCTTGAACTGATTCTCAATAGGATCTGGAAGGAACTTGCCCCTGATTGGATCACTGACCAAGTTTCTCAAATGTTTTAAAATTCCTTAAGCGGAAGCCAGATTGCAAACAAAAGTGTTCATACAAACATAGTAAATGCAAAGTTCATGCAACTTTTGAAATCAAAATCATTTTTGGAAAGAGGTAAAACAATAGGGTCACTGGTCAGAACACGGTGGTTCAAGACGTTTAAAAGTGAAAGATAAAGAAAAAAGGCGTGATGCCAAAACGATTGATTTCCAAAAATCTTTAGGAGTCAGTTTACGCAACCTTGCTATAGTATGCTTTCAAAATAACCTTGCTTCAATTAGGTCTTTTAAGGGTTATAACGTGGCATGGTTCACAGTTTAAGAAACAAAAGATAAAGGCTCAAAGTTTATTTGTACCCGCCCAATCTTCGTGATGATCTCCAGTCCTACGCTCAGTTAACTCAGACTATGCACTCAAGTTCCCAGAAGGTTGGAAATTGTATTGATGATAATGATGATGGTTCAGAAGTTAAGGGACCCTTGAAATGGAGGTCACAGCTTCCTTACAACTTTTGGTTATCATACAAGCTTGTTCTCATTTCTCTTTGCATAAGGTAAGGTCGTGAGCTTCCCATCTTTCTTAGCTTTTGCCTCGAAAGGGACTTGGCTCATTTTTGAGTAAGGTAAGGTCATGAGCTTCCCATCTTTCTTAGCTTTTGCCTCAAAAGGGACTCTGCTCATTTTTGAGTAAGGATTTCTTGGGGATCCTTCTTTATTTGTCACTTTGGGAACAACTTGTACAACACTTGTTCATTTGATTTGGAAGAGTTGAAAGGTTGTGAATGCCTAACTTAATGATTACGGCGAACCATCATTGGCTTCTGATTTTTCAACACTTGATTGCTGTATGCGAAGGGAAACTGTGAATGCAACCTTTATATGAAAGGTGTCTTGAATGAAACTCTTGTATTTGAATGCACAATCAAGTTAACTGAGAACTACCCTGCCCCAGGTTAAAGATTGCGGGTTTTTATTTGTAAAGAAATAAACTCCTACTTCTAAGCTCAAAGGGGTTGACGAGGGGTTATCTTCCTTATTTCTCCAGTGTTTGGGAATTGAAACAATGCCTTACATCCTCAGCAAAGTTTTGATTTGAAAGCATACCGACAACAAGTATGAGTATTACGTTTTCATCATCCTCCCTCCAATCTTTGCATAATCAAAAAAGAAAGTGGAAAAGAGGTAAATTTTTTGTTTTTGTTTTTTTTTTTATAAAGCGTAAAGATGTAAATAACAAAAGCAAATGAAATTGAATCCAAAAGTTGCAATGCTCATTTTATTAATTATGAAAGTACAAACATAAATCGAAAGCAACCAGCTAATACAAATAAGGAAAATTCAAACAATAGGAAACATAAGCCTAATGACTAATTAGAAGCAAGAGTGAGTTGTCCTATCCGAAACACTGGCTTTTTGGAAGATAGTCTGCTGAAGTCGACTGAAGCTGCACTTGTTGTGATCTGGCAGTATTGTGTGCTTCTTGCTCTGCCATTATGCGTCTGTAGTTAGCTCTAGTCTGGTATCGATGTCGAGGAATCAGCTTGACAACTCACAGGTGACATTGCAGATAAAGATAGCTGGAAATGAGCTGCTGGACAAACAGATGCATGCAAATGATATGTAATGCAATGCAATGGTTTCAAGGAACTCAAAAGCAGGTTGCAAACATTTCGAAAAGGCTGGAAAAAAAATTCCATTTTATAACCCATGATCTTTTATTGATTTTGCAAGGGAAAGAACAGTTGAGTTTCTTGAAACCGAATGGTTATTCATGAATGCATGAATGGATGCATAGACATAGGTATACACATATACAGGTAAACAAGCCAAGGGACTAGGTTTGAAGATCACGGCATGGAGCCAAGGTCTAACCATCCCAATAGGTGTGTACTATGGTTTCAAATGTACCTGCCGAACGGGTTCTACAAAGTTCCCAGATTCTACAATCCATCTTTCGGATATTATCGATTTTCCAAATCACTTGGTAGTCAATAATATCCTCAAGAGAATCTCGTCTGAGTGTAGTATCGCGTAGCGACTATTGCAAAAATAGACTCCCGCATAGTCCCCGCACTACGCCCTAATAGGCCAAGTTGGTTTAAAGGTAACTATGGTCCCCAGTCCCGACGGCCTTTAGATCAAAACCATATCGTCTTCACGAATGAACTCGTAGGACAAATATTTTATTCGAGAGTGCCTAGGCTGAGTAGTGAAGTCTCAATTCAACTTCTTCAGGAATCGACTCCCTCAAAGTATCCTTGAATTCTCACCGTTTTCCTATCTTAATTTCACTCTAGTCCGGGTGTAGGACTTATCTCACCACACAAATTGTAACCCTGCACACAGAAAACCCAAGCAGAACAGGTATATATACAAATATAAAGATATATAGGCAAACAAGCAAATAAATAACATAGATATAAACAAGTTAGGGGAAACCCTCGAAAAATCCCCAGTGAAGTCGCCATTTCTGTTGCGGTGAGAATCGGATACCATAGCTATTATGTTAACTAGGATCACAAATCTTAATGTTCACCACCGGTATTTGATTTATCCAAAGGAAAGGTTAAAGATCGAAAAACCTAAGTTAAGAGAATCTAATTTCGGGGGTTGGTTACGCCTAGGGAAGGTATTAGCATCCTAAACGTCTGTAGTACTCTACAGGAACCTCTGGTTAGTATTTATGTTATTTATTGCTCGCTTGCTAAGGGTATATGCAAAGGGAAAGACCTAGGGGGTTAGTATCTAAGTATACTCGCCAAGACATCGCATCTTGTGCCTACGTATCCTGACGGGAGTGGAATTAGAGTATTCGTAGTTCCCCTTGAAGAGGGTAAGGAACTCTTGACGGTGGTCAAGGTTCCAGGGGGATGTAGCGTCTATGGCAAGACACTACGTAGAGTGTGGTGACTCTAAAGTTAAAGTTAAGTTGAAAAGGGTAGAAAGTGTCCATGGCAGAACATAGAGCACGGTGGCTCCAAATCCTAAGGCTAGGATGAATGGGAAGAACCTAAAGTTTAGGCTAAGTTGTGACATGGTAGTCAACGGGGACCTTTCCTTTGGAATTGTACAACTAATCATGAAGTTAAGATTGAAAGGACTTGTCAAGAAACAGAATCAAATTGTCGGTGATAAAGTATAAGAGGTCACAAACTAATTGAGAGAGTCAAATGTAGACTTAAATCAAAACATTCTTAAATTGAAATATATTGAAATCAAAAACTAAAACTTGTAATTAAAATAAGATATCAATTAAAATTAAGCTAAAAACTAAAAATAGATAGATAAAAATAAACAAGTAAAAACTGAATAAAATAAAGATATAAAATATAAAATAAATAAAAAAAAAGAAAAAAAAGGAGGGGCCGGGTCACACTTAACCCGCCAGCCCAACAACAACAACAATATTGTACTTCCCAAAAGGGGAAAAAATCAAACCAAAAGATTCAGTAACCTTTGTCTCCATGGATTCATCATCTCACAATTCCTTTTCTCTCTCTCTCGGTTCATTCACTCTCATCAACTCACAATCCCTCCCTCAACTGTTCATCTTTCTCTCTCGCACAACACACTCGCCAGAGAACCAACCCTCCTCCACGCTTCCTTCTAACCGTGAATTCAACTCACTCTTGCCACCTCCTTCGCGACATCGTTTCTCGCTCTCGTACGCGATGCTTTCTCAAACCATGACGAATGCGCGGTTTTTCGACACGAAAGGAAATCAAACAATTGGATTCAATCAAACAGCGATTACACAATGCATAAGTGATATAAGGTTAAGGTAGAGAGAATTTACCTATCGGAGTTCGTCCGATGCGACTTCGGTGGCTATTTACGCAATGGATGATGGCGGGATGTGTCAGAGTATGATCCGTGTGAGGATGATCGGCGATTCATGAGCAAGGATGTGATGGTGACTTCGTCGTCGTGGCTGCAGCGTGGCTTCGATGATGTCGGAGTACCGACGGTACGTCATCTTCTTTCTTTGATCCTCCTCTTCTGATTTCTGCTGTGTATTGCTGTAGCTCGATAATAATCCTGCTGTGTGAATACTGGTGATTTTGAACGTGTTTAGTATTGTATGATATTTTCTGGGATTTTTCACTGATGTTCTGCTCTTCAAACTGTGTGAATGTGGTGTGTGAGTGAGTTTGATTTCTGATGGTTTTTCTCTTGATGTCTGCTCGTGAATTCACGATGTGTATTTATAGACTCAAAATGCAATCAATTTCCGAGTTCAAATCCTTGAAAATGAATGTGAGATTACCGTCCAATTCGATTTCGGAAAGGGATTGTTACTAATTGTGATTTCTTTCCTTTTGTGACTGTGTGATTAAAGAGGATGATTTCCTTAATCTGAATACACGATTTCGGTTTTGGAAGAAAATCATACGGCTTTTAATGACGATCTCTTGTAATTTCTGTCATGACTTGGCATTGATTCTAATTGAAAATGATTTGTTTCCGCTATTGAACCGACATGCTTGTGAACTGCTTTGGTAAAAAAACACAGGCTGTGATTTCATGATTTTGTGCGGTTGACAATTGATGAAGAGTTTCCATTTTTATGCTTGATTGTGTTTGGAGATTTATAACATTTTGTTTTGCTTTTGTGATTCTTCCTACACAGGCTTGGATTTGCACCGAAGTGGATGATTGGGCACAGTAATAAATTCGACCTCTGGTACTCTCTGGAATTTTCTTTTATTGTAGTTTTCTTTCTCAATCCAAAATGTGTATAATTGGAGTTGTGGGCACCTTTTTGCAGAGATCAATAAGTGCAAGCATTAAAAATGGATCCTCAATAAAACTCCAACTTCCTCAATGCAAAACAAAGAGGCAACACTGATAGGGGTAATCCAGTGACAATCATCCCCAAAGTATGATAGGTAGAGTCAGATGCCATAGGACAAGAATCCTTGAAGTAAAGCCAGCATATGATAACGGAATGGGGATGCCCTTAAGCTGTTCACATAAGCCACTTGAAACAAGTGACCTTCGACTCCAGTACATTTCTTCTAGAATCCTACAATTTTAGTGGCCGAACATTTGCGATGTAAGATAAAAAGTACAGCGAGGTTCAATTTCATAATCAATGCTACATCATCCATTCCTAATAAATGTCAAAGATCATTCTCAATGTTTGAACCATTCACTACATAACACTTGAAATAGCTTGAAACAAATTTAATTAGGACTTGAATTTAGAATTTAACATTTGATGAAAACCACATGAAAAACTTTTGTAACTTGAATCCTCGAACGGTGAATTCATCATTTTTAAACCATAAACAACCTTGCCCATTTGGATTTATTTTGCATTAATTAAATGAGCTTGAATTTGAATACCAATCTTTCACTTGAAATTTGTGGAGAACATGAACTAATGTACCTTGGAATTTTAAATAAAATTTTGAATTACTTATCACTTTAGAATCTTGAAGTTCTTGAACCTCAATAATAAAAATTGCCACCAATCAATATGGAAATCTCCTTGAACTTGTAACTTGAAACATATCATAAAATTTGAGTTTAATTCTTGACAAATCATCGGAAAAGTTCGAACCAATCTTTTTAACAATTTGAACTCCAAACATCAAATGAACACTTCACCAACTTGCATAACCTGATCTTAAATTGACATATATCAAACATCATAAAATAAGACAATCCATGATCTTCTTGAGATGTACACTGAGGCCGTTGAGGAATTTTGAGGCAAGCAAACAGTAGAAAATCCTAGGACCCTTTGAATCAAAGTCCTTTGGTAACGTCTTGAAGCATTTGACTGAGATAATGAACACCAACTCCACTTGAAAACAAAGTTCCTACACAAATCTATTAGTAATAAAGCATGCAAATATGCAAGATGATGTACAAAGAGGTGGAATCTTATGGTAAAAAATTAGGGTATGAGACCAAGGATCATAACTTGAGATCCAAGCAACCATTTTGGGCGATCCAAAGCTAGATTTGTAGGTCTTTCTACACTCTACAAAAGCTTCAACTACCTCAGACTCCAATTCCTCTTGGATTTTAAGTAATGGAGTGATCAAAATGACAAAAACATGGAGTGATCAAAACAAACTATGATCACACATGTTTTGTATCATATGAGGGCTTTCTAAAAAGCACAAGAGCCTCATATAACTCAACCTGAGCAGCGGGATATGAATCCCTCAAAATCACCATTTCCAACTGTCCTAGGCAAGGCAGAATTTGGTGTTTTGCTCGATTTGACAAAATTGAGCAAATTCAAGCCTTGTCATCCATTTGGACACATCTAAGGATAAAACAAAAGGAGAATGATCTGATCCCCAAGCCTCCGAAATCCAAGAATCTACACTTAGCCATAACAAACCTAAAATGCTAAAAAGGTGCCAAGACTCCAATTTTGTTTCAATGCATTTAATGGATACACCAAGGTGGCATGGACTGACACATTCCTAACTGAATGAGTCAAGAATAAGCTCTGAATCAAAGGACCATAGGGATGTGCCCTAACCTCAAGTCAACGGATAAAGGAGACTTGAGATTCCTTTTGCTCAACATTTGCCAAAGGCCTGCTGCAGCTTCCATTCAATATTGATGCCAAAACAAACTTGACACACTATAAATAAAGCTCAATTGTGATCAGTTTGAGCACACCAAAGCACTACAACTGATGCTTTCCTCAAAATCCTTCTCTCTAGGACAAAATGCCTTCTTTTGCAAGTCATCTCTGAGTTTTTGAGTTAGAGAGCAATTCCACCATAGCTTATGATCCAAACTTATCTAATATGTCATATCTAAGCTGTTCAAACACTCACTTGTGACCTGAAACACCAAAATAACAAAGTCAACCTCCAAAACCTCAAAAATTGACTTTTCTGCATTCTTTAAGCCATGTCTTGATTCAGTCACTTCCAAAACCAAACAAAGCCTTAAACACACTCCAAATATCATCCTCAAACTGTCCCAAATGGTTCCCCTTATCTGGAACACCATTCGAGAGAGTTGCCATATTGGTCACTTTTACCCCTTTTGCAAAAAAGTGCCAAAACTTGTTCCTGAGGATTCCGGCTGGTTCTAGTCATCCTAAAAGCTTCTAAGAGATCAATTGAGAGTGTCCAAAGCATCAAATTACTTCTGGCACAAGGAACTTGGCAGATAGCACAAAAAGCTCCAAGAGGTAAGTGCATGACAACTTGAACTCTTTGAATTATGCATTGCTTTGAAGTCCACTGATCATAAACATCTTATACATGTTATATATTTTGTGCTTGAACCAATTGGCCATGCTATTAGTGTGTGTATGGTGTGTTAGCATAGAAAATGAAAATTTTGGCCTATTTCAAAACCACTATTGGGTTTTAAAATAGGGACCTCATCTGAAAAACCAAGGGCACCATTGGATTCCTTGTGAAATTCTAGGTCAGGCGCACCTAAATTTTGTCCCAATCCATGGAGAAATGAGAAAGTTAGAGGCTTCACGTAAATTGCCAAAACTTGTCTTGCCTTGCCTTGGCCAGACCTGAAAACTTGGCACCCCTTATGTATTTATGGGGTGGTTTTGATACACGGATGTATCACCACCCCAGTGGTAGTGCGCATGTGTTTGGCTTGATGGTCGTGGGTTCAAACCCCACCCAGACCATTTTGCCATTTTCTATATTTTTTGCTATATTTGATGTATTTTGTATTTTTTATTAATTAATTCAAGAATTAATTTCTCTCTCAATTTTAATTATTTTTTATTGATTATTTTTTTGAAAATTCACAAAAATATTAAAATATTTTGTTCCATGAAAATTTCACAAAAATATTATTTATTTCATATATTTAGTATTTTTGTAAAGAATTATATTTTTATTTGTTTTTAAACATTGAAAATATTTCTTTCTCTTGGTTTTGCAAAATTCAAATGATTTTTAAATCATCCCATGAATGAAACATGATTTTTAAAATATAAATCCAAGATCACAACCTCTTTTTCACATGTTTGATTATTTTAATTGAATTTTTATTCAATTAAAATACATTTTAAAACCAAAAATTAGGGTTTTGATCACTATCACCCTAACAAATCTTTTCAAACATCTTTGGGCCTCTATTAGAGTGTAAGACCCAATCCCCTTTTTAACCAAAACCTTTTTGGGCCTCAGTCATTGTATAAGTCCCACTGTGATTTCAGAAAATCTCGGTGCGATCGCCATTTCAAAACAAAATCAACTGGGCCTACCCTTGTGTTGTAAGTCCCATTTCTTTTCTTTTTTCAAACTTTTGGGCCTCTCCTTGAGTTGTAAGACCCATCCCTTTGTACTGAAAACCTTTTTGGGCCTCAGTCATAGTATAAGCCACAGTACAGTTTACAAAACAACGGTACGATTACTGTTATTCATTTGGGCCTCTCCTCGAGTATAGGCCCCAATCTTTTCAAAACAACTTCCCTTTTGATTTAGGTTCAAATCCATAGTTGTTATCAAAACTTTCTTTAATTTCTTGAACAACTAACCATACAACTGTTACAATGGAAGCTTGCTCGCCTGTAAGTTTTTATCAGCTTTCATTTATTTGCTTTCATACATATATATATAACTGTATTGCTGGAAGCTTGCTCACCTGTAAGTCCTTCTTTCATATCCTTTTAAATACTTGCCATATATCAACTGTATATACACTTGTATATCTGCTTAGAGTTTTCTCCGACAACTAAGTCTAGAATTAGGTAAAGCCAGTTGGTCACTCTTAAATACAGTCAAAACTAGATCCCCATAGGATTTCCAGATACAGACTTGCCTTCTGTTGGGCTTAAACAATATGGAACAAAGAGAAAGGAATTATTGTCAGTGAAACTTTTCTCAGACTGGCACTATTAGAAATTGTCAAAGAAATTCAGTTCCCCAGAGAGGAACTATTCAAGGTGAAACCTCTCTTGAATTTCTTCAAACCCTAGAACTGTTCACTAAAGGATTAATTCTCGGCGAAACCTTTCTTGAACTTTTCTTAGGTTTGGGACCCACAGGCTTCTTAAAAGCATCCCCGCCTCCTCTTGGGCTTTGTACAAGGACCCTCCGGTTTCTTAGAAGTTCTCATGCCTTCTTTTGGGCTTAGTACAAGGACCTTGAAGACCTCTTAAAGGTATAGGACAGAACTTAGTCATCCTTTGCTAGAGCAGTCTTTCCAGAGTTAAAACCTAAGACCAATTTAGGGTTTATTCTCATCCCTTAAAACACCAGCCTCCTCTTGGGCATCATACAAAGATAAACTTTTCCATACCAGTAGACTTGGACAGTCTAATCCCCTCTCGGATCTCAAAGACATTCTCAAGTTCCCTATAAGTACATGAAAAACCCTGGTCATTCAACCAATTTCCAGCAGAGTTAAAACCCAGTCTTTCTCCTGAAATTCCCCAGCCAGGGTCAGCTTATCATCAGTATACACTATCCCAAATCAAAACCTCAAGCCATATGATATCTCAACTCTTCTAGAACCCTCAGCAAGAGTTGATTCCCCATTTGGACCTGCCTCTGGATCACAATAATCCCTAGCAAAAGTTAGCCTCCTCTTAGGCTTTGTATAATGATCCTTCCTTTCCTCAGCATAGTCAGCCTCCTCTTGGGCTTTGTACAATAATTTTCCGTAGCTGAGCTAACCTTTTCAGACTCTCTTGTTGAGTCAATCACCTTTCCACACTCTCTTGTTGAGTCAATGGTACAAAACCAGAACACTCTCTTGTTGAGTCAACCCTTTTAGCCTCAATCTTGGGCTTTGTACATGATAGATAATACTCTCCAGCGGAGTCAAACTCATTTTAGCCTCAATCTTGGGCTTTGTACAAGACACCTAAAATATTCTCAACCGAGTCAGTAAAGTCTCATTTTAGCCTCAATCTTGGGCTTTGTACAAGACAGATAAAGATTTCTTTCCCACAGAGTCAGTCTCTTTCCAGCCACAATCTTGGGCTTTGTATAAGACACATACAAGCCCTCCCCAGCGGAGTCAAAATCCCTTTTAGCCTCAATGTTGGGCTTTGTACAAGACAGACAGAATATTTTCTCCAGAAAAGTCAAGCTTTTAGCCTCCTTTTAGGCTTTGTATAATGATGTCCCCAAAAAAGTCAGTCTCTTTTAGCCTCAATCTTGGGCTTTGTACAAGATATATATAAACACTCTCTTGTTGAGTCAGTCTTCTCCAGCCTCTTCTTAGGCTTTGTATATGGACTCCCCGGTGGAGTCAATCAACCTCTTAGCTTCAACCTTGGGCTTTGATCAAGGCATACAAAAACCAACATCCCCTCAGAGGAAATCAAAATCTCTCTGTAGGAAGACATTTCTCTGTGTTATCACACAACAAAACAGAAAATCAAAACAAAACACAATCCCAGATAACTGCTATAAGTGGCACATTTGTTGATTTAAAAATCCAAGTTGTCGTCCATCTCTTATCCTGGCAAACTTCCTCTTTCATCTAATTGCTGTAAGTGGCAAGCCTCTAGATTATTTACATCCACGCCACTATCCCTCTCTTAGCATGAATGATTCCTAAGGAAAAATGGCATTGCTCAACACTGAGTTAAAGTTTTCCCCTTCAGGACAAATCCCCTATAAAGGAAATTATGGCATTGCTGGATTCATACATCCCAGTTAAAGTAACCCTCCTTTATAAACAGTCACCCAATAGTTATGATCAGTGTTTTAAAAAATGGACCGGACCGGCCGGTCGGACCGGTTGGACCGGGAACCGGCCAGGTAACTGGTCGGGTTCATTTGCTCGATCGGTCATGTCTTCGAACCGGTGGGAACCGGGAAAACTGGAAAAACCGGCGGTTTTCGCAAACCGGTGGTTCAACTGCTTATTTAAAAAAATTTATTTTTTTTTTAATTTTTTTTACTCAAATACATAGGAACTTTTCTCCAATAATAATAGTGATCACTCATTTGATTCAAGTGATACACAAATTAAGTTTCGTAATATCCACAAAACTATTTTTACTATTTTGTATTTATATTGATTGAAAAACCATCATACAAATATTTGTATAAAAATTTAAGAACACAGATTAAAAAACTAAATATAATATAATTTTAGACTTAACTGATTTCCATTATATATATAGACTTGGAAAATTTATTATTTAGAATAATGTTAATATTTGTATTGTTTTAATTATTAACATTAAAAATGATTTTCTATTAACACTAAAACTATGAATTTAAATTAAACTCTGTTTAATTTAGACTCTGTTTAAAATTTACAATTAGACTCTGTTTAAAATTTGAATTTAAATTATGAACCTGTGAATTTATGATATGATATTTTCAAAAAATTTAAGTGCTAGTTATATTTTTTTAGAGACTGAATCATCCGGTTCGACCAGTTTTACCGGTTTTATACCTATTATAATGACAGGTTTATTCAACCGAGTTATCCGGTTTAATCTGGTTTGGTCATGCGGTTCGACCAATGACCCAGTGGTTCGACCGATAAATCAGTGACCCAGTACCCTCACTGGTTTGATGACCGGTCCGGTTTTTAAAACACTGGTTATGATAAACAGACGAGACGTCTCCCCTTTAAAGATGACAACTTCTCTCTCAGTCAAACCTTTTAGCTTCAATCTTGGTCTTTGAGCAAGACACAAATACTCAACCTTTTAGCTTCAATCTTGGGCTTTGAACAAGACACCAAAACATCTTTTCCTCCCATAGAATACGAGGAACTACGATTGCTCTGATTTCCCTTTTTCTTTAAACGGGAATACGTAGGCATAAGATTGCGAAATCTTAGCGAGCATACCAATCAAAAACTCTAGGTCCAGTACCTTCACACCAATCAAAACTGAGGTCCAGTACCTCACCAAAATCATCAAAAAACTCTCTCTCATATCTCCCAAAGAAGAAACTTTCCCAACCCACAACAGATAAACACCATCAGTACAAAGCAGAACCTAAAACTAACAACCTGTGGATAACCACATATGTGATGGGTAATTGACTACTCCCCATTGTATAACCTGACCCCGAACTCCCTGAATCTCTTTAAGCGTTTGTTCAGTTAAACATCCGCGTGCAAGGTTAGTTTTAGATAGCTTCCCCTTCCCTTCCAGCTTCACGGGATAAATAAGAAATCAGAAAGTAGCACCCCACTCCCCTCATTGTGAGGAGAAAACCATTTGCGATAAGGTGGTCGCGTCACCGACAAAAATCGCACGCTACATAGGGATACCTCTGACAGCCTCCTTAGACAAGACTTCTTTCATTCCCTTCAAGTTCAAGTGGCCAAGTTTCTGATGCCACGTCTTCACCTCATCTTTTCTTGACATCAAGCAGCTGGAGGGACACTTTGTTTCAAGGGGAGCCCACAAGTAACAGTTATCCTTTGATCTGATACCCTTCATGATAAGTTCCTCTTTATCATTTGTTACCGGACACTCAGATTTAGAGAAGTTAACCTTGAGGCCCTGGTCACACAATTGGCTAATACTTATCAGATTAGCAGTCAATCCTTTAACAAACAACACTTTATCTAGGCTAGGCTGCCCAACATAATTCAGCTTCCCAACACCTTTTATCTCACCTTTTTATCCATCTCCAAAGGTGACATAGCTAGTGGAATGAGGTTTAATATCAACTAAGAACTTCTTGACACCAGTCACGTGTCTAGAGCATCCACTATCAAAATACCAGTCTTCTCTGGCAGAGGCTCTCAGAGAGGTATGAGCTATGAGAGCGACAGTTTCATTCTTAAGAATCCACTTCTTCTTTCCTTTATCAGCCTCCTTTCTCCTTCTGGGTCGAGTTGATGATTTGGGATAACCATGCAACTTGTAGCAGTAAGCCTTTATGTGACCATACTTACCACAGTGATGACACTTCTTGTCTTGATTCTTTCTTCCTGAGGAGTTCTTCTGAGGTCTTTGGTGATGCTGGGACATCCTACTTGATACTGTTTGATCCTTCTTTCTTTTCTGTTGAATAGAGTTCACACCAAGCCTTTATCCTTTATTCCTAACTTGATAATTGTAATCGAGTCCTCTTCCATTTCCAGCATTTCTTCATGAATTAAGAATTTCGTCCAGCACATCTGAACTGCTATTGAGCATTCTTATGTACTTAGTCATATTGTCAAGTTTTGAATTGAGCAACACAACTTCATCCTCTAGATCAGTAATGATGGCCAAGTGCTTTAGTCTTTCATCACAAAGTTGAGCAACAAGGTTCTGCTAATCCTGTCCCAATTGACACACTTCAGCACTTCTGATACACAACTCCTTATAAGAGGCAACTAGTTCATCAGGAGTGAGATCTTTAACTTCTGATTCCTTGTCTGAGTTATATACTCTAGTAAGTGCAGAGACATGTTTAGCAGTTTCTCCTTCGCTCGAGGAGTCATCTTCAGACCAAGAAGTAGACAACCATTTCTTCTCCTTCTTGAGAAAGGTAGGACACTCAGCTCTTGTGTGTCCAAACCCTCCGTACTCATAACATTGGATTCCTTTTCCTCTGTTGAATTTCTTAACATTAGTAGTTCTTCTTCCAAAATCTTTACTTCTATTGATGTTGGAAGACTGAGCTTTAACATTAGATCTTGACTTCTCGTTCAGTTTCTTCAATAGTTGGTTATACTGTTTTTCAAGAAATCCCACAGCCTTGGACAATTCCTCATTGGAATTAAGATCATATTCTTCTTTATTAGACACCAAGCTCAGTGGAGGCCCCTTCGGGATTACTGATGTCAGATGCGAGTAGTCGTATTAGCATTACTTTTTCCGACCTGGGAGCCCGTGACACTGAGGACCTTTAGTTACCTTCACCCCACTCAGCCTTTTAGGACATAGTGCAGTGATTATCCAGGTGTTGACCTGTGATGGTTGTCATGCGATACTACACCCAGACGAGTCTATCTTGAGAATATTATTAGTCCGCGTGAGTAGTCGTGTAAGCCGATAATATCTGAAATATTTATCGATGACTATGGGAACTTTGTATAACCCGTTGTGCAGGTGCTTTAACCCCAGTACACACCTTGTGGTTGGTTCGTTACCCAGACTCCATGCTGTGATCTCGAACCTTTGATCATGTTGCATGTGTTTCGCATCCTATTTGCATTGCATTGCATATCATTTACATCTTTGCATGATTCATTGCATATATCCGTTTGTCTAGAAACTCATTTCCAACTGTCTTTGTCTTCTAGTGTTATCTGTCAGTCGTCAAGCTGATTCCTCGACACAAATACCGGACTAGAGCTAATTAAAGACGCAAGATGTCAGAGCAAGAGGTACACAACGCTGAGATCTGAATGGAGATCGACGACCTTATGTCAAGCTTGACTAAACTCACCGAGATGCTCCAAGTCTTGATTGCTAGGGGAGATTAACCCCAAAGGACTGTCATCCAGGAAGTTTCAAGCGCAAATCCCTCACTTGTTCAGATGCCACCTTCAACTTGGCATGAGTTTGGTTTGCTACACAACTACTCTCCACCGATTGCATCTACTGCTATGATTGGTCAGACTCCCAGACCAGTTTTTAAGCTCCTGTTTTTACCGAGCCCAGACCTGTGGTCCATGCTGTTACCCAGATTGCTCGAGCTCCCTTTGAGAATCCCCTCTATGAGTACAATGCTGCCAGTGCTCAGGGTGAAGAATGTGAAGACTTTGTTGAACCTGGAGTTCTCCGAGAACAATTTCATACCATCGACAAAAGGCTTAGAGTCATGGATGGAAATGACTTTTTTAATGTGGATGCAGATGACATGTGTTGGGTTTTCGATCTTGTTATGCTAGCTAAGTTCAAAGTTCATGAGTTTGTGAAGTATAAGGGTCACTCTTGTCCAAGGACTCATTTGGTCATGTACTTTCGCAAGATGTCTACTTATACCAACAATCAGAAGTTGCTTATCCACTGTTTTCAAGATAGCTTGAGTGGAGCTTCACTCAAATGGTATATGAGTCTTGAGAAAAACTCCATTCACTGCTTCCAAGATCTCGCAAATGCCTTCATGAAGCAGTATAAGTACAACCTCGACTTGGCTCTTGATCGTCGCCAGCTTCAACAGATGACTCAACATGAGAAAAAATCTTTTAAGGAGTATGCTCAGCACTGGAGGGAGTTGGCTTCCCAAGTTGAACCTCCTTTGGCCGAGAAGAAATTGACTGGAATGTTCATGGGCATATTGTCTCCATTCTATTAGGAGAAGATGATTGGAAGTGTTTCCTCCAAATTTACTGATTTGGTAACTATTGGCCAGAGGCTTAAGGAAGGGCTCAAGAATGGTAAAGTGTCCAAAGTTGATGTATCTTCTAATGGTGCGAAGAAATCCTATGGGAACTTTCAGAAGAAGAAGGAAGATTAGACTAATGTATTCATGGTTGAAGTGAGAAGGCCTCGTCTTAGACCTCAGTATGCTAATTCCCCTACTGTTGGTGTTCTTGCTGCTGTTACTGTTCCACGACCAGCTCAAGCTCCTCAACATCCAGCTGTTGGACAGAATCAGTACCGTAATAGGAATCAATTTGATCCTATTCCAATGAAGTACACTGAACTTTATCCTGGTCTGGTTTAGCAAGGTTTGATTATTACAAGGACTCTGCCTCCTCCTCCAAATCCTCTTCCAGCTAGATTTAGATCTGATCTCCACTATGCATTCCATGAAGGTGCCGCAGGCCACGACTTGGAAAATTGCTAAGCACTGAAATCTATAGTGCATGATCTAATTAAGACTGAAATTGTTAGCTTTCATGATAATCCCAATGTCTAGAATAACCCTCTGCCAGGGCACGCCAAGTGAAGCTTTAGTCGACTTCAGCTCAGCTACTTCTTAAAGACAGGACAACTCATCCTTGTGTTTAACTAGTCACTAGGCCATGTTTCTTGTTTGCATTTTCCTTATTTTGTAGTGGCTGTTTGACTTTAAATTATGTTTGTACTTTCATGATTAATGAAATGAGCATTGCACCTTTTGATTCAATTTATTTTGTCTATTATTTACACTTTTATGCTTTCCTTTTCAAAAAAAAATTAATAATAAATAAATATTTTATCTCTTTTCTACTTTCCTTTTGATTGTGCAAATATTGGAGGGAGGATAATGAAAATGTTATACCCATAATTGTTGGTATGCTTTCAAATAAACTTTGCTGACGATGTAAGGCATTGTTTCAATCCCTCAAACACTGAAGAAATAAGGAAGTTATTCCCTTCTCAAACCCTTCGAGCCTAGAAGTAGGAGTTCCTTTCTTTACAAAAACCCACAATCGTAACCTTGGGGTGGGTAATTCTCAGTTAATTTAGTTGTATGTTCATGCAAGACACCTTTCATATAAAGGTTGCACTCATAAATTTTCCTTCGCACACAGCAAACAAGTGTCGAAGATGTCTTTGAAGCCAAAAAGCCGATGATGGTTCATCATAATCATTAAGTTAGGCAGTCACTCTCTTTCTTTCTAAAAAAAAGCCCGCTAAGTCAAAACCTATGAAGGAGACTTAGGAAAAACTAGGGCATCCCGCTGACTATAAGCTTCAAAAGAAACAGTTCAGGCAAAAGTTAGGGATAATAAAAAGAGGATATCTTTAAATCCTTACCATGGAAATCCTCAATAACAAAAATAACCAAATGTTGTAAGGAAGCAGTGACTCCCATCTCAAGAGTCCCTTGACTTCTGAACCATCATCATTACTATCATTAGTGTAATTCCTAACCTATGGGAACCCGAGTGCATAGTATGAGTTAACTGAGCGTAGGACTGAAGATCATCACGAAGATTGGGTGGGTACAAATAAACCTTGAGCCTTTATCCTTTGTTTCATAAATCATGAACCAGTCCACGTTGTAACCCTCAAAAGACCTAACTGAAGCAGGTTATTTTGAAAGCATACTACAGCAAGGTTGCGTAAACTGACTCCAAAAAAATCTTTGCAGACCAATTGTTTTGGCATCACACTTGTGTTTTACCTTTCACTTTTAAATGTCTTGAACTGTCGTGTTCTGAAAAATGACTCATATGCTTTGCATCTTCCAAAAATGATTTTGATTTCAAAAGTTGCATGAACTTTGCATTTACCATGTTTGTATGAACAATTTTATTTGCAAACTGACTTTCCTCTCAAGGAATTTTCAAACAATTGAGAAACTTGGTCGGTGATCCTATCAGGGGCAAGTGCTTCTCAGAATTGGTTTATTCAGAAGATCTTTCAAGACTCATAATGGGGAAAGCTTTCCAAGGGCACTGTGAAACAGTCATTTCAGAATCAGACAAACTGAAGCAATGATCAGTTCAACTACAACAATCAGCTAATATGGGGCAATTTAATTGAAGAATTCCCAAATGGGTCTCCATCCTTCCTACAAGGATCATCAACTTGATACAGTTTACCAGTGTGGCAGAGGTGTCTTCAGCAGTAGCATCTTTAATCCCCAAGCAGAATGGAAGTGATCTCCGTGTTGAGGAATCATTCGTCCAGTCTTGTCTTCTCCCCAAAAGAGTCGAGTTGTGTCATCAGCATATGCACCGCATTTGCATTTGACCATATATCATAGCATAATTCATATACCATTGCATAGCATGAGTGTTACATCCTCATTTGCATTTCACCCGGGGTCGTGTTGTTATCAGTGTCTTACCTTGTGGTCGTGTCTATCAGACGTTCTTCCAGATATGACCTTTCTTATCCGATTGTTTTTTCGGATATGCCTGTTCCTCTTTTGTATCCAATGCTATTCTTGGATCTTTACCTTTTTCACATCCACCTGATGCCATTCTCAGATATTGTGATTATACCTTCCATTCAAAGCCATTATTGGATGTCTTTTGTCTTTTCATCCAATGCCATTCTTGGGTGTCACATATTTGTCTCCTCTGATGTTTTACCAGATCGAGTCTCATGTTCTGACGTTTTCCTAGAACTCTCTCTTCATGTTATCTGATGCTTTTCCAGATATGACCTTGTTTATCTGATGTTTTTTCGGATATGACCTTGTTTATCCGATGTTCTTCCGGATATGTGTGTGTCTCTCTCTGATGTTTTTCCAGATTGAGTCTTTTGTTCTGATGTTTTTCTAGAACCTATCTGACGTTTTTCCAGATATACCTTTGGAATTCTGATGCTTTTCCAGAATGTCATTGCTTTTACCTTCTGATACTCTTCTGGATGTGTCTCTCTCTGATGTTTTTCCAGATTGAGTCTTTGTTCTGATGTTTTTCCAGATATTTCCTTTGTAATTCTGATGCTTTTCCAGAATTTCTTCTCCTTTATCGTCTGATGTTTTTCCAAATCTGTTTGGTTCTGATGTTTTTCCATAGCCCTTTTGTGTCTATTTGATGATCTTCTGGATATGACCTTGATTATCCGATGTTCTTCCAGATATGTATCTTTTCTTTTGATGTTTTTTCAGAGCTCTTTTTGTTGCTTATCTGATGTTCTTCCAGATATGTCTTCATAATTTTTTTCCCATACATTTAATGTTTTTCTAAATGTTTTGAATGTATCTTCAAAATCTTTGTCTTCATCTAATGCTCTTCTAGATGTCTTCAACTTATTTCTGACTTTGGTTAACAGCTGCTGAATATTTTTAAGTTTGTTTCCATTCTTCATCCAATGCTTTTCTGGATGTGTGTTGGAGTTTATTCGATGCTTTTTCGAATATCTCTGATGTGTTCTGGAATTTATTCGACGCTTTTCTAAATATCTCTGATGTGTTCTGGAGTTTATTCGGTGCTTTTCCCGAATATCTCTTATGTGTTCTAGAGTTTATTAGAAGCTTTTCGGAATATCTCTGAGGTGTAGTAGAGTTTATTCGATGCTTCTCCGAATATCTCTAACTTGTTTCTAGAGCCCATTCAATGCTCATCTGAATGTCTCTGATGTCTGTTTTTTTTCAGAGTTTATTCAATGCGTTTCTGAATACCTCTGATTTTTGCTTGAATGTCCCTCATGTATTTTCCATATTTTCTCCTCACCTCATTCAATGATCTTCTGAATGTTGTGAATCTTTTCCATCCAGTTCTATTCATGGATGATGATTGTTGATTCCCCAGTGGATACCGTCTTTCTGGTTCTACCTCCAGTGAGGATCTGGTGTCGTCTTTTCTTTCTAAAGTGTCAGTCGGTCATGTCTGAACCAGTTTGATCAATCACTTTAGATTTCCCCAGTCTGTGTCAGCTTCCCCAGTGTGGTTGTTGTAGCGTGCGATTTTTGTCGATGACGCGACCACCTTACCGTAATGGATGGAATTGGGTGCTACTTTCTGATTTCTTATTAATCCTATGAAGCTGGAAAGGAAAGGGAAGCTATCTAAAACTAACCTTGCACGCAAATGTTTTCTTTAACAAATGCTAAGAGATTGGGGGTCGGAGTCAGGTTATACAAAGGGAAGTTGTCAACACCCAGTGTATATATGGTTATCCATAGACTTTTTATTGCTTGTTTCTCTGTTGATTTAAAATGTTCTCTAGTGTTTATTTATTGTGGTTTGGAAAAGTTTCTCCTTTGGGAGTGTTAAGAGAGTGTTTTTGTTGTATTCAGGTTTTCAGTTGTTTTTGGGAAGGTACTGGACCTAAAGTTTTTTATTGGTGTGCTTGCTAAGATTTCGCAATCTTATGCCTACGTATTCCCGTAAAGAAAACTTGGAAATCAGAGCAATCATAGTTACTCTTATTTCTATAGGAGGAAATTTGGTTGGCGTCTTGTTTAAAGCCCAAGATTGAAGATAGATGAGTACTTGTGTCTTGTTCAAAGCCAAAGATTGAAGCTAAAGGGGTGACTGAGAGAGAATTTGTCATCTCTAAAGGGAGAATATCTCACCTATTCATCACAAAATGTTGGGTAATTGATTATAAAGGAGAATTACTTTAACTGGGATATGAGAATCCGGCAATGCCATAATTTCTTTTATAAGGGTGATGTCATGAAGGAAGAAACTTTAACTCAGTATTGAGCAATGCCATTTTTCTTTCTGAATCTTTCATGCTAAGAGAGGGACATTGGCTTGGATGTAAATAATCCAGAGGCTTGTCATTTATAGCAATTAGATGAAAGAAGAGATTTATCAGGATAAAAGAGGGACTGCAACTTGGATTTTTGAATCAACAAGTGTGCCACTTACAGCAATTATCTGGGAAAAAGGTTTTGGTTGTCTGTTTTGATATGTTATGTACAGAGAAATGTCTTCCTACAGAGTGGAATCTTGATTTCCTCTGAGGGGATGTTGATTTTTGTGTGCCTTGATCAAAGCCCAAGGTTGAAGCTAAAAGGTTGACTCTACTAGGGAAGTTTTATATCTGTCTTGTACATAGCCCAAGATTGAGGCTGAAAAGAGATTGACTCCACTAGAGAGAGGTTTTATCTGCCTTGTACAAAGCCCAAGATTAAGGCTGAAAAGAGATTGACTCCACTGGGGAGGTTTTATCTGTCTTGTACAAAGCCCAAGATTGAGGCTGACTCTACTGAGGAAAATCATTATATAAAGCCTAAGGAGAGGCTGGTTGAAGAAATTCTTATATGAAGCCTAAGAGGAGGCTGGCTTCTGCTGAGGATTGTTGAAATCCATGAGCAGGTCTAATATGTATTGGTGAATCCAAAAGGGGTATCAACTCTTGCTAGGGATTGAAGAAGAGTTGAAATATCAGATGCCATGAGGTTCTGATTCTGTTAGGGTTTTATTAATGGTAAATTGACCCTGGCTAGGGATTTTTAAAGTGAAGGTTTAAAGATTGAGTTTAAAAACCTATGGAGGTTTTAAACTCTGCTGGAGACTGATGAAATGCTCAGGGGTTTTTTCCTGTGCTTTTAGGAAACTTGAGGGTTTCTTGGGAAATCTAGGAAGGGATGAGACTTTCCAAATCTACTTGAATGAAGAGATTGGCTCTTAGCTGGAGAATGATCTTTGTATGATGCCCAAGAGGAGGTTGAGACTGTCTAAGTCTGCTTGTATGAAGCTCAAGAGGAGGCTGAGACTGTCAAAGTCTCTTATGAAGTGGTAGGTTATGGCTGTAGAGAGAGATCTTTGTATGATGTTCAAGAGGAGGTTGTTGGTTTAAGTGATGAAGATCAACCCTTGAATGGTATGATGTTTTGGAATTCTTGACTCTCCTAAGGATTGAACTAGTGAAGATGACTAATTTATGTCCTATACCTGTAAGAGGCCTTTGGGTCCTTGTACTAAGCCTAAGAGGAGGCTGAGGAACTTCTAAGAAGCCTAAGGGTCCTTGTACTAAGCTCAAGAGGAGGTTGGGGATGCTTTTAGGAAGCCTGTGGGTCCAACCCTAAGAAAAGTTCAAGAAAGGTTTCACCGAGAATTAATCCTTTCTTTGCAAAACAGTTCTAGGGTTTGAAGAAATTCAAAAGAGGTTTCATCGGGAATTAGTCCTCTTTGGGGAATTGAATTTCTTGTTCACATATATTTCTAAGTTTGGACAGTCTTGAGAAAAGTTTCACCGGGAATAATGCCTTTCTCTGTTCCATATTGTATAAGCCCAAGAGGAGGCAAGACTGTATCTGGAATTTCTTATGGGGGACTGGTTTTGACTATGTTGAAAGAGTAACCTCTGGTTTGACCTAAATGTAGACCTAACTGTCGGGGAAAACTTTAAGCAAGTATGTACAAGCACACACACACACACACACACACACACACACACACACATATATATATATATATATATATATATATATATATATATATATATATATATATATATATATATATATATATATATATATATATATATACAGATGAAATATATAAACAAGTATGTATTGAAGAGATAGTGGGACTTACAGTTTGATGAAAGCCCAAGCATATTAACTACAGCTGTATGCTTAGGTTTTCAAGAAATTGAAGACAGTTTTGATAAAACTTTGAATTTGAATTTGAATCAAAAAAATAAATTTGTTTTAAAAGGAATTTTGGGGCTTATACTCAAGGAGAGGCCCAGATGATCTCTTTGGAAAAGGCGACGATCGCGTCATAGTTTTGAAAACCATAGAGGGACTTATACAATGACTGAGGCCCAAAATTATTGAATTTAAAAAGAGGATGGGTCTTACACTCTATTAGAGGCCCAAAAAGTATTTTAATACAAGGGTTGGGGCTTATAACTCAAAGAGATGCCCAGATGAAAAACAACGATCGCACCGTTTATTTTGAAAATCGCGTATCGGGACTTATACAATAACTGAGGCCCAAATTATTTATTTGCAAAAGAGGTGGGTCTTACACTCTATTAGAGGCCCAAAAATGTTTGAAAAGAATAAAAATGGGGCTTACAACTCAAGGAGAGGCCCAGATGAAAATTGTTTTGAAAACAGCGATCACGCCGAGATTTTTAAAATCGTATCGAACTTATACAATGACTGAGGCCTAAAATTATTTATGTACAAAGGGATGGGACTTACACTCTACAAAGAGGCCCAAAAAGTATTTGAAAAGTGTTTGAAAAACTAAAATTAAGAGAAACCCTAATTTTAATTAAAAAATATAATTTTTTAAAGGAAATTAAATATAAAATGATACAAAATATCAAATATATTCAAAAACAAGTTGTCAACTTTAAAAAATATGTTGAAAAATCATGTTTAATCACATGAAAGCTTGAAATCCAATTGGTTTTGAAAAATCAAGGTGATAATTTCATTTAAAAATGTTTAAAAACAAATAAAATTAAATTAAAGTTAAAAAAATCAAACTATAGTAAATAAATAATATAAATGTGATTTTTTTGTAGAATAAAATAATTTAACATTTTTGTGACTTTTTAAAAAAAGAACCAATCAAAAATGATAAAAAATGAGAGAGAAATTTATTTTTGAAATCAATTAATAAAACATCAAAAATTCAAAAATTCAAATATTTAAAAAATGGCGCCAAGAACACATCTTGCTCGAGCGTGTTCTTCTTCCTCAGATTTGCATAACCTCTCATATCTCTCTGATTACTCAATGTATTTGACTTTTGTAAACATGAAACTTGCTCGTTTTTTAACAAGGATTCCAGTGATACCAAGTAATTGCATTCATATTAGGTGTGGAGTGAGAAATCAAATGATGAATTCAAGAATCCTAATTTCTGCAAGAACACTATGAAATCCTATACATGATTCATACATAGCAATTGATTAAGGGGAATCACTCTACATAAGTGCAGAAACATGTTTGTAACTTGAAAACACATTTATCATGCATGGATTATAGAGTTTGAGAGTGTCAGGCTTACCTCTGCAAGAGGAAATCGAATCCTCAATTGTAGGTGTTACAGATGTTGTGTAATGATCTGGACAACTTCAATGGACCTCAAGTAATATGTTTGAAAGCTTGGAATGCTTTGAAACAGCCTGAAACTTGTTGTGGCACCTCAATTGCAAATAGGCCAAAAAGCTTGAGCAAATGGAGGGTGACTTTGTGATTTTGATGTTCCAGATGAGTTTTAAGGTTATGGATCACTTATATATGATATATGTGAGGTGTTGGCATGATTAGTTTTGATTGAATTGCTCTCAAATTGAAAATTCGATAGTGACTTGAAAGATAAGCAAAAATCTGGTTTTTTAGTGAGATTTGGAGGAAAGCATGTATTAATATGCTTTGGTGTACTTGAATTGGTCATAAAGAAACTCTATTTATAGTAGAAAAATTTTTTTTGGGACCAATAGTGATTGGAGGCTGGATCACTCCAATATCCATTAAACTTTGTCTTGTTGCCAAAGTCTCCTCTAGCCATTGACTTGGGTCAATCTTGCAGGCCTATGGTCCTCTGCTGCTTGAGTTTATCTTGACTCATTTGGTTGATCGTGGATTGATACATGCCAGCTCTATGTATCCTTTAAATACCTCATGACAAAATTGAAGTTTTTAGATTTTGAACTTTGAATGTCACATGCCAAATGGTGAGGTTTTTGACTTACAAGGCTCTATGGTGTTGTAGCTCTGCAGAGATCATGTTCATTGCACTTTAGAAACTTGTCTTGGATGGTGACAAGGCTCGCCAAGTCATGGAAATGACAAAATCGTGTGGCATGTACAAGACTGCCTTGTAAAACCAGTCTTGGAGGTATCATGTTTCCATGCTCATAACTCCCTACTCAAGTTGAATTAGGATGAGTTCTGGTACTCTTTGGAAAGCTTGTATATCCTACTTTAACTTTGATGTCCAACATTGGTCCTGAATCAATTTGCATCATGGTGAAAAATGGCTTCAAAGTTGGTGAAAACCCAAGACAGATTATGTCCAAATTTTTCACTAAGTGTTGAAAAAAGTGGTCATTTTCATGTTTTTGTGATTTTGATCAATCCATAACTCAAAATCCATGAGGATTTGGAATCTGATGTAGTTGACAATTTTGAAGTATGTAATGAGAGCTTTCATTTGAGCTTTGGATGGGAGAAAAAGGCCTTGTGGTTTAGGAGTTATGACCTTCCAAAGTTGGTACCAAATCACTTTTCTTCCATAACTTAGAAAATTTTAAGTTTCTCAAGGTTTCCCCTTTTTCAAGTAACCTTACTTTTCTTGATTTTTCTTGATTGATGATGATCCAAACCATGAATTAACATTGTTTTTTACTTAGGGAAGCCTTGTTTGTCAAGAAATTCAAAAAGTCAAACTTGGTTTTTGGCATAGTTGACTTTTTGTCAGATGAATTCCAAACTGTGTGATCCTCTATGAAATCAAGTCCTTGACCTAATTAAAACCTAATTGATTGGTTCCATAGGGGTTTTAGAGTGTCTTGAATCATGTCCCAAGGTTTGGGAACATGTCTTGGTCAAAAGTCAAAGGTACAATTGACTTTTCATCAAGAAACCCTAATTGGCCCAGATGAATTTGAATATTTGTACTGCTTGTGAACCAAGTTCTTTGAATAAATCCAATCTTATAAATGGATCAATATGATGTATTGGAGGTCTTCAAAACACTTATTGAGGTCTTGGATCATGTCTTGCTCCAAAAGTCAAATTAGGGGTGAATTAGGTCAAGAAACCCTAATTCTTGATTTTTGATGAATGCATCCCCTGAGGTTATTTTGACTCTAGGATTGGGTCCATGAAGTCCCTTTGAGCTTCTTGGGTCATTTTTTGAAGTATTGACTCATGCCAAGATGAAAATTTTCATCTGGAGGCCTAGGTTGACCAAAACCCTAATTTGGTGACACTGGCGATCTTGAGGCTTGATCCAATTGGAATGTTGCAACCTTGTGCTTGGTTCTTGATGTGGGAGACCTCTTGATCCTTCATGGGTGTTTGAGAGGCTAGACAAGTTGAAGATCATTTCCATTATTGATTGATCCTTTGTCTGAGTACTCTGAGAGGGCTCAAAACCCTAATCCTTGGTTGAGGTGAAAGCTCAACAATCCTTAAGAAGATTGATGAGGTTTGATGGTACATCCATATTGTGGTGATGGTTTGCACAATGATGGGAAATCTTGTGGTCAAAATTTGGGGTATGAGAGATGCCCCTATTTAATCTTCTTGGACCCGAAGGTGTGAATGGCGAAGATATTTGGACATTCAGGGCACAAGAGGATTAAATATCAGAATACCTGAAATTTTGATTGTGGTTATGAATAACATCTATTTGCTCATCCATCTTCTTTTGCTAAGTAATGTTACTTAGAAAAGGGTGAAACTTCCCCTAGATCCTGGTCTTTAGCCATGGAACTGGTCTTAGTTTCTTTTGAAATAAACTTCCCCTCGATCCTAGTCTTCAACCATGGAACTGGTCTTAGTTTCTATTGAAATAAACTTTCTCTCGATCCTGGTCTTCATCCACGGAACTGGTCTTAGTTTCTTTTGAAATAAACTTCCCCTCGATCCTGGTCTTCAGCCACGAAACTGGTCTTAGTCTCTTTTGAAATAAACTTCCCCTCGATCCTGATCTTCAGCCACGGAACTAGTCTTAGTTTCTTTTGAAATAAACTTCCCCTTGATCCTGGTCTTCAGCCACGGAACTGGTCTTATTTTCTTCTTGTCGAGTTCCTTCATCGACAAGGAACGCTATTTGTAGCGGTCTTCATCAAACTTCTCGCCAAGTATTACCAGACGCCATTTGATGGAAAAATTTGATGTCAGACTTGCTGGGGAAACCCATTTGTCTGAACTGCAGAGGTGTGCAAACTTCTCTATGGGAGATGCCATTTGTCGACCTAATGGGTGAAAACGAGTCTCTTGAGAGACTGTTTTTTTGCTTGGGGATGTTACATCATACTTTCCTTCGAGACCTTTTTGGAGAAATGCCATGTGATGTAATCCAATTTTGAGGTGCTGATGATTTCATTGAAAACAATTTTTCGGGGAGAAATCGTCGTATTGTCAAGAGTCTTCTATTGAGAGGCTTTCTCTGGGGATTTTCTTTAATCTGGGAAAGCAGAAATATCATCTTCAATGGTGAAGAGTGATGTTCCAAAGGTGTCTATCGAATGTCTTCTTGCCTTTCAGAGGTTCAAGTTATCAAAGTGGTCGAGGACCATCTTCAATCCAGAAATAAACTGGGGAGAGATTGCTCAGACGATACATTTCTGGGTGAGGAAATAACTGACAACTCTATTAGTGAGGGGACATATATCACTTGGGGGATGAATATGACCAGAGTGATATTAATGCAACATATGTATGAATATGAATCAATCATGCATGATGTATGTATGTTTATGCTGATAAAACAGACGCGACATACAAACTGGTGAATGAACACGACTAGATACTCGGCCACTGTGGGGGATAAAAAGTATCATTGGTTCAAGATATCAATCCTTTCTTGTTTATGAGGGGTAGACCCTACTGGGGAAAACAGACCAATTATCGATTCTCAGAGGTAACACATCTACCGGAGATGCCATATGGGACATTACATCTGAAACAATTGATCCTTCATTCAGGGTGTACTGGTTAAAAGTAGTACTTTGATTCTGCATTTTGAGGTTTAATCACTTCCGGAGAAGACATCAATGTTCCTTCTTATATCCAGTAGTCAAAAGGAATTGCCATCTTTATTTTTAAAGCAGACAAAAATTTGAAACTTTAGTTTTGAAAAAAAAAGTAAGTTCGTTTTTGTTTCAAGAATGTTAATCATATAAACATGTCATTTTGCAAAGCAGAATAAATAAGAGTTGCAAACAAAAGCACTAGGGCTCGAATTTTATTGATAGAATGGTAATCAGCCAAGTGTGTGATCCCATAGAGCATTACAAAGTTTAGAAAATGGTAATTTAAGGGGAAATGGCTACATTGAAACATAACAACCGCTATCTTCCCACCAGCTTTGAATTCTGGACATCCTGAGCTTCTGTCGAAGGTAACCTTGACTGAAGTTTTCCTGACAGATGACATCACCGCTGGGGATCTAATCTTGTCAGACGTAGTTACTTTCCATGAATCCCTAACTTTTTCCTGGATTGCCTTCTGAGGTTTTTAATCCATCGAGATGATTTTTTGCCTGTGTCTCTAATTTTTGCCTGGACCGCCCTTTCAGGTTTTCAATCCACCGAGACGTTCTTTTTTATTATTTAGGCGAAGTATTTCTTGACTACATCAACATTTTTGGGGTAGGTAAACTCCTCTCCATCCATGGTTTCGAGTCTCAAGGCACCGCCTGAAAAGGCTTTCTTAACCACATAAGGGTCGTCATAATTCGGAGCCCATTTTCCCTGGGAATCAGTGAGAAATAATTGTATCTTCTTGAGCACGAGGTCTCATTTCCTGAAGACACGGGGTAGAACTTTTTTGTCGAACGCTTTCTTCATTCTTTGTTGATATAGCTAACCGTGACATAAAGTCGTCATTCTCTTCTCTTCGATCAGATTTAGTTTGTCGTACTGACTTTGACACCATTTAGCTCATGTTAGCTTGGCTTCCATCAAAACTCTTATTGATGGGATCTCTACTTCTATGGGGAGCACTGCTTCCTTGCCATATACTAGAAAGAAAGGGGTTACCCCTGTTGAAGTGCGGACAGATGTGCGATAACCGTGAAGAGTAAATGGCAGCATCTCATGCCAATCTTTGTAGGTTAAAACCATCTTCTGAATAATTTTCTTGATATTCTTGTTAGCCGCTTCTGCCGCTCCATTCATTTTGGGTCGGTAGGGAGATGATTTATGGTGTTCGATCTTGAGCTCAGCACACAACTCTTTCATCATCTTGTTGTTCAGGTTGGATCCATTATCCGTAATGATCTGGCTTGGAACACTATAACAGAAGATGAGATTGTTTTTGATAAATTGGGCCACCACTTGTCTGGTCACATTGGTGTATGATATTGCTTCGACCCACTTGGTGGGGTAGTCAATGGCTACCAGGATGAACCGATGTCTGTTCGAAGCTTTGGGTTCAATCATGCCAATCATGTCGATTCCCCATATAGAAAAAGGACATGGAGAAGAAAGAACTTTGAGATACGTTGGCGGTACATGGATTTTGTCTGCGTATATATGATACTTGTGACACCTCCTCATGTACTTGTAGCAATCGGACTCCATTGTCAGCCAATAATATCCTACTCTCAGAATTTTTCTTGCCATTGTGTGTCCATTGGCATGAGTGCCAAAGGATCCTTCGTGAATCTCTTTCATCAACATGTTTGCTTTTTGTCTGTCCACGCATCTGAGCAAAACCATGTCAAAGTTTCTTTTGTAGAGTGTATCACCATTCAGGAAGAAGTTGCCAGGAAATCTTCTGAGAGTCTTCCTATCTTTTCTGAATGCCCCATGTGGGTACGCTTTTCTTTGAAGGAAGCACCTGATATCATGATACCATGGTTTGTCGTCTATGACTGCTTCAATTGTGAAGATGTACGCGGGCCTTTCAAGGCGCATTATGTTAATCTTAGCTACGTCATTCCAATGATTTACAGTAATCATGAAAGAGAGAGTGGCTAGTGCATCAGCCATGTAATTTTCTTCACGAGGAATGTGATGAAACTCGATTCTGTTGAAGAATGGTAACAACCTTCTCGCGTAGTCTTTCTAAGGAATCAATCTTGATTGGTATGTGTTCCATTCTCCTTTGATTTAATTGATAACCAGGGCTAGGTCTCCATACACATCCAAGTTATTTATCCTTAGGTCGATAGCTTCTTCGAGACCCATGATACAAGCTTCGTATTCGGCCTCATTGTTTGTGCATTTGAATGTTTATCTGGAAGTGAAAGGAATATGATTACCCTGAGATGTTACGATGATTTCCCCAATTCTGTTCCCATAAGTGTTGACGGCTTCGTCGAATATTAGTCCCCATTGGGAACCTGGTTCTAGCCCTTCGCTTGGTAGCGGTTCATCGAAATCTTTCATTTTCAAGTACATGACATCTTCGTCTAGGAAGTCGAATTCGACTGATTCCTGATCGTCAATTGGTTGATGAGCCAAATGATCGGCTAATATACTTCCTTTGACGGCTTTCTGAGCATGGTACTCGATGACGTATTCCGATAACAACATCTGCCAACGGGCAATCCTTCCTGCGAGAGCAGGCTTTTTAAAGACGTACTTGATCGGATCCATTTCGGAGATTAACCAAGTAGTGTGACAAATCATGTACTGGCGAAGATGTTTGGCTGCCTAAGCCAGAGCGCAGCAAGTTTTCTTGAGCATAATGTATCGAGTCTCACAGTCTGTGAACTTCTTGCTTAAGTAGTAAATGGCGGACTCCCTTCTTTTTGTTTCGTCTTGTTGACCAAGTACACAACCCATGGAGTCTTCCAATACTGTTAAATAGATGATCAGTGGTCTTCCTTCCAATGGAGGAGACAGAATTGGTGGATTCAACAGATATTTTTTGATGTTGTCGAAAGCCTTTTGGCAATCTTCTGTCCATACACAGCTTTGATTCTTTCTGAGTAGTTTAAAGATTGGCGCGCATGTCGCGGTCATAAGGGATATGAACCTTGAGATGTAATTCAGACATCCCAAAAATCCTCGGACCTGTTTTTCAGTCTTTGGTGAAGGCATTTCTTGAATGGCTTTAACCTTGTCAGGATCAACCTCAATACCTTTTTGGCTGACGATGAACCCTAAGAGTTTTCCTGAGCGAACACCGAACGTGCACTTATTAGGATTCAAGTGGAGTTTGTATTTTCTCAGATGCTCGAATAACTTTGATAGGTGTTCCACATGCTCTTCTTCTGTTTTAGATTTGGCAATCATGTCATCAATATACACTTCAATTTCTTTGTGCATCATGTCGTGAAACAGAGTTGTCATGGCCCTTTGATAGGTTTCCCCTGCGTTCTTCAGACCGAACGACATTACCTTGTAAAAAAAGGTGCCTCATGGGGTAATGAATGAAGTTTTATCCATAACTTCCGGCGCCATTTTGATTTGATTATAGCCCGAGAATTCATCCATGAAGGAGAAGACTTTGAATTTTGTTGTGCTGTCTACTAGCATGTCTATGTGTGGTAGGGGGAAGTCATCCTTCGGATTTGCTTTGTTCAGATCCTGTAGGATACACATATTCTGACTTTTCCGTCCTTTTTTGGAACTGGCACTATGTTGGCTAACCATTGAGGATATTCTGAGGTGGTGAGGAAACCTGCATCGATCCGCTTCTCCACTTCCTCTTTAATTTTGATGGCCATAACTGGACGAGTCCTTCTCGTTCTTTGTTTTACCAAAGGACATTCTGTTTTCAGTGGTAAGTGATGTTCCACGATGTTGGTATCCAACCCTGGCATGTCCTGATAGGACCATGCAAACACATCTGGAAATTCTTTGAGAAGTTTTATCAAGTCTTTTCTGACAACTGGACTGAGCAGTGCCCCAATCTTAACTTCTTTCTTCTCTTCTTCTGAACCCAAATTGACCGTTTCCAACGGTTCTTTATGAGGCTCAATGGACCTTTCCTCTTGTCTGATTAGTCGGGAAATCTCTTCTGGAATTTCTTCGTCCTCTTCTTCTTCAGCATCAAATACCAGGAATTCAAAGTTGGGAGAAGGCATTGGATAGTATGTTTCAATGCGGTTTAAAATAAGAAATATGCATGACGTGATGATTTGTTTTTTAGAAGAGACAGAGAGAATGCAAGAGTGTGTGCAGTGTATTTTCTGAAAAATGCTTGTTTTTATTTTGGGTTGTTTTTTAGGATTACCATTTCTGAAAAAACGAAAAGTGAAAACAGCAATAAATATGGGAATTCAGAATGACATTATTTATTCATGATTTGTCAATTCTTGAAACACACCCTATATAACAAAACTCGGTCACTTTGGGTGAAGCAAAGATGGATATTTACAGAAAAGTGAGCCCTATAAAACATCCATTTCACCCGGGCAAGGTGAAAGGTCAAAACAAAGATGGTAATTACTTCGACTTATGGACGACTTTCGGGACATCGACTGCAACCCAATGGCGACGAACTCCTCTGTGAATCACAAAGTCTGGTACTTCCCTTCTTGGTTTGTCTTCAGAAATGACGCTGATTTCTGGCGGAGTAGGATCATTTGAGTCTTCCTCCCATGGAGAGTTATCATAAATGAACTTTTCTGTTGTATTTTCCATAGTGTTTTCACTCTCAGGAGGATCTCCCCATCCAGTTGGATGGATGTCCCGTATCTGATACGAAAGCTTTCAGGAGTGGTGTATTTGACTAGAAAGCCGTACTTACCGCTTGGCTGTCCCAAGGTATCCCAAGTTTCTGTGGGAATGGATGAGTCATCTTCCTCAATGACGTTGATTTTAGGAAATGCATAGTTAATGAATTCTTATCCTGCAATCTTTGCAAATTCATCACCATGGTGTCGAACATTTTGGGAATGTCCTGAGTAATGATTCCATGACTCTATGGGAGCATGGGTATTCTTTTCAATATTACTCGGCTGATAGGCATCATCCGGCTGACTCTTTTACCCCAAGTCTTCTGTGTACGGCTTCCAGATAGGCAAGTCATCCAGGGGATCATAATAATTATAGTCAAGGTTGTCTTTCATTAGATTATCTTCCTCTAATGAGTTGGGTGGAGCACGACATCCTTCAGGATCACAATCTCCATAGATCATCCTAACATCTGATCTTGGTATATATCTTGGGCTCTGTTTTGGAAAATAGAATGACATGTGCATCTCTCCCTGAGATACATAACCGTTATCGTTGAGATAATACTTCCACTCTTCATCCGTATCAGAGGAGTCGTTCCCATCGATGGTGTGGACTTCTTGAGATACTGGGTGAAGGAAACATACACTATGAAAGAAATCCTGAATGGGACGAAAACTTTCGTCCTTCTTTGTAGTCTAGGTACAGGTTGAAGAGAAACCAAGACCTTTTCTTGTCTTGTTATCAGTAGGAGTTACAATCTGTCCTCATCCTTTTATATCATTACTCTTGATCACTTTGAGAGCGTCTTTGTATGAGGAAATCGACGTCCCTTTTTCTGGTTGATTCTCATTGCTCACTGAGAGTGCTTAGAAATGAGGTCCAACAATCTCTTCTGGTTCTACACAGGAGAATGATGATAAGTTGCTCACGATTAAGGCTTTCTCTCCGCATACTGTGACTAATTTGTTATTCTTGAAGAACTTCAACTTCAGGTGAAGTGTCGAAGTGACTACCCCAGCTTCGTGTATCCAAGGTCTTCCTAATAAATAACTGTATGCTGCCCGGATGTCCATGACCTGGAAAGTGACTTAGAAAGCGTGAGGACCAATGGTTATAGGAAGATCGACTTTGCCGATAACTGTTTTTCTAGATCTGTTAAAGGCTTTAATGATGATCTCACTACTTCTCA
This sequence comes from Lathyrus tuberosus, assembly GCA_022829125.1. NCBI lineage: Eukaryota > Viridiplantae > Streptophyta > Magnoliopsida > Fabales > Fabaceae > Lathyrus > Lathyrus tuberosus. The sequence goes on along the minus strand of JALAZF010000449.1, from coordinate 433,697 downwards.
TCGGAGCTCCTTGAAACGATAGTCGTACCAAAGTTGATTTTGGCATAACATTCAAAGATGATCCTGTGTCTACCAGTACACTGGCTAAAGCATCGTCTTGGCAATTAACTGTAATGTTGAGTGTCATATTATGGTTCTTGCCTTCTTCTGGCAGTTCTTCATCACTGAATCTCAAGTTGTTGCAGGAATTTATGTTGGAGATGATGCTGTCAAATTGTCCTACTGTCACATCTTGTTCCACAAATGCTTGCTCTAAGACTCTCTGTAGAGCTTCCCTATGAGCTTCTGAACTAAGTAGGAGAGATAATACAGAGATTCGAGACGGAGTTTGCAACAATTGGTCCACAATGTTGTACTCGCTTTTCTAGATGAGCTTCAGCATCTCATCGTTATTCTTTACAAGTTCTGGATTACTGGATTGACCGCCTTGTTGGTTAGGAACTTCTGTTTAAGGTTCCTTTTCTTTGGTAGGTTCTCCAACTCCCCTGTTAAAGATTCGACCACTCCGTGTGACTTGACTGATGTTGGCAATGTTTACAATGGAGGGTAATGGAGTTTCTTTTCCATTTTCTATGGTCGTCGCACCGTACTTGTACGAGACACCTTTATCTGACTTGTACGGTATTGGACCTAGCAGGTAGATAACCACGGGGGCTTTTTGGTTTTTCCGACCGTCATAGGCAACCTCGATCAGCTATAAGTTTGGAACCTTTCTATTGTCGAGAGAGACTCTTGAATCATCGAGTAAAGGAATTACGACACAAACATCCTTGGTTTTTCCATGATTGGAGACTATGACAGTGTTTTTGTTTTGACCATGGAGGTAGTCTTGTATCATGTTGATTGATTCAGAATTCGAACATGGTTGAATCTCTTTCCGATCTAGCTGGTGCTGGAGGGCTTCTCGCACTAGATAGCATCCTTGGTTATTTTCCAAGCATACTCTACATCGTTCATAATTGTGAGGTGGTACCCGACTGTACCCAGTTTGTATGCAGTGCATCCTTACTAGATCTGTTTCCATTGAGCGGACAACACAACTTTGATGTCTACCAGGATTCCCATTAGTCATGCTAATCTATTGTGTGTCTTCATCTAGGTAGATCGGAAGCCACCAGTGGTCCAACAGATGTTGAAGAGTCCTTTGCACAAGCGCACACCCTTGGTCATTTTTGTAGCATTCTTTACAGTCTTGATAATCATGTGAAGCCAGAAAACCAAGTATGACCTGCTTGGCATGTAATTCCACTAGACTGGTATTCATTAAGTGTATGTCAAAGATTTGAACCATATTAACTTGATGATCACTTCTTTCATGGTATTCTTGGATCCATCCGAGATCCATTTGACATTGGAGGGCCTCTTGAACAAAAGAGCATCCCTGATTGTCTTTTAAGCAGATTGGACAAGCGTTGTAATCGTGTCGTGGCAAGTTGTAATACTGACTTTGTCTTGAATGCAAAGCCACTAGATTGACGTTCATTGCACGAATGTCGTGGTTCTGAACAATGTTGGGATGTGCATGGGCCATGTTTACTTCACGAATCCTGTGATCCTGAATCCAGCCCAGATCCATTTGTTCTTGTAGAGCTGCTTGTATTATGGCACACCTTTGATTATCCTTAGAGAAGATATCACACTGATGATAGTTGTGAGATGGCACATGGTCGTACCCACTCTGTTTGCAATGCATCTTTACCATTTTGGTTCCCAGTAAGCGTACATTATGAATTTGATAACTGTTGATAGGCTCTCCTTCTATCAAATTCACTGTAGTCTTCTCATGTTGAGGTAATGGGTTCGTCTGAACATTTGGATTAGTATCTTTGAAAGATAAAACCCAGTTCCTGACAAGCTTCTGTACATCAGACTTGAAGCTGAGGCAATTCTCAATGTTATGTCCTGTTCCTCCTTGATGGAAAGGACAAGTTTGATCTGCTTTGAACCAAAAAGGTGGATTTTCTGATACTGCGAGAGGCGTCCTAGTTTGGATGTGCCCCTTGGACAGTAGGAGTGGAAATAACTCTGCGTACGACATCGGTATAGGGTCAAACCCTGATGGTCGTGTAGTACGATTGTTGTTGTTGTACTATGGACGAGCCTGCTAAAAAGGCTGTTGCGACCTTTGTTGATACTATTGTTGATTTGGTTGGCTTGGAGCAACCTGAGGTTGATAAGTCAGAGCTGGCGCTGGGTTGATAACAGGATCCCTGAGCTAGTCCCTATCTGGCGCTAGGTCGATTTCACGCCATCTCTGAGCATATTCCTTGAAGGTTTTTTTTATCCTTTTGTGACATTGCCCTAAGCTGGTCCCTATCTGGTGCCATGTCCAAGTTGTATTTATACTGCTGAATGAAGGTTATGCTGAAATCTATGAAAGTACTAATCTTGGTGCGGTTTAAACCCATGTACCATTTAAGTGCAGCACCGGTTAAACTGTCTTGAAAGTAATGGATTAGTAGCTGCTGGTTTTCTGTCTGAGTAGACATTTTTCGTGCGTACATCACCAAATGACTTTGAGGGCAAGAGTTGCCTTTGTATTTTTCAAAGTCGGGAACCTTGAATTTTTGCAGTATTTTTACATTAGGGACCAAACAAAGGTCAGCGGCGTCCTTTCCGAATAAGTCTTGACCGCGAATGGCATGTAGTTCCTTCTGCATTTACAAGAATTATTCCTGGAATTCATTCATCCTTTCATATACATCTTCGTTCCCACCAGAAATTGCTTGCGAAATTTGTCCTTCCGATACACTGTGTACCACTGGCTGTGGTATAGACATTATAGTGGTGATTCTTGGCGCTTCAGTGCCCTGAAGTTTGTAACCTTCAGGAGTTGCTGTCATAACCCTTGCATCTTCATTTTCCTGAAGTTTGTAACCTTCAGGTCCAGTGGTTCCCGCTATGGTTTATGGGTCTTCAGTGACCGGTGGGATATATCCTTCAGGTATAAAGTTGAAAGGCATGCCCCAGGGGTGCCCTTTAGGCATGTTGTACTGAGGATGACTATCATGTGTCTCAAATATGGGTGTAGATGTAATCTCTGAGAACACAGTCCTTTGATGCTGCTATTCTTGGGCTACTGCTAGGGTTTGCATGTCGTGGTGGAATTTCTCCAAACTCTCCTTCAGAGCATTGATCTCTTCTCTCAGCTCTCTGTTCTCTTCCTCGAGATCGTCCATTTTCTTTTGTCGATTGGCCCGAGTATTGTACGAATGAGATAGTTTGACTCTAGAGTGTGACACATACGTGAGACTTAAAGATAAAAAATGTATTATGTGAGAATGATTAATGATATGCAATGACATATTTTTTTTAGTTTTTGTTTTCAAAAGAAACTTTAACAATTAGATTGCAAATATCACACAGTGGGGGGACCCATTTTATTGAATTCGAAAGATTGCGGCATTTTACAAGGAAAAGTACAGTATTTTATAAAGTGTGAGAAGGAAACGTCTAAGCTCACGGATCCTGAGTTTTCTCTGAGGAGAGCTCAGATGCTGGTTCCTGTATTTTTCTTTTCTTTGATCGGGCCTCTTCAGCCGTTGTTGGGTCGACGATTCTCTTCCAAGTGAAAGGAGTGAGCAAATTTCTTCGTTCTTCCTGACTATCTATGGCATGTTGCTCTAATATCTCAATCAGAGCATCCTTTTCCTTTAGCAGTTCCTGAATCTTGGTACATTCCAAATTAAGGATCTAGTATTTGTTTTTCCAAGAGTTCCTCTCACGTTGGACTTTATTGAGGGCGACCTAGAGTTTTTTCGCATCAGACATAAAATAAAGGACAAATTCCTTTAAGGGAAAAATTTCTTGACCAGGGTAAGGCATCCTCAGTTTGAGGGCTCTAGTTTGCACCCAGTGGAGATAAGATTCCATAGAGGTACAATTTAATCTTCCCAGAGACTCTCTCCCTTTCCTGTGAATATGCTGTCAGGCATGCACTATTTCTTTCTTCAGTGCCCTGTCATTTTCATCTTCCTTGAAGAAAAGACCTTCCAACGGGTATCCGAGTTGACAGCAAGCTAATATTAGATGATAGTTGTTTACCCCTTTAGTACTAATGAGGGGTACATTGGGAAAATTTCCACATTTGTCGATGATCTCTACCCCTTCGTAAATCCGATTGCACCAATCTATGTCAGAATTGGTAAGCGACATAATCCTCTGTGACCATCGTATGGTACTTTTGTGATCGCAAAAAGCAGCAGACTTAGGTAAATGAGAAATGAACCATTTGTAAAGTAATGGTACACAGCATGTGATCATCCCTCCACGGTACAAGTTCCTTAAGTGTACAGAATGATAAGCATCCACGAGCAAGGTTGGTACGGGGTTTCCTATTAAGAATATCTTAACAGCATTAGTATCGACAAAGGTGTCAATGTTGGCAAAGAGGAATAACCCATATATGAGCAGAACAGAGACATCTTCGAAGGCAGTTATGTTTCGTACACTACCAAAGTATAGAGCTTTCTCCATCAGGAATTTAGCTGGTAAACCCTGGATTCCTCCTTTAGTGGTCTGTAGCGTGCGATTTTTGTCGGTGACGCAACCACCTTATCGCCATAGGTTTCTCCTCACCGCAATGGTAGGAGTGAGGTGCTACATTATGATTTCTTATTTATCCTATGAAGCTAGAAAGGAAAGGGAAGCTATCTCAAACAAACCTTGCACGCAAATGTTTTACTGAACAAATGCTAAGAAGAGATTGGGGAGTTCGGGGTCAGGTTATACAATGGGGAGTTGTCAATTACCCAGCCTATATGTGGTTATCCACAGGTTGTTAGCAATTTTCCTTACTGCTTTCTACTTATTGGTGTTTGTCTGTTGTGGGTTGGGAAAGTTTCTCCTTTTGGGAGTGTTTGAGAGAGAGTTTTTGTTGATTTCGGGTTTTCCGATGTTTTTGGTGAGGTACGGGACCTAAGTTTTTTTATTAGTGTGAAGGTACTGGACCTAAAGTTTTTGATTGATGTGCTCCCTAAGATTTTGAAATCTTATGCCTACGTATTCCCGTTAAAGATAAACAGGAAAATCAGAGCAATCGTAGTTCCTCCTATTCTATGGGAGGAAAGAGATGATGTTTGGTGTCTTGTTCAAAGCCCAAGATTGAAGCTAAAGGTTGTAATTGTGTCTTGTTCAAAGCCCAAGATTAAAGCTAAAAGGTTTGACTGAGAGAGAATTTATCATCTCTAAAGGGAGATTTCTCATCTGTTTATCACAACTGTTGGGTGACTAATTACAAAGGAGAATTACTTTAACTGGGATATAAGAATCCTACAATGCCATAATTTCCTTTATAAAGGATTTGTCCTGAAGGAGAAAACTTTAACTAAGTGTAGATCAATGTCATTTTTCCTTAGGAGTCTTTCATGCTAATAGAGGGACATTGGCGTGGATGTAAATAATCCAGAGGCTTACCACTTACAACTGTTAGATGAAAGAGGGAGTTTACCAGGATAAGAGATAGACTACAGCATGGTTTTTTGAATCAACAAGTGTGCCACTTACAGCACTTATCTGGAATTAGGGTTTGTTTTGATTTTCTATTTTGATGTGTGATTGTACAGAGAAATGTCTTCCTACAAAGAGATTTTGATTTCCTCTGAAGGGAATGTTGATTTTTGCGTGCCTTGATCAAAGCCCAAGGTTGAAGCTAAAAGGTTGACTCTATTAGGGAGTTTTTATATCTGTCTTGTACAAAGCCCAAGATTGAGGCTGAAAAGAGACTGACTCTTTGGGGGATATCATTATACAAAGCCTAAGAGGAGGCTGAAAGGAATTAACTTTTCCAGGGAAATATTTTGTCTGTCTTGTACAAAGCCCAAGATTGAGGCTGAAAAGGGAAACTAACTATACTGGTGAAAGGTTTTATCTGTCTTGTACAAAGCCCAAGATTGAGGCTAAGAAGAGATTGACTCTGCTGGAGAGTATGATTTGTCTTGTACAAAGCCCAAGATTGAGGTTGAAAAGAGGATTGACTCTACTTAGGGAGATTTATATGTGTCTTGTACAAAGCCCAAGATTGAGGCTTAAGGATATTTGACTGACTCAGCTGAAGATATTTATGGGTGTCTTGTACAAAGCCCAAGATTGAGGCTGAAAGGGATTGACTCAACAAGAGAGTGCTTTTGAGGCTAACTCTACTGAGGGAAATCATTATACAAAGCCTAAAAGGGGGCTGAAAAAGGTTGACTCAACAAGAGAGTGCTTTAAGAAAGAAGATTGACTCAACAAGAGAGTGCTTTAAGGTGATTGACTCAACAAGAGAGTGCTTTTATCCATCTTGTACAAAGCCCAAGATTTAGGCTGACTTTTGCCGAGGAAAAGAAGGATCATTATACAAAGCCTAAGAGGAGGCTGAAAATGATTGACTCAACAAGAGAGTGGGGAAAAATCTTTATACAAAGCCTAAGAGGAGGCTGAAAATGATTAACTCAACAAGAGAGTGGGGAAAACTCTTTATACAAAGCCTAAGAGGTGGCTAAAAGTGATTGACTCAACAAGAGAGTCTGGAAAGATCCTTATACAAAGTCTAAGAGGAGGCTAGTTTCTGCTGAGGATTATTGAGATCTAAAGACAGGTCCAAATTGGGGAATCAACTCTTGCTGAGGGTTTACAGAAGAGTTGAAATATCAGATGCCTTGAGGTTCTGACTGGGGGTTTATTGATAGTGATTTGACCCTAGCTGGGGAAATTTAGGATAAAGATTGAGTTTTAGAGCCTATGGGGGTTTTAACTCTACTGGAGATTGATTAAATGACCAAGGTTTCTCCTGTGCTTGTAGGGAACTTGAGAATGTCTTTGAGATCCAAAAGGAGATTAGACTGTCCAAGTCTACTGGTATTAAAGAGTTTATCTTTGCATGATGCCCAAGAAGAGGCAGAGGTTTTAAGGAATGATAAACAACCCTTAATTGATATGATGTTTTGACTCTTTGGAAAGACTGCTCTAAGAAAGGATGAATAAGTTCTATCATATACCTGTAGGAGGTCTTTGGTCCTTGTACTAAGCCCAAGAGAAGGCATGAGAACTTTTAAGAAGCCTGAGGGTCCTTGTACAAAGCCCAAGAGGGGGTGGGGATGCTTTTAGGAAACCTGTGGGTCCAAACTTAAGAAAAGTTCAAGAAAAGTTTCACCGGGAATATTCTTTTCTTTAGTGAACAATTCTAGGGTTTGAAGAAATTCAAGAGAGGTTTCGCCGGGAATTAATCCTCTCTGGGGGAAATGAATTTCTTTGACAATTTTCTAATAGTGACAGTCTGAGAAAAGTTTCATCGGGAATAATGCCTTTCTCTTTGTTCCATATTGTATAAGCCCAAGAGGAGGCAAGACTGTATCTAGAATTCCTATGGGGAACTAGTTTTGATTGTGTTGAAAGAGTGACCACGGGCTTTATCTAGTTCTAGACCTAATTGTCAGGGAAAAATCTAAGCAGATAATATACCGGCATATATATACAGATTAAATATATACTGTATGTAAAAGAGGGTAGGAGGACTTACAGGTGAGCAAGCTTCCAGCACAAACAAATATATATATATATGTGTGTGTGTGTGTGTGTGTGTGTGTGTGTGTGTGTATATGTGTGTGTGTGTGTGTGTGTGTGTGTGTGTGTGTGCATGTACGTAAAAGAAAGTTGTTTAAAACTTACAGGTGAGCAAGCTTCCATTGTAACAGCTGTATGTTTAGTCGTTCAAGAAATTAAAGAAAGTTTTGATAACAACTATGAATTTAAACCTAAATCAAAAGGGAAGTTGTTTTGAAAAGATTGGGGCTTACACTTAAGGAGAGGCCCAGATGAAAAACACTAATCGTACCGTTGATCTGAAAATTGTATCGGGACTTATACAATGACTGATGCCCAAATTAGGTTTTATTTACAAAGGGATGGGACTTACACTCTATCAAGAGGCCCAAAGTGTTTGAAAAAGAAAAGAAATGGGACTTACAACACAAGGGTAGGCCCAGATGATTTGTTTGAAAACGGCAATCGTGCCGAGATTTTGAAAACACAGTGGGACTTATACAATGACCGAGGCCCAAAAAGGTTTTTATATTTACAAGGGATGGGTCTTACACTCTATTGAAATAAATAATATTTTGTGAAATTTTTGTAGAATAAAATATTTTAAGATTTTTGGGAATTTTTAAAAAAAGAACCAATAAAAAATAATTAAAATTGAGAGAGAAATTAATTTTGGAATTAATTAACAAAACCCTTGAAAATGTGAAAAACAAATAGCAAAAATAGATAAAATGGCAAAATGGTCTGGGTGGGTGTTGAACCCACAACCTTCCATCCAAACACACATGCGCGCTACCACTGGGGTGGTGATACATCCGTGTATCAAAACCACCCCATGAATATATATAGGTGACTTGGTTTTTAGGCCTGGCCAAGGCAAAAAACCAAGTCTTGGTGGATTTGCATGAAGGCTCTAACTTCCTCAGTTCTCCATGGATTTTGACAAAATTTAGGTGCATCTTGCCTAGAATTTCATGAGGAATCCAATGGTGCTTTTGGAATTTTTTGAAAATGTTTCTATTTTAAAATCCGATAGTGATTTCAAAATAGGCCTAGATTTGCATGTTCTATGCTATCTCATCATACAGGCAACAATAGCATGGTAAATTGGTTCATACACAATATATATGACATGTATGAGATGTCCATGATCAATGGACCTCAAAGCAATGCATGATTTAGAGAGTTCAAGTTGTGATGCACTTACCTCTTGAAGCTTTTTGTGCTATCTGTCAAGTTCCTTGAGCCAGAAGTAATTCAATGCTTTAAACACTCTTGATTGATCCCTTGGAAGCTTTTAGGATGATCAAAACCAGCTGGAATCCTCAGGAACAAGTATTGGCTCTTTCTTGCAAAAGTGGCAAAAGTGACCAAAATGGTAACCCTCTCAAATGGTGTTCCAGATGTGGGAAACCAATTGGGACAATTTGAGGATGATATTTGGAGTGTGTTTGAGGCCTTGTTTGGTGACTGAATCAAGACATGGCTTGAAAAATGTAGAAAAGTAAAAATTTGAGGTTTTGGAGGTTGACTTTCTAATTTTAGTGTTTCAGATCAAGGGTGAGTGTTTGAACAGCTTATATATGATATATTGGATGTGTTTGGATCATGAGCTGTGGTGGAATTGCTCTCTAACTCAAAAACTCATAGGTGACTTGCAAAAGAAGGCATTTTGGCCTAATGAGAGAGATTTTGAGGAAAGCAAGTGTCGTAGTGCTTTGGTGTCCTCAAACTGATCACAAATGAGCTCTATTTATAGTAGAGCGAGTTTGTTTTGCCATCAATAGTGAATGGCAACTGGTTCAGGTTTGTGGCCAATGGTTTTATAAAGGAGTTCTAGTCTTCCATGACCATTGACTTGAGATTAGAGCACATGCTTATGGTCTTCTGTTGCAAGGATAAGGCTTGACTCATTCAGTTAGGTTTGCTTCAGTTCATGCCACCTTGATGCATCCATTAAACGCTTGATGCCAAATTTGAAATTCAAGGTTCCCTTTCATGATGATTTTGCACATGGAAGGCTAGGTTCTTAGCATTTTGTGTTATGGATCAGATCACTTACTCATTTGTGTTGAATTTGAAAAGAATTTGAATGATTAAGATGTCCAAAATCAATTTAAGGAATCGTGGGGTGCAAGTTTGCACCAAAACCTGTCTTGAAAACAGTTGCAGCAAGGCAACTTGGGAGATCCATAACTCCTAGCTCAAATGGAATTTGATGGAGTTCTTGGACATTTTGGAAATCTCTCATAGCATACTTTAACTTTGTTGTTCACCAATGGACCTGGTTCAACTTGGATCAAGGTGAAAAATGTCCTCAAAATTTGAAAAAAGTGAAACAGATTCTGACTTTTTGAAAATTTCACTAAGTGTTGGAAAATGTGGTCATTTTCACTTTTTGTGATTTTGATCAATCCATAACTCAAAATCCATGAGGATTTGGAATTGCTTGTAGTGAGAAAAATGCCTTGTGGTTTAGGAGTTATGACCTTGCAAAGTTGGTACAAAATCACTTTTGTTCCATAACTTAGAAAAATTTTGGTTTCTCATGGTTGCCCCTTTTGCAAGAAACCTCACTTTTCTTGATTTTTATTAATGAATAATGATCAATTCCATACATTGACATTATTTTTGACTTAGGGGAACCATATTTGTGAAAAATTCCAAAAAGTCAAACTTGATTTTGGGCACAGTTGACTTTTTGTCAGATGAAATCCAAACTGTGTGATTCTTTGTGCAATCAAGTCCTTGACCTAATTCAAACCTAATGGATGGATTCCATAGGTGTTTTAGGGTGTCTTGAATCATGTCCCAAGGTTTGGGAGCATGCCTTGGTCAAAAGTCAAAGATAAAGTTGACATTTCCTTTAAAACCCTAATTGTGGTCCAGATGAAATTGAAACTTGTGAATCAAGTTTCTTGGGTCAATCCATTGTTATAAATGGATCAATTTGGTGTATTTTAGGCCCTCAAATCATGTCTTGAGGTCTTGTCCCAGGATTTACCTCAAAAGTCAACTTAGGGGTGAATTAGGTCAAGAAACCATAATTCTTGATTTATGATGAATGCTTCCCCTGAGGTTAAATTGACTTGATGATTGGGTTAATGAGGTCCCTTGGAGTATCTTGGGTTATGCTTTGAAGCATTGGCTTATGCCCAGATGAAAATTTTCATCTGGAGGCCTTGGTCGACCAAAACCCTAATTTTGTGACACTGGCGATCTTGGGGTTTGATCCACTTAGAATGTTGCAACCTTGTGCTTGATTCTTGATGTGGGAGTCCTCTTGATCTCTTATGGATGTTTGAGAGACTTGACAAGTTAAAGATCATGTCATTTCTTGATTTGTCTTTTGTCTAAGGGCTCTGAGAGGGCTTGAAACCCTAATTCTTGATTATAGTGAATGCTCAACCATCTTTGAGGAGATTGATGAGGCATGAAGGTACATCCATATTGTGGTGATGATTTGCACAATGATGGGAAATCTTGGTGGTCAAAATTTGGGGTATGACAGATGCCCCTATTTTATCTTCTTGGACCCGAAGGTGTGAATGGCGAGGGTATTCGGACATTCAGGGTGCAAGAGGATTAAATATCGGAATACCCGAAATTTTGATGGTGGTTATGAATGGTTGTTTGCCCATCCATCTTCTTTTACTAGGTAATGATACTTAGAAAAGGGTAAAAAAACTTCCCCTCGATCCTGGTTTTCAGCCAAGGAACTGGTCTTAGTTTCTAAAATAAACTTCCCCTTGATCCTGGTCTTCAACCACGGAACTGGTCTAAGTTTCTGAAATAAACTTCCCCTTGATCTGGGTCTTCAGCCACAAAACTGGTCTAAGTTTTTGAAATAAACTTCCCCTCGATCCTGGTCTTCAGCCACGGAACTGGTCTTAGTTTCTTCTTGTCGAGTTTCTTTCTTGACAAGCGACGCTATGTGTAGCGGTTTTCGTCAAACTTCTCACCGAGTTTTACTGGGGAGACGCCATTTGATGGAAAATTTTGATGTCAGACTTGCTGGGAATACCCATTTATCTGAGCTGTAGAGGTGTGCAAACTTCTCTGTTGGAGATGCCATTTGTTGACTCTACTGGGGAAAACGAGTCTCTTGTGAGACTGCTTTTCGCTTTGAGATGTTACATCATACTTTTCTTCGAGATATTCTCGGAGAAATGCCATGTGATGTAATCCAATTTTGAGGTGCTGATGACTTCCTTAACATTGATTTTCTTGGGAGAAAACCCAATGTGTTGCTGAGAGTCTTCGGTTGAGAGGCTTTCTCTGGGGATTTTCCTTAATCTGGGAAAGCGAGAAATATCATCTTCAATGGTGAAGAGTGACGTTTGTTGAATGTCTTTTTGCCCTTTCAAAGATTTAAGTTATCAAAGTGGTCGGGGACCGGCTCCAATCCAGAAATAAACTGGGGGAGAGATTGTGCAGACAATACATTTCCTGGCTAGGAAATAACTGACAACTCGATTGATAAGAGGACTTTTGTCACTTGGCGAATAAGACTGACCAAAGTGATAGTGATGCAATATGATTATGAATGTGAATCAGTTATGCATGATGTATGTATGTTTATGCTGACAAAACTGACGCGACATACAGACTAATGAACATGACCGGATACTCGGCCACGGCGGGGGATGAAAAGTATCACTGGTTCAAAATAGTAATCATGTCTTGCTTAGGGGAGGTAGTCCCTATAGGGAGGAAGAATTGTTAATCGGTCTTAAGAGGTACGAACTCTGTCGGGGATATCAGATGGGACATTTTTATCTGACGCAGTTGACCCTTCATTCAGGTGCACTGGTTTAGAAGGAGTACTTAGATTCTGCACTCTGAGGTTTAATCACCTTTGGAGAAACTATCGATGTTCTTTTTGATGTTCAAAGTCAAAAGGAATTGCCATATTTATTTTAAAAGCAGAAAAATTTTGACAAGTAAATTCATTTTTGTTTTATTTCAAGAATCGTTGATCATGTTGAAAATGTCATTCTGTAAAGCTAAATCAAATGAGAATTACAAACAAAAGCACTAGGGCTCCAATTTTATTGATTGAATGGAAATCAGCCAAGCGCGTGATTCCATAGAGCATTACAAAGTTTAGAAAATGGTAATTTAAGGGAAAAGGGCTACATTGAAACATAACGACTGTTATCCTTCTACCATCTTTGAATTCTGGACATCCTAAGCTTCTGTCAAAGATAACCTTGACTGAAGTTTTACTTGCCATTAATCCATAACTTTTGCTTTTATTGTACTTTGAGATTTCCAATCCATCGGGATGATTTTTGTTGCTTATGTCTCTAATTTTTGCCTGGACCGCCCTTTCAGGTTTTCAATCCACTGAGACGTTTTTTTTATTTCAGCGAAGTATTTCTTGACTACATCAATATTCGTGGGGTAGGCAAACTCCTCTCCATCCATGGTTGCGAGTCTCAAGGCACTACCTAAGAAGGCCTTCGTGACTACATAGGGACCGTCATGATTCGGAGTCCATTTGCCTCGGGAATCAGTGAGAAATGATTTTATCTTTTTTAGCACAAGGTCTCATTTCCTGAAGACACGGGGTCGGACCTTTTTCTCAAACGCCTTCTTCATTCTTTGTTGATACAACTGACCATGGCACAGAGCCATTATTTGCTTTTCTTCGATTAGCTTCCATCAATACTCTGATTGATGGGATCTCTACTTCTATGGGAAGCACTGCTTCCATTCCATATACTAGAGAGAAAGGGGTTACCCCTGTTGAAGTGTGGACAGATGTTCGATAATCGTGAAGAGCAAAATGCAGCATTTCATGCCAATCTTTGTAGGTTACAACCATCTTTTGAACAATCTTCTTGATGTTCTTGTTAGCCGCTTCTACCGGTCCGTTCATCTTAGGTCCGTAGGGAGATGAGTTATGGTGTTCAATTTTGAACTCAGCACATAATTCTTTCATCATCTTGTTGTTCAAGTTTGGTGAAGGCATCTCTTGAATGGCCTTGACCTTGTCGGGATCAACCTCAATTCCTTTTTTGCTGATAATTAACCCTAAAAGTTTTTCGGAGCGAACACCGAACATGCATTTATTGGAAGGGTAACATGCTCTTCTTCTGTTTTAGATTTGGCAATCATGTCATCGACATCCACTTCGATTTCTTTGTGCATCATGTCATGAAACAGAGTAGTCATGGCCCTTTGATAGGTTGCCCCGGCGTTCTTCAAACCGAACGACATTACCTTGTAACAAAAGGTGCCCCATGGGGTGATGAATGAAGTTTTCTCCATATCTTCTGGTGCCATTTTGATTTGATTATAGCTCGAGAATCCATCCGTGAAGGAGAAGACTTTAAACTTTGCAGTACTGTCTACCAGCATGTCTATGTGCGGTAAGGGAAAGTCATCCTTTGGACTGGCTTTGTTCAGATCCCTATAGTCTACACACATTCTGACTTTTTCGTCCTTTTTCGAAACTGGCACTATGTTAGCTAGCCATTGAGGGTACTTTGAGGTGGCAAGGAAATATGCGTCAGTCTGTTTCTGCACTTCCTCCTTGATTTTGATAGCCATATTCGGGTGAGTCGGTCTCAGCCTTTGTTTCACCTGAGGACATTCTGTCTTTAACGGTAAATGATGTTCCATGATGCTGGTATCCAACCCTGGCATGTCCTGATAGGACCAAGCAAATACATCGGGAAACTCTCTGAGAAGTCTTATCAAGCTTTCTTTGACAATTGGACTGAGCAGTTCTCCAATCTTAACTTCTTTCTTTTCTTGCTCTGACCCCAAATTAACCTTTTCCAACGGTTCTTTGTGCGGCTCAATAGACCTTTCCTCCTACCTAAGTAGTCGGGAGATCTCTTCTGGAATTTCCTCGTCCTCTTCTTCTTCAGTTTCAAATACTGGGAATTCAACGTTGGGAGAAGGCATTGGATCGTATGTTTCAACGGGGTTTAACACAAGCAATCTGCATGACGTGATGATTCATTTTTAAAAAGAGATTGAGAGAAATACAAGAGTGTGTGTAGTGTATGTTTTGAAAAATGCTTGTTTTTACTTGTTTTTGGTTGTTTTAGGATTACCATTTTCTGAAAAACAAAAAGTGAAAACAGCAGTAAATGCGGAAATTATAGAACGGCGTTTATTTATTTATGATTTGGTCGATTTTTGAAACTACAACCCTATAAAACAAAACTCTGTCGCTTCGGGCAAAGCGAAGAGGGACATTTACAGAAAGGTGAGCCCTATAAAAACATCCGTTTCACCTAGGCAGGGTGAAAGGTTAAAACAAAGATGGCAATTACTTAGACTTATGGACGACTTTCGGGACATCGACAGCAGCCCATTGGCGACGAACTCCTCAGTGAATCACAAAGTCTGGTACCTTCTTTCTTGGTTTGTTCTCAGAAATGACGCTGATTTCTGGTGGAGCAGGATCGTTGGAGTCTTCCTCTCAGGCAGAGTTGTCATAGACGAACTCTTCTGTTGTATCTTGTACAGTGTTTTCACTCTCAGGCAGATCTCCCCATCCAGTTGGCTGGATGTCTTCGAGCTTGATACAAGAGCTTTCAGGAGCGGTGTACTTGACCAAGTCGTACTTGCCACTCGGCTGTCCTAAGGTGTCCCATACTTCGGTGGGAGAAGAGGAGTCGTCCTTCTCGATGACGTTGACCTCGGGAAAAGCATAATTGATGAAATCTTGTCCTGCAATCTTCGCCGATTCATCGTTGTGCTAGATATCTTCAGAATGTCCTGAGTAACGATCCCATCGATAGAGACACAGGTATTCTTCTCAATATTACTCAGCTGATAAGCATCGTTTGATTGACTCTTTTGCCCCAAGTCTTCTGGGTACGGCTGCCAGATAGGCAAGTCATCCAGGGGATCAAAATAGTTATAGTCGAAGTTGTTCTTCATCGGATCATCTTCTAATGAGTTTGGTAGAGTACGACATCCCTCAGGATCATAATCTCCTGTATCATCTTGACGTCTGATCTTGGTATGTATCTCGGACTCTGCGTGGGAAAGTAAAATCGTGTATGCGTTTCTTCCTGAGACATATAACCGTTGTCGTTGAGATAAGACTTACACTCTTCATCCGTATCGGAGGAGTCACCCTCATTGATGGTGTATACTTCTTGAGACACGGGGTGGAGGAAGCCTCCACTGTGGAAGAAGTCCTGAATGGGATGAAAACTTTCATCTTTAGTAGTAGTCTGGGTACAGGCTGAGGAAAAACCAAGACCTTTCTTTGTCTTATTGTCCATAGGAATTACAAGCTGTCCCCATCCTTTTACGTCGTTACCCTTGATCACTTCGAGAGCATCTTTGTATGAGGAAAGCGACGTCCCTCTCTCTGATCGATTCTCACTGCTCACCGAGAGTGCTTGAAACTGGGCTCCAACAACTTCCTCGGGTTCTACACAGGAGAATGATGATAAGTTGTTCACTATTAAAGCCCGTTCTCCGCATACTGTGACTAACTTATCATTCTTGATGAACTTCAGCTTCTGGTGAAGTGTCGAAGTGACTGCCCAAGCTTCGTGTATCCAAGGTCTTCCTAATAAACAGTTGTATGCTGCTCGGATGTCCATGACCTGGAAAGTGACTTGGAAAGTGTGAGGACCGATGGTTATGGGAAAATCAACTTCGTCGATAACTGTTTTTCTGGATCCGTCAAAGGCTTTGACGATGACCTCGCCGCCTCTCATCAGGGCTCCTTGAAATGATAGTCGTATCAGAGTTAATTTTGGCATAACATCCAGAGTTGATCCTGTGTCTACTAGTACGCTGGCTAGAGCATTGTCCTGGCAGTTGACTGTAATGTTAAGTGCCATATTGTGATTTTTACCTTCTTCCGGCAGTTCTTCATCACTGAATCCTAAGTTGTTGCAGGAATTGATGTTGGAAATGATGTTGTCAAACTGTCTTATTGTTACATCTTGCTCCACGAAATCTTTTTAACGATCCCATCGATGGGGACACATGTATTCTTCTCAATATTACTCTGCTGATAAGCATCGTTTGGCTGACTCTTTTGCCCCAAGTCTTCTGGGTACGGCTGCCAGATAGGCAAGTCATCCAGGGTATCAAAATAGTCATAGTCGAAGTTTTTCTTCATCGGATCGTCTTCTAATGAGTTTGGTAGAGCACGACATCCCTCAGGATCACAATCTCTGTATATCATCTTGACGTCTGATCTTGGTATGTATCTCGGACTCTGCATGGGAAAGAAAAATGGCGTGTGCGTTTCTTCCTGAGACATATAACCGTTGTCATTGAGATAAGACTTCCACTCTTCATCTGTATCGGAGGAGTCGCCCTCATTGATGGTCTGTACTTCTTGAGACACTGGGTGGAGGAAGCCTCCACTGTGGAAGAAGTCCTGAATGGGATGAAAACTTTCATCTTTAGTAGCAGTCTGGGTACCGGCTGAGGAAAAACCAAGACCTTTCTTTGTCTTGTTGTTCGTAGGAATTACAAGTTGTCCCCATCCTTTTACGTCGTTACCCTTGATCACTTCGAGAGCATCTTTGTATGAGGAAATCGACGTCCTTCTCTCTGATCGATTCTCACTGCTCACCGAGAGTGCTTGAAACTGGGCTCCAACAACTTCCTCAGGTTCTACACAGGAGAATGATGATAAGTTGCTCACTATTAAGGCCCGTTCTCCGCATACTGTGACTAACTTGTCATTCTTGACGAACTTCAGCTTCTGGTGAAGTGTCGAAGTGACTGTCCCTGCTTCGTGTATCCAAGGTCTTCCTAATAAACAGTTGTATGCTGCCCGGATGTCCATGACCTGGAAAGTGACTTGGAAAGTGTGAGGACCAATAGTTATGTGAAGGTCAACTTCGCTGATAACTATTTTTCTGGATCTGTCATAGGCTTTGACGATAACTCACTGCCTCTCATCGGGGATCCTTGAAATGAGAGTCGCATCAGAGTTGATTTTGGCATAACATTTAGAGCTGGTCTGGTATCTACCAGTACGCTGGCTAAAGCATCGTCCTGGCAGTTGACTGTAATGTTAAGCGCCATGTTCTGATTTTTGCCTTCTTCCGGCAGTTCTTCATCACTGAATCCTCAATTGTTGCAGGAAGTGATGTTGGAGATGATGCTGTCGAATTGTCTTATCGTCACATCTTGTTCCACAAAGGCTTGCTCTAAGATTTTCTATAGAGCTTCTTTTTGAGCTTCAGAACTCATATTGACTTGATGGTTATTTCTCTCCTGATAGTCCTGAATCCATCCGAGATTCATCTAACGCTGGAGGGTATCTTGTACAAAAGAGCATCCTTGATTGCTTATTGAGCAGATCGGATAGGAATTGTAAACGTGTCGTGGCAGATCTTGGTATTGACTTTGCCTTGACTGCATTGCCACCAAGTTGACGTTCATCGCCAGAATGTTGTGGTTCTGGACAATGTTGGGATTTTCGTGAGCCATATTGACTTCACGGATTCGGTGATCTTGGATCCATCCAAGATCCATTTGTTCTTGTAGAGCTGATTGCACTACGGAACATCCTTGATTATTCTTTAAGCAGATATCACACTGGTGATAATTGTGAGGTGGTACATGACCGTACCCGCTCTGTCTACAATGCATCCTGACCAGATTGGTTCCTAATAGGAGTACATTGTGAATTTGAAAACTGCGACTAAATTATTTCTCTATTAGATTTACTGCAGTCTTCTCATGTTGAGGCAACGGGTTCGTCTGAACATTCGAATTAGTATCTTTGAAAGATAGGATCCCGTTCCTGACAAGCTTCTGCACATCAGACTTGAAACTGAGGCAGTTCTCAATGTTGTGCCCCGATCCTCCTTGATGGTAAGGGCAAGTTTGATCCGCTTTGAACCAAAAAGGTGGATTTTCTGGTATTGTAAGAGGAGACCTAGTTTGGACGTGCCCCTTGGCCAGTAGTAGTGGAAACAGTTCTGCGTATAACATCGGTATAGGGTCAAACCCTGATGTCGTGTCGTACGATTGTTATTATTGTACTGGGGACGAGCCTGCTGAAGAGGCTGTTGTGTCCTTTGCTGATACTGTTGTTGATTTGGTTGGCTCTGAGCAACCTGAGGTTGATAAGTCGGAGTCGGCGTAGGGTTGATTGCGGGAGTTACCACCGCTACTGGTTGATAACTTCGCCTTTTCTTTCCAAGAGAAATATTACCAATATCATGCTCTTTTTTCTTTGGGAAAGCACCACTGTATCTTTTGGTACTGCTCGATGATTCTGTGTTTTTGACCAATCGTCCTTCTCGGACCGCTTCTTCAAGGCGTACCCCCATGTTCACCATCTCAGTGAAGTCGCTAGGCGCACTAGCGACCATTCGGTTATAATAGAATGAGCACAAGGTTTTCAAAAAGATCTTTGTCATCTCCTTTTCCTCAAGATGGGGACAGATCTGGGCGACAATTTCACGCCATCTCTGAGCATACTCCTTGAAAGTTTCTTTGTCCTTCTACGACATTGCTTGGAGCTGATCTCTATCTGGTGCCATATCCAGGTTATATTTATACTGCTGAACGAAAGCTGGACCAAGATCTCTGAAAGTGTTGATCTTGGTGCAGTTTAAACCCATGTACCATTTGAGTGCGGCACCGGTTAAACTGTCTTGGAAGTAATGGATCAGTAGCTGTTGATTTTCTGTCTGAGTTGACATCTTTCGAGCGTACATCACCAAATGGCTTAAAGGGCAAGAGTTGCCCTTGTATTTTTCAAAGTCAGACACCTTGAATTTGTGCGGAATTTTCATGTTAGGGACCAGACAAAGGTCCGCGGCGTCCTTTCCGAATAAATCCTGACCGCGAATGCCATGCAGTTCCTTCTGCATTTCCTGGAATTTCTCCTGGAACTCATTCATTATTTCGTACATATCTTCGTTTCCACCAGAAATTACTTGTGGAATATGTCCTTCCGGGGCAGGGTGTACCACTGGTTGTGGTATAGTCATTACGGCGGTGACTCTTGGTGCTTCCATGCCCCGAAGATTGTAACCTTTAGGAGTTGTTGTCATAACTCTTGCATCTTCGCTTTCTCGAAGTTTGTAACCTTCAGGCCCAATGGTTCCTGCTGCAGTTTCTGGGTCTTCGGTGACCGGCGGAATATATCCTTCAGGGACAAAGTTGATAGGCATGCCCCAGGGGCGATCCTTAGGCATGTTGTAACGAGGATCATATGTCTCTACTATGGCCGTAGATGTGATCTCCGAGATCACAGTCCTTTGTTATTGCCTCTCAGTTGCTGCCAGGGATTGCATGTCACTGTGAAGTTTTTTCAGATCTTTCTTCAGGGTGTCTATTTCTTCTCTCAGCTCTCTGTTCTCTTCCTCGAGATCGTCCATTTTCTTTTGTCGATTGGCCCGAGTATTGTATGAGTGAGACAGTTTGACTCTAAAATCGTGACACATACGTGAGACTCGAAGATAAGAAGAACGTATTATGTGAGAATGATGAATGATATGCAATGATATATATATATATATATAATCAAAAAGAAACTTCAAAAAATTGATTGCAAATATCATACAATGGGGAGACCCCTTTTTTAATTGAATTTGAAAGATTGCAGAAAGGGAAAAGTACAGTATTTTACAAAGTGCTGTAAATGGAAATGTCTAAACTGATGGATCCTGAGTCCTCTCTGAAGAGAACTCAGATGCTGGTTCTGGTATTTTCCTTTTCTTTGATCGAGGTTCTTCAGCCGTTGTCGGGTTGTCAGTCTTTTGCCAAGTGAAAGGAGTGAGCAAGTTCCTTTGATCTTCTATAGCATGATGTTCTAGAATCTCAATCAGAGCATCCTTTTCTTTTAACAGTTCCTGAATTTTGGTACACTCCACATTAAGGATTCGGTACTTGTTTTTCCAAAATATTTTCTCCCGTTGAACTTTGTTGAGAGCGACCTAGAGTTTTTCCGTATCAGACATAAAATAAAGGACAGATTCCTTTAACGGAAGAACTTCTTGACGAGGGTAAGGCATCCTCAACTTGAGGGATCTAGTTTGTACCCAGTGGAGATAAGGTTCCATGGAGGTACAGTCTGGTCTTCCTAGAGACTCTCTTCCTTTCTTGTGAATATGTTGCCAGGCATGCACTATTTCCTTCTTTAGTGCACTGTGATCCTTTCTTGTGAACATTATGCAGGATATTCTTCATCAGGTATTCGAGTTGACGGCGAACTAAAATTGGATGATAGTTGATTCCTCCTTTAGTTCCTATGAGGGGTATATTAGGGAAGTTTCCACATCTATCGATGATCCTTATCCCCTTGTAAGTCCTATTATACTAATCTATGTCAGAGTTGCTAAGAGACATGATTCTCTATGACCAACGTAGAGTACTCTTACGGCCCCAAAAAGTAGCAGACTTGGGTAAATGGGAAGTGAACCATTTGTAAAGCAGGGGTACACAACATGTGATCATTCCTCCGCTGTATAAATTCCATAAGTGTACAGAATGATAAGCATCTACGAGCAAGGTTGGTACGGGGTTTCCAATCATAAATATCTTAATAGCATTGGTATCGACGAAGTTATCGATGTTGGGAAAGAGAAATAACCCATATGTGAGCAAAACAAAGATATCTTCAAAGGCGGTTATGTTTCCTATACTGGCAGAGTATAGAGCTTTCTCCGTCAGGAATTTAGTTGGTAAACCCTGGATTCCTTCCTTAGTGGTCATGTGAGTCCTGACTTCTGACTCGTCCAAATAGATTGCTCTTGCAATGGTTTGTTCCTTTGGAATTTCTTCCAGTCCAGAAAAGGGAGCTTGGTCAGTGATGGGTAAATTAGTCAGGTGAGAGTACTCCTCCAGTGTTGGTGCAAGTTGATAATCTGGGAATGTGAAACAGTGATAAACCAGATCGTGAAACTGAATTAACGTAGACAGGATTCCTTCAACAACGTGGATCCTTAACAGAGACAGCAGTCCTCCATGCTTAGCTCTGAAAGCATCAGGGTTGGTAATCATCATTGCCAACCTTCTTAAATACTCTAGTTTCGGAGCCTTGAATGTGTACTTGTGCGTCTTTCTTCTACCGAAATCCATAATGCAATCTTTCTCTGATATTTGCAATTATTGTTTTAGTTTATTTTGAAAATGAAAGAAAGGAGAAAAGAGAAGATTTTTTTCTTTGTTTAAGAGTTTTTTAAATGAATGCATGAATGTTGCACACAAAAACATTGAAAAAACATGGGTTTAAGGGTTCAACATCACGAGCATGGACTCATGGCTCTACCCATCCCCAAAGGTTGTATTCTGGTCAATTTTTGTACCTGTAGAATGGGTTAAAGGTTCCCAAAATCATTGACCCCCCTAGGGATATCAACAGCAAGCTGGTTCACTCGAGCGAGTTGTAGCATCTTAGGGTAATCTCATTTGAGAGTAGCATCGCGTATCAACTATTCCCGATAGTTACCGCACTACCAAATGGCCATATGGTTAATGTCTACTAAATTCTCAGGGTCACGGGTACCGCAGTGGGATAGTGTCTATTTTCACGACGAGCGGTCGTTCAACATAGTATCCACATGGGCCCTCGCCTGATTTGATGGTCTACCAGGATCGCTTATTCAGGAATCACTCCCTGTAAGTCCACCCGTCTATGCCATCACTTATCTTAGGGTTCTCTCAAACTTTCCACATGCGTATCAATCGCATTCCCATTGACAGAAAAATAAACACGGATATCAAGTAGGAAAAGCAATATATATATATATATATATATATATATATATATATATATATATATATATATATATATATATATATATATATATATATATATATATATATAGTATGTAGAAAAATTTCTAACACCCTAGACCTCTTAGGAATTCTAATCCTAGTCCTAGACAGATAAAATGATATCCCCAGCAGAGTCACCATTTTCCTATAGCGTGTGATTTTTGTCGGTGACGTGACCACCTTATCGCCATTGGGTTTCTCCTCACCGCAATGGTAGGAGTGGGGTGCTACTTTTTGATTTCTTATTTATCCTATGAAGCTGGAAAGGAAAGGGAAGCTATCTCAAACTAACCTTGCATGCAAATGTTTTACTGAACAAATGCTAAGAAGAGATCGGGGAGTTCGGGGTCTGGTTATACAATGGGGAGTTGTCAATTACCCATCCTATATGTGGTTATCCACAGGTTGTTAGCAATTTTCCTTACTACTTTCTACTTACTGGTGTTTGTCTGTTGTGGGTTAGGAAAGTTTCTCCTTTTGGGAATGTTTGAGAGAGTTTTTGTTGATTTCGGGTTTTCTGATGTTTTTGGTGAGGTACGGGACCTAAGGTTTTTGATTAGTGTGAAGGTACTGGACCTAAAGTTTTTTATTGGTGTGTTCGCTAAGATTTCGTAATCTTATGCCTACGTATTCCCGTTAAAGATAAACAGGGAAATCAGAGCAATAATAGTTCCTCCTATTCTATGGGAGGAAAGAGATGATGTTTGGTGTCTTGTTCAAAGCCCAAGATTGAAGCTAAAGGTTATATTTGTGTCTTGTTCAAAGCCCAAGATTGAAGCTAAAAGGTTTGATTGGGAGAGAATTTATCATCTCTAAAGGGAGATATCTCATCTATTTACCACAACTGTTGGGTGACTGATTGTAAAGGAGAATTACTTTAACTGGGATATAAGAATCCAGCAATGCCATAATTTCCTTGATGAAGGATTTGTACTGAAGGAGAAAAATTTAACTCAATGTAGAGCAATGCCATTTTTCCTTAGGAGTCTTTCATTCTAATAGAGGGACATCGGCGTGGATGTAAATAATCCAGAGGATTGCCACTTATAACTGTTAGATGAAAGAGGGAGTTTACCAGGATAAGAGATGGACTACAGCTTGGTTTTTTGAATCAACAAATGTGCCACTTACAGCAGTTTTCTGGAATTAGGGTTAGTTTTGATTTTATGTTTTGATGTGTGATTGTACAGTGAAATATCTCCCTACAGAGAGATTTTGATTTCCTCTGAAGGGAATGTTGATTTTTGTGTGCCTTGATCAAAGCCCAAGGTTGAAGCTAATAAGTTGACTCTATTAGGGAGTTTTTATATATGTCTTGTACAAACCCCAAGACTGAGGCTGAAAAGAGACTGACTCTTTGGGGGATATCATTATACAAAGCCTAAGAGGAGGCTGAAAGGAATTGACTTTTTCGGGGAAATATTTTGTCTGTCTTGTACAAAGCCCAAGATTGAGGCTAAAGGGGGTTATTGACTCCACTGAGGAATATTTGTATGTGTCTTGTACAAAGCCCAAGATTGAGGCTGAAAAGGGAAACTAACTCTACTGGTGAGAGGTTTTATCTGTCTTGTACAAAGCCCAAGATTGAGGCTAAGAAGCGATTAACTCTGCTGGAGAGTATGATTTGTCTTGTACAAAGCCCAAGATTGAGGCTGAAAAGAGGATTGACTCTGCTTAGGGAGATTTATATGTATCTTGTACAAAGCCTACGATTGAGGCTGAAGGATATTTGACTGACTCAGCTGAAGATATTTATGGGTGTCTTGTACAAAGCCCAAGATTGAGGCTGAAATGGATTGACTCAACAAGAGAGTGCTTTTGAGGCTAACTCTACTGAGGGAAATCATTATACAAAGCCTAAGAGGAGGCTGAAAAAGGTTGACTCAACAAGAGAGTGCTTTAAGAAAGAAGATTGACTCAACAAGAGAGTGTTTTAAGGTAATTGACTCAACAAGAGAGTGCTTTTATCCGTCTTGTATAAAGCCTAAGATTTAGGCTGACTTTTGCTGAGGAAAAGAAGGATCATTATACAAAGCCTGAGAGGAGGCTGAAAATGATTGACTCAACAAGAGAGTGGGGAAAAATCTTTATAAAAAGCCTAAGAGGAGGCTGAAAATGATTGACTTTACAAGAGAGTGGGGAAAAATATTTATACAAAGCCTAAGAGGAGACTAAAAGTGATTGACTCAACAAGAGAGTGTGGAAAAGTCCTTATACAAATCCTAAGAGGAGGCTAGTTTCTGCTGAGGATTATTGAGATCCAGAGACAGGTCCAAATTGGGGAATCAACTCTTGCTGAGGGTTTACAGAAGAGTTGAAATGTTAGATGCCTTGAGGTTCTGACTGAGGATTTATTGATAGTGATTTGACCCTAGCTGGGGAAATTTAGGATAAAGATTGAGTTTTAGAACCTATGGGGGTTTTAACTCTACTGGAGATTGATTAAATGACCAGGGTTTCTCCTATGCTTTTAGGAAACTTGAGAATATCTTTAAGATCCAAAAGGAGATTAGACTGTCCAAGTCTACTGGTATGAAAGAGTTTATCTTTGCATGATGCCCAAGAGGAGGCAGATGTTATAAGGGATGATAAACAACCCTTAATTGATATGATGTTTTGACTCTTTGGAAAGACTGCTCTAACAAAGGATGACTAAGTTCTATCCTGTACCTGTAGGAGGTCTTTGGTCCTTGTACTAAGCTCAAGAGAAGGCATGAGAACTTCTAAGAAGCCTGATGGTCCTTGTACTGAGCCCAAGAGGAGGGGGATGCTTTTAGGAAGCCTTGGGTCCAAACTTAAGAAAATTTCAAGAAAAGTTTCACCGGGAATAATCTTTTCTTTAGTGAACAATTCTAGGGTTTGAAGAAATTCAAGAGAGGTTTCGCCAGGAATTAATCCTCTTTGGGGGAAATGAATTTCTTTGACAATTTTCTAATAGTGACAGTCTGAAAAAAATTTCACCGGGAATAATGCCTTTCTCTTTGTTCCATATTGTATAAGCTCAAGAGGAGGCAAGACTGTATCTGGAATTCCTATGGGGAACTAGTTTTGACTGTGTTGAAAGAGTGACCACGGGCTTTATCTATTTCTAGACCTAATTGCCAAGGAAAACTCTAAGTAGATAATATACATGCATATATATACAGATGAAATATATATTGTATGTAAAAGAGGGTAGGAGGACTTACAGGTGAGCAAGCTTCCAACACAAACAAATATATATATATATATATATATATATATATATATATATATATATATATATATATATCTGTGTGTGTGTGTGTGTGTGTGTGTGCAAGTATGTAAAAAAAAGATGTTTAAAACTTACAGGTGAGCAAGCTTCCATTGTAACAACTGTATGGTTAGTTGTTAAAGAAATTAAAGAAAGTTTTGATAACAACTATGAATTTGAACCTAAATCAAAAGAGAAGTTTTTTTGAAAAGATTGGGGCTTACAATTAAGGAGATGCCCAGATGAAAAACAATAATTGTACCGTTGATCTGAAAATTGTATCGGGACTTATACAATGACTGAGGCCCAAATTAGGTTTTATTTACAAAGGGATGGGACTTACACTCTATCAAGAGGCCCAAAGTGTTTGAAAAAGAAAAGAAATGGGACTTACAACACAAGGGTAGGCCCAGATGATTTGTTTGAAAACGGTGATCGCGCCGAGGTTTTGAAAACACAGTGGGACTTATACAATGACTGAAGCCCAAAAAGGTTTTTATATTTACAAGGGATAGGGCTTACACTCTATTAGAGGCCCAAAAGTTTATTTTTGTACAAGGGATGGGGCTTACAACTCAAGGAGAGGCCCAAGGAAAGACAGTGACCGCGCCGTCGTTTTGAACACTGTACTGGGACTTATACAATAACTGTGGCCCAATATTATTTATGTACAAAGGAGGTTGGCTCTTACACTCTATTAGAGGCCCAAAGTGTTTATTTAAAAAAGATTTGTGAGAGTGAAAATCAACAAAAACCCTAATTTGATTTAAAATGTATTTTAATTGAATAAAATTCAATTAGAATGATCAAAATTACCAAACATGTGTGAAAAAAAAAGTTATGATCTTGGATTAATGTTTGAAAAACCATGTTTCATTCATAGAATGATTTGAAAATCATTTGAAATTTGCAAAATCAAGAGAAATAAATATTTTTAAATGTTTAAAAACAAATAAAAATAAATTCTTTACAAAAATACCAAATATATGAAATAAATAATATTTTTGTGAAATTTTTGTAGAATAAAATATTTTAACATTTTTGGAAATTTTCAAAAAAAGAACCAATCAAAATTAAATAAAATTGAGAGAGAAATTAATTTTGGAATTAATTAACAAAAACCATGAAAATGTGAAAAAAAAAAAGCAAAAATAGATAAAATGGCAAAATGGTCTGGGTGGGTGTTGAACCCACGACCTTCCATCCAAACACACATGGGCGCTACCACTGGGGTGGTGATACATCTGTGTATCAAAACCACCCCATGAATATATATAGGTGACTTGGTTTTTAGGCCTGACCAAGGCAAAAAACCAAGTCTTGGTGGATTTGCATGAAGGCTCTAACTTCCTCAATTCTCCATGGATTTTGACAAAATTTAGGTGCATTCTGCCTAGAATTTCATGAGGAATCCAATGGTGCTTTTGGAATTTTCTGCAAATGTTTCTATTTTAAAATCCGATAGTGATTTCAAAATAGGCCTAGATTTGCATGTTCTATGCTATCTCATCGTACAGGCAACAATAGCATGGTAAATTGGTTCAAACACAACATATATAACATGTATGAGATGTCCATGATCAATGGACCTCAAAGAAATGCATGATTTAGAGAGTTCAAGTTGTGATGCACTTACCTCTTGAAGCTTCTTGTGCTATCTGTCAAGTTCCTTGAGCCAGAAGTAATTTAATGCTTTAAACACTCTTGATTAATCCCTTAGAAGCTTTTAGGATGATCAAAACCAGCTGGAATCCTTAGGAACAACTATTGGCTCTTACTTGTAAAAGCGGCAAAAGTGACCAAAATGGTAACCCTCTCAAATGGTGTTCCAGATGAGGGAAACCAATTAGGATAGTTTGAGGATGATATTTAGAGTGTGTTTGAGGCCTTGTTTGGTTTTGGATGTGACAGAATCAAGACATGGCTTGAAAAATGCAGAAAAGTCAAAATTTGAGGTTTTGGAGGTTGACTTTCTGATTTTGGTGTTTAAGATTAAGGGTGAGTGTTTGAACAACTTATATATGATATATTGGATATGTTTGGATCATGAGTTGTGGTGAAATTTCTCTCTAACTCAAAAACTCAGAGGTGACTTTCAAAAGAAGGCATTTTGGCCTAATGAGAGAGATTTTGAGGAAAGCAAGTGTTGTAGTGCTTTGGTGTTCTCAAACTGATCACAAATGAGCTCTATTTATAGTAGAGCAAGTGTGTTTTGCCATCAATAGTGAATGGCAGCTGGTACAGGTTTGTGGCCAATGGTTGCATAAAGGAGTTCTAGTCTTCCATGACCATTGACTTGAGATTAGAGCACATGCTTATGGTCTTCTGTTGCAGGGATAAGGATTAACTCATTCAGTTAGGTCTGCTTCAGTTCATGCCACCTTGATGCATCCATTGAATGCTTGATGCCAAATTTGAAATTCAAGGTTCCCTTTCATGATGATTTTGCACATGGAAGGTTAGGTTCTTAGCATTTTGTGTTATGGATCAGATCACTTACTCATTTGTGTAGAATTTGAAAAGAATTTGAATGATTAAGATGTCCAAAATCAGTTTAAGAAATCGTGGGGTGCAAGTTTGCACCAAAACCTATCTTGAAAATAGTTACAGCAAGGCAACTTGGGAGATCCATAACTCCTAGCTCAAATGGAATTTGATGGAGTTCTTGGACATTTTGTGAAAAATTCCAAAAAGTCAAACTTGATTTTGGGCACACTTGACTTTTGGTCAGATGAAACCCAAACTGTGTGATTCTTTGTGCAATCAAGTCCTTGACCTAATTCAAACCTAATGGGTGGATTCAATAGGTGTTTTAGGGTGTCTTGAATCATGTCCCAAGGT
This sequence comes from Lathyrus tuberosus, assembly GCA_022829125.1. NCBI lineage: Eukaryota > Viridiplantae > Streptophyta > Magnoliopsida > Fabales > Fabaceae > Lathyrus > Lathyrus tuberosus. The sequence continues at coordinate 405,358 of JALAZF010000449.1, read as the reverse complement.
TTGGGAGCATGTCTTGGTCAAAAGTCAAAGATACAGTTGACATTTCCTTTAAAACCCTAATTGTGGTCCAGATGAAATTGAAACTTGTGAATCAAGTTTCTTGGGTCAATCCATTGTTGTAAATGGATCAATGTGGTGTATTTGAGGCCCTCAAATCATGTCTTAAGGTCTTGGCCCATGCTTTGCCTCAAAAGTCAACTTAGGGGTGAATTAGGTCAAGAAACCCTAATTCCTGATTTTTGATGAATGCTTCCCCTGAGGTTAAGTTAAATTTATGATTGGGTTCACGAGGTCCCTTGGAGTATCTTGGGTTGTGCTTTGAAGCATTGGCTCATGCCCAGATGAAAATATTCATCTGGAGGCCTTGGTCGACTAAAACCCTAATTTGGTGACACTGGCGATCTTGGGGCTTGATCCACTTGGAATGTTGCAACCTTGTGCTTGATTCTTGATGTAGGAGTCCTCTTGATCTTTTATGGATGTTTGAGAAACTTGACAAGTTAAAGATCATGTCATTTCTTGGTTGATCTTTTATCTAAGTGCTCTGAGAGGGCTTGAAACCCTAATTCTTGATTATAGTGAATGCTCAACCATCTTTGAGGAGATTGATGAGGCATGAAGGTACATCCATATTGTGGTGATGATTTTCACAATGATGGGAAATCTTGGTGGTCAAAATTTGGGGTATGACATGGTCATGTGAGTCCTAACTTCTGACACATCCAAAGAGATTGCTCTTGCAATGGCCTGATCTTTTGGAATTTCTTCCAGTCCGGAAAATGGAGCTTAATTAGTGATAGGTAAATCAATCAGGTGGGAGTACTCTTCCAATGTTGGTACAAGTTGGTAATCCGGGAAAATGAATCAGTGGTTAACCGGATCGTAGAACTGTACCAGTGTAGACAGGATCCCTTCAACCACGTTGACCTTTAACAGAGACAACACTCCTCCGTGGTTAGCTCTGAAAGTCTAGAGATTGGTAATCATTCTTCCCAATTTCCTTAAGTCTTCTAGTTTCAGAGCCTTGAAGGTGTACTTGTGCGTTTTTCTTCTACCGAAATCCATAACGCAACCTCTGATATTTGCAATTATTGTTTTAGTTCTTTCGGAAAAATATTTTTTTTGTTTGAAAAGAGTTTTTTAATGAATGCATGAATGCAACAAACAAAAACATTTGAAAACATGGGTTTAGGGGTTCATCGTCACGGGCATGGTGTCATGGATCTACCCATTCCTAAAGGTTGTACTATTTGGTCAATTTTTGTACCTGTAGAACGGGTTCTAAAAGATTCCCAAAGTCATTGACCCCTCCTAGGTATATTAACAGCCAGATGATTCACTCGAGCGAGCTGTAATATCTTAGGATGAATCTCTTTTGAGTGTAGTATCGCATATCAACTATTCCCGATAGTCATCGCACTACCTAATGGCCAAATGGTTAACTATATACTAAATCCTCAGGGTCATGGGTACCGCACTGGGATAAACAATGCTTTCACGATGATCGGTCATTCAACATTAATATTTCCCCACAGGTACCTCACCTGATTCGGTGGACTGCCAAGTTAGCTTGGTCGGGATTCACTCTCTATAAGCGTTTCCCGGATATGCCACCACTTATCTTAATGTTCTCTCAAACTTTCCACATGCGTATTAATCACATTCCTAGTTAATAGAAATTTAAACACGGGTATCAAGTAATATGACATTAAATGTAGCAGAAAGTAAATAAACAGAGAAATAAAAGCAAAGCAAAGCCTAGACCTTTTAGGAACTCTAATCCTAGTTTAAAACTCCCCAGCAGAGTCGCCATTTTTCTGTAGCGTGCGACTTTTGTCAGTGACACGACCACCTTACTGTCGCTCCTGGGATTTTCATCCAGATACAAACGCGGAAGTGGCACGGAACAAAATCGCCAGCAATGTGTATTTATCCCATGAGGGGGAAAGAAAACACTGCATAAACCTGAGGGAAAGGAAAGAGCATGGTCTTGCAACCAAGAGATCTGGGTTCGGGAGTCGGTTACGCGAAGGGAAGGTGTTAGCACCCAACACGTCCATCTTACCCGATGGGATCCATGCTTGCTGTCTCGATCAAAGGGCGATAGAAAAAGATACTGGAAAAGGAACAGGAAGAGAAACAGGAAAAATATAGGGAAAATGAAAGAAGTGCTCGAATGGGCCCTACCCCACTGCCTACGTATCTCATCGGGAACACGAGAATCAGAGCGACGTAGTTCCCCTCAGCTAAGGGAAAGTTGGTTATGTTTTTTAGGGAACAGCTAATGTTCTAGCTCAGGTGTTGCAGGCTCACTGAATCGAGCGTTACCGTCTTGCAAGAGAACGAGGAGAAGCACGTTCGTACGTTGAGAATGAGTGAGATGAGAAAAGAATTCCCGAAGGAAAGACGTTATTGTTGGTTTTTGCCTTTTAAGCAAGAAGTGTTTTGATTATTTTGTGTTTTGTAACACACATTGTATTTAAGTCCTTCATGTAGGATTGAATGCCTCACATATCGACCCAAGACGGGACGTATGCTAAACATTCTAAGAAAATGAGAGAAGACCCCTCACTATCTTATTCTCACATGAAAGGCTCAAATACAATACATGTTATGCCTTTTATTAAGTGTTTTTGCTTTTTTGTTTGAAGATGAGAAAGATAGACTCAAAAGGAAGCAAAAGGTGAAAACTAAAGGGGACTAAGACTCAAACCTTAAAGTTATCATACATGGATGTTCCTATGGTTAATGTGGTTTAAGAAACCTAATCCTAAGAGAAAGGATAAGAAGAATGAATTAAACAACTCACTTCTAAAGTAGAAGATGAGTTATAACTCAAAAGGGAGGAGAAAGAAGTTATTCAAGGGAAGCATGTAAATGCTTATCATGATCACAAGTTGAATGATTAAGAGATAAGAGAGAATGAAATAAATAAGTGTATGTGGAAGCATATCCACACACTTACTTACCATTTGTACCTACATGAAAAGGTTAGTTCAAAAACTATCCACAAGTAGTAAAATAAGGAAAGAATACCACATAATGATAAAAAAAATTAAGAACCAAGGAATAAAGATCTTAAGAGTTGAAAATCACTCGAGGTCAGAACCTATGCTCTAAGGATGCTCTCTAAGGTTAAGAGCTCCAACACACACCTACTATGCACCATCAAATGTCCTAAACATCAAAGAAGTGCACTATGAAAGGAATAGATGAAGAATGAGTGGGCATGCAAAGTGAACATGCAATGATGCTTCATAAAAGATCAAAGTTAAAACCAAATATCATCTATAAATGTCTTCTAATGCATATGAGTCATGATACAAGTTATAGATGCAATGATGTAAGTAAGAGAAATAAGATGAAGAAGAGATAAGAAAGAAGAAACAATTTCCAATTAGATGCACAAAGTGACATATTAGAGATGCATAACATGTGAAATGATTAATGAGTGCATATGGGTAGTGGCATACTATTGATGAGATGCAAATAAAATGAGGAAAATGTCATACAAAATGCACACATGAAACATGTAGAGAATAAGAGGAGATAAGAGAAGAAATCATGTCAAACTTTCAAGTTATAACCCCTAAATTCATGCCAAATGCAAATACAAGTCCAAGTAACCTATAATGAAACAAAGATGACCTATAATATCATACAAATGACATATAAAAGATGCACAAACAATCACAAAAGGGTGGCATAAATACCTCATCAAAACTTGTTAACATGAAGTAGAATAAAGTGCACACAAGTAACCCCAATCACAAGGCATCAACCAAATATCAAAGCACATGAGAAAATTATGGAATTAGGTCATATAGATCACTGACCAGAAGCAAAACATGCCACAAAACCTCATAGCAAAACTCAAAATAAAAATGCCTCAAAAGGCCTTATGAAAGCACATGGAAACACACCACAAAAACACTTAAAGATACACATCCAAACACATGATAGAATGACTTTAAAAATCAATTAAAAATTGGTTTGGATGCTTTAATGTGTTATCTAACCAATGCAAAAAGAATGGATACAAAATATTGTGTGAGATGAGAGAAACAAAATGTCCAAGCTCAAGTGTCAAAGAAATGTTCAAATGAAAAAGCAATTAAAATAAAATTATGGAATTATGTGAAAAATTTCATAAAACCAGAATTAAAAATGGTAGAAAATTATCTAAATGTGTCAAGATGTCACATGAATTTATTTATAATTTTTCAATGTGTTTTGGTATTTTTAAAAATAGGAAATGAAAACAATATGGAAAAAGAAATTAAAAATGAAATGAAATAGGAATGGGGGTGCAGCTAAAGTAATTATCACGTTGAAAATAATTGGGCCCACAATGTAGGGTGTGTGAAAAGTGTAACACCCCCAATCTATACCCCCAAATAGATAAAGCAGGAAAAGAAAATTCAAAATTTCGTCAGAGTATAATGGAAATTCACAGCATAGACTGAGGGGTCACATCAAATTAAAATAGTACATACAACGCCTGCTCATAAAGATATGCAACAGTAGGGTAGCAATCAACAGAGGAACTCAGTTCCTTACACCCACATTTCAGATTTTAGAATAAAAGCGGAAAATCTAAAACTGAATAACATATATATACTTATCACATAAAAAGTTGGTCATACATCGGTTATACAAGCACAAACCAAAAGATATGTATGTATATATATATATATATATATATATATATATAATACACAGTAATCACAAACGGCCTCACTAACTACCCGGTGTCACATATCAGAGCCGACCGACAAAAGAATGAAGACGCAAAGCTTCACAAAAATACCTCCAGCAACTCTAATATGCAATGCCTCATAGAGCATTATAAAACAGCAGAAGGGTGAGAAAAACAACCATAATATAATTGCATATAACTATATATTACACAACAATGCACATATAGATTTCTCACAACAACATACCTCAGAATCCAAATACCACACAACATCACACATATTTCATTTATCTAACACCAATGCATATTAATCGTACACAATGCAATTATCACCAAGAATATCAATTCATCAAGTCCACACCCGATTAATTCTTTCACAATTCTCACACATAGTCAATCATATTTATGATTTATGCAAATGCACGGAGACCGACAAAACGACTCTATGCACATGCCATGCGGTACCGACTCCCAATATTTCTCATCACTAGTTCACTCAGGAACTATTGGAACCATCGCTCATTACTTAGCGTAACTCCCCGTCGGGCATACGATGTTCCCCGTCGCTTTCGGTCCTCTTTGTATAAGGCTCATGACGTTTATGAATCGCTTTCGGTCCTCTTTGTATAAGGCTCACGATCCGATCGCTCACACCCCACATGGGCACACGATCGTCTATAACCATCGCTTTCGGTCCTCTTATTTTTAAGGCTCACGATATATCAAATCGCTTTCGGTCCTCTTATTTTTAAGGCTCACGATGTTTTAGCAGATTCCCTCTGGAATCAATCCGTCACTCAGGACGTCACAACAATACATATCATGATACTTGGCATACAATGACTCATGACATTTACTATGCACACATAAATGCATTCATCTATATCAACAAAATCACACTTTGCACTTATGCCCAAAACAATGCATTTAATTATCATACGACCACAAATCATCACAACACCATTTAAACACAAGCATTTACATCGTACAACAGCACCTTACATAATACCTCTCAATTACGCACAATTACAACAACAAAAGTCGACAAACCGACACTATTCCAAATTCCGACATAATTAAATCGGCTAATAATTTCCAAATCATCATAATAAGAAAGTACAGCTCAATAGCTTTCCAACTATACCAAGAATGTAAAAATCGGATAAACGGAACCCAAGTTACGAAAGAAAAACGAAAACGATATTTTAAAAAGTCCCATTTTACCATTGTCCTGCCCGTACGCGTAGTGCCCTGAGTCATACGCGTACGGCAAAACCCCATACGCGTACCATACGCAAATGGGCAGATGGCCGAGAAAATTGAAGACCCATACGCGTATTGGCCCATGGCTCGCCCATGTTACGCGTATTACCAAGGTCCATACGCGTATGAACATGCCCCATACGCGTATCACCTGGAAAAACCAGAAAAATTTCTGCAGAAAAATTGCTACGGGTTCCCAACCAAAATCCTCCAAATCATCACTCAATACTCAGAAAAACACCAATACAATTACTAACAACATGTATCAACAATGATGAACACTAAAAACATGATTTCCAACACATTTAATCGATTTCTAATCCATTTTACAAAATATGGGTTTTACTAAATTTCTCCAAATCAATCCAAGAACAACCATAAATACACATACCTAATCATACACAATCATACAATAATTGAGTTTCGCACCCTTACCCGATTAAATCGATTCTAGGAGTTGTTATCTTGAATTTTCCAAGCTTTCTCACTTTTTCTCTTCTTCTTCTCTTTTCTCTCCTTTTTCCTTCTTCTCTTTTTCTTTCTCTCTATTTTTCTCTCTTTCTATTCTATTCTTACTAACTTAATTAAAAATATTATGAAATGACCAAAATACCCCCACACTCAAATATCTCGCAAATGTTCCCAAAACGCAATAAAATATATTCACGATGAAAAATAACATATTTTCAGATAAAAGTCAAAAATAAAATAAAATAATAATAAAATAATCAAAAAGACTCGATTAAATAAAAACACACAAAAACTGGGGCGTTACAACTCTCTCCCACTTAGAAATTTTCGTCCTCGAAAATATACCTGAGACGAACAACTCTAGATACGACTCCCGCATCCGACTCTCCAACTCCCAAGTCAAATTGCCCTCAGCAGCGCCTCCCCACGCCACTTTCACAAGTGCAATATCCTTGCCCCGCAATCTCTTCACCTCGCGATCCAAAATCCTAATTGGTAATGCCTCGACCGTAAGGTTCTCCCTTACCTCAACCTCATCCATCGGAATCACATGCGACGGATCCGGAACATACTTACGAAGCTGTGAAACATGGAACACATCGTGCAAATTCGATAGATTCGGCGGCAACGCCACCCTATAAGCCACAGCACCCACTTTTGCAGATATCTGGTAAGGACCAATAAATCGAGAAGTAAGCTTCCTAGATTTCAATGCACGACTCACACCCGTTACTGGCGTAACCCTTAGAAATACATGATCGCCCTCTTAGAACTCAAGATCTTTCCGTCTCCGATCATGATAACTCTTTTGCCTACTCTGAGAAGCCTTCATTTTCTCTCGAATAAGCTTCACTTTCTCCGTCGTCTGCTGTACCAATTCCGGTCCAACTACCGTTCTCTCACCAGATTCGTGCCAACACAACGGTGTCCGGCATCTTCGTCCATATAATGCTTCATACAGTGCCATTCCAGTACTAGAATGAAAACTGTTATTATACGTAAACTCAATCAATGCAAGATAACTATCCCACGCCCCACCTTGTTCCAAAACACACGCTCGCAACAAATCTTCCAATGACTGAATCGTCCTCTCCGTCTGACCATCCGTCTGCGGATGATAAGCCGAACTCAATCTCAATTTAGAACCCAATGCCTTCTGTAAACTTTCCCAAAATCTCGAAGTAAACCAAGGATCTCGATCCGAAACAATACTCAATGGAACCCCATGCAACTTCACAATCACACTGATGTAGATCTCCGCCAACCTCTCCAAAGAAAAACTGATGTCAATCGGAATAAAATGAGCCGATTTAGTCAGCCTATCCACAATCACCCAAATAGAATTATGCCCTCGTTGCGTATTCGGTAACCCCGTTACAAAATCCATGGAAATCCTATCCAATTTCCACTCAGGAATATCCAACGGTTGCAACAAACCACTAGGCCTCAGATGTTCCACCTTCGATTTCTGACAAGTCAAACATGCATAAACAAACTGAGCCACATCTCTTTTCAATCCAGACCACCAGAAAATCTTCTTCAAATCTTGGTACATCTTATTCGCTCCCGGATGTATACTCAGATTACTCCGGTGTCCTTCTTCCAAAATCATCTTTTTCAACTCCGCATCATCCGGAATACAAATTCGGCCTCGGAACTTCAAAACACCATTAATATCCACTTTAAAATCACTATTCACATCTTTTTCTCCCACCAACATCAAATCCACAAATTTCACATCCAGCTTTTGTTTCTCTCTAACCGTCATCAGAAAATCATTAGTAATCGTTAGCATTCCAAGCCTCACGCTAACCGACGTCACTTCACAAACCAAACTCAAATCTCTAAACGATTCCAAAAGTTCCCACTCTTTAACCATTAAAGCGGACATATGTAATGATTTCTGACTCAAAGCAACGGCTACCACATTAGCTTTACCAGGATGGTAATTCAAGCCAAAGTCGTAGTCCTTCAAGAATTCCAACCATCTACGTTGCCTCATATTTAGCTCTTTCTGATCAAACAAATATTTCAAGCTTTTATGATCACTAAAGACTTCAAACCTTGCACCGTAGAGATAATGCCTCCAGATCTTCAACACAAACACCACAGCCGCTAGCTCAAGATCATGAGTAGGGTAGTTTTTCTCATGTAGTCTTAACTGCCTCGAAGCATAGGCCACCACCTTACCTCCTTGCATCAGAACACCACCTAGACCAATCAAAGAAGCATCACAATAAACCACAAATGGTTCATTAGGATTCGGCAAAATCAAAATCGGAGCTGACGTCAATCTTCTCTTCAGCTCATTAAAACTTTTTTCACACTGAAAATCCCAAATGAACGCCTTGCCTTTACAAGTCAACTGGGTCAAAGGAAGTGCTAGCTTAGAAAACCCTTCAATAAACCTTCGATAATAGCCTGCCAAACCCAAAAAGCTTCGAATTTCAGTAACAGATCTCGGAGCCTCCCATTGTAGAATTGCTTCTACTTTAGATGGATCCACAGCAATACCATTACCTGAAGTTACGTGCCCAAGAAAACTCACTTCCGACAACCAGAATTCACACTTAGACAATTTGGCAAAAAGCTTCCTTTCCTTCAAAACCTGCAAAACAATACGCAAATGTTCCGCATGCTCCTCCCGAGACTTAGAATAAATTAAGATATCATCAATAAACACCACCACAAAACGATCCAACTGCTCGTGGAAAATACGATTCATGTACTCCATAAACACACCTGGCGCATTAGAAACCCCAAACGGCATCACAGAATATTCATAATGACCGTATCATGTCCTAAAAGCCGTCTTCTGAATATCTTCTTCCTTCACCCTAATCTGATGATACCCTGATCTCAAATCAATCTTACTGAACACACAAGCACCAACCAACTGATCCATCAGATCATCAATCCTTGGAAGAGGATACTTATTCTTAATCATCACCTTATTCAACTGGCGATAATCAATACACAACCGCATACTTCCATCCTTCTTCTTCACCAATAAAACTGGAGCACCCCAAGGAGAAACACTTGGTCTCACAAACCTCTTTTCCAATAACTCATTCAACTGTTTCTTTAACTCAACCAACTCAGATGCCGACATACGATAAGGCGCCAAGAAACAGATCTAGTACCAGGAACTAGATCTATAGAAAACTCCACCTCTCTCTCTGGCAGCAAGTCTGAAATGTCCTCAGGAAACACTTCCGAAAATTCACACACAACAGGAAACACATCAAGTGAAACTTGACTATCCACAGTTAAAGATGCAAACAATCCAAACAACTGAGCTTCATCCACCAAAAGTCTCTTCAACTCTTTGGTAGATAAGAAACTAGAGTCTTCGTCTTCCTCAAGAGAAGGAAACCTTACCAGCTTATGATAACAATCAATGTGAACTCGATTGAATTGCAACCAATTCATACCCAGAACCACATCTAAACCCTCCAACGGAAAACACACCAAATCCATCTCAAAGTCTTTACCATAAATGGTCAAAGGACAACTTAGACAAACCAAAGAAGTAGTTACTGACCCCATTGCTGGAGTATCAATAACCATCTCACCACCCATCAAAGACAACACAAGATTCAACCGCTTCGCGCACTCAGACGAAATAAACGAATGAGTCACTCCAGTATCAATAATAGCAATCAAAGGCATACTATTAATAAAACAAGTACCTCTGATCAGACGATCTGCACTTGAAGTCTGAGTTCCTGCCAAAGAAAATACCTTCCCACTAACTGGAGCTTGCTTCAGTTTCTGACACTTTGTACTAATATGACCAGGTTCACCACAGTTGAAACACTTAACCACATTCTTCCTGGCACAATCAGCTGCAACATGTCCTACACCTCCACAATTAGAACACTTTCTCAAATCTTTCTTACATTCGGACTGACGATGTCCCACATCACCACATCTAAAACATCTCAGAGGACCAGACATTCCTCCTCCTCCTGACCTGCGATCAAAAGTACCCCTTTGTTACCTTTATCAGCTGGTGTCACATACGGACCCCCACGTAACTGTTGCTTCCCTTTCCTGTCACTCACACTCTTGTAATGAGTAGAACGAGCCTTGCTATCCTCTTCATAAATCCTACAACATTCCACCAAATCAGCAAACCTCCTTATCCTTTGATAACCGATTGCCTGCTTAATCTCAGGACGCAATCCACTTTCAAACTTCACACACTTAGAAAATTATGCGGTCGCTTCAGCATAATGAGGATAAAACTGCACAAGTTCCACAAACTTAGCCGTATAATCAATTACAGACATATTACCTTGTTTCAGTTCCAAGAACTCAATTTCCTTCTTTCCTCTTACATCCTCGGGAAAATACTTCCTCAGAAACTCCTGACTAAACAATTCCCAAGTTACCTCTTCATCACCAGCTTCTAACACAGGACGAGTACTAACCCACCAGTCATCCGCTTCTTCCTGTAACATGTGAGTTCCCAGTCTCACCTTACTGTCCTCAGCACAATCCATAACTCTGAAAATCCTCTCGATCTCTTTCAGCCAAATCTGTGCACCATCAGGATTATGTCTCCCTTTGAAGACAGGCGGTCTATTCTTTCTAAACTCATCATTCTCTCCCGCATTAGGTGCACCCTGCACAGCCCGAGCCATAGCTTGCATAGCAGCAGCCAAAGCAGCATCATTCCTTCCAGCCATATTCTGTTCATTTCCATCAAAAGCACTTATGGTTAAACAAACAGCTCGCCCAAACACAACGACCAACAAGGACTGACACAACTGACACGGACTGGCTCTGATACCACTTAATGTAACACCCCCAATCTATACCCCCAAATAGATTAAGCAAGAAAAGAAAATGCTAAATTTCGTCAGAGTATAATGGAAATTCAAAGCATAGACCGAGGGGTCACATCAAATTAAAACAGTACATACAACGCCTGCTCATAAAGATATGCAACAGTGGGGTAGCAATCAACAGAGGAACTCAGTTCCTTACACTCATATTTCAGATTTTAGAATAAAAGCGGAAAATCTAAAACTGAATAACATATATATACTTATCACATAAAAAGTTGGTCATACATCGGTTATACAAGCACAAACCAAAAGATATATATATATATATATATATATATATATATATATATATAATACACAGTAATCACAAACGGCCTCCCTAACTACCCGGTGTCACATATCAGACCCGACCGACAAAAGAATGAAGACGCAAAGCTTCACAAAAATACCTCCAGCAACTCTAATCTGCAATGCCTCATAGAGCATTATAAAACAGCAGAAGGGTGAGAAAAACAACCATAATATAATTGCATATAACTATATATTACACAACAATGCACATATAGATTTCTCACCACAACATACCTCAGAATCCAAATACCACACAACATCACACATATTTCATTTATCTAACACCAATGCATATTAATCGTACACAATGCAATTATCACCAAGAATATCAATTCATCAAGTCCACACCCGATTAATTCATTCACAATTCTCACACATAGTCAATCATATTTATGATTTATGCAAATGCACAGAGACCGACACAACGACTCTATGCACATGCCATGCGGTACCGACTCCCAATATTTCTCATCACTAGTTCACTCAGGAACTATTGGAACCATCGCTCGTTACTTAGTGTAACTCCCCGTCGGGCATACGATGTTCCCCGTCGCTTTCGGTCCTCTTTGTATAAGGCTCACGACGTTTATGGATCGCTTTCGGTCCTCTTTGTATAAGGTTCACGATCCGATCGCTCACACCCCACATGGGCACACGATCGTCTATAACCATCGCTTTCGGTTCTCTTATTTTTAAGGCTCACGATATATCAAATCGCTTTCGGTCCTCTTATTTTTAAGGCTCACGATGTTATAGGAAATTCCCTCTAGAATCAATCTGTCACTCAGGACGTCACAACAATGCATATCATGATGCTTGGCATACAATGACTCATGACATTTACTATGCACACATAAATGCATTCATCTATATCAACAAAATCACACTTTGCACTTATGCCCAAAATAATGCATTTAATTATCATACAACCACAAATCATCACAACACCATTTAAACACAAGCATTTACATCGTACAACTGCACCTTGCATAATACCTCTCAATTACGCACAATTACAACAACAAAAGTCGACAAACCGACACTATTCCAAATTCCGACATAATTAATTACGCTAATAATTTCCAAATCATCATAATAAGAAAGTACAGCTCAATAGCTTTCAAACGATACCAAGAATGTAAAAATCGGATAAACGGAACCCAAGTTACGAAAGAAAAACGAAAACGATATTTTAAAAAGTCCCATTTTACCATTGTCCTGCCCGTACGCGTAGTGCCCTGAGTCATACGCGTACGGCGAAACCCCATACGCGTACCATACGCAAATGGGCAGATGGCCGAGAAAATTGAAGACCCATACGCGTATTGGCCCATGGCTCGCCCATGTTACGCGTATTGCCAAGGTCCATACGCGTATGAACATGCCCCATACGCGTATCACCTGGAAAAACCAGAAAAATTTCTGCAGAAAAATTGCTACGGGTTCCCAACCAAAATCCTCCAAATCATCACTCAATACTCAGAAAAACACCAATACAATTACAAACAACATGTATCTATCATGTATCAACAATGATGAACACTAAAAACATGATTTCCAACACATTTAATTGATTTCTAATCCATTTTACAAAATATGGGTTTTACTAAATTTCTCCAAATCAATCCAAGAACAACCACAAATACACATACATAATCATACACAATCATACAATAATTGAGTTTCGCACCCTTACCCGATTAAATCGATTCTAGGAGTTGTTCTCTTGAATTTTCCAAGCTTTCTCACTTTTTCTCTTCTTCTTCTCTTTTCTCTCCTTTTTCCTTCTTCTCTTTTTCTTTCTCTCTATTTTTCTCTCTTTCTATTCTATTTTTACTAACTTAATTAAAAATATTATGAAATGACCAAAATACCCCCACACTCAAATATCTCGCAAATGTTCCCAAAACGCGATAAAATATATTCTCGATGAAAAATAACATATTTTCAGATAAAAGTAAAAAATAAAATAAAATAATCCAAAAGACTCGATTAAATAAAAACACACAAAAACTGGGGCGTTACAAAAAGTAATCTGTGACCCAATCTAAATATGTGTGTTTGTGTGTCATAGAGTGTATGTGCAGTCAACATGATTAATCAATCACAGCCATTAGATCAAACAATCAACCCTCATCAAGAAAATTAAGACAATCAAAAGGATGAGAACGCGTGTACATGTTAACCACCAAACACCCACACACACGCAAGCATCAGAAGCAAAAAAAATGAAGCACGTGAGAGACCACACATTCATTAATGTGTTGGCAAAATAAAGAGAGTTGGATCAGTAAATGTAAGATCATCAAGGAAAGTAAAGGAATCTAACAATCCACAATGCAAGCACACCAAAGCAATCATGCACGCATGCACACAAGATCAATCTGAAGTCAAAATAGAGCACATGCAAGTCACATGGCTTTTTAATGCGCTGGCAAGTTAATAACCGTTGGATGAGATGGATCGGACGGCTACAATATAAAGCTGAGAAACCCTAACTGCGCACCCTCACCGACCGGAGAAGAACCTCCGATCATCTTCTCCAGCCACTCTCCGGCAACTGTAAATGTTACATGATTCCAGAAATCAACAAACCATATACCATTCGAAAGAGGAAGTTACAAGGATCACGAATCTAGGCTCAGTTTTCACATATCACATACACATAATGAGAATCGAACACAAGAAGTTAGCCCTAATTTTTCAACTATCATCGTAATAAGCCTATCAACTAGCCAGGACTCACACTGCTTCTATTAAGCCACAATCAACATAAAAACAAGCTCAAATCACATGAATTCGTGCAAGCCAAGTTAGAGAAATGTGCACCTGAAACTGTGAAGAAACTTGGATCCAAAGAAAACCAGAGAGAAACAATTAACCTTGAGCTTTCTAGGAGCAAAATAAATGCTCTAAATCCTTAGATCTTGAAGAAGATAGGTGGAGATTTGAAAATTTAATGCAACTGCACTTGGAGGATTGTTGTTGATTCAGTGTATTCTTGATCCATAAATACCAAACAATGATGATGATTGATAAAGATGAGTGACGGAAGTGATGAATTCGTGTGAGATCAGAGAGAGAGAATAGAGAGAATTTTGAAAGAAAGAGTGAGAATGATTTGAAGTGAGAGTGAAAATGAAGTGTTTTTTTTCAATTCTGAGTGAGTTTTGATTTATATATGGTGAGGTTAGGAGCTTAACTCATGGTTAAGTGAGTTAGTGAGTGAGGTTAAATGAGTTCACCCTAACTAACTGAGTTAAGTTAGTTAGGGGCGAGTTAGGGAGGTTTGCTATGGTGTAGAGTGTATATAACAGCTTATGGTGACGCTAGAAATGAATGGTGATGATAGTGTTACTGATGTAGCAGCATGCTTGCAAGACAAGTTTTCTGTTTTTCCTCTTTAGTGTATGGCAAGGCATGTATAGCATGGTAAGTACATAGTGTGTAGGAGAATGTTGGTTCAAATGTAGTAAAGCAGCTGGTATGAAGTGTTTGTATGCGTGTGAATAAGCCAAACAACAACAACAATGTCATGACATCATCCTCTTTTTAGCAGCACCATGTTCAATGGAAATGTGGGAGTTTGAGGAGGAATTTCTCTATGTATAAGGCATGAAATCATGAGTTCTAAGTGTCATTGGAAAGAGGAAATATGATAGAACATGATTGGTGTTGGAAATTGGATTGAATAGAGCCTGCAAGATGATCAAAAACAACTCCAAACATCAATGTTCAAATCTGAGATCATGGGCGTGTGACTTGGTAGGCTGGCATGGCAACATGACTTGGAAAATTCAGCATGAACACATCAACTTTGGCCCACTATAACTCCATCATAGCTTGCTCAAATGGAAAAATGTCCAACATCAAAGTTGAAGAGGACATTGAGATGAACAACTTTGATGTTCAACATTTTTCATTTGGAGCTTCCATCATTGAGAAAAGTAGCTTGACATTTTGCCCACCATGTGTTTGACAAAATTATGGCCTATGGGCCTGCGCTTGCCTTGCCATGACTTGGTTTTTGACCTAGTTTTGTCAAACTTTGATTGCTCATAACTCCCTCAATTTTGATCCAATGGAAGAGTTCTTTATATGGATTTGAAGCTTGGAATGTGATCTTCAATTAGCTCAACTTAGGCCTGAAGTTTGGAGCTTGCCTCTTGAAGAAAGAAAGCCTTGAAGTGAGGTGCAAGATGATGCAAAAGTTTCCATTTTTAGAAACCCTAATTTCCAAATTTGGTAACTTTATACAACTCTTGATTTTTCATGATTCCTCCATCATTTCTTGATCAAATCTTGTCCAATGAACATATATAACTTGAATTTCATGAATTTGACCTTGAAAAGTTAGGAGTTGACTTTTTCCTCTGTACAGTTGACTTTTTCCCCAAATTGCCTGATTCTCAATCAATTGACCAATTGAACCTCTTTTGAAATGAATCAATGGGCAATCTTCCATCCCTAAACCTTTGATGGACATGTAAAATACCATGAGATCAAGTCTTGCCCAAGAAATCAGAAATAAACTGATTTCATGGCAAACCCTAGTTTTAAACCCTCAGTCTAGGAGAAAATAGCACATCCTCCAAATCCAAATTCCTCTGAATATGATGTATATCTTGTCTAACAAAGATGAGATATGACATTTGGAGATGATAAAAGCTCAAAGATCTTGCCCATTGGGGCATTCTACTCAAGAATTTTAAAACCCTAGTATTGCACTAAGTAGGAAGATGTGATTCCCTTGCTTTCTCTTGTCAAGCTTGATCATATGATGAGGTGAAGACCCAATTAAGACCTCTTGAGGCTCAAGGCTCCTTGGATTTGACTTAGACACACTGATGCCATGCAAAAGAACTAATGAAATGCAAATGATGATTATGCCAAAATGCAATGCAGCATAAGCCAGTAAAAGCAAAAAGCAAGAGGGCAAATTTTGAGGTGCTACAGCTGCCCCTATTCAAACCTCTTGGATCTGAGGGTATGATAGCGACGACTTTCAGACAATCGGGATACACGGGGTTTGAATACTAAAATAACCTGGAAATTTGCAAAATGTGGGAATAAAGAAATAGAGTTGTTAACGAGGACGGCCGAAGACGAACTCGAAAAGGTAGACCGAACGAAAGCAGACTACGCTGGGGGGAAACAAAATAATACGAGTACGACCAAAAGCGGACTCGAAAAGGTAAACCTACCGAAAGCGGAATCTCAACAACAAACAAGTACGACCGAAAGCGAACTCGAAAAGAAAGACCGACCAAAAGCGGAATTTCAACAACAAACGAGTACGACCGAAAGTGTACTCGAAAAGAAAGACCGACCGAAAGCGGAATTTCAACAACAAACGAGTACGACCGAAAGCGGACTCGAAAAGAAAGACCGACCGAAAGCGGAATCTCAACAACAAACGAGTACGACCGAAAGCGGACTCGAAAATAAAGACCGACCAAAAGCAAAATTTCAACAACCAACGAGTACGACCGAAAGCGGACTCGAAAAGAAAGACTGACCGAAAGCGGAATTTCAACAACAAACGAGTACGACCGAAAGCGAACTCGAAAAGAAAGATCGACCGAAAGCAGAATTTCAACAACCAACGAGTACGACCGAAAGGGACTCGAAAAGAAAGACCGACCGAAAGTGGAATTTCAACAACAAACGAGTACGACCGAAAGCGGACTAAAAAGAAAGACCGATCGAAAGCGGAATTTCAACAACAAACGAGTACGACCGAAAGCGGACTTGAAAAGAAAGACCGACCGAAAGCGGAATCTTAACAACAAACGAGTACGACCGAAAGCGGACTCGAAAAGAAAGACCGACCGAAAGCGAAATCTCAACAACAAACGGTTACGACCGAAAGCGGACTCGAAAAGAAAGACCGGCCGAAAGCGGAATTTCAACAACCAACGAGTACGACCGAAAGCGGACTCGAAAAGAAAGACCGATCGAAAGCGGAATTTCAACAACAAACGAGTACGAACGAAAGCGGACTCGAAAAGAAAGACCGACCGAAAGCGGAATTTCAGCAGCAAACGAGTACGACCGAAAGCGGACTCGAAAAGAAATACCGACCGAAAGTGGAATTTCGCCAACGAACGAGTACAACCGAAAGCGGACTCGAAAAGAAAGACCGACCGAAAGCGGAATTTCAACCCAAGATAAGTAGAATCAACGGATCTACAAAGATAACTCCGTTGGGGAAGAGAGAAATCTAAACAGACCACTCTGCGGGGGAGTGTAGGAAGGACCGACAAGAAGGACGAATCCACTGGTTGCGGTGTAATGTTAAACAACATTTCCTGAGTCATGTTACTTTCTGCTGGGGAAAGAAACTGGCAAGAGAAATCAAACCTGGCTTATGCTTCGAATGCATATGTTTGAATTTTTATAGCGTAATGCTCCATGCGAAATGGAAATGCTACGTGTTTGGGAGGATGCCATGCAAAGATGCTTAGGCAATGCAAAAGAGGCGCTCCAGCAAAATAAATGCTGAAGATGACGGCAACTCCACCGGGGATGACAAACTAAGTTGTCCACTGAATTAAGAGATTCTGCTGAGAAATACTTCACTCTGCTGAGGCAGACATTGATCAAAACTCTGCTGGAGATGAAAACTCTGATAGACCACCCACTCTGTTGCGAATATTGAAGATGGGACCCAAAGAGAAATTCTCTCCGCTGGGGGTTACCAATGACTTCTATCAGAATCTAAAAGAATGCCAATAACGATTGGACTTAAGGCCTACTGGGGAATATCAACTGCTGTTGAACAAATCACTTGTGAAGATCACCACCAAACTATGCTTTGGGAAACAAGTCAATAACACCAACCCTGCTTGGGGGTATTATTGAACTTACCCTGCTGCTGGGAGATACTCTTACCTCTATCCTGCTGGGAATATCAGCCGCTACCAGCAAATCTGCTTGGAAAAATGGTGATTGACAACATTAGCTCTGCTAGGGGATACCACCGAGATTAATCATCCGTTGGGGATCAGACCAAACCATTGTTGGTGAGAAAACATTTCCTGATTAGCTGAGGGAGATATGTGTTTAGACTCTGTGGGGGAATAGCATCTTTGTCCAAACAAGATACTCCACCAGTCTCTTGCTGGGGATACAGACGTATCAACTTCTGGCAATTTGCTAAGAAAGTAATGGACCAACCACCACTCTAGTTGGGGATACCATCCTCTGTACTCTGGCTGGGGAGAGTAATAACCTGCTGAGGAAAAGATTCACTTTACCCTGCTGGAGATTAGAGCATTCAGCTGCTAGTGAAACATACATTTCATGTCCTTGTAACAACCCACTTCTGACTACCTGTCGGGGAGTAATAGATCAACCCTGACTTCAGTTGGGGACACAATACCCGGTACACTTACATGGAAGAGTAAGCTCTACTGAGGATGATGATCTTTCAGATGCTGAAGAGAGTAACTCTACTAGGGAGATATCCTGCTACCCTGCAAGAAAAATCAATGCAAAATGGCTATCTAGACTATCATCTTAATGACTATTTCATGAGTAAATTCCACTGTTTTCCGATATGCTTCGCAAAGCTTAACATTTTGCATGCAATGTCTTTTCAAAATATCAGACTTTTCACAAACAAAACAGTAAAAAATAAAACATAAATGGAAAGCTCTTTGACTGAAGTGAAAATTTTATTGAATGAATTGGCCTGTAAATAGGAATTTACATTTGGAGGCAATTCCTGAAAAGAGGTAATTGCACAAAAAGTAAAAGAAAATACACATGTCGGCAATGTGGGGAATAGATATCCACCATGATTCGATTCAGCTATGACCCGTATGTCTCGCTTATCCGCATATGCTTTGACTTTTGAAGAGACTGACTGGGCTGATTCCTTTCTTTCAAAATTCCCATGCATCAAAAATGTTCACAGATCGAATGCAAATCGTAGCCTCTTGCTTTCAAATCCCTAACTTTTGCCTGGATCGCCCTTTACGGGTTTTCAATCCATCGGGATACTCATTTTTACCAAAGTTGCCTTGTCAGGTTTTCAACTTTGCAGGTTTATTCTTTTTTCTTTTTATCCCTAATTTTTGCCCGAACCTTTTCTTTTTATGGTTCGTCGGGATGCCCTTTTTTGCCTGGATCTTCTTTTTATGTCCAGCGGGTCTCTTTTATGCAAAGTATTTTTTGACTACGTCTGCGTTCACAGGGGACGTAAAATCTTCGCCATCCATAGTTGAGAGTAATAAGGCTCCACCAGAGAAAACCTGTCTTACTGCATATGGACCTTCGTAATTTGGAGTCCATTTGCCCCTGTGATCTGTTTGAGGGGGAAGGATCCTTTTCAAAACTAATTCACCAGCCTGAAAACACCGAGGACGCATTTTCTGATCAAAGGCTTTCTTCATCCTGCTCTGGTATACCCGGCCATGTGCAATGGCTGCCAATCTCTTTTCCTCGATCAGGTTCAGCAGATTCAATCGGGAACGCACCCATTCAGCTTCATCAAGCTTCACATATACCAGAATTCTTAATGAAGAAATCTCAACCTCTACTGGTAGAACTGCTTCCGTACCATATACAAGCGAGAAAGGTGTTTCCCCAGTTGATGTACGCACCGAAGTACAATAACCGTGTAAAGCATAAGGCAACATCTCATGCCAGTCTTTATACATCACTACCATTTTTTGCACAATCTTCTTGATATTCTTATTTGCTGCTTCAACAGCCCCATTCATCTTCGGACGATAGGGAGAAGAATTGTGATGTTCAATCTTAAAGCTCTGACACAACTCCTTCATCATCTTGTTATTCAAATTTGAACCATTATCAGTAATGATTCTCTCCGGGACTCCATACCGGCAGATGATATCCTTCTTGATAAATCGGGCCACTACCTGTTTGGTAACGTTGGCATATGAGGCTGCTTCTACCCACTTCGTGAAATAATCAATGGCAACCAAAATGAAACGATGTCCATTGGAAGTAGTCGGCTCAATCTTCCCGATCATATCAATGCCCCACATGGAAAAGGGCCAAGGCGATGACAACACATTCAGAGGAGTAGGTGGTACGTGTACCTTATCTGCATAGATCTGGCACTTATGACATTTTCGAGCGTATTTGAAACAATCCGACTCCATAGTTATCCAATAATAACCCGCTCTCAACAGTTTTCTGGCCATAGCGTGCCCATTGGCATGAGTACCGAAAGAACCTTCATGAACTTCCTCCATCAACAGGCTTGCCTCGTGTTCATCAACACAACGTAGCAAGACCATGTCAAAGTTCCTCTTGTACAGCACATCGTCTTTGTTCAAAAAGAATTTTCCCACCAACCTCCTCAGAGTTTTCTTATCTTTGGTGGACGCGTCAACCGGATATTCTTGACTCTTCAGAAAAACCTTAATATCATGATACCAAGGTTTGCCATCTGATACCACTTCGACTGAAAACACAAAAGCGGGTCTATCCAGATGCATGATTCTGATCGAGGGAGTTTCATTCCAACGGTTCACCTGATACATTGAAGATAACATTGCCAACGCATCTACCATCTAATTCTCCAACCGGGGTATGTGATGGAAATCAACTCTGTCAAAGAAAGGTAATAACCTTCTGGCATAATTGTTATAAGGCACCAAATTCATTTGACGAGTTTCCCATTCACCTGTGATCTGATTAACCACCAACGCGGAATCACCATAAACATCGAGGTTTTTAATTCTCAAATCAATTGCTTCTTCTAACCCCATGATACATGCTTCAGACTCCGCCTCATTGTTGGTGCATATGAACGCTAACCGGGCAGTAAAGGGTATATGAGAGCCCTATGGAGTCGTAATGACTGCCCCGATTCCATTACCATATGAGTTGACAGCCCCATCAAAGACTAGCTTCCACTGGGATCCAATTCCAGGTCCTTCATCATGTAGAGGCTCTTCACAGTCTTTCATCTTCAGATACATAATATGCTGCTCATCAGGAAATTCAAACTTCATCGGTTGATAATCCTCAATCGGTTGTTCAGCAAGATATTCTGACAAAACACTTCCCTTAATGGCTTTTTGGGAAACATATTGAATATCGTACTCTGTCAGAACCATCTGCCAACGGGCTATTCTTCCAGAAAGCGCTTTCTTTTCAAACACATACTTGATCGGATCCATCTTCGAAATCAAGAGGGTTGTGTGGTTTAACATATACTGCCTCAAACGCTTAGTTGCCCAAGCGAGTGCACAACATGTTTTTTCCAGCATTGAGTACCTCGACTCACAATCAGTGAATTTTTTACTCAGGTAGTATATGGCATGCTCTTTTCTACCTGACTCGTCTTGTTGACCAGCACACACCCCATTAAGTTATCAAGAACCGTAAGATACATAATCAACGGTCTTCTTGGTACTGGCGGCATAAGGACCGGAGGTTCCTGCAAATATTCTTTTATTTTTTCGAATGCCTTTTGACAGTTTTCATTCCACCTGACCGCTTGATCTTTTCTTAGCAATTTGAATATTGGTTCACAAGTGGCTGTAAGATGAGAGATGAATCTAGCAATGCAGTTCAACCTCCCTAAGAAACCACGAACCTCTTTTTCTGTTCTTGGTTCAGGCATTTCTTGTATGGCTTTTACTTTAGCAGGATCAACCTCGATACCTCTTTCGCTGACAATAAACCCCAGTAGTTTTCCCGATCTCACCCCGAAGGTGCACTTCTTCGGATTCAACCTCAGTCTGAACTTTATCAACCTATCAAAAAGCTTCTGCAAATTTACCAGATGCTCCTCCTCCGTTTGTGACTTCGCGATCATGTCATCAACATATACTTCGATCTTTTTATGAATCATATTATGAAAGAGAGCCACCATTGCCCGCTGATAAGTTGCCCCAGCATTTTTCAATCCAAAGGGCATTACTTTGTAATAGAATGTTCCCCACGGTGTTATGAACGTTGTTTTCTCCATGTCCTCTGGGGCCATTTTGATTTGGTTATACCCAGAGAAACCATCAATGAAGGAAAACACAGAGTATTGAGCAGTGTTGTCCACTAACACATCGATCTGAGGGAGCGGGAAGTCATCTTTTGGGCTTGCTCTATTCAGATGTCTATAATCAACACACATCCTGACCTTTCCGTCCTTCTTAGGTACAGGCACAATGTTAGCAACCCACGAAGGATAACTTGTCACAGCCAGAAATACAGCATCTATCTGCTTCTGAACCTCCTCTTTGATCTTGACAGACATCTCAGGTTTCGTTCTCCTCAACTTCTGCTTGACCGGAGTACATCCCTCTTTGAGCGGCAACCGGTGTACCACGATGTCAGTGTCAAGCCCAGGCATGTCTTGGTAAGACCAGGCGAAGATATCCACATACTTTCAAAGCATTTCAATCAATCTTCCCTTTACACTATCTTCCAAAGCAGCCCCAATCTTTACCTCTTTTTTCGCATCCTCGGTTCCCAAATTAACAATCTCAATCTCCTCCTGATGAGGCACAATGACCCTTTCCTCCTGTTTTAGCAATCTGGCCAATTCCTCAGGAAGTTCACAGCCTTCCTCAACCTCTTCTTCAGCCTGATATATGGGATTATCGAAATCATACTGAGCCATAGCCGAATCATTTGGGATGGGATCTGAACAAGGTAACCTGCATGATAGATGATTCATGTTTTATTATGTATGCAATAAACAAAACACATTGCCATTTTGATGTGATTTTAAGCACAAAGAAAAATAGAAAAACAGGGATCAAAAATATTTGAATGCGAAAAGTCCTTTATTATTGATAAAGAAAAGCATACGAAATGTTCAAGCCCTACAAACAAGAGTCACTACGCCTTGCGCAGAGCGTAGGATCAAACATAATAGAAAAAACAGAGACTATTACTCTGGTCCAGTCACTTGGATGATCCTCTCCGATGACCAGTTGCATGGACTTTGACCAGGAAGGCAGGGGCGGATCCAATTATCCATGTCGCAATCACTGTCCCCATCCTCTTCAATAGTATTGACTCTATCAAAGAATACCCTAGCACTGGTAAAACGAACCGGGCCGTAAGTGACCCAGCCCATAAGTATCTTGCTTATTCTGTACCTCAATAATCTGACCCCATTTTTGTGAGCTTCTAGCTTCAACTACAGCCCGTGCATCTTTGAGGGATGACATAGAAATCTCTGGCTGATCAACCACTGTAAGCTGCTTAACCACTTCAAATGGGCTAACCTCCTTGGGAACTTCTTCATGAACTTTTACCGTTTCAAAAGCTTGACATAACATTTCCTGTATTCCGCCATCTACCTCCACATATTTGAAAGTAGATAGATGGCTTATCATAATGTCCTCCTCTCCGCAAACTGTCACCAAATGTCCATCCACCATATACTTCAGCTTCTGATGGAGTGTAGACATTACAGCCCCATCACTGTGAATCCACGGCCGACTAAGTAGACAGCTGTAAGCGGCCTGAATATCCATTATATAGAATGTGGCGTCAAAGACCTCCGGGCCAACCTTAATTGGCAGCACAACCTCTCTAAAAACAGCCCTTTTAGAACCATCAAATGCGCGCACCACCAAATCACTTGGCGTGCATATCAACCCTCGAGTGTCTAGCTTCATCAATGCCTTCTTAGGCAAAACATTTAAAGATGACCCTGTATCCACAAGCACATGAGACATCAACGACCCACGGCACTCAACAGAAATATGCAAGGCATTGTTATGGTTTCTCCCAGCTAGGGTCAAGTCAGCATCAGTAAACCCCAAACCGTTGCCTGCATTAACATGGGCTATCACCCCCTCAAGCTAATTGACCGAGATCCCTTGGGGCACGTAGGCGGCATTCAGCACTTTCAACAACGCGTTTCGGTGAGCTTCTGAACATAACAACAAGGATAAGATGGATATCTTGGATGGCGTCTGATGCAAATAATCCACAATTTTATAGTCACTTCTTCGAATCAATCTCATGAATTCCTCTACATTCTCGGAGAAGGGACTATCAATTGGCCTTACTACAGAGTCAGTCACTGCCGGGGTCTGCATAGAATTATCTATGGCCTGTTTACCCTTGTTCTGTCTAGAATTATCAGCCTGTTCATCGGAAGGAGTGAAGATTCTGCCGCTTCAGGTAATAGCTCCTGCTTCCTCAAGGATGGAACTTGCTACTGACGTTCCCATTAACTCTTGTTTCTGCCCATTAACGAAAACTTATGCCCCATAGTTCTAAGGGATGGCCTTGGTACTCTCATAAGGAATGGGTCCAGGGCCTGTAATCATCACTGGCACTGGTCTTGCCGCCGCTGAGATTGTGATTGTCTTGAATGGAATAGTGATGGTAGCCACATCGCTGTCGATAACCTCTTTTCGTTGATCACACCTGTCAAACTGCAACCTACCCTCATCGATCAACTTTTGAACTCCTGACTTCAACAATCCACAACCATTCATCTGTATCAGACACTCTGAATAATTCTTGTCACAACCGGGGTCCACTCCACCCATCAATAATTTCTCCTTTACCACCATCAAAGGATTCCTTAATTCATTCACATCCATAACCAGATTCAAAAATTCGTTCTCTTTTAACACAACACTAACCCTTGGTCCGCCATGATCAGGCATTGGGTTCTGGATAACATTCGGCCCATCATTTGAAAAGTTTATAGCCTTAGAATCCACCAAGTCTTGGACCTTGTGCTTAAAAGCCTTGCAGTCCTCGATATGATGTCCGGGTGCCCTAGAATGGAAGTCACAATGGGCGTTAGGATTATAACCCGGAGGTGGATTACCAATGATAGGAGCTAGAGTCCTCTTTTGAATTAGCTGCAACTGAAGCAAATGCTGGAGCAACTGGGAATACGGCATGGGAGGTGTTTCAAAATGTCGGTTCTGTTTAGGCGTAAAATGATGTTGGCGTGGAGCACGATTATGTTGCTACTGTGGAGGTGCTGCCGGAATTGTCACTGATGCTACCTGCTGATTATAGTTCTGGCGTTTCTTCCCTTTGCCTCGGTAAGAAGAGACATAATTGGTTTCCTCTTTCATTTTGTAATTCGCATATGGTTTCTTCCCCTGACTAGAAGACGAGCCATCATTACCCGAAACTTTCCCAGCTTTGATTCCACCCTCTAGCATCTCCCCAACCATGATCAAGTCAGCAAACTTGCCCGACATGCAAGGTAACAGTTTTTCATAATATTGTCCCGGCAAAGTATCCATAAACAGATTCAGCATTTCCTTTTCCAGCATGGGTGGTTGTACCCTCGCCGCCAACTCGTGCCATCTCTGCGCATACTCTTTAAAGCTTTCACCACTCTTTTGGGACATATTTTGTAACTGTGTACGATTGGAAGCCAAGTCAGTATTATATTGATAGTGTTTCACAAATGCTTCCACCATCTCTCTCCAGTTGCGTATATGGCTCATCTCGAGCTGCATATACCATTCCAGGGACTCTCCAGACAAGCTGTCTTGGAAGAAGTGCATCAGCAATTTTTCATCACGGGAGTACGCAACCATCTTCCTTGCGTACGCTCGAACATGTGTCCTGGGGCAAGTAGTTCCGTTGTACTTCTCAAAAGTAGGAACTTGAAACTTATGAGGAATTCTTACATCAGGAACCAGCCCTAGGTCATCCAGATCCATTCCCACAGAATTTTGATTTATAACCCCTCTTAGCTGCTCTTCAATCATTCTAATCCTTTGGTCATCAACAACCGAGAGACCAGCATCTCCACCTGATACAGAGAAAACATCGTCTTGTTGGTCATCAAAGTGATGGCCATGAACTGCATGAATATTGTTTCCTCCTCCAACCACAGAAGGAATCACCATATTCTCTCCTCCGCCCGGAGGGATAATAACAGTGGGAACTGGAACTCCGCCCGGAGGTCCATTCTGAATATTGTGTCCATTAGCACCTTCGTCCAGAGGAATAACATTGTTCTGGAGACCACCATGTAGTACACCATTGTCATCTACTCTTGCCACAAGAGGTTGGACGAGAGTTCTGAGTTGCTCCTGTCCCTGTACGACTCCTTGCATCATTTCCATGAATTGGGTGATACGGGCTTGCATGGCGGCCCTTTCTGCTTGCATTTGCTCCATTACTCTTTTCTGGTTGAGTCGAGTAGAATATTGATGAATCGGTTGGTCAGCTATCCTGCCTGAAACCAAATAAAGGTTAGGAAAAATCGGAATAAACACCTATTATGCAAAAATGCTCATGATTATGCAAATGTCATGTTTATTCATTTTGAGGCATTCCTTCCTTCGATTCCAGTTTTGACCAAAATTGAATAATGCATACACCTGCAATTGCTATCATGGATATAACATTAGAGGTGCACAGTAATGAATCAGAACATCCATCATATACAACCCAGTGAGTGTGTGAACCATTGTATAATTTGACGAAGAACCCACTTAATAGAATCAAGAATACCATAACGAAATACCCATAGCATAAATGAAAACCCACAACCAGGTGTGGAACTGTCAAATACAAATTTGTTCTGGCCAAATACAACTGAAAGCATGAATACAAACAAAAGAAAACCCATCAACAATTCTGATGGTGAGTTCTTGGCATAACAACGAAAATGCTTCAGACACTAAGCCCATACAAGTCTTCCCGAACCTCCTTGAGAAGTGCTTCGGTAACGGGATC
The DNA here is from genome assembly GCA_022829125.1 of Lathyrus tuberosus. Taxonomy (NCBI): domain Eukaryota; kingdom Viridiplantae; phylum Streptophyta; class Magnoliopsida; order Fabales; family Fabaceae; genus Lathyrus; species Lathyrus tuberosus. The sequence continues at coordinate 378,115 of JALAZF010000449.1, read as the reverse complement.
ATTAGGGCGTTCTGTAAGACTCCTGATTAGTTGACTCCTTATCTTGACAGCTTCCTCCAGCTTTTTAATTTGATCTTTAACAGCTAAATCTCTTACTTTCTTTACTACAACGCGGACTTTCAACTCTTCAATCTCTCGGTTGGCTGAACTAAGTTGCTCGAGAAATTCACTTTCTTTACCCTTTAAATTCTTTCTTAACTCATCATTTTCAGCCCTGATTCTCACTTCAATCTCCCTTCGGCACTCGGAGAACTCATCCCATCTCTGCTGCCCTTTGGAAAGTGCATTTTCAGACTTTGCCAACTGCTCGTTGATACGCTTACACGCCTCTTTTAATGCCATCTCATTTTGTTTAACTTTGCGAATATAGACAGTGTCCTCAACAATTCTTTTCTCATTTGCCTTGTGACGCTCAGTTAGCCTTTGAAGTTCATACTCAACATTACGCTTTTCACAAAGCGTCTTTCGGAGTCCTTCGCTTAGCTTCTCATTCATCTTGACTGCCTTGTCCTTTTCCGCCTTAAGCTTGTTATATTCAATAACACTTATCATGGTCGCAGGTTCAACAGCAACTGGACCTGACGGACCTTCCATAGAGAACGGCAAAAGAGTAATCTGAACTCTTCTTTTCAACCATGCATCATACTGAGGAAAAGACACATTATTGCACTTGCCGAAGACAACTTTACCTTTTGTTTGCAAATTGCCCCAAGCTCCGGCCGCCTGCCTTACCAACAAGAGATTATCTTTCACAGGGAAAAAGAAGGATTCTTCCAATTCGCTATCCCTTGGAGGATCTATTAAAGCAAATCCTAACTATCTCCTCAGAATAACAGGATTATAGTTGATGCAACCCTTTATTCCCAAGAGTGGCACATTTGGATGTCTTCCACAACTACTGATAAAATCTCCACCCATCGTTCTTTGATTAAACCAATGAATATCTTTGGCCGTCAATTGAATCATCCTTTTAGCCCAATTCTTTGCGGGATGAGGATCCAGGAAAGCCTCAGAATTCGGAAAGTGACTCATGAGCCATTTATGAAACAGAGGTGCACAACATCGAACTAGTCCCCCTCGTTTCTTCTCATTCCTATAATGCACAGAGTAATACAAGTCACCCAAGAGTGTAGGTATAGGATTCCTTAACACAAAGATATGGATGGCTCTCATGTCCACAAACTTGGGCTCATCGGCAAACAACATAATCCCGTAAATGCTCAAGGCCAGAATAGCATAAACTGTTTCCCATTGAGCTCTAGCAGCGCACTCTTCAGCTTTGGCTACCAAGAATCCAAATGAAAACCGGATAAACCTCCTTTGGTGGCGAGGTTATCTGTTACCATAGGTACACTCAGATGGAGAGCCTTAGCTACTTCCTCAGGCTTTGGAGGGCGCATGTCAGAGTTGAAAGGAAGCTGGTACTTGAGAGGCACACCTAGAAGCAAGGCATACTCTTCTAGCATCGGAGCCAATTGAAAGTCCGAAAAAGTGAAGCACCTTAACTGTGGGTCATAAAACTACAAGCAAGTATGAATAACACTCCTCTCTGAAGCATTCAAATCATCAACCATAGTCAGAATCTCTCCATGAGCCTTTCTGAACATACCCGCATAATCTGGAGTAATAAGAGACACCATCTTCTGTAACTGACCCACCTTGGTGTCAAAGAACGTGTAATGCACATTATACTTTCTTGGAATATCCATATCTGAAAGGGGACGGTCAACCGGAATCAAAAGGAAGTATACCCTGCAAATGAATAAACATGAAGGTTAAATGCAAAAATGCGAATGATGATATGTATGCAAGGGCATGGGATCAATGTGCCAAGTGTCTGTGCTGAACTGTGAACGGTGTCAGTGTAGCTCTGAGAACAATATAGGACCATAGATAGGAACCATCTAAATACAATAGGATGAATTCCCCTTTTGTGTAATGACAACAGAAAACCGGGTATGTAGGAGGTTATGGTTACCTGCACACCTGTAAACAATCCCCCTAATCTCACGTGTATGTACTAGAAAGTGAGGATTGTCAAATTCGGATCTCGAAATGAGAGGTAATAGCACATTCAGCCCAAAGGATACAATGCTATCGCCATACAAAGAGATCGTCCTTTGATTCACCTCAAAATAAATAGGGAAATAGAGCGTGAGAGGACATGAAACACGCTAAACATAAGTGCACTCAGGCCTGTGTATTGGGCCTATCTCTCAGAATTCCCCATCCCGCCAAACAGACAAAGCAGAACAGCACAGTATAGTATAATACAGTATACGAAATGAAATGCTAAAATGCGATAAATACAGTAATGTACAGTAAAGCAGTAATATAGTAAACAACAATACAGTAAAAACAATAAATACAGCACAACACAGCTCCACAATAAACACCCAATGAAAGAAAACAAACAAGCGCCGGGATTGACTTGCTTAGGAAACTAGAGATTCTGGGTTCGGTCCCCAGCAGAGTCGCCAGCTGTCGCTCCCGGGATTTTCATCCAGGTACAAACGCGAAAGTGGCACGGAACAGAGTCGCCAGCAATGTGTATTTATCCCATGAGGGGCAAAGTAAACACTGTATAAACCTGAGGGAAAGGAAAGAGCATGGTCTTGCGACCAAGAGATCTGGGTTCGGGAGTTGGTTACGTGAAGGGAAGGTGTTACTACCCTACACGTCCATCGTACCCGATGGGATCCACGCTTGCTGTCTCGATCAAAGGGCGATAGAAAAAGATACTGGAAAAGGAATAGGAAGAGAAACAGGAACAAATGTAGGGAAAATGAAAGAAGTGCTCGAATGAGCCCTACCCCACTGCCTACGTATCTCATCGGGAACATGAGAATCAGAGCGACGTAGTTCCCCTCAGCTAAGGGAAAGTTATTTGTGTTTTTTAGGGAACGGCTAATGTTCTAGCTCAGGTGTTGCAGGCTCACTGAATCGAGTACGTTACCGTCTTGCAAGAGAACGAGGAGAAGCACGTTCGTACGTTGAGAATGAGTGAGATGAGAAAAGAATTCCCGAAGAAAAGACGTTATTGTTGGTTTTTGTCTTTTAAGCAAGAAGTGTTTTGATTATTTTGTGTTTTGTAACACACATTGTATTTAAGTCCTTCATGTAGGATCGAATGCCTCGCATATCGACCCAAGACGGGACGTATGCTAAACATTATAAGAAAGTGAGAGAAGACCCCTCACTATCTTATTCTCACATGAAAGCTCAAATACAATACATGTTATGCCTTTTATTAAGTGTTTTTGCTTTTTTGTTTGAAGATGAGAAAGATAGACTCAAAAGGAAGCAAAAGGTGAAAACTAAAGGGGACTAAGACTCAAACCTTAAAGTTATCATACATGGATGTTCCTATGGTTAATGTGGTTTAAGAAACCTAATCCTAAGTGAAAGGAGAAGAAGAATGAATTAAGAAACTCACTTCTAAAGTAGAAGATGAGTTATAACTCAAAAGGGAGGAGAAAGAAGTTATTCAAGGGAAGCATGTAAATGCTTATCATGATCACAAGTTGAATGATTAAAAGAGATAAGAGAGAATGAAAGAAAGAAGTGTATGTGGAAGCATATCCACACACTTACTTACCATTTGTACCTACATGAAAAGGTTAGTTCAAAAACTATCCACAAGTAGTAAAATAAGGAAAGAATACCACATAATGATCAAACAAATTAAGAACCAAGGAATAAAGATCTTAAGAGTTGAAAATCATTCGAGGTCAGAACCTATGCTCTAAGGATGCTCTCTAAGGTTAAGAGCTCCAATACACACCAACTATGCACCATCAAATGTCCTAAACATCAAAGAAGTGCACTATGAAAGGAATAGATGAAGAATGAGTGGGCATGCAAAGTGAACATGCAATAATGCTTCATAAAAGATCAAAGTCAGAACCAAATATCATCTATAAATGTCTTATAATGCATATGAGTAATGATACAAGTTATAGATGCAATGATGTAAGTAAGAGAAATAAGATGAAGAAGAGATAAGAAAGAAGAAACAATTTCCAATTAGATGCACAAAGTGACATATTAGAGATGCATAACATGTGAAATGATTAATGAGTGCATATGGGCAGTGGCATACTATTGATGAGATGCAAATATAATGAGGAAAATGTCATACAAAATGCACACATGAAACATGTAGAGCATAAGAGGAGATAAGAGAAGAAATCATGTCAAACTTTCAAGTTATAATCCCTAAATTCATTCCAAATGCAAATAGAAGTCCAAGTAACCTATAATGAAACAAAGATGACCTATAATATCATACAAATGACATATAAAAGATGCACAAACAATCACAAAAGGGTGGCATAAATACCTCATCAAAACTTGTTAACATGAAGTAGAATAAAGTGCACACAAGTAACCCCAATCACAAGGCATCAACCAAATATCAAAGCACATGAGAAAATTATGGAATTAGGTCATATACATCACTGACCAGAAGCAAAACATGCCACAAAACCTCATAGCAAAACTCAAAATAAAAATGCCTCAAAAGGCCTCATGAAAGCACATGGAAACACACCACAAAAACACTTAAAGATACACATCCAAACACATGATAGAATGACTTTAAAAATCAAATGAAAATTGGGTTGGATTCTTTAATGTGTTATCTAACCAATACAAAAAGAATGGATACAAAATATTGTGTGAGATGAGAGAAACAAAATGTGCAAGCTCAAGTGTCAAAGAAATGTTCAAATGAAAAAGTAATTAAAAGAAAATTATGGAATTATGTGCAAAAATTCATAAAACCAGAATTAAAAATGGTAGAAAATTATCTAAATGTGTCAAGATGTCACATGAATTTATTTAGAATTTTTCAATGTGTTTTGGTATTTTTAAAAATAGAAAATGTAAACAATATGGAAAAAGAAATTAAAAATGAAATGAAATGAAATAGGAATGGGGGTGCAGCTAAAGTAATTATCACGTTGAAAATAATTGGGTCTACAATGTAGGGTGTGTGAAAAGTAATATGTGACCCAATCCAAATATGCGCGTTTGTGTGTGATAGAGTGTATGTGCAGTCAACATGATTAATCAATCACAACCATTAGATCAAACAGTCAACCCTCATCAAGAAAATTAAGACAATCAAAAGGATGAGAACGCGTGTACATGTTAACCACCAAACACCCACACACACGCAAGCATCAGAAGCAAAAAAAATGAAGCACGTGAGAGACCACACATTCATTAATGTGTTCGTAAAATAAAGAACGTTGGATCAGTCAATGTAAGATCATCAAGGAAAGTAAAGGAATCTAACAATCCACAATGTAAGCACACCAAAGCAATCATGCACGCATACACACAAGATCAATCTGAAGTCAAAATAGAGCACATGCAAGTCACATGGCTTTTTAATGCACTGGCAAGTTAATAACCGTTGGATGAGATGGATCGGACGACCACGATATAAAGCTGAGAAACCCTAACTGTGCACCCTCACCGGCCGGAGAAGGACCTCCGGTCATCTTCTCCGGCCACTCTCCGGCAATTGTAAATGCTACATGATTCTAGAAATCAACAAACCATATACCATTCGAAAGAGGAAGTTACAAGGATCACGAATCTAGGCTCGGTTTTCACATATCACATACACATAATGAGAATCGAACACAAGAAGTTAGCCCTAATTTTTCAACTATGCTCCTAATGAGCCTATCAACTAGCCAGGACTCACACTGCTTTTATTAAGCCACAATCAACATAAAAACAAGCTCAAATCACATGAATTCGTGCAAGCCAAGTTAGAGAAATGTGCACCTAAAACTGTGAAGAAACTTGGATCCAAAGAAAACCAGAGAGAAATAATTAACCTTGAGCTTTCTAGGAGCAAAATAAATGCTCTGGATCCTTAGATCTTGAAGAAGATAGGTGGAGATTTTAAAATGTAATGCAGCTGCACTTGGAGGATTGTTGTTGATTCAGTGTATTCTTGATCCAGAAATACCAAACAATGATGATGATTGATAAAGATGAGTGATGGAAGTGATGAATTCGTGTGAGATCAGAGAGAGAGAATAGAGAGAATTTTGAGAGAAAGAGTGAGAATGATTTGAAGTGAGAGTGAAAATGAAGTGTTGTTTTTCAATTCTGAGTGAGTTTTGATTTATATATGGTGAGGTTAGGAGCTTAACTCATGGTTAAGTGAGTTGGTGAGTGAGGTTAAATGAGTTCACCCTAACTAACTGAGTTAAGTTGGTTAGGGGCGAATTAGGGAGGTTTGCTATGGTGTGGAGTGTTTATGACAGCTTATGGTGATGCTAGAAATGAATGGTGATGATAGTTTTACTGATGTAGCAGCATGCTTGCAAGACAAGTTTTCTGTTTTTCCTCTTTAGTGTATGGCAAGGCATGTATAGCATGGTAAGTACATAGTGTGTAGGAGAATGTTGGTTCAAATGTAGTAAAGCAGCTGGTATGAAGTGTTTGTATGCGTGTGAATAAGCCAAACAACAACAACAATGTCATGACATCATCCTCTTTTTAGCAGCACCATGTTCAATGGAAATGTGGGAGTTTGAGGAGGAATTTCTCTATGTATAAGGCATGATATCATGAGTTCTAAGTGTCATTGGAAAGAGGAAATATGATAGAACATGATTGGTGTTGGAAATTGGATTGAATAGAGCCTGAAGGATGATCAAAAACAACTCCAAACATCAACGTTCAAATCTGATATCATGGGTGTGTGACTTGGTAGGCTGGCATGGCAACATGACTTGGAAAATTCAGCATGAACACATCAACTTTGGCCCACTATAACTCCATCATAGCTTGCTCAAATGGAAAAATGTCCAACATCAAAGTTGAAGAGGACATTGAGATGAACAACTTTGATGTTCAACATTTCTTCATTTGGAGCTTCCATCATTGAAAAAATTAGCTTGACATTTTGCCCACCATGTGTTTGACAAAATTATGGCCTATGGGCCTGCGCTTGCCTCGCCATGACTTGGTTTTTGACCTAGTTTTGTCGAACTTTGATTGATCATAACTCCCTCAATTTTGATCCAATGGAAGAGTTCTTTATATGGATTTGAAGATTGGAATGTGATCTTCAATTGGCTCAACTTAGGCCTGAAGTTTGGAGCTTGCCTCTTGAAGAAAGAAAGCCTTGAAGTGAGGTGCAAGATGATGCAAAAGTTTCCATTTTTAGAAACCCTAATTTCCAAATTTGGTAACTTTATATAACTCTTGATTTTTCATGATTCCTCCATCATTTCTTGATCAAATATTTTCCAATGAACATATGTAACTTGAATTTCATGAATTTGACCTTGAAAAGTCAGGAGTTGACTTTTTCCTCTGTACAGTTGACTTTTTCCCCAAATTGCCTGATTCTCAATCAATTGACCAATTGAACCTCTTTTGAAATGAATCAATGGGCAATCTTCCATCCCTAAACCTTTGATGGACATGTAAAATACCATGAGATCAAGTCTTGCCCAAGAAATCAGAAATAAACTGATTTCATGGCAAACCCTAGTTTTAAACCCTCAGTCTAGGAGAAAATAGCACATCCTCCAAATCCAAATTCCTCTGAATATTGTGTATATCTTGTCTAACAAAGATGAGATATGACATTTGGAGATGATAAAAGCTCAAAGATATTGCCCATTGGGGCATTCTACTCAAGAATTCTAAAACCCTAGTATTGCACTAAGTAGGAAGATGTGATTCTATTGCTTTCTCTTGTCAAGCTTGATCATATGATGAGGTGAGGACCCAATTAAGACCTCTTGAGGCTCAAGGCTCCTTGGATTTGACTTAGACACACTGATCCCATGCCAAAGAACCAATGAAATAAAAATGATGATTATGCCAAAATGCAATGCAGCATAAGCCAGTAAAAGCTAAAAGCAAGAGTGCAAATTTTGAGGTGCTACACTTACCGCAATGGTTAGAATTGGGTGCTAGTTTCTAACTTATTATTTATCCTATGAAGCTGGAAAGGAAAGGGAAGCTATCTAAAACTAACCTTGCATGCAAATGTTTTCTTTAACAAATGCTAAGAGATTGGGGGGTCGGGGCCAGGTTATACAAAGGGAAGTTGTCAACACCCAGTGTATATATGGATATCCATAGACTTTTTATTGCTTGTTTCTCTGTTGATTTAAAATGTTCTCTGGTGTTTATTTACTGTGGTTTTGGAAAGTTTCTCCTTTGGGAGTGTTGAGTGAGGGTTTTTGTTGTTTTTGGGTTTTCGGTTGTTTTCAGGTTTAAACCCCAAGATTGAAGCTAGATGAGTATTTTTGTCTTGTTCAAAGCCCAAGATTGAAGCTAAAGGGGTGACTAAGAGAGAATTTGTCATCTCTAAAGGGAGAATATCCCACCTATTCATCATAAAATGTTGGGTAATTGATTATAAAGGAGAATTACTTTAACTGGGATATGAGAATCCAGCAATGCCATAATTTCCTTTATAAGGGCGATGTCATGAAGAAAGAAACTTTAACTCAGTATTGAGCAATGCCATTTTTCTTTATGAATCTTTCATGCTAAGAGAGGGACATTGGCTTGGATGTAAATAATCCAGAGGCTTACCACTTATAGCAATAAGATGAAATAAGAGATTTACCAGGATAAAAGAGGGACTGCAACTTGGATTTTTGAACCAAAAAGTGTGCCACTTACAACAATTATCTGGGAAAAAGGTTTTGGTTGTCTGTTTTGATATGTGATGTACAAAGAAATGTCTTCTTACAGAGTGGAATCTTGATTTCCTCTGAGGGGATGTTGATTTTTGTGTGCCTTGATCAAAGCCCAAGGTTGAAGCTAAAAGGTTGACTCTACTAGGGAAGTTTTATATCTGTCTTGTACATAGCCCAAGATTGAGGCTGAAAAGAGATTGACTCCACTGGGGAGAGGTTTTATCTGTCTTGTACAAAGCCCAAGATTGAGGCTGAAAAGAGATTGACTCCACTGGGGAGGTTTTATCTGTCTTTTACAAAGCCCAAGATTAAGGCTGACTCTACTGAGGAAAATAATTATATAAAGCCTAAGAGGATGCTGGTTGGGAAATTCTTATATGAAGCCTAAGAGGAGAATGGCTTCTGCTGAGGATTGTTTAAATCCATGAGCAAGTCCAATATGTATTGGGGAATCCAAAAGGGGTATCAACTCTTACTAGGGATTGAAGAAGAGTTGAAATATCAGATGCCATGAGGTTCTGATTCTGTTAGGGTTTTATTGATGGTAAATTGACCCTGGCAGGGGATTTTTAAAGTGAATGTTTAAAGATTGAGTTTGAAAACCTATGGAGGTTTTAAACTCTGCTGGAGAATGATGAAATTTTTAGGGTTTTTTTCCTGTGCTTTTAGGAAACTTGAGGGTTTCTTGGGAAATCTAGGAGGGGATGATACTTTCCAAGTCTACTTGAATGAAGAGATTGGCTCTTAACTGGAGAATAATCTTTGTATGATGCCCAAGAGAAGGCTGAGACTGTCAAAGTCTCTTATGAAGTGGTAGGTTATGGCTGTAGAGAGAGATCTTTGTATGATGCCCAAGAGGAGATTGTTGGTTTAAGTGATGAAGATCAACACTTGAATAGTCTGATGTTTTGGAATTCTTGACTCTTCTAAGGATTGAACTAGTGAAGATGACTAATTTATGTCCTATACCGGTAGGAGGCCTTTGGGTCCTTGTACTAAGCCCAAGAGGAGGCTGAGGAACTTCTAAGAAGCTTGAGGGTCCTTGTATTAAGCCCAAGAGGAGGTTGGGGATGCTTTTAGGAAGCCTGTGGGTCCAAACCTAGGAAAAGTTCAAGAAAGGTTTCACCGGGAATTAATCCTTTCTTTACAGAACAATTCTAGGGTTTGAAGAAATTCAAAAGAGGTTTCACCGGGAATTAGTCCTCTTTGGGGAATTGAATTTCTTGTACACATATATTTCTAAGTTTGGACAATCTTGAGAAAAGTTTTACCGAGAATAATGTATTTCTCTGTTCCATATTGTATAAGCCCAAGAGGAGGCAAGACTGTATCTGGAATTTCCTATGGGGAACTAGTTTTGACTATATTGAAAGTGTAACCTCTGGTTTGACCTAAATGTAGACCTAACTGTCGGGGAAAACTCTAAGCAAGTATGTACAAGCATATATATATATATATATATATATATATATAGGGTTCATATCCTATGAGAATGTCATTTTTATGTGAGAAAATGAGAATAAATATGATCCATTAGATTTTAAAATAAATGGTTGAGATTATGTGTGGTTTTTTTCTCTCTCTCCTCCATTATTAAAATAAATGATGGAGGAGAGAGAAAAAAAACAATGACACATAATCTCCACCATTTATTTTAAAATTTAACGGTTCAGATTCATTCTCATGTTCTCGCATAAAAATGGCATTCTCATATGATACGTTTCCTATATATATATATAAACAAGTATGTATTGAAGAGATAGTGGGACTTACAGTCTGATGAAAGCCCAAGCATATTAACTACAGCTGTATGGTTAGGTTTTCAAGAAATTGAAGACAGTTTTGATAAAAAATTGAATTTGAATTTGAATCAAAAAAAGAAAGTTGTTTTAAAAGGAAGTTTGGGGCTTATACTCAAGTAGAGGCCTAGATGATCTCTTTTGAAAAGGCGACGATCACGTCGTAGTTTTGAAAACCATAGAGGGACTTATACAATGACTGAGGCCTAAAATTATTGTATTTACAGAGAGGATGGGTCTTACACTCTATTAGAGGCCCAAAAAGTATTTTTATACAAGAGTTGGGGCTTATAACTCAAAGAGATGCTCAGATGAAAAACAACGATCGCACCGTTTATTTTGAAAATTGCGTATCGGGACTTATACAATGACTGAGGCCCAAATTATTTATTTTCAAAAGAGGTGGGTCTTACACTCCATTAGAGGCCCAAAAATGTTTGACAAGAATAAAAATGGGGCTTACAACTCAGGGAGAGGCCCAGATGAAAATGTTTTGAAAACGGCGATCGCACCGAGATTTTTAAAATCGTATCGGGACTTAAACAATGACTGAGGCCCAAAATTATTTATGTACAAAGGGATGGGACTTACACTCTACAAAGAGGCCCAAAAAGTATTTGAAAAGTGTTTGAAAAATTAAAATTAAGAGAAACCCTAATTTTAACTAAAAAATATAATTTTTTAAAGGAAATTAAATATAAAATGATACAAAATATCAAATATATTCAAAAAAAAGTTGTCAACTTTAAAAAATATGTTGAAAAATCATGTTTAATCACATGAAAGCTTGAAATCCAATTGGTTTTGAAAAATCAAGGTGAGAATTTCATTTAAAAATAAATTAAATTAAATTAAATTAAAAAATCAAACTATATTAAATAAATAATATAAATGTAATTTTTTGTAGAATAAAATAATTTAACATTTTTGTGACTTTTTAAAAAAAGAACCAATAAAAAATGATAAAAAATGAGAGAGAAATTAATTTTTGAAATCAATTAATAAAACATCAAAAATTCAAACATTCAAATATTTAAAAAATGGCGCCAAGCACACATGTTCTTGTTCGCGCGCGTTCTTCTTCCTCAGATTTGTAAAACCTCTCATATCACTCTGATTACTCAATGGTTTTGACTTTTGTAAATATGAAACTTGCTCGTTTTTTAACCAGGATTTCAATGATACCAATTAATTGCATTTATATTAAGTGTGGAGTGAGAAGTCATATGATGAACTCAAGAACCCTAATTTCTGCAAGAACACTATGAAATCCTATACACGATTCATACATAGCAATTGATTGAGGGGAATCACTCTACATAAATGCAGAAATATGTTTGTAACTTGAAAACACATTTATGATGCATGGATTATACAGTTTGAGAGTGTCAGGCTTACCTCTGCAAGAGGAAATCGAATCCTCAGTTGTAGGTGTTACAGATGTTGTGTAATGATCTGGACAGCTTCAATGGACCTCAATTAATGTGTTTGAAAGCTTGGAATTGTTTGAAACAGCCTGGAACTTATTGTGGCACCTCAACTGCAAATAGGCCAAAAAGCTTGAGCAAATGGGAGGTGACTTTGTGATTATGATGTTCCAGATGAGTTTTAAGGTTATGGATCACTTATATATGATATATATGAGATGTTGGCATGATTGGTTTTGATTTAATTGCTCTCAAATTGAAAATTCGATAGAGACTTGAAAGAGAAGCAAAAATCTGGTTTTTTAGTGGGATTTGGAGGAAAGCATGTATTGTTATGCTTTGGTGTACTTGAATTGATCAGAAAGAAGCTCTATTTATATTAGAGCAAGTTTGTTTTGGGAGTAATAGTGATTGGAGGCTGGATCACTCCAATATCTATTGAACTTTGTCTTGTTGCCAAAGTCTCCTCTAGCCATTGACTTGGGTCAATCTTGCAGGCCTATGGTCCTCTGCTGCTTGAGTTTATCTTGACTCATTTGGTTGATCATGGACTGATACATGCCAGCTCTATGCATCCTTTAAATGCCTCATGACAAAATTGGAGTTTTTGGATTTTGAACTTTCAATGTCACATGCCAAATGATGAGGTTTTTGACTTGCAAGGCTCTATGGTGTTGTAGCTCTTCAGAGATCATGTTCATTGCACTTTAGAAACTTGTCTTGTATGGTGACAAGGTTTGCCAAGTCATGGAAATGACAAAATCGTGTGGCATGTACAAGACTGCCTTGTAAAACCAATCTTGGAGGTATCATGTTTCCATGCTCATAACTCCCTACTCAAGTTGAATTAGGATGAGTTCTGGTACTCTTTGGAAAGCTTTTATATCCTACTTTAACTTTAATGTCCAACATTGTTCTTGAATCAATTTGTATCACGGTGAAAAATGGCTTCAAATTTGGTGAAAATCCAAGACATCTTATGTCCAAAATTTTCACTAAGTGTTGGAAAAAATGGTAATTTTCATGTTTTTGTGATTTTGATCAATCCATAACCCAAAATCCATGAGGATTTGAAATCTGATGTAGTTGACAATTTTTAAGTATGTAATGAGAGCTTTCATTTGCGCTTTGGATGGGAGAAAAAGGCCTTGTGGTTTAGGAGTCATGACCTTGCAAAGTTGGTACCAAATCACTTTTCTTCCATAACTTAGAAAATTTTAAGTTTCTCAAGGTTGCCCCTTTTTCAAGTAACCTTACTTTTCTTGATTTTTCTTAATGGATGATGATTCAAACCATGAATTAACATTTTTTTTTACTTAGGGAAGCCTTGTTTGTCAAGAAATTCAAAAAGTCAAACTTAGTTTTTGGCACAGTTGACTTTTTGTCAGATGAATTCCAAAATGTGTGATCCTCTATGAAATCAAGTCCTTAGCCTAATTCAAACCTAATGGATGGGTTCCATAGGTGTTTTAGAATGTCTTGTATGATGTCCCAAGGTTTGGGAACATGTCTTAGTCAAAAGTCAAAGGTACAGTTGACTTTTCATCAAGAAACCCTAATTGGCCCAGATGAATTTGAATATTTGTACTGCTTGTGAACCAAGTTCTTTAAATCAATCCAATCTTATAACTGGATCAATATGATGTATTGGAGGTCTTAAAAACACTTCTTGGGGTCTTGGCTCATGTCTTGCTACAAAAGTCAACTTAGGGGTGAATTAGGTCAAGAAACCCTAATTCCTGATTTTTGATGAATGCATCCCCTGAGGTTATTTTGACTCTATGATTGGGTCCATGAGTTCCCTTTGAGCTTCTTGAGTCATGTTTTGAAGTATTGACTCATACCTAGATGAAATTTTTCATCTGGAGGCCTGGGTTGACCAAAACCCTAATTTGGTGACACTGGCGATCTTGAGGGTTGATCCACTTGGAATGTTGCAACCTTGTGCTTGATTCTTGATGGGGAGACCTCTTGATCCTTCATGGGTGTTTGAGAGGCTAGACAAGTTGAAGATCATGTCCATTCTTGATTGATCATTTGTATGAGTACTTTGAGAGGGCCAAAACCCTAATCCTTGGTTGAGGTGAATGCTCAACAATCCTTGAGAAGATTGATGAGGTATGATGGTACATCCATATTGTGGTGATGGTTTGCACAATGATAGGAAATCTTGTGGTCAAAATTTGGGGTATGACAGTTGTCATCCCCAGTAAGTGGTTACTCATGGTGCGGACTTTATCCCTGTTTGCTTTCGTTTTTGTCTGCATTTTGCATTTATCATTCCATCATTTTCATCATGCTAGAGTTCATGGCATGTCAGCATATTAGTTTGGTTTTCTTTTGTCCATGGCATAGCATGTCATTGCATCTAAGGGCAAAATTTTCGGTTATCTATATTTAAATACCTTTTACCATGATTTCATGAAGATTTTCATCACTCATGTCATCCGGTGAAGATATTTAAATAGGGCCAACTGTCATACCCCAAATTTTACCCTTAGATTCTTTGATCTCTTGCATATCATTTAGGTCAATCATATTGCATAACTAACCAAATCATCAGCTTTTGTTTTGTTTCACTTGTGAATCAGGGTTTGCTTCAAGGATTGGTAAATCAGGATTTTGAATCTCATCATGTCATTGTTCATAAGTGTGCTCCCAAGGCATGAATACTAGGGTTCCTCGCCCTTTGTGTTTAAGATTAACAAGTGTCGTTCAGTCGAGTTTCTTCTAAGGCTATCAGGTTAAGGGTATGTGTGAGCAATTTGGTTCATTTCAAGTGGGTGGGACTTAATTTTTGGTCAACCAACTTGGAGTTGATTCATTTACAAGTCACCTATATCATGGGTTGTTCTGAATGCAAGAATGTGATTAAATTCAAATGCTCTGTGATTTTGGATCATCAAAGACCAGTTTCATTTCCAATTAAGGTCTGGTGCAGTGTATTGGGGCTCATAGTTCAAGCTAGGGTTCCCTGATCTTAAGACATTTTTTATCTGATCCCTAATAAAGACTCTGATTCATCAATGTCCAAATGGCTGAATTAATTCAAAGTTGTGGTCGTATTCAAGTGAGATTTCAAACAGACTATTCAGCTCAAAGTCATTGCAAGTTGGTTTCTTTTTCACTTAAGATTGATTTTAATAAAGGATATGAAGAAGTGGAAATTAATTAATTGTGATTCCTGAATTCAAATCAAGAGAAGCATTGAACATGAAAATTCAAGTTGCAATTATTTATTCCATCATGGTTTATTCAAACTCAAGAAATAATTCCAAAGAATAATTCATTGAATTAGAGCTTTGGTTCACTCAATTTATGGTGGATTCTTTCATTCATCAAGGATAAATTCAAGGTGCTATTCATTGCAAGTGAGGATTCAAGTTTGCTCTTAATTCATCGTTTCTTACATGGCAAGTTCGATTTTAAAGGCAGGTTCATTAAGTCAATCACAATTACAACAAGATATAAACTGCCCAAAAGTCCAAGTGTCCATTATTCAAAGGTTCACATAAAGCCCATTCTACTTTTTTTATCTTATAAAAATACAAAAAAAAAGTGAAAAGGAACAATCCAAACTAATTTGATCATACAGCAACTCCACACAACCTGCACTCATGCTAATCACAGCAAGACTAGCCAAATCGTACAATCCTTCCTACACTTTTGACTATAACCTACATCATCAATACAAGCAAGAACCTGCAAAATCCTTTCACTAAAGTAGAACCTGCTACAAACACAGAACAACTACAATTCGCACCAAAACCTTGAAACAAAACCAAAATCCTGCTACTTTGCTATAAACCATCTGCCTAAACCAAGCATGCGATTCTGCAGAGAAAATAACTTCTCCACAACAGCAGAGTCCCTGCATCATAAAATAACAAAAATCCTGCATTATTGAAGTGGACCTCACAAGAACAACAGGACACCAGCAGACCAATTCAAAAGGAGAGTTTTCAACAATTGATAAAAAGAGAGAACAGGGGAGGAGGGGATTGATCGGTAGAAGAATAAAAAGATTCAAAACTCAGAAAAGAATTTTGGAAATACACAGCAGAAAGTTTAAAACACAAACGCACTTTTACCCTCGGTTCACTCTTTCGTCACAGGTGATCGAACTCCAAACACATTTTCCCTTTGAATCTCTTCTCTTTCCATCCTCCATTCACAAACTTGGGTCATCCTACAAATCACCAAGAGACTCTTCCATCTTCTCCCTCCACAAACAGTTTCAGTATTGCAGAAGAACGGGAAGGCGAGAGGAAATTAAAGTGAATCAACACTCATACCTTTTTCTTCGTCAGTAAACTCTCTCGTTTCAAATGTTTAGAATCTGACTTTGAATTTTGACGGTTGTTCAAGGATGTGTGGTGTTTTGCTCCTTGTATTTCGATTTTTGTTTGCGCCTTCATGATTGATGCTTCTGTTCCTTTTGTGATCGTCTTGTTATGTTCCTCTCTTTCTCGTTTTGATGCGAGACGGGTGACTATGCATGTGTGTTTTGTTCCTCTTCAATTGGAAGAAGATGATTTCCTATTGCCCTATTTGGTTTTGACTCAGAGGATGTTCGTTGAAAAGAAAAAGCAAGGTTGTTCAAGCTATTGGAAGCTGATTTAATTTTTAGGTCTTCTTTTGGGCCGACCCTTGGAGCCCATTCTTGTTCTTTTTCTTTTGCCTCATCACTGCTTATATGTTATGGAGGGATGAATGGGACGCAAGGCCCATAATGATTCTATCCATTTATTTTGTTTTTTTCATTATTATTATTATTATTTACTTTAAAGTTTGTTTTTTGATGTTATAATTTATTTTAATTAGTTTTAAGTAGATTTTAGTTAATTAGTCTTTAATTAGAATTATTTATTTAGTTTTTAAATTAAATTTGGTTTTTCTTAATTTAATTAGATTTAGTTTTTTTAAGTTTTAAATTATAAATTTTGTTTAGTTAGAATTTTAATTTAATTAGAATTTAATCAACTAGTTTTTAAGTTAATTAGTTTAATTTGTTAACTAGCTTTTTAATTGAATTTTAGTTTAATTAGAATTTGATTTAATTAGATTTTATTTAATTCTTAGACTAATCTTGACCGTCCTCGTTTTCGTTTCAATTAATTCTTGATGTTTAATGTTGACTTTAATTCTTGATGCATTTGGCTGTGATTAATCCCCGATCTTTGATGCCTATTCTCTTGTGGCTTTTGGAACTTTTAGGATTTGTCTGTTTATTTCAGTCCAAAGGAAAGGATTCCTTCTGTTGACTGTCATGTCATAGCTTAGCCTAGCTTGCTAGTTTACCTTCCCGTTGATCCTAGCCTTAAGATTAGAGTCGCCGCACTCTTTGTATGTGTTCTACCATGGACACTTCTTTCCCTATGTATCCTAGCCTTAGGATTAGAGACGTCGTACTCTATGTGAGTGTCCTGCCATGAACATTTCCTTTCCCGTTTAACCTAGCCTTAGGTTTGGAGTCGCCGCACTCCATGTAGGTGTCTCGCCATAGACACTTACTTTTCCCTTGGATCCTTGACCACAGTCAAGATTTCCTCACCCCTATTGAGGGGAACTACGAATGCTCTGATTTCATTCCCGTCAGGATACGTAGGCACGAGATGCGATGTCTTGGCGAGCATACTTAGTGTATATACCCTAGGTCTTTACCTTATCACCTTTCCCTTAGCAAGCAAACATTAACATAACACAAATATTAACAAGAGGTTCCTGTAGAGTATTACATATACTTAGGGTGCTAACACCTTCCCTAGGTATAACCAACCCCCGAACCTTAGATCTCTTAGTTGTGTTCCTACATCGCGCACTTAGGGTTTTTTCGATCTTTACCATTTCCTTTGGATAAATCAAAGCTCGGTGGTGAACTTCATGATTTATGATTCAAGTTAATTAATAGCTTGATATCCGATTCTCACCGCAACAA
This sequence comes from Lathyrus tuberosus, assembly GCA_022829125.1. Classification (NCBI taxonomy): domain Eukaryota; kingdom Viridiplantae; phylum Streptophyta; class Magnoliopsida; order Fabales; family Fabaceae; genus Lathyrus; species Lathyrus tuberosus. Next base: position 360,258 of record JALAZF010000449.1, on the reverse strand, counting down.
GTCATAATGAACACTAGGAAAGTATGAGAAACCTAGCCATATTATAGTCATGAATGATTGGTGATTAATGAATTATCATGTTGTCTTAAATTTCTAAAAACCTAGAAATTTCTAGATTATGGGAAAAATTCATGATATAACCTAGGTTTAAACAGTGTAAATCAATCCATGTAACAAGTTCATAGGTGGATAGAAACATCATGGCTGAAAATTCATATGCATCATTGTGTTAGATGCCAAATTTCCAATGTCTATTATGTTTAAGACTAATGCATATGGCACAAAAAAGATCAATCAAAAGGCAATCTGCAAAGATAAAGACATCTAGGTCTCATGTAGTATTTGATATTAATATGTTTAAGATATCTAAGCACGAATTATTTTTATGCTCAATTGGAGAGTCATTCATTGATAATGAAATGAAAGGTGAATATGTCCAATTAAGGAGATTTTTATAGTTTTGTGCCAGAACTTGAAAGTAGTGGTTATGGTATACTGGCGCAACCCCATGCGCTCATTAACTTGAATGTCTTAAGGAAGTTTTTCCTAAATGCCAAACCAGTAAAAGACGATCCACTAAGCATACTTTCTTGGGTCATAGGTCGGTTATACTCTTTTGACATGGAGGCTATCAACGAATACCTAGGAAACCCATACCAAGTCGACCCTGAAGAGTTAGATCCTTTTGCTCAGCAAGTGAAAGAAAAAACTAGGATTATGAGGAGATTGATGTAGACCTTTGCACTGATGTTTCAAGAGGGCCAACTTCACTACCGAGGCCCAAATGTGGATGACTTTTATCCTACACAACATCATGCCAAAAATCCACACCTCCTCAACCATCCTACACAAAACCCAACTAATATTGTTTATCATCACCTACCAAGGAATAAATATTGAAAGGATCATATTATATAAGATTTGAGACATTATTTACTCAGGAGAAAAATCTCCTATAACCTTCCCTGAATTGATTATAGGCTTATGCAGAAAATATCTAGTGGAAATACCAACCCATTGCCATCTTCTCATCATTACAAGCTTAGATGAAAATGTTGTCCGTATGTATTACAGAACAAAATGGCCAATCCAAAGAGCATCCCAGCCACCAACTCTATCCACCATAGCACCTCAAGGGCAACATTTTGGCATTCAAAATTTTGATGTCATAGACCCTAACCTACATGCCTATTTTACACACAATTGGAACATTAATGATTCATACCATAAATTCATGCTTTCATTAAACAACTCTATCAATAGGTTACAAAATGCACGTGTATGATCCAACCTCCTAATATCATAGAGTGCCTACTTAGGAGGAATTCATCACTCATATTCAATGGCCTGGGGGAATACCTTTTTATCATGAGGGAATGGGTACTAGTGGGAGTATATAAAGTGGGAATGGAGAATATGAGGGGGAAAGTGGAAAGGAGGAAGAAGAAGTTAGTGAAAAAGAAATGAGTCAAGAAACAGAGAGTAAAAGTGATTGAAGTTGTTGGCCTCTACACTCTAAAAATTGTGATTTTTGTCTGTTTTACTGCTTTAGTTCTTTTTTAATTATTTTATGGAAAAGTATTTTTCTATGTTTCTTGTTGAAAAAAACAAGAGCTTAAGCATGTTGTTCATTTTTTCTAAGCACATGAACATGTTCAATTTCTTGCTAAAACATAACCCATGACTTTTAATGATATTGATGTTTTCTAGATAATTTGAAAGTTTTTTGTGATTGTTCTTAAGTTTTTCCTATGTTATATGTTGAGAATAAAAACAAATCTCAAATGATCCAAGGGTTGTAACAGACATATCCATGTGATTTCATATGATTTAAGCTTATGACAACATCTTAACAAACTGCAAGATTAAATATTTTTCTTTTTAATGCTTCATTCAATTTTTTATTATTATTTGTTTTGGACTGGGTAGGCGCTTCTGCCCACAGTAGGGCAAGGCCTAATCCAGTCCTGCTCTTTGCCAGGCCCAATAGCCAGAAACTAGCCGTTGGGCAGAAACTAACCGTTCGGGACATCCCCCTTACGCGCTTGACTGTTCACGCGACCAACTGTCTCCCTGGATTTCATGGGAGCCGTTGGACTAAGTCAAAGGGTCACGCGCCTGACCCTCCACCTGGCAGTCTCCCATTGGTCGACCAGATATTTCAGCCACATGGGAGACCTTGGCCCCGCGCCGGGGGTTACTTCTATAAATACCCTCTCACTTGAGAGGGGTAGGTATCCAATATTCAATACTTGAAATCTTATCTTTGTACTTGCTCCTTCTCTTTTGCCCAATTACTTACTTCGTCATCGGAGTACCTTGCAAGTACAACCCCCCCTTTCTCTCCTACGAGCATCATCATCTGCCCTACGCGAAGGCCACGATGATCCAGTCTAATCATCTCTGATCAGTGGCGTCGTCTGTGGGAAACAACTTTTTGTCTTTTTGAGTCAAGATTCCCTCTTTTTCACCTAAAGACCAAAGCTCTCTCCAAACTTCATTTGATCATCATGGCCTTCCACTAGAACGATGACATTCGTCAAGAATCTGTCATCGCCGTTATCACTGATAGCGTCGATCACCTCGTCTCCGGAGCTGCCTTCCCGGAGACAGATCATCAGGACGGAAAGACCGCCTCTCCTACCCTCAATGGCGTAAAGTCGTGCGCACAAGCTATCGGTCCCATTTTTTAGCCTATACATGTCCCTCAAAACGCGGACCCAAGCTTTGCTGCCCTAATCACCTGCCTCAACAGGTCTAGCTTTCTGGTCTTCCAGCAGGGCGAAAAGATCAGCATGCTCGAACACGCCCTCTAGGAGCAGCGTCCCTCGCAAAGGTCCGGCAACCCTTCTCCGCGGCCATGGTCTCCTCCTCCTCAGAAGCGCAGACGAAACAGGTCCAAGAGTCTCTCTCCTAGCTGGAGACGCTCAAGATCAGAGGAACCTGACTCGAAACTCGCCAAATAACGACACCGATCTCCCTTACGGAGATCCAGACGTTCTCCCACTCCGAAGAGGAACAGACCTTCGAGGAACCATCACGATCATCGCAGGTCACGTAGACACTCTTCCCAAAGCAGCAGGAGCCGCGGGCATAGCGACTCCCCCTGTCGGTCACCTAGCACAAGCAGTGACGACGATGTCCATGGGCCAATATCTAAGAAGATCATGGACATGCGCATTCCTCACGGATTGGAGAAGCCACCTCCCCTGGCCACTTACGACGGGACCACCGACCCAGGGAAGCATATAGAAAGCATCAAATCCATGCTCCACTATCATAACGTGGGGCTATTAAATGCAGGATATTCCCCATCACTCTTAGGAAGGGGGCCATAGCCTGGTTCAAGCGGCTTCCCCGGGGTTCGGTCACGTCCTGGAAGGATCTAAAGAACCATTTTACCTCCTCCCGACGACATCCCAAGCTGGAGGCCACGCTGGAAGCCATTATGCAGGGCAAGGATGAGCCCTTGCGTGCATATATCGAGTGTTTCAACAAGGAGGCTATTGAGGTCCGCACCACGGACTATATGAAGAAGTATCTCCTCGAAAAGGGATTGAAGCCAAAGAGTGAATTACACAAGGCGGTGGGCATAGAGCCTCCTCGCACCTTGGCAGAGTTACTCCGCAAAGCTCAATCGTATATCCAATACGAGGAGAAAGAGGCGGCGTACAAAGCCCGGGACTCTGGGGATCACGAGAGTTCCCGGGCACCAAAGAAAGACGAATCAGAGGCCCCCAGGCGTGATAAAGAGAGATGATGAGATGATCGTCCTCGTGAAGGCAAGACACCCGTTGGTCGTTTTACAGAGTATACCCTGTTGACGGCTCCCCGCGAGTGCATTCTCTCCGAATGCATCAACGCGGAGTTCAAGCAGGGAGGTGTTCGGTTCCCCAAACCAACGTCGTCTAAGGGCAACAGGGACAAAAGTAAATACTGCCGCTTCCACCGCAGCCACGACCACGTAACCGAGGACTGCGTGCACTTGAAAGACGCCATCGAAATCCTCATCAAGGAGGGTCACCTAAAGCAATATACGAAGAAGGGTGAATCCTCTCGACGAGAGACTTCAGAGACCAAGAAGGAAGCAGAGTCTACGCCGTCCAGTCCTCCTCCTCAGGTCGCTATGTACATCACACGGCCAGAGGACTTCATTATCCCCAACCATATTGAGGATCCTCCTAAGATATCCACGCACAGCACCTGGGAGACCTTCCCGACGGCCATGGTTATCTCTTGTGGAGGATACAACGAGCTCACGGTGGGGTCGGTCAAGAGAAAATTTGACCAGCTCATCGACTGCAGTCCCGACCAGCTATCCACACTCGAGAAGGTTCGGGGGCGTTCCCTGCCGATCACGTTCTACCATGAGGAGCTGCTTGGGGGCTCCCCAAACTCGCACATTCTGGTGCTCATCAGAGCGAGACTTGCCAACACCGATGTCCGGCGGATCCTGGTCGACCAGGGCAGCTTCGTGGACATCATGTACACCGGGTTATTCAGAGCTTTGAAGCTGGACCAGAAGAACCTGTCGCCGTACGTAGGATCCGATCTGCAAGGATTCAACGGGGCGACTGCCAGACCCTGGGGGTATGTGGAGCTTCCAGTCATGTTCAGGGAAGAGGAGGCGTCGAAGTCAGTCAAGACCCAGTTCCTGGTCATTGATTACTCGTCACTGTACCAATGCATCATTGGCAGGCCAACCTTAGCGGAGCTGATCGCCGTTCATTCAACCATTCATCTCAAGATGAAATACTATACGGAGAAGGGCCACGTTGCAACACTGCACGGGGATATCGAAGCCGCGAGGAGGTGCTTTGAAGCAGTTACCCGGGGACAAAGCTCGATCAGCGCAGCATCCAAGGCCACTAAGCGGGCAAGGGAGAAAGACCACCCCAGCAAAGAAAGCTAGCCTAATAAGAAGTCGACTCTCCCTGTACACATCATCGACCTCGACAGGTGGATGTTAGAAGAAGTCGAGGACTGTAGTGAAGGCACATTGGCACTGACAGGCAATTCCTCTGCAACGACCCTTATGCGCCCTGTCCCAGTCGAAGAGTTCGAGATCATCAACTTCGGAGCTAACCCGAGCAGAGGAATGAAGATAAGCGTGGGGCTTCCCAGTGAGGTAAAGCAGCAGTTGAAGATGTGTTTGGAGGACAACGCTGATTTGTTTGTGTGGAGTGTCGCGGACATGCCCGGCCTGGACCCTAAGACCGCATGCCATCAGCTGACCATTGACCCAGCTACTCGAGCCGTCGCACAACGCAGGCGCAAGCAATCCGAGGAGAAGGCACAGGCTGCCGAAAAACTTGTACAAGACCTCTTAGAGGCAAAATTTATCTCGGAGGCCAGGTATACAACTTGGTTGTCTAATATTGTACTTATCAAGAAACATAGTGGAAAATGGCGCATGTGCATTGATTATACTGATCTCAACCGGGCTTGCCTGAAGGATGCTTATCCTCTGCCCAGCATAGATAAGCTTGTAGATAATCCTGCAGGTTTCAAACTCTTGTCCTTCATGGACGCCTATTCGGGATACAACTAAATCCCTATGGCCGAAAAAGACAATAAATATACAGCGTTCATGACTTTGTCGGGGAACTATTACTATAACATAATGCCCTTCAGCCTGAAGAATGCTAGGGCTACGTACCAACGTATGATGAACAAAGTCTTCCGATCAGAAATCGGAGACATGCTCGAAGTTTACATGGACGATAAGATCGTGAAGTCACAAGAGGAATCCGATCACACGACCCACCTACAAAAGGTCTTCGACCAATCAAGGAAATGCAAAATGCGCTTTAACCCAGAGAAATGCACCTTCGGCGTGCGGGCAAGGTAGTTCCTCAGATTTTACCTCACCGAGAGGGGAATAGGGGACAATCCTGACAAGTGTCGGGCATTCACTGAATTTCCCACACCCAGGTCGAAGAAGTCCATACAGTCCCTCAGCGGGATGCTCGCTTCACTTTCTCGCTTCGTGGCCAAGTCTGCCCAAAACGCTTTGCCCTTCTTTAAACTCCTCAGAAAGGAGGCCACATTCGAATGGATGGAGGAATGCGAGCAGGCTCTGACCCACCTCAAGCGAGCCTTGTCCGAACCTCCCGTGCTTTCGCGACCAGAGTGCAGGGAGACGTTGTACTTATATCTCTCCATTACCAACGAAGCCATTAGCGCAGCACTCATCCGTGAAACGACGGACAGGAAAAAACCCATTTACTTCACGAGCAAAGCCTTGCAAGGGCCAGAACTCAGATACGTGCAGATAGAGAAGGTCGCCCTCGCCCTCGCCAACGCTGCGAGAAAGCTCAGGCATTAATTCTTGGCCGACACCATAGTTGTGCATATGGACCAATCCATAAGACAGTTGCTTTGTCAACCAGACATGGCCGGTAGAATGCTCAAATGGTCCTTAGAGCTGTCAAAATTTGACATCCACTACGAGGGCAGGAAAGCCCTCAAGGCATAAGTCCTGGCCGACTTTGTGGCAGAGGTGACACCACCATCATCCCCACCAAGCAGAACGCATAGATGGACCATCTACGTGGACGGGGCATCCAGCCCCACGGGAAGCGGCGCAGGCATCATCCTCGAGAACGAGGAGGGAATCTTAATCGAAGTGTCTTTAGTCCTGTCCTTCCCGACGTCCAACAACCAAGCCGAATACAAAGCCTTCCTCGCAGGACTACGGCTGGCTGAAGACTTGGGCGCCAAGGAGGTAAAGATTTTCACCGATTCCCAGCTCGTGGCGTCTCAAGTTCGAGGAGAGTATCAGGCAAAAAATGACCAGCTGGTCGAATATCTGACGCTGGTGATGGAAAAAATTACCAAGTTTGACGCGTGGGAAGTCTAGCACATCCCTCGCGAACGAAACACGTGGGAAGATGTCCTGTCAAAATTGGCAAGCACCAGAAAGAAAGGTGGTCACAAATTCGTCGCGCAAGAGATACTCGATCGCCCAAGTATCGAGAAGCTGACAGGGCTGCTCGATGTTAATGCCATTAGGGATAGCAGATGCTGGATGACCCTAGTGTACAATTACTTCACCATGGGGGAACTGCCCGAAGACAGCAAGGAGGTCATCCTAACTAAACGAAGAGCCTACTCGTATGTGCTGATCGAAGACAAACTTTATCGGCATCCCCCTCTTGAAATGCGTTGAGGAGGATAAGGTCCCTGAAATCCTCCAAGAAATTCATGAGGGCATTAACGCGCAGCACTTGGGAGGAAGATCTTTGGCACGAAAGGCCCTGCGGGCAGGATATTATTGGCCGAGCATGAAGCGCGAAGCTAAGGAGCACGTCCAAAATGTGACCGATGCCAACGCCATGAAGACATGCACTTGGCACCCCCCTAACGATTTGAAGACTCTGTCCTCACCTTGGCCCTTCGCCTTGTGGGGGATGGATATACTCGGCCCCTTTACAATGGGGTCTTACCAAAACAAATTTTTTATTGTAGTCGTCGATTACTTTACAAAATGGATCAAAGACAAAGCTCTCACCAAGATCACAACCTTCAACATACTTTGTTTCTACAAAAGGAACATCCTTGCGCGATTCGGAGTACCCCAGGCCCTTGTGACCGACAACGGAACCCAGTTCACGGACAGAAAGTTCCAAGACTTCGTCGCCAAACTAGGCACGAAGCAACACTTCACTTCCGTCGAGCACCCCCAGACTAACGGGCAAGCAGAGGCTGCAAACATGGTAATCTTTCGAGGTCTAAAACGAAGGCTAGGCGAAGCCAATAAGAGGTGGGTCTAGGAGCTACACAGCATGCTCTGGGCCTACCGAACAACCCCACACTACACCACCAGGGAAACCCCTTTCTGACTAGCTTACGGAACCATGGCGGTGATACCGGTGGAGTTCAGAGAACCTTTCAGGCGAACGGAAGCTCCTCTTGACGAGGAGATGAACGACGAGGCATTAAGGGAAGAGCTCGATCTGGTCGAAGAAATACGGTCAGGAGCAGCTCTCCGCGAGGCTTCGTTAAAACAAAAAATAACCCTGTGCCACGACGTCAAGGTCATAAAATGCGACTTCCCCATTGGCAGCTTGGTCCTACGCAGAAACCAGAAGGATTCGCGCGAAGGCAAGCTGGCCGAGAACTAGGAAGGACCCTACAGGGTCAAGTCAAAAACAGGCACTGGAGCCTACTACTTTGAAACTCTGGACAGAGAACCATTTGCTCGACCATGGAATGCTAAAAAGCTCAAACAATATTACAATTAGGACCAACCACGAGGTTGGACTAACTGCCGACGAGTTCACCCCCCAACGGGGAGACGGCTCAGCCACGGGACCGTGCACTGGTGCAAGCAGGGTCCTCCACCTTACAACGTCGGCCAGTTTCTGCTCATGGGACGAGCAGACTCTGCGCACAATGGGGATACCTCAATCGAGCTCCGCCGTTACCGCACCATTGAGGCAGGACACCCAGCTCGCGATGGGAGCAGTCCAAACCTATGGGGTTAGTATCTCGATCGAGATACTCGTCCCAGCACCGGCAAAACTACTTCGCCTCCTCGACGAGTCTCCCAAATTGTCTAGCACAACATGAACAAATCGAGTAAAACGTTAATACTTGGCATTTAAACAATAAAAGCATACAAAAATAAATGCAACAAGACATGCCAAACGAGAAATATTTATATAATTCCGGCCACAAGGCCATAATAAGTCATCAGTACAAAAAGGGTTGTGCCCGACAAACTATTACATATCAGAAGGCACGCAGGCCCATAAAATACAAGTAAAACATAATAAAAACTAAACATCATCGCTAGGAATCTCTGGGGGAACCACCTCGTCAGCAGTTGGACGTCGGAGCTAAGGGCTTTCAATTGCTCCAAAGCAGCATTGAAACCAAACTCTGCTGCCCCCAGGTTATCCTAATCAAGAAGACGGATCCTCTCGACCAAGTCTCTCCGCGTCTTCAGGGATTTCTCGTCGTCGGTCTCTTTCGGACCAATCGCCGATGAGCCCTCCAGCTCAGCTATCTTTGCCTTTAGTCGGGCATTATCCTCGTTCACTTTGGCTACCTGCCCCTGCATCTGAGTGACCTCTTTCTGAAGCTCGATTTTGGCCTCTAAGTTGCCCTGATGCTTCTTTAGCTCGTTGTAAATCTCCGCATTCTCTAGCTCCAAGTCGTTGATCTTGGCCTTCGCCTTCTTGAGGTCGGAAAGTGGAGCCATCTTTGCATCCCCAAGGGCCAGTGCCGCCTCCAACACCCTGATCACAGCGGCCGCGTCTTGGCAGAGAAGCTTCCTCCGCACCCGAGGATCAGCGGACAAGATGGCTGATGCATCAAGCTCTGGGACGACGATGGAACTCTACCCGTCAAACATTCTTCCCTGAAGATAGCACTGGGGCAGCACAAATTTCCCTCCAACAAAACCACCCAGGCGACCTGACGGCACAGAGCCATCATCGTCTCGTTTCCTCTTATGGGTCGTGTCCGGAGTTAGGGGATGTCGCACCTGCGAAAAACAACCGGCGAGAAACTAGAACAGAAGAGTTGCCACCAAACATTATTTATCCCGACGTAGGGAAAGGAAATGATCGAAGAAACCTAGAAATGGAAAAGACATGGTCATCGCAACCATAGTCCGGGTTCGGGAGTCAGTTACGCGAGGGGAAGGTATTAGCACCCCCACGCGTCCATCTACTCGAAGGGATCCACGCTTGTTGTCTAATCAAAGGGTGAGTTAACCTAAAGTCTATGGCTAAACAAAAACGGGGAAGGAGGAAACAAAGATGAACTTGCAAGGATCGTCGCAATCCACTACCTACGTATCTTCGTGGACGAAAGAAGAATCAGAGTCAACCTAGTTCGACGGACTACACACTAAAGGGGGGGAGGTTGCTCGCCAAGACATCGCCGTCTTGTGCCTACGTATCCTTAATCTAACCATAAGGAGGAAATCAGAGCAGTCGTAGTTTGACCTAACGAGGTCTTAGTGTTTTTTATGAGCGAAGTTAAGTTCGCGTCCGGCAGTTAGGGTCGATGCATGTTTGCGACTTGGACGGAAATAACGTGCTCTTTTCTGAAAATGGTCTGGAACCAAAGAATCCCGAAGGATAAAAAGATTTGAATTTGTTTTTGTGTTTTTTAGACAGAAGTGATTTGAGTTAGTTCATAACTTGCATTGCACCAAAGTCTATGGCATAGGAACGAATGCATAGCAAATCGTCCCAAGATGGGACGTCCGCTAAACACTCTAGAAAAATGAGAGGAAACCCCTCATTCCTCATTTCCCGCGCTTAAGGCTCGTGTGCAATACACGTTATCCTTATTAAGTATCTTAGAATTGTTATGAGATGAGAAGAGAAGACTCAAAGGAAAAGAAAACACTATGGGGATTCTATCCTAATGTTGTCATGCAAAGATGGCCCTAAGGTTGAGGTAAAAGGGTAAGATTTTACCTAATGTTAGCATGCATGGTTTGAATCCTAATGTCTATCCTACTCCAAGCTTAATCAAAGATTAATTTGGACTAGGAACCCTAAGGGAACAAACAAAAGTGAATCCAAAACTTGAACAAGTCTTAAGATCCAAGGAGAAAGAAAATAGTGAAAGAGATGAAGAAGAAAGAGAGATGTGAGCTGAGAAACCAAAGAGGGCAGCAAGTACATCATGCATATCATATCCCATTCATGTCATTAATCATGCTTCAAAACAACACATAAGGAAGTTCAAGCAAACAAGTAGAAGTAAGCATGAAAGGATGCAAGCAAACTTGCATTAGAAGCACAATTAAACATCATTAAGCACCACACCAAAGTAATATGTGCAAGGTAAGATGAAGATGAAACCAAGTCAGAACTCAAGTCACTCAAAAAGACTCATCAAGCATCATGCACAAAGCAAGTATCAAAACTATGCAAGTATGCACCAAAATAAAGTCCCAAAATGACTCATAAGCTTCCATACAAGCAAAGCCACACCAAAGATGAGTCATGCACCTAGGGCCAAGGAAAATCAGAATCTCAAATATGTTTTATTAATCAAATAAAGATCACAAAGCACCAAGGAATTCCATGTCACTCAAAGGCACAAAATTGGATCAAGAGGTGTGCACTAGTAAGCTCAACACATCATCAAATGGGAGCATCAACTAAAAATAGTAGAATGATCCAATAAAAATCCAAAAAATATCCAAAGGTATGTTCAACCATCCAATTAAGCATGTACAAAAGATGGGATTAAATAAAGATCAAGAACATGCTCAAAATGGACCAACTAGTCAAGGTATGCAAACAATCGAGCAAGAATCGAGGGTCCATAAAACTTGAATGGCAAGTCACCTTATAGCAACTCAAACCATCACTATACCAGCATCAAAACACCCTCCTAAGATGGCCTAAAAGTGGCCAAAATATCAGCTTCAAAAGGCTAAGCAAAAATACAAAAGTCCCTAACCCTAGATGAAGGGTATCCTTGAAAACTCATCCACAAATTAATTCAAATTAAAATAGGAAAAAGGAATTAAAAAGAAAATAAAAAATTGAAAAATAAGTCAACATGTTAATTGACCAGAAAAATATTTTTTGGGATTTTTATCATGTTTAGAAATGTTAAAAATAAAATCAAATTAAAAAAAAAGGAAATGAAAATAAATGGAAGAACAAAGAAATAAGGGGGCGCAGTAACAATATTCCAAGCAGTATGATTCACTTGATGCGCACCACTGGGCCGTAAAAGGGTGGTGTGAGTAGCAAAGCTACTAAGCCCAACCCAGATTCACTTGAATTCAAAAACAAACAAAAAAACAAAATAAATGAAACGAATCGTTTCACTCTTAAGGCCAAGCCACGCTGGATCCACTTAAACGAGGTGGTGAGATGCTCAAACCTCATTGGCTGGTCAAAAGTCAAGATGAAAACACATCAGCATGCCTGGATATCACCGGAACCCTACTCCGGTTGTCTTCTCCAGCCAACCTCGCCGGAGACGATTGTGAAACGTGATAAAAATAAAAACTCCTTGCATCATTTTGAAGAAGAATTCACGTAGAACAAGAATATAACCATGGATTCACATAAAGGTTCGTAACCAAAGAGAAAACTGCGCATGAAAAAATGAGTCTCAAACTGTAACTTTCACAAATCAAAACAAATGACGTTCAAACATTGCCTCCATCACTGAAGGACTTCAGATGCACCAACATGAACTCAAATAAATGCCTAGCATGAGAGATTCGAAAGTTGAAAAGTTACCTAACAGAGCAACTCCTTTGGTCCTTGAAACAATGGCAAGAGCTTCAGAAACCCACTTGAAAACCTCCACTAGACTTCAAGAAGTATAGATCCAGCCAAAAGATGAAGAAGATCCTTGTGAACAAACCGATTCGATGGTGAGAAATTCTGAGAGTGTGAGAGCTCACTATGATCCAATTCTGAGCCAAATGACGTTGTCCTTCTTGTTTTTAGGGTTTTAGAACTTATATATGGATGTTGGCACGTGGGAGCAAGTGTGTGAAAGTTTGTTACACATTTTGAAATTTCAAGAATTAGAGAGAATTCCACACGGGCCACCACATGCGTTGATACTATTTTCATGCTATTTTTGAGTGAAATGAAGTGTGAGAATATTGTGGAATGAACAGGCACGTGACCAGGAGAATGAGGTCAAGTTGTACCAATTTTCTTTCCAAAATCGTGCCAAGGGTGTATGGAATGTGTGTAAGAAACATGTGTAATGCTTGGTTATTTATGGCAAAGGAATGATGGTGTATGCGCAGGTTACATTAAGGGGAAATGAACATAATGCACATAATGCACATGTCCATGCAACTATCTTGTGATGCATATAACTTGATGAGAAAGGCATCAAATGAGGAGATTTTTGAAGCAATGGAAAATTAGCATATCAAGGAACAAAATTGAGGTTGAAATGATCTTAAGATAAAGTGTGGATCAATGTGAGAAATGGTCCTAAAATCATGTCCTCAAAACTGGTTGAAATTGCTTAGCCATGTTAAGTCATAAACATCATTTGACAATTTAGTGATACCATTTTTGAAGTACCATAACTTTCACTACAATGGCTCAAATGACACAAATTTGGATTCTTTGGAAAGAGGGGTTTTCCTTCTACACTTTTCATGGTAAAGGTTTCTCAATTTAAGACTTGGACATCAATCAAAATCAACCATGAACATTGCTGAACCAAGCTGTCAAAAGTAACTTAGAAAAACTCTAAGTTTTTGAATCTTGTATGGTGAAAAAGTCCAACTTTGGAGCACCATAACTCATTCAAAAATGACTCAAATGACATGGTTCTTATGCTCATTTTGAAGGGAATGCTTCATACTACAACTTTCATGTGGAAGAGATTTTCAAATAAAGCCTTGATCATGGTGAAAATGGCCTTGAAAGCGGCTAAAAACTTACTAAAAATAGTAAGTTTCTAAAACCCTAAATTCCATTTTTGGTAACTCTTTCATATTCTTGATTTTTCATGAATCCTTGAACATTCCTTGACCAAATCTCATACATGGACCATATTTGACTTGAAAATCATGATGTTGACCTCAAAAAGTCAGGAGTTGACTTTTTCACTGCACAGTTGACTTTATCCCCAATTTTCTTGATTTTGAATCTTCTGATCAATTGAAATCCTTCTGAACCAAATTGATGGACAATTCTCCAATCCTAGACACTTAGGGATATGAGGAATACCAAGGAATCAAGTATTGCCCAAAAAATCATAAATAAACTGATTTTATGGCAAACCCTAATTTTGGTGCCCTCAGTCTAGGAGGAATCGACCCATGCTCCAAATCCAAATTCCTCTGAGTATGATGTGTATCCTCTTAAACAATGATGAGGTGTGCCATTTGGTGATGATAAAAACTCAAAGATCTTGCCCATTGGGGTGTTAAACTCAAGAATCCCTAAAACCCTAATTTGAGCAATCATGCTAGGAGAGTGTGATTCACTTGAAATTTCTTGCCAATTGTCATCTTCTGATGAGGTGGTGGATAAATTAGGATCCCCTGAGATCCAAGGCTCCTTTGTGGATCAAGTAATGATGACATCAAGAACCATCTCTCCTCTTAATCTCTTGGACAAATACACATGATCTCTTGCTTGAACCTCTGGAAAACATCTTCTTCCCTTGAGTTAACCTAGATACCTTGATCCCATGTTATAAACCAATGATATGCACAATGAAAATGCAAGAATGAAATGAAACATAAGCCAGTTAGTGCTAAAAGTAAGAGAGCAAATTTTGAGGTGTTACAGCTGCCCCTATTCAAACTTCTTGGATCCGAGGGTATGGAAGCAAAGGCTTCTAAACAATCGAGATACACGGAGATTGAATACCAAAATAACCTGGAAATTTGCAACCTATGGGAAATTAAAAAGTGTTTGCCAGTTGAAGGTGGACTCAGAGTGGAGAATGCCACTCGAAAGTGGACTTGCAGTAAGATGGTTTAAGAAGGAAAGAATGCCAACCGAAGGCGGGCTCACAAAGGTTTACCAACCAAAGGTGGATTTTAACACAAGAATGCTGGCCGAAGGCGGACTCATAAACAAACAATTTCAAAAGGTAGGCCGACACGAAGGCGGTCTCATAACCAGAGGTTACCATCACAAGATGGATTTTCAAAAGGAATGCCGACACGAAGGTGGTCTCATATCCTAACACAAAGGTAGGCCGACACGAAGGCGGTCTCATAACCAGAGGTTACCATCACAAGATGGATTTTCAAAAGGAATGCCGACACGAAGGCGGTCTCAGATCCTAACACAAAGGTAGGCTGACACGAAGGCAGTCTCATAACCAGAGGTTACCATCACAAGATGGATTTTCAAAAGGAATGCCGACACGAAGGCGGTCTCAGATCCTAACACAAAGGTAGGCCGACACGAAGGCGGTCTCATAACCAGAGGTTACCATCACAAGATGGATTTTCAAAAGGAATTTCGACAGGCGGTCTCAGATCCTAGAGGTTAGTAGAATCAACAGATCTACAAAGATGACTCCGCTGGGGAAAAGAGAAATCTTAACAGATAACTCTGTAGGGGTGTATAGGAAGGAATAATCAATAAGAAGGATGAATCCAATGGTTGCAAGTTTAATGTTAAACAACACCTCCTGAGTTATGCCACTTTTTGTTGGGGGGAAAAGTCTGACAAAAGGGTATCAAACCTGGCTTATGCTTCAGATGCATATGTTTGAATTTTTCTATGGCGTAATGCTCCATACAAAATGGAAATGCTACGCGTTTGGGAGGATGCCATGCAAATGATGCTTATGCAATGCAAAAGGAGCACTCTAACAAAATAAATGCTGAAGGCGAAGGCAACTCCACCGGGGATGACAAACTCAATTGTCCCCTGAATTAAAAATCCTGCTGAGGAAGTCACACTGAACGACCTTCCTTATCACAAACTCTGCTGAAGATGGAACCCAAAGAGAATTTCCCTCCGTTGGGGACTACAAAAAATTCTTGTCGAAGATAGAACTCAAAACCTGAATTTGAAAAGCGCCACTAACAATTGGACTTAAGGTCTGCTGGGGATGTCAACCACCGTTGAATAAACTAGTGCGAAGATTACCACCAAACTCTGCTTGGGGGGACAATTCAATAATACCGAACATGCTTAGGGGTATTACTAGACTTAACCTGCTACTGGGAAATGACTTTAGCCTCATCCTGTTGGGGATTAGATCATACCATTGCTGATACACTTTTGTCCGGCTATGGAGAGTGGGCCCCAAGACTCTGTGGGGAAAATAACATCTTTGTCCAAAGAAGATATTCCATAAGTCTCCTACTGGGGATACAACAGCATCAACTTCTGAGTGCTTGATGGGGAGTAATAAATCAACCACGACTCTGGCCAGGGAAACAATCCCTTATACTCTTGTTGGGGAGAGTATGCTCTGCTGAGGATGATGAATTCTCAATGCTGGGGAGAGTAACTCTACTGGGGAGAAACCTTGCCACCCTACAAACAATAACAACAAAATATTCTATATGCAAAAATGGCTACCTCGATCACCATCCATAATATTCGCTGCCAGAGCAATTTCCACTGTTTTCCAATGTGCTCCGCAAAGCTTAACATTTTCACATGCAATGTTTATCAAAATATCGGACGTTTTCAAAAATAAAACAGTAAAAGTAAAAACACAAATGGAAAACTCTTTGAGTGAAATGAAAATTTTATTGACTGAATTGGCCTATAAATAGGCATTTACAATTGGAAGCAATTCCTGAAAAGAGGTAATTGCGCAAAAGTAAAAAAGAAAATACACATGTCGGCAATGTGGGACCAGATGTCCACCATGATTCAATTCAGCTATGACCCATATGTATTGCTTATCCACAGATGCTTTGACCTTCGAAGAGACTGACCGGACTGATTCCTTTCCTTTGAAATTTCCACGTACAAAAGGTGCTCATAGATCGAACGCAGATCGTAGCCTCTTGCTTTCAAATCCCTAACTTTTTCCTGGACCGCCCTTTTCGGGTTTTCAATCCACCGGGATACCCATTTTTGCCAAAGTTGCCTTTTCAGGTTTTCAACTTCGCGGGTTTATTCTTTTCTTTTTTATCCCTAACTTTTGCCCGAACCTTTTCTTTTTATGGTTCACCGGGATGCCCCTTTTTTGCTTGGACTTTCTTTTTATGTCCAGCGGGTCTCTTTTATGCAAAGTATTTTTTGACTACGTCTGCGTTCACAGGGGATGTAAAATCTTCGCCATCCATAGTTGAGAGTAATAAGGCTCCGCCTGAGAAAACCTTTCTTACTACATATGGCCCTTTGTAATTTGGAGTCCATTTACCCCTGTGATCTGTTTGAGGAGGAAGGATCCTTTTCAAAACCAATTCACTTGTATGGAAACACTGAGGACACACTTTCTGATCAAAGGCTTTCTTCATCCTACTCTGATACAACCGGCCATGTGCAATGGCTGCCAATCTCTTTTCTTCAATAAGGTTCAGCTGATTTAACCGGGAATGCACCCATTCAGCTTCCTCAAGCTTCACATCTGCCAGAATTCTTAAGGAAGGAATCTCAACCTCTAATGGTAGAATCGCTTCCATACCATATACCAGTGAGAAATGAGTTGCCCCAGTTGATGTACGCACCGAAGTACGATAACCGTGTAAGGCATAGGGCAACATCTCATGCCAGTCTTTATATGTTATCACCATCTTCTGCACAATCTTCTTGATATTCTTATTCACTGCCTCAACAGCCTCATTCATCTTCGGACGATAGGGAGAAGAATTGTGATGTTCAATCTTAAAGCTCTGACATAGCTCCTTCATCATCTTATTGTTCAAATTCAAACCATTATCAGTAATGATTCTTTCCGGAACCCCATAACGACAAATGATGTCCTTCTTGTTTGGTGACGTTGGCATACGAGGCTGTTTTCACCCACTTCGTGAAATAATCGATGGCAACCAAGATGAAACGATTCCTCTTATACAACACATAATCTTCATTCAGAAAGAAATTGCCTGCTAGCCTCCTAAGAGTTTTCTTATCCTTGGTAGATGCCTCAGCTGGGTACTCTTGATTTTTGAGGAAACACTTAATGTCATGATACCAAGGCTTGCCATCTGATACCTCTTCAACTACAAATACAAAATCCAGTCTATCAAGACGCATAATTCTAATCGATGGTGTCTCATTCCACCGATTCACCCGATACATCGAAGCCAAAGTTGTCAACGCATCTGCCATCTGATTTTCCAATCGGGGTATATGATGAAATTCGACCCTATCAAAGAACGGGAACAACCTTCTGGCATAGTTGTTGTAAGGCACCAAATTTGCCTGCCGAGTTTCCCATTCTCCTTTGATCTGATTAACTACCAACACAGAATCACCATAAACATCGAGGTTCTTGATTCCCAAATCAATTGCTTCTTCTAGCCCCATGATGCATGCTTCATACTCGACCTCATTGTTGGTGCATACGAACACTAACCGGGAGGTGAAGGGTATATGAGAACCCCTTGGAGTTGTAATGATTGCCCAGATTCTGTTACCGTATGAGTTAACGGCCCCATCAAAAACTAGCTTCCATTGGGATCCAATTTCAGGTCCTTCGTCAGGCAAAGGCTCTTCACAGTCTTTCATCTTTTGAAACATAATGTGCTCATATGGAAATTCAAACTTCATTGGTTGATAATCTTCAATTGGTTGTTCAGCAAGATATTCTGAGAGAACACTTCCCTTAATGGCCTTTTGGGAAACGTATTGAATGTCATATTCTGTCAAAATCATCTGCCAACAGGATATTCTTCCGGAAAGCGCCTGCTTTTCAAACACGTACTTAATCGGGTCCATCTTCGAAATCAACAGGGTTGTATGGTTTAACATATATTGCCTTAAATGCTTTGTGGCCCAAGCGAGTGCGCAACATGTTTTTTCCAGCATTGAGTACCTCGGCTCACAATCAGTGAACTTTTTACTCAGGTAGTAGATGTCATGCTCTTTTCTACCTGACTCGTCGTGTTAACCGAGAACACACCCCATTGAATTCT
Source organism: Lathyrus tuberosus (assembly GCA_022829125.1). Lineage (NCBI taxonomy): Eukaryota > Viridiplantae > Streptophyta > Magnoliopsida > Fabales > Fabaceae > Lathyrus > Lathyrus tuberosus. The sequence goes on along the minus strand of JALAZF010000449.1, from coordinate 341,723 downwards.
CAAGAACCGTAAGGTACATAATCAACGGCCTTCCTGGTACTGGAGGCATGAGGATCCGAGGTTCCTACAAATATTCTTTTATCTTTTCAAACGGCTTTTGACAATTTTCATTCCACCTGACCTCTTGATCTTTTCTTAACAATTTGAATATTGGTTCACACGTGGCTGTAAGATGAGAGATGAACCTAGCAATGTAGTTCAATCTCCCCAAGAAACCACGAACCTCTTTTTCTGTTCTCGGCTCAGGCATATCTTGTATGGCTCTTACTTTGACAAGATCAACCTCGATATCTTTTTCACTAACAATAAACCCCAGCAATTTTCCAGATCTCACCCCGAAGGTGCACTTGTTCGGATTCAACCTCAGTTTGAACTTCCTTAACCTTTCAAATAGCTTCTGCAAATTCACCAGATGCTCTTCCTCCGTTTGTGACTTCGCAATCATGTCATCAACATAGACTTCTATCTCCTTGTGAATCATATCATGAAAGAGAGTCACCATTGCCCGCTGATAGGTTGCCCCAACATTTTTCAATCCAAAGGGCATTACCTTGTAGCAAAACGTTCCCCACGGTGTTATGAATGTCGTCTTCTCTATGTCCTCTGGGGCCATCTGTATTTGGTTATACCCAGAGAAGCCATCCATGAAGGAAAATACAGAGTATTGAGCAGTGTTGTCCACTAACACATCAATGTGGGGAAGCGGGAAATCATCTTTCGGGCTTGCTCTATTCAAATCTCTGTAATCAACACACATCCTGACCTTTCCATCCTTCTTAGGTACAGGCACGATATTAGCAACCCACGGAGGATAATTTGTCACAGCGAGAAACCTAACATCCAACTGTTTCTGAACCTCTTCCTTGATTTTGACAGCCATATCCGGTTTCGTCCTTCTCAGTTTCTGCTTAACCAGAGTACAACCTTCTTTGAGCGGCACCCGGTGTACCACAATATCAGTGTCAAGCCCAGGCATGTCTTGGTAAGACCAAGCGAAGATATCCACATACTCTCGAAGCATTTCAATCAATCTTTCCTTGACAGTGTCTTCCAAAGCAGCCCCAATCCTTACTTCCTTTTTAGCGTCCTCGGTTCCCAGATTAATGGTCTCAATTTCCTCCTGATGAGGTAGAATGACCCTTTCCTCTTGTTTCAGCAATCTGGCCAATTCTTCCGGTAAGTCACAATCTTCTTCAGTCTCTTCTTCAGCCTGATAGATGGGACTATCGAAGTCATACCGAGCCATAGCTGAATCATTATTGGTGGCATCTGAATAAAGAAACCTGCATGATTGATGTTTTATGTTTATTATGAATGCAACAAACAAGAAAACACATTGCCATTTTGATGTGAATTAATGCAAAAAGAAAAAAATAGAAAAACAGGGATCAAAATATTTGAATGTGAAAACGTCCTTTATTGATGATAAAGTAGCAAACAGAAACATCAAAGCCCTACAGACAAGTATCACTACGTCTTGGGCAGAACGTATGATTTAACACAAATAGAAAACAAAGGCAATTACTCTTGACGGGTCACTTGGATGACTTTCTCAGATGACCAATTGTAAAGACCTTGACCCGGAGTGCAGGGGCGGATCCACTCATCCATATCACAATCACTATCCCCCTCGTCATCAATGGCATTAATCCAATTAAAGAAGACACCAGCACTTGTGAATTAAATTGGGCCAGCATAAGTATTTTGTTTCATCTGAACATCAATGACCTGGCCCCACTTCTGAGAGCTACCAGCTTCCACTACAGCGCATGCATCTTTGAAAGAAGACATCGAAACTTCTGGCTGATTTACCACTTCGGATTGATTAACCACCTTGGGCTGACTGACTACACTTGGAGATTCTTCAGGAATTTTCACAGCTTCAAAGGCTTGGAATAAAGTTTCATGTATCTCACCATCTACCTCCACATACTTGAAGGTTGATAGGTGACTCACCATGATATCTTCCTCACCACAGACTGTCACAACGTGTCCATCCACCATGTATTTCAGCTTTTGATGCAACGTGGACGTTACTGCCCCAACACTATGGATCCACGGGCGACCCAATAAACAACTATAGGCAGGCTAAATGTCCATGATGTAGAAAGTGGCTTCAAAGATTACAGGACCAACTTTGATCGGCAATACAATTTCTCCAAAAACATACCTCTTAGAACCATCGAAAGCATGCATCACCAAGTCACTCGGCGTGCAAATCAGCCCACGGGTATCTAACTTCATCAGAGCCTTCTTTGGAAACACATTTAAGGATGACCAAGTATCAACTAGCACATGTGACATTAAGGAGCCTCGGCATTCCACTGAAATATGTAGAGCGTTGTTGTGATTCCTCCTAGCTGGAGTCAGATCTAAATCAGTGAAACCCAAACCATTACCAGCATTCACGTGAGCCACGACCCCTCTAACTGATTAACGGATATTTCTTGAGGTACATAAGATGTGTTCAAAACCTTCAGCAACGCATTCTGGTGCGCCTCGGAACACAATAGCAAACATAGGATGGATATTGTTGACGGCGTTTGGTGCAGTTGATCAACAATCTTGTAATCGCTCTTCCTGATTAATCTCATGAACTCCTCCACATTTTACGAGAAGGAGTTGTCAACTTGTTTTGTCGTGGAATCATTCACGACCTGTCTCTGTACAGAATCATCCATCACTTGTTTCCCTTTATCCTGCTTCGAACTGCCAACCTGATCATCAGTCAGAATAAATACTCTACCACTCCTGGTGATAGCTCTAGCTTCAACGTTACTTTCAACCTCTGAATTTACAGCCGATGTTCCTACCAATTCTTGCTTTTGTCCATCAACAAATACCTTAGCCCCATAATTCCACGGGACAGCTTTGGTACTTTCATATGGGATTGGCCCAGGTGTCATACCCCAAATTTTGACCATTAATATTCCCATCATTGTGGAAATCATCATCACAATATGGATGTACTATCTGGCCTCATCAGTCTCGCCAAAGATGGGTGAGCATCCACTACAATCAAATTTAGGGTTTGAAGCCCTCTCAGAGCTTTTAGACAAAGGATCAATCAAGGAATGACATGATCTTCAACTTTTCTAGCCTCTCAAATATCCACAAAGGATCAAGAGGGCTCCCACTTCAAGGATTAAGCACAAGGCTGCTCCCTTCTTGGTGGATCAAGCCTCAAGATCGCCAGTGTCACCAAATTAGGGTTTTGGTCGACCAGGGCCTCCAGATGGAAATTTTCCTCTGGGCATGAGCCAATGCTTCAAGGCATAACCTATGATGCTCCAAGGGACATCATAAACCCAATCATCAAGTCAATTTAGCCTCAGGGGATGCATTCATCAAAAATCAGGAATTAGGGTTTCTTGACCTAATTCACCCCTGACTTTTGGGATAAATCATGAGCCAAGACCTCAAGAGATGGTTTGAGGGTCTCTAACATACTACATTGATCCATTTATAACAAAGGATTGATCCAAAAAGCTTGAGCAACAAGTCTCAATTTCATCAGAGCCACAATTAGGGTTTCGCGAGAAAAGTCAACTGTAGCTTTGACTTTTGACCAGGACATGCTCCCAAACCCTAGGACATTGATCAATATACCCTAATTCCAAAGTGACCAAGAACATCACCAAATTCCACTTGAGCCATGAGATATGACAAGGGCAATATGCCTTGCTGAAAACTGCCAAGGCTAGGCAGAATTTTGCACTTTTGCTCGATTTGGCAAGATCAGCTAATTCCAAGCCTTGTCATCATCTTGGACACATTTGAGGATCAAATCTAAAGGGGACAAACACTGAGCCAAGCCTCCAAAGTCCTTGGAACCAAAAGTAGCATGCTAAACCTAAAAATCCCTAAAAGAGGGACAAGACTCCAATTTTGGATTGGAGCATTTAATGGATGCACCAAGGTGGCATGGACTGAGCTTCTTTCAACTGAATTCAGTCAAGGATGATCCAACAACTAGGGAACTAAAGGTCTGTGCTCTAACCTCTAGTCAATGGCTATAGGAGACTTGAGATTCCATTGGACAACATTGGCTAAACCTCTGCTGCATTTGCCATTCACTATTGATCCCAAAACAAACTTGCTCTACTATAAATAGAGCTCATTTGTGATCAGTTTTGGTACACCAAAGCCATCAAACATATGCTTTCCTCAAAATCTCTTCTTTCACTCCAAATTTGCCTTCCAAGGCAAGTCACTATCGGGTTTTGAGTTTGAGAGCAATTCCAATCAAACCAATCACACACACACCTCATAAACATCATATAGAAGTGATCCAAACACTTAAAAAAACATCTAGAACACTGATTTCACAAAATCACCAACCAGTTGCTCAAGTTCTTGAAAGATTTGCAGTTGGGGTACCATCTCAAGTTCCAGATCATTTCAATTCATTCCAAGCATCCAGACACACTCCATGGCACCTAGGGAAGCTATCCAGATCATTAGAACCTAGCTGCAACACCTCTAACATAAAACACGATCACCAGCTGCAAGAGGTAAGCATGAGCTCTTCTAACTCTATGATCCATGCAATTTTTGCTGCATAATAATTTGGTCATATGTTCGCAATCATGCATGGAATGTTTTCCCTCAATCAATTGCATTGTTTGAATCGTGTGTAGAATTTCTGAACCTTCATGCAGAAATTACGGTTCTTGAGGTTTCTCTTTGATTTCTTATTCCATGTTAAAAATAAATGAAATTAAAGACCATAGACATGATCGTGAGGTTAAAACGAGTAGATTGATATGTAGATTGCATGATATAATCAAGTATTCAGTGAGATTGGATAGAAAACACAAATCTACAGAAACAGAGGGTGGCGCGTGTTCTTGCCATGTTCTTGGCGCTTTTTTTCAAATATTTGAATATTTGAATTTTGTGATTTTATTTAATTGATTCAAAAATTAATTTCTCTCTGAGTTTTAATGATTTTGAGTTTATTCTTTTTTTAATAATTCACAAAAATGTTAAAATATTTTATTTTACCAAAAAAAAACCCAAAAATATTATTTATTTCATATAATTGATATTTTTACAAAGAATTAATATTTTAATTATTTTTTACATTTAAAATATTTTTTCCTTCTTGATTTTTCAGATTTTAATGGTTTCTAATCATTTTGTAGGTCAAAACATGATTTTTGAAACATTAATCCAAGATCACAATTTGTTTTCCACATGTTAAACAATTTTGATCATTTTAATTGAATTTATTATTCAATTAAAATACATTTTGAAAACAAATTAGGGTTTTTGATTAATTTAACCCTCACAAATCATTTTCAAACACTTTGGGCCTCTATTAGAGTGTAAGATCCAACCCTTTCTAAATACAAACAATTTTTGGGCCTCACTTATTGTATAAGTCCCGTTGTATTTCAAAAATTCGGCGCGATCACCGCCCGTTTAAAACAATCATTTGGGCCTCTCCTCGAGCTATAAGACCCACTCAAAATCTTTGGGCCTCTAATAGAGTGTAAGACCCAATCCCCTTTTAACCAAAACAATTTTTGGGCCTCAGACATTATATAAGTCCCTCTGCGTTAAAAGAAAACGTCGGCACGATTGCCAGTTAAAAAAATTAACCCTGGGTCTACCCTCGTGTTATAAGCCCCATTTCTTTTCTTTAAACACTTGGGCCTCTTGAGAGAGTGTAAGACCCATCCCTTTGTACAGAAAACCTTTCTCGGGCCTTAGTCACTTGTATAAATCCCTGTACAAATTCAAAACCACAGTGCAATCACTGATAAAACCTTGGGCCTCTCCTTGAGCTGTAAGCCCCAACATCTTTTCAAAGCACTTTCTCCTTTGATTTTGTATATACTATTGTTATCAAAGCTTTCTTTGTTGAACAACTAACCAAATAGTATGGAAGCTCTACAACCGAGTAAGTATTTATATGCTTTCATTTACCGCTTTCATATACATATAACTGTATTGTGGGGTTGTTTCAATGTAAGTCTTCTTTCATAAACTCATATCAACTGTGTAATAATAGTATAGATATTTATAGTTTCCTCGACAACTACGTCTAGCACTAAGCCCTGTTGATCACTCTTAAATAGACTAAACTAGATCCCCATAGGATTACTAGATACAGTCTTCCCTCCTCTTGGGGTTAAACAATATGGAGATGTGAAAGGCAGATTCTTTTTTAACCCTTTCTCAGACTGTCACCTTTAGAAGTTGTCAAAGAAACTCTACTCCCCAGAGATGATCTTTTCTCCGTGAATTGCATCTCTTGAGTTTCTTCCAAATTCTCGAACTTTCCTGGCTTAATCCATTCTCGGTGAATGGCATGTCTTGAACTTCTCGGGGTTTGGGGACCCACAGGCTTCCTAAAAGCATCCACGCCTCCTCTTGGGCATTGTACAAGGACCCGTAGGCTTCTTAGAAGTATTCACAGCCTCCTCTTAGGCTTCGTATAAGGATTCTTCCTTCGGGAAGAGAGCCTCCTCTTGGGCTTCGTACAAATTGTCCCTCGACTTCTTAAAAGTTTGCAGCCTCCTCTTGGGCTTCGTACAAATTGTCCCGACGACCTCCTAGTGGTATACGAACAGAAAGTAGTCATCTTAATAGAACGGTCTTTCAAAGAGTCTAGATCCTACTATTGTTTCTCTAAGCATAGTACAAAAGATAAAACTCTAGATGTGGACAGTCTAATTTCCTTGAGTCTTGAAGGCATTCTCAAGCCCCTTTCAAAAAATAGGGAAAACACAATAGACTTGGACAGTCTCAATACCCTTTGGATTTCCTATTTCCTTAAAGAACAGGAAATAACCCTGATCTTCCGATCAGTACCAAAGTATAGCCTTACTTTTAATCAGTCTCTTTATAAGAACTGATTTTCTCTTTTAACCAACATACTGGACCTGTCACTCAATTGAAACAGCCAACCTTTAGCCTCTATCTCGGGCTTCGTACGAGATACAAAAAGACTCTCTTGTTGAGTCAAAACTTCCTTTCGCCTCTATCTCGGGCTTCGTACGAGATACAAAAACACTCTCTTGTTGAGTATAAAAGACTCTCTTGTAGAGTCAACCCTCTTAAGCCTCCGTCTTGGGCTTTGTACAAGATACAAATCACTCTCTTGTTGAGTATAAAACACCCTCTTGTTGGGCCACTAGCCTCCTCTTAGGCTTTGTATAAGGAAATCTCGGTTGAGATAATCAACCTTTTAGCATCAAAATCTGTGCCTCGTTCGCAGTATACAAACATCAACAACTCCTTTTCCTTCATCTAATCGCTGTAAGCGGCAAGCCTCTGGATTATTTACATCCACGCCACTGTCCCTCTTTTAGCATGATAAATTCCTAAGGAAAGATAGCATTTCTCTACACTGAGTTAAAGTCTTCTCCTCTAGGTTGAAAAGCCCCTATAAAGGAAATTATGGCATTGTCGGATTCACATATCCCGGTTAAAGTAATTCTCCTTTATAAACAGTTGTGACAAACATACCCCCCTTTAGAGATGACAAATTCTCTCTAAAGACAACACCCTTTCAGCTTCACATCTTGGGCTTTGAACAAGATACAAACCACCTTTTCAGCTTCACGTCTTGGGCTTTGAACAAGACACCAAAACACCATTTCCTCCCATAGAATAGGAGGAACTACGATCGCTCTGATTTCCCTGTTTCGGTAAACGGGAATACGTAGGCATAAGATTACAAGAAAAATCTTAGCGAGCACACTAATCCAAAACCCAAATCCCGTACCTTCACCCATCAATCGAAAAACATCAGTCCTAACATCCTACCCATAAACAGTCCCAGTATTTTTTACTCTAAGAAGAAAGAGGCCCAATTACCATATAGCATCCGTAACCTAACAGACCGCTGTTTAAACTCAGTATGCAAGCAGGGTTAGTTGGAGACATATATTTCCCTTCCTTCATCAGCTTAATAGGATAAAAAATAAATTGACCTGTAGTAACCCCAAAGAGCGACAGTGCTTAAGAACCACGTCCAGAATCGCTCGCTACAGAAAAGTGGCGCCCACCGTGGGGCCAAATTTCTTTCTTTGGGATTTCACTGGGATAGGACTTTTTGTTGGCTCCACTAGGATCTTAGGTCAAAAACCTTTTAAATTGGGAAGGTACCATAGAATGGAGACTCCGCCGGGGAGCCATTTTCTGTCAGGAACATAGGATTCATAGCTCTTTAAAGTCTAGGACTTTAGGACAAATATATATACTGCTTTTCCTAATTGATATCTGTGTTTATTTTTCTGCTAATGGGAATGCGTGTGATACCGTGTGTGGAAAGATTGAGTATACACCTAGGAAAAACCTCTTTTAGTGGTGCGGAAACTATCGAAAATGGTTGTCACGCGATACCACCCTCTTCTGATGATTCTTCGAAAAAAACATCACCTAGCACGGTTCCCGGCCCGCTGGTGTTTTCTCGACAAGAATTGATGAGTTTGAGAGACAGGTACAAAAATCACTAGTAAACCTTTGGGATGGGTAGAGCCTTGACTTCATGACAACGACCCTTTGACCCCATGTTTTTTCTATGTTTTTGTGTGCTGCAATCATGCATTCATTTTAAGAAACATTAAACAAAGAAAAAACTTCTCTTCTAGTATCTCTTTTTCAAATTAAACTAAGACAATGATTGCAAATGTCAGAGAAGAGGATGGCGCTAATGAATTTCGGTAGAAGGAGAACTCACAAGTATACCTTCAAGGTTCCAAAGTTAGAGGATTTGAGAGGTTTGGCAAGGATGATCACTAACCCTAACGCTTTCAGAGCCAAGTACGGAGGTCTGCTACCTCTGTTAAGGGTCCAAGTAATTGAAAGAATCATGGATGCACTCATTCAGTTTTACGATCCGGTTTATCACTGTTTCACATTCCCGGATTACCAGCTCACACCAACGCTGGAGGAGTATTCTCATCTAACTGATTTACATATCACTGATCGAGCTCCATTTTCTGGATTGGAAGAAATTCCAAAGGATCAGGCCATTGCAAGAGCAATTTATTTGGACGAGTCAGAAGTCAAGACTCACGTTACCACTAAGGGTGGCATCCAAGGTTTGCCAGCCCAATTCTTGATAAAGAAGGCCCTGTACTTGTCCAGTATAGGGAACGTGGCCTCTTTTGAGAGCATCTTTGTTTTGCTCACCTACGGGTTATTTTTGTTTCCCAACATCGATAACTTTGTAGATATCAACGCCATTAAGGTTTTTCTCATTGGAAACCCTGTGCCAACTCTGCTCGCAGATGCTATCATTATGTACACTTAGGAAATGTGTACAGCAGAGGAATGATCACATGCTGTGTACCCGTGCTATACAAATGGTTTATCTCCCATTTGCCTAAGTCTGCTGCTTTTTGGGATCATAAAAATGTTTTATGTTGGTCGCAGAAAATCATGTCCCTTACCAACTCTGACATAGATTAGTGTAGTAGGATTTATGACGGGATCAGGTTCATTGACCATTGTGGAAACTTCCCCAACGTACCCCTTATAGGAACTAAGGGAGGAATCAATTATAATTCAATTCCTGTTCGTCGTCAAATCGGATACCCGATGAGGCATGTCCCACGTAATGCTCATCTGGAAGGTCTTTTCTTCAAAGAAGGAGAAAATGGCAGAGCACTAAAGATGGAAATAGTGCACGCTTGGAAACATGTTCATAAGAAAGGACGAGAGTCTCTAGGAAAACTGGATTGTGTCTCGGTGGAGCCTTATCTCCACTGGGTACAAACTAGAGCTCTCAAGCTAAAGACGCCTTATCCTCGTCACGGAGTTCTTCCGCCAAGGGAATCTGTCATGTACTTCATGACCGAAACGGAAAAACTTCAGGTTACTTCAACAAAGTTTAACAGGAGAGGAGGTCTTGGAAGAACAAGTACCGCATTCTCAGTGTGGAGTGTATCAAAATATAGCAACTGCTGAAAGATAAGGATGCTCTGATCAAGATTTTAGAGCAACATGATGTGGATAATTAGGATGACCAAAGGAATTTGCTCACTCTTTCACTTAGCAAAGGAATGACAACCCGACAACGGCCCAAGAGCCCCGGTCCAAGAAAAGGAAAGTACCAGAATCAGCACCCAAGTTCTCCTCAGAGAGGACTCAGGACCCATTAGCTTAGGTTTCTATTTCTGCATCTTGTAATTTACTGTTTTTCCATTTCCGCAATCCTTTGAATTCAATAAAACGGGGTTTCCCCACTGTTTGATATTTGCAATCTAATTGTCGAAGTTTATTTTGATTAAACCAGACAAAACAATTAATATAATCATTGCATTCATCATTCTCACGTCACGTATTCTTCTTACCTACGAATCTCACGTTTGTGTCTCGGTTCTAGAGTCAAACTGTCTCATTCATACAATACTCGGGCCAATCGTCAAAAAATGATGGATGATCTCGAAGAAGAGAACATTGATTTGAAAGAAGAGATCGACGCTCTGAGAGAGGAAATGAGAAAGCTTCGTAACGACATGCAAGCCATGGCAGAAGCTCAGCTACAAAGAACTGTGATCTCAGAGATCACCTCAACGCCCATAGTGGAGAAGTATGATCCTATGTATCAAATTCCGAAAGATCGTCCCTGGGGCATGCTTGTTAACTATATCCCGGGAGGATATGTTCCACCGATCACTGAGGATCAGAGAATCATAGCAGAAGCCGCTGGGCCTGAAGGTTACAAACTTCGGGAAAGCGAAGATGCCAGGGGAATACCAATAACTCCTGAAGGTTACAAACTTCGGGAAGCGCCAAGGTTCACTGCCGTAGTAACGGTACCACCCCATGTGGTACACACTTTCCCAGAAGGATAGATTCCGTAGATACCTCCTGGTAGAAAGGAAACTATGTTCGATAGAATGGATGAATTCCAGGAACAGTTCTTGGAAATGTAGAAGGAGCTGCAAGCCATTCGCGGTCAGGATTTATTTGGAAAGGACGCCGCGGACCTCTGCTTGGTCCCCAATGTGAAAGTTCCGCACAAATTCCAAGTACTCGATTTTGAAAAGTACAAGGGTAACTCTTGCCCTCAAAGCCACTTGGTGATGTACGCTCGGCGAATGTCGGCTCAGACAGAGAATCAGGATTTACTGATTCACTACTTTCAAGATAGTTTAACCGGTGCTGCCTTAAAGTGGTACATGGATTTAAACTGCGCTACGATCAACACTTTCAGAGATCTTGGCACTGCCTTCGTCCAACAATATAAGTACAATCTGGACATGGCACCAGACAGAGATTAACTCAGGTCAATGTCACAAAAAGACAAGGAAACCTTTAAGGAGTACGCTCAAAGATGGCGTGAAATTGCCGCTCAAATTTGTCCACCTCTTGAGGAGAAAGAGATGACAAAGATTTTCTTAAAGACCTTGAGCTCATTTTACTACGACAGAATGGTTGCCAGTGCGCCCAGCGACTTCATCGAAATGGTCGGTATAGGAGTACGTCTCGAGGAAGTCGTCCGAGAAGGACGTCTAGTCAAAGACACTGGATCGACAAGCGGTACTAAGAAATACGGTAGTGCTCTCCCTAAGAAAAAAGAGCAAGATGTCGGGAATATCTCTCTCGAAAAGCAAAGGCGACGGTACCAACCAGTAGCAGTTGTAACTCCTGCTATCAACCCTACGCCTGTTCCTACGTATCAACCTCAGGCTGCACAGAGCCAACCTAATCAACAGCAATTTCATCAAAGGACACAACAACCTCTTCAGCAGGCTCGTCCTCCATACAACAACCGTACAATGCGGCCACCAAGATTTGATCCTATACCCGTATCGTACGCAGAACTATTTCTGTTACTACTGGCTAAGGGGCATGTCCATATTAAGTCTCCCCTTACAGTACCAAAAAATCTGCCTTTCTGGTTTAAGGTGGACCAGACTTGCCCTTATCATCAAGGAGGATCAGGGCATAACATAGAGAACTGTCTCAGTGTTAAATCTGACATGCAAAAGCTTGTTAGGAGCGGGGTCTTATCTTTCAAAGATACGAATTCGAATGTTCTCACGAACCCGCTGCCTCAACACGAGAAGGCTGCAGTCAATTTGATAGAGGGAGAGTCTAACAACCTCTATCAAATTCACGATGTACTCTTATTGAAAACCAACTTGGTTAAGATGCATTGTAGACAGAGTGGATATGGCCATGTGCCACCTCATAATTATCATCAGTGTGATATCTGCTCTAAAAACAATCAAGGATGTTATGTGGTGCAATCAGCTCTACAGGAATAGATGGATCCAAGAGCACCGAGTTTGTGGAATTAACATGGTTTACACGAATTCCAACGTCATTCAAAACCACGACATTCGTGCGATGAATGTCAACTTGGTGGCGATGCACTTAAGGCAAAGCCAGTATCATAATCTGCCACGGCACAATTACAATTCCTGCTGATTTGCTCGGTAAACAAACAGGGATGCTCTTTTGTACAAGAGGCCCTCCAGCGTCAGATGGATCTTGGATGGATCCAGGACTACCATGATAGGAATCATTATCAAATCAACATGATTCAAATCTTTGATATTCGCTTGATGAATGTCAGCCTGGTAGAGTTACACGCTACGCAGGTCCAACTCGGTTTTCTCACTTTACATGATTATCAGAACTGCAAAGCGGGTTGCAAAAATGATCAAGGTTGTGCCCTTGTCCAGGAAACACTTCAGCACCTGTTGAACCACTGGTGGTTTCCAATCTATATGGATGAAGACACCCAGCAAATTAGTATCACTAACAGAAATCCTACTAGATATCAAAGTCAGGATGTTCAGTCGATGGAAACGGACCTCGTCAGGTTACACTGTATTCAAAGCGGACGTGGTCAGGTACCACTACACAACTATGAGCGGTGTGGAGTTTGTTCAGTAAATAACCAAGGATGCTACCTCGTTCGAGCAGCCCTTCAAAGTCAGTTGGACCGCAAAGAGGTTCAACCATGCTTAAGTTCTGGATCAATCAATTATCTCGCTGATCAAATCGAGGATGTTGTCATAATCTCCGATCATCAGAGGACTAGGGATGTTTGTGCCATCATCCCCCTACTTGACGAATCGAAAGTTCCCAATCGGGAACAGATCGAAGTTGCTTACGATGGTCAAAAAAATTAGAAGGTTCCCATAGTCATCTATCTGTCGGGACCGCTACCGTATGAATCGACTAAGGTTATCCTTTACAAGTACGGTGCAACAACAGTCGAGAACGGGAAGGACATTTTGTTACCCTCCGTCGTGAATATTGCAGATATCAGTCGAGTAACACAGAGTGGTAGAATCTTCAACGGAGGAGTTGGAGAACCCAGCAAAGAAAAGAAACCTCAGACAGAAGTTCCCAATCCACCAGTCAGTCAATCTAGTAATCCTGACCTTTTGAAAAACGATGATGAGATGCTGAAGCTCATCCAGAGGAGTGAATACAACATTGTTGATCAACTGTTATAAACTCCTTCAAAAATCTCGGTATTATCACTGTTACTCAGTTCAGAAGCGCACAGGGAGGCTCTACAGAAAGTCTTGGAGCAAGCCTTTGTAGAACAGGATGTAACAATTAGACAGTTCGATAGCATTGTCTCTAACATCACTTCCAGCAATAACTTGGGATTTAGTGATGAGGAGTTACCTGAAGAGGGTCGCCGTCATAACATGGCGCTCAATATCACGGTCAATTGCCAGGGCGATGCTTTAGCCAGCGTACTGGTAGACACATGGTCAGCCCTGAATGTTATGCCGAAGTCCACTTTGATGCAATTATCATTCAAAGGGCCTCCGATGAGAACCAGCGAGGTCGTCGTCAAAGCATTTGACGGATCCAGAAAAGAAGTTATCGGCGAAGTTGACCTTCCCATAACTATTGGTCCTCACACTTTCCAAGTCACTTTCCAGGTCATGGACATCTGGGCAACATACAGTTGTTTATTAGGAAGACCTTGGATACATTAGGCTGGGGCAGTCACCTCGACCCTCCACCAAAAGCTAAATTTCGTCCAGAACGACCAACTCATCACAGTCTGTGGAGAACAGGCCCTGCTCATAAGCAATTTATCATCATCCACTTATGTAGAGCCGGAAGGGGTAATCGGAACTTAGTTCCAAGCACTTTCGCTACACAAGGAGAATCAATCCTTGGGGGAACTTCGATTTCCTCGTACAAAGATGCTATCAAAGTGGTCGAGAGTGCCAATACAACGGGATGGGGACAGCTTGTCATTCCTATTGATAATAAAACAAAGAAGGGTCTCGGGTTTTCTTCAACCTGTACCCAGACTGCCACTAACGGTGAAAGTTTTCATCCCATTCAGAACTTCTTCCACAGCGGAGGCTTCCTTCAGCCAGTGCCTCAAGAAGTGCATACCATCAATAAAGATGATTCATCTGATACAGAGGAAGAATGGGAGTCCTATCTTAACAAGGACGGATATACGTCTCAGGAAGAGGTGCCTACGCCCTTTTGCTTTCCTACACAGAGTCCGAGATTTATACCCAGGTCAGATGTCGAAATGATATATGGATATTGTGATCCTGAAGGATGCCGTGCTCCGCCAAATTCATTAGAGGAAGACACTGATGAAGGACAACTTTGACCACAACTATTATGGCCCGATGGATGGCCTGCCAATGTGGTAGCCGTATCTAGGAGACTTGGGGCAAGGAATTCAGTCGAACGATGAAAGTCAGCTGAGCATCATTGAGAAGAATACCTACGTCCCCACCATGTTATGGGATCAACAAACAGGTTATCCTGGAAATACTCAACACGACGATGGATTCGCAACGTTTGCAGGACTAGAATTCATCAACTATGATTTTCCCTAGGTCAACGTCATTGAGAGAGATGACTCCTCCAGTTCCAAAGAAGTGTGGGACACCCTGGGACAACCGAGTGGAAAATACGACTACATGGTCAAGTACACCGCTCCCGAAAGCTCTCATATCAGGCTCGAAGATATCCAGCCAACGGGATGGGGAGATACAGCTGAGAGTACAAATGTTATGCAAAATACAACTGAGGAATCCTCCTACGACAACTTTGCCTGGGAGACAGATTCCAATGATCCTGCTCCGCTAGAAATCAGCGTTATTTTTGAAGACAAATCAAGGAAGGTGCCAGACTTTGTGATACACCGAGGAGTTCGCCGCCAATGGGTTGCAATCGATGTTCCGAAGATTGTTCATAAGTCAAAGTAATTGCCATCTTTAACCTTTCACCCTGCCCAGGTGAAACGGATGTTTTGATAGGGATCGCTTTCTGTAAATTTCCCTCTTCGCTTCGCCCAAAGCGACAGAGTTTTGTTTTATAGGGTTGTAGTTTCAAGAATCGACTTGTTCATTAATAAAATAATGTCGTTCTATAATTTTCGCATTAATTGCTGTTTTCTTTTTTTGCTTTTCTTAGAAAATGGTAATCCTAAAAAAACAACTCAATAATAAAAACAAGCAGTAAAAGAAATACACTGCACACACTTTTGCATTTTTCTCTCCATCTCTTCTAAAACGAATCATCACATCATGCAGATCGCTTGTTTTAAACCCCGTTGAAACATACAATCTGATGCCTTCTCCCAACTTTGAGTTCCCGATATTTGGGGCTGAAGAAGAAGTTAACGACGAAATTCCAGAAGAGATCTCCCGACTACTCAGACAAGAGGAAAGGTCCATTGAGCCTCACAAAGAGTTGCTGGAAACAGTCAAATTGGGCTCAGAAGAAGAGAGAAAAGAAGTCAAGATTGGGGCACTGCTCAGTCCAACTGTTAAAGAGAGTTTGACAAAGCTTCTCAAAGAGTTTCTCGATGTATTCGCTTGGTCCTATCAGGACATGCCAGGGTTGGATACCAGCATCGTGAAACATCATTTACCATTAAGATCGGAATGTCCTCCAGTAAAACAAAGGTTGAGAAGGACTCACCCGGACATGGCCATCAAAATCAAAGAGGAATTACAGAAACAGATTGACGCGGGTTTCCTCGCCACATCAGAATATCCTCAATGGTTAGCCAACATCGTACCTGTTCCCAAAAAGGACTGAAAGGTCAGAATGTGTGTCGATTACAGAGATCTAAATAAGGCTAGTCCAAAGGACAACTTTCCTTTACCACACATTGACATGCTGGTAGGCAGTACAGCAAAGTTCAAAGTTTTCTCCTTCATGGATGGATTCTCGGGCTATAACCAGATTAAGATGGCGCCGAAAGACATGGAGAAAACTTTGTTCATTACCCCATGGGGCACATTTTGTTACAAGGTAATGTCGTTCGGTTTGAAGAACGCCGGGGCGACCTATCAAAGGGCCATGACTACTCTGTTTCATGACATGATACACAAGGAAATCGAGGTATATGTCGATGATATGATAGCAAAATCTAAGACAGAAGAGGAGCATGTGACCCACCTGTCAAAACTATTCGAGCGTTTAAGAAAGTACAAACTCCGCTTGAATCCCAAAAAAGTACACCTTCGGTGTACATTTAGGAAAACTCTTAGGGTTCATCGTCAGCCAGAAAGGGATTGAGGTTGATCCTGATAAGGTCAATGCCATTCAAGAAATGCCTTCTCCGAAAACTGAAAAACAAGTCAGAGGATTCTTGGGACGTTTGAACTATATTTCCAGATTCATATTCCTCATGACCACGACATGTGCGCCAATTTTCAAACTACTCAAAAAGAATCAGGACTGCATTTGGGCAGAAGATTGCCAAACCGCCTTCGACAGTATCAAGGAATACCTGTTGAATTCGTCGATTCTATCACCTCTAGTGGAAGGAAGACCACTAATCATCTACTTAACAGTCTTGGAAGACTCCATGGGCTGTGTACTTGGCCAACAAGACGAAACCAAAAGGAAAGAGTCTGCCATCTACTATCTGAGCAA
Source organism: Lathyrus tuberosus (assembly GCA_022829125.1). Lineage (NCBI taxonomy): Eukaryota > Viridiplantae > Streptophyta > Magnoliopsida > Fabales > Fabaceae > Lathyrus > Lathyrus tuberosus. Next base: position 324,860 of record JALAZF010000449.1, on the reverse strand, counting down.
GAAGTTCACTGACTACGAAACTCGGTACACTATGCTTGAGAAAACTTGTTGCGCTTTGGCTTGGGCAGCCAAACGTCTTCGCCAGTACATGATTCGTCACACTACTTGGTTGATCTCTGAAATGGATCCAATCAAGTATGTCTTTGAAAAGCCTGCTCTCACGGGAAGAATTTCCCGTTGGCAGATGTTGTTATCAGAATATGACATAGAGTACCACGCTCAGAAAGCCGTTAAGGGAAGTATTTTAGATGATCATTTAGCTCATCAACCGATTGACGATCAAGAATCAATCGGGTTTGACTTCCCAGATGAAGATGTTATGTATTTGAAAATGAAAGACTGCGATGAACCGCTACCCAGTGAAGGGCCAGAACCAGGTTCCCAATGGGGACTTATCTTTGACGAAGCTGTCAATCATTACAGAAATAGAATTGGGGCAATCATTGTTACCCCTCAGGGTACCCACATTCCTTTCACCGCCAGACTTACATTCAAGTGTACAAATAACGAGGCCGAATACGAAGCTTGTATTATGGGTCTCGAAGAAGTGATCGACCTAAGGATCAAAAACTTGGACGTATATGGCGACTCAGCCCTGGTCATCAATCAGATTAAAGGAGATTGGAACACTTACCAATCATGATTGATTCCTTACAAAGATTATGCAAGGAGGTTGCTACCTTTCTTCAACAGAATTGACTTTCATCACATCCCTCGCAATGAGAATCACATGGCTAATGCATTAGCCACTCTCTCTTCCATGATTAGCGTAGGTCAATGGACTGACCTACCTAAGATCGACATGATGCGCCTTGAAAGGCCCGCTTACATCTTCGCAATGGAAGCCGTCATAGACGACAAGCCTTGGTATTACGATATCAAATGCTACCTTCAGAAACAAGAGTACCCACCTGGGACACTTAGGAAGGACAGGAAAACCCTCGGAAGGCTGGCTGGCAGCTTCTTTCTGAGCGGTGATACTCTCTATAAGAGAAATTTTGACGTGGTCTTACTCCGATGTGTAGACAGACCAGAAGCAGACATGCTGATGAAAGAAATTCACGAAGGATCCTTTGGCACTCATGCCAACGGACACACAATGGCGAGAAAAATTCTAAGAGCAGGGTACTACTGGCTGACCATGGAATCCGACTGCTACAAGTACATGAGGAAGTGTCACAAGTGTCAGATATACTCAGACAAAATCCATGTACCGCCAACGCATCTCAAAGTTCTTTCTTCGCCATGGCCTTTTTCCATATGGGGAGTCAACATGATTGGCTTAATTGAGCCCAAAGCTACAAATGGACATCGGTTCATCCTGGTAGCCATTGATTACTTCACTAAGTGGGTCGAAGCAGCGTCATACGCTAATGTAACTCGACAAGTGGTGGTCCGATTTATCAAAAACAATATCATTTGCCGTTATGGTGTTCCAAGCTAGATCATTACGGATAATGGATCTAACTTGAACAATAAGATGATGAAAGAGTTGTGCACAGAGTTCAAGATCGAACACCATAACTCATCTCCCTACCGACCAAAGAAGAACAGAGCGGTAGAAGTGGCTAACAAGAACATCAGGAGGATTGTTCAGAAGATGGTTGTAACCTACAAAGACTGGCACGAGATGCTACCCTTTGCTTTTCACGGTTATCGAACATCTGCCCGCACTTCAACAGGGGCAACCCCTTTCTCTCTAGTATATGGCATGGAAGCAGTTCTCCCCATAGAAGTAGAGATCCTATCAATCTGGGTATTGATGGAGGCTAAGCTCACAGAAGCTGAATGGTGTCAAAGTCGACACGACGAATTAAACCTGATCGAAGAGAAGCGAATCACGACATTATGCCACGGTCATTTGTATCAGCAGAGAATGAAGAAGGCATTCAACAAAAAGGTCCGACCTCGTGTCTTCAGGAAAGGAGACCTCGTGCTCAAGAAGATACAATCATTTCTCACTGATTCCCTGGGCAAATGGACCCCAAACTATGACGGCCCTTATGTGGTCAAGAAAGCTTTCTCAGGCGGCGCCTTGAGACTTGCAACCATGGACGGAGAGGAATTTGCCTACACCACGAATGTCGATGTAGTCAAGAAATACTTCGCCTAAAAAAACGTCTCGGTGGATTGAAAACCCGAAAGGGCGGTCCAGGAAAAAATTAGAGACATAATCAAAAATCATCCCGGTGGATTGGAAATCTCAAAGTACAATCCAGGAAAAAAATTAGGGATAATGGCAAGTAACTACGTCTGATCAGTTCAACTCCTCAGCAGTAATGCCATCCATCGAAAGGAAACTCCAGTCACTGTCATCTTCGACAAAAGCTCAGGATGCCCCAAATTCAAAGTTGGTAGAAGGATAGTGGTCGTTATGTTTCAACGTAGCCCTTTTCCCTGTAAATTACCATTTTCTAACTTTGTAAATACTCCATGAAATCACGCGTTTGGCTGATTTTCATCCTATCAATAAAATTTGAGCCCTAGGGCTTTTGTTTGCAATTCTCATTTGTTTTAGCTTTACAGAATGACATCTTAATATGATTAATGATTCTTGAAATAAAACAAAAATGAATTTACTTGTAAAACTTTTTCTGCTTTTAAAATAAAAAGTTGGCAATTTCTTTTGACTGTTGAACATCGAAAGAACATCAATCGTTTCTCCCGAAGTAAGCAAGCTTCAAAGTGCAGAATCAAAGTGCTCCTTCTAAACCAGTACGTCTAAACGAAGGATCAACTGTGTCAGAGACCTTGTTTCATCTGACACGCCTCGGTCGAGTTCTTATCTCCTAAGCCCAACCAACGTAGCTCCCCACGAGGACTACTTCTCCTAAGCAAGGCAGAATTGCTATCTTGAACCAGTGATATTTCTACATGCCCTACTGTGGTCGAGTATCCAATCGTGTTCATCCGTTAGTCTGTATGTCACGTCAGTTTTGTCAGCATATACATACATACATCATGCATTATTGATTTGCATTCACATTCATATTGCATCAATATCACTCCAGTCGGTCTTGTCCCATAGTGGTAACAGTCTTCTCAATCGGGTTGTCAAGTTTTTTCCTCATCAGGAAATGTCGCGTCAGAATCATCTCTCTCCTCCAGTTTATTTCTGGATCAGAGTTGGCCCTTGACCACTTTGATAACTTGAACCTCTGAAAAACCGAAGAACCCTCAGACAAATGTCACTCTTCGCCATTGAAGATGATATCTTCGCTTTCCCAGATTAAGGAAAATCCCCAGAGAAAGCCTCACGATTAAATACTTTTAGCAACACATTGATCTTTTCTCTCCAGAGAGTCAATGTCAACAAAGTCATTGGCACCTCAAAATTGGGGTACATCATATGGCATTTATATGAGAAGATCTCGAGAAGAGTATGGTGCAATGTTCCCCAAGCAGACAGTAGTCTCTCAAGAGACTCGCTCTCCCCAGTAGATTCGGCAAATGACGTCTCCAACAGAGAAGTTTGTGCACCTCTACAACTCAGACGAATGGGTTCTCCATCAAGTCTGACATCAAAATGTTTCTATCAAATGGCATCTCCCCAGGAAAATTCGGCGAGAAGTTTGATGGAAACCACTCCGCGTAGTGCCCCTTGTCAATAAATTTTATTGACAAAAGAAACTGAGACCATTTCCTTGGTAGGAAACCAAGGGCGAGGGGAAGTTTATATCAGAAACTGAGACCAGTTCCTTGATAGGAAACCAAGAGCAAGGGGAAGTTTATTTCAGAAACTGAGACCAGTTCCTTGGTAGGAAACCAAGAGCAAGGGGAAGTTTATTTCAGAAACTGAGACCAGTTCCTTGGTAGGAAACCAAGAGCAAGGGGACGTTTATTTCAGAAACTGAGACCAGTTCCTTGGCAGGAAACCAGGATCGAGGGGCAGTTTACCTTTTCTAAGCATCATTGCTTAGAAAAAGAAGAATGATGTGTGAACTACCATTCTTAACCACCATCAAAGTTTCGGGTATTCCGATATTTAATCCTCTTGCACCCCGAATGCCCGAATACTTTCGTCATTCACACCTTCGGGTCCAAGAAGATTAAATAAGGGCATCTGTCATACCCCAAATTTTGACCATTAAGATTCCCATTATTGTGGAAATCATCATCACAATATGGATGTACTATCTGGCCTCATCAGTCTCCCCAAAGATGGGTGAGCATCCACTACAATCAAATTTAGGGTTTCCAGCCCTCTCAGAGCTTTTAGACAAAGGATCAATCAAGGAATGACATGATCTTCAACTTGTCTAGCCTCTCAAATATCCACAAAGGATCAAGAGGACTCCCACTTCAAGGATTAAGCACAAGACTGCTCCCTTCTTGGTGGATCAAGCCTCAAGATCGCCAGTGTCGCCAAATTAGGGTTTGGTCGACCAGGGCCTCCAGATGGAAATTTTCCTCCGGGCATGAACCAATGCTTCAAGGCATAACCTATGATGCTCCAAGGGACATCATAAACCCAATCATCAAGTTAATTTAGCCTCAGGGGATGCATTCATCAAAAATCAGGAATTAGGGTTTCTTGACCTAATTCACCCCTAAGTTGACTTTTGGGACAAATCATGAGCCAAGACCTCAAGAGATGGTTTGAGGGTCTCTAACATACTACATTTATCCATTTATAACAAAGTATTTATCCAAAAAGCTTGAGCAACAAGTCTCAATTTCATCAGAGCCACAATTAGGGTTTCGCGAGAAAAGTCAACTGTAGCTTTGACTTTTGACTAGGACATGCTCCCAAACCCTAGGACATTGATCAATATACCCTATAACACCCATGGAACATGTCCATCAAGTTTGATTTAGGTTAAGGACATGATTTCCTAAAGGATTGCACAGTTTGGAATTCATCTGATAAAAAGTCAACTGTGCACAAAAGTCAACTTTGACTTTTTGAGATTTTTCACAAAAATGGTTTTTTAACCCTAAAATGATGTTAATGTATGATTGGAATCATCATTCATCAAGAAAAATCAAGAAAATTGGGATAACTTGTAAAAGGGGTAACCATAAAAACTTAGAAAATTTTCTAAGTTATGAAATAAAGTGGCTAGGGTACCAACTTTGGAGGATCATAACTCCTAAACCACAAGGCCATTTTTTCCCATCCAAAGCTTAATTTGTAGATCTCATTACCCTCTACAAAAGCTTAAAACTGACCTCCCTCCAAATTCCCCATGGATTTTGAGTTATGGAATGATCAAAATCACAAAAAGTGAAAATGTCACTTTTTTCCAACACTTAGTGAAATTTTCACTAAGTCAGAATTTGCCTTCACTTTTTCCCAAATGTAGGGGGATTTTTCACTAGGATCCAAAAGGTATCAAAACCAAATATGATCAAACAGTTGTTGTATCATATTAGGGCTTTCCAAAGTGACCAAGAACATCACCAAATTCCACTTGAGCCATGAGATATGACAAGGGCAATATGCCTTGCTGAAAACTGCCAAGGCTAGGCAGAATTTTGCACTTTTGCTCGATTTGGCAAGATCAGGTAATTCCAAGCCTTGTCATCATCTTGGACACATTTGAGGATTAAATCTAAAGGGGACAAACACTGAGCCAAGCCTCCAAAGTCCTTGGAACCAAAAGTAGCATGCTAAACCTAAAAATCCCTAAAAGAGGGACAAGACTCCAATTTTGGATTGGAGCATTTAATGGATGCACCAAGGTGGCATGGACTGAGCTTCTTTCAACTGAATTCAGTCAAGGATGATCCAACAACTAGGGAACTAATGGCCTGTGCTCTAACCTCTAGTCAATGGCTAAAGGAGACTTGAGATTCCATTGGACAACATTGGCCAAACCTCTGCTGCAGTTGCTATTCACTATTGATCTCAAAACAAACTTGCTCTACTATAAATAGAGCTCATTTGTGATCAGTTTGAGTACACCAAAGCCATCAAACTGATGCTTTCCTCAAAATCTCTCCTTTCACTCCAAATTTGCCTTCCAAGGCAAGTCACTATCGGGTTTTGAGTTTGAGAGCAATTCCAATCAAAACAATCATACACACACCTCATAAACATCATATAGAAGTGATCCAAACACTTAAACAACATCTGGAACACTGATTTCACAAAATCACCAGCCAGTTGCTCAAGTTCTTGACAGATTTACAGTTGGGGTACCATCTCAAGTTCCAGATCATTTCAATCCATTCCAAGCATCCAGACACACTCCATGGCACCTAGGGAAGCTATCCAGATCATTGGAACCTAGCTGTAACACCTGTAACATAAAACACGATCACCAGCTGCAAGAGGTAAGCATGAGCTCTTCTAACTCTATGATCCATGCAATTTTTGCTGCACAATAATTTGGTCATATGTTCACAATCATGCATGGAATTTTTTCCCTCAATCAATTGCATTGTTTGAATCGTGTGTAGAATTTCTGAACCTTCATGCAGAAATTAGGGTTCTTGAGGTTTCTCTTTGATTTCTTATTACATGTTAAAAATAAATGAAATTAAAGACCATAGACATGATCGTGAGGTTAAAACGAGTAGATTGATATGTAGATTGCATGATATAATCAAGTATTCAGTGAGATTGGATAGAAAATGCAAATCTGCAGAAACAGAGGGTGGCGCGTGTTCTTGCCATGTTCTTGGCGCCCTTTTTCAAAAATTTGAATATTTGAATTTTGTGATTTTATTTAATTGATTCAAAAATTAATTTCTCTCTGAGTTTTAATGATTTTGAGTTGATTCTTTTTTTAATAATTCACAAAAATGTTAAAATATTTTATTTTATCAAAAAAAATCCCAAAAATATTATTTATTTCATATAATTAATATTTTTGCAAAGAATTAATATTTTAATTGTTTTTGACATTTAAAATATTTTTTCCTTCTTGATTTTTCAGATTTTAATGGTTTCTAATCATTTTGTAGGTCAAAACATAATTTTTGAAACATTAATCCAAGATCACAATTTGTTTTCCACATGTTAAACAATTTTGATCATTTTAATTGAATTTATTATTCAATTAAAATACATTTTGAAAACAAATTAGGGTTTTTGATTAATTCAACCCTCACAAATCATTTTCAAACACTTTGGGTCTCTATTAGAGTGTAAGACCCAACCCTTTGTAAATACAAACAATTTTTGGGCCTCACTTATTGTATAAGTCCCGTTGTATTTCAAAAATTCGGCGCGATCACCGCCCGTTTAAAACAATCATTTGGGCCTCTCCTCGAGCTATAAGACCCATTCAAAATCTTTGGGCCTCTAATAGAGTGTAAGACCCAACCCCCTTTTAACCAAAACAATTTTTGGGCCTCAGACATTGTATAAGTCCCTCTGCGTTAAAAGAAAACCTCGGCACGATCGCCAGTTAAAAAAATCAACCCTGGGCCTACCCTCGTGTTATAAGCCCTATTTCTTTTCTTTAAACACTTGGGCCTCTTGAGAGAGTGTAAGACCCATCCCTTTGTACAGAAAACCTTTCTCGGGCCTCAATCACTTGTATAAGTCCCTGTACAAATTCAAAACCACAGTGCAATTACTGATAAAACCTTGGGCCTCTCCTTGAGCTGTAAGCCCCAACATCTTTTCAAAGCACTTTCTCCTTTGATTTTGTATATACTATTGTTATCAAAGCTTTCTTTGTTGAACAACTAACCAAACAGCATGGAAGCTCTAAAATACTATTGTATATACTACTGTAAGTCTTCTTTCATAAACTCATATCAACTGTGTAATAATAGTATAGATATTTAGAGTTTCCCCGGCAACTACGTCTAGCACTAAGCCCTGTTGATCACTCTTAAATAGACTAAACTAGATCCCCATAGGATTACCAGATACAATCTTCCCTCCTCTTGGGGTTAAACAATATGGAGATGTGAAAGGCAGATTCTTTTTGAACCCTTTCTCAGACTGTCACCTTTAGAAGTTGTCAAAGAAACTCTACTCCCCATAGATGAGCTTTTCTCCGTGAATGGCATCTCTTGAGTTTCTTCCAAATTCTCGAACTTTCCTGGCATGATCCATTCTCGGTGAATGGCATGTCTTGAACTTCTCGGTGTTTGGGGACCCACAGGCTTCCTAAAAGCATCCCCGCCTCCTCTTGGGCGTTGTACAAGGACCCGTCGGCTTCTTAGAAGTATTCACAACCTCCTCTTAGGCTTCGTATAAGGATTCTTCCTTCGGGAAGAGAGCCTCCTCTTGGGCTTCGTACAAATTGTCCCTCGGCTTCTTAAAAGTTTCCAGCCTCCTCTTGGGTTTCGTACAAATTGTCCCGACGACCTCCTAGAGGTATAGGAACAGAAAGTAGTCATCTTAATAGAACAGTCTTTCAAAGAGTCTAGATCCTACTACTGTTTCTCTAAGCATAGTACAAAAATAAAACTCTAGATATGGACAGTCTAATTTCCTTGAGTCTTGAAGGCATTCTCAAGCCCCTTTCAAAAAATAGGGAAAACACAGTAGACTTGGACAGTCTCAATACCCTTTGGATTTCCTATTTCCTTAAAGAACAGGAAATAACCCTGATCTTTCGATCAGTACCAAAGTATAGCCTTACTTTTAATCAGTTTTTTCATAAGAACTGATTTTCTCTTTTAACCAACATACTGGACCTATCACTCAACTGAAACAGCCAACCTTTAGCCTCTATCTCGGGCTTCGTACGAGATACAAAAAGACTCTCTTGTTGAGTCAAAACTTCCTTTCGCCTCTATCTCGGGCTTCGTACGAGATATAAAAACACTCTCTTGTTGAGTATAAAAGACTCTCTTGTAGAGTCAACCCTCTTCAGCCTCCATCTTGGGCTTTGTACAAGACACAAATCACTCTCTTGTTGAGTATAAAACACCTTCTTGTTGGGCCACTAACCTCCTCTTAGGCTTTGTATAAGGAAACCTCGATTGAGACAATCAACCTTTTAGCCTCAAAATATGTACCTCCTTCGCAGTATACAAACATCAATAACTCCTTTTCCTTCGTCTAACCACTGTAAGCGGCAAGCCTCTGGATTATTTACATCCACGCCACTGTCCCTCTTTTAGCATGAGAAATTCCTAAGGAAAGATAGCATTGCTCTACACTAAGTTAAAGTTTTCTCCACTAGGTTGAAAAGCCCCTATAAAGAAAGTTATGGCATTGCCGGATTCACATATCCCGGTTAAAGTAATTCTCCTTTATAAACAGTTGTGACAAACATACCCCCCTTTAGAGATGACAAATTCTCTCTAAAGACAACACCCTTTCAGCTTCACATCTTGGGCTTTGAACAAGATACAAACCACCTTTTTAGCTTCACGTCTTGGGCTTTGAACAAGACACCAAAACACCATTTCCTCCCATAGAATAGGAGGAACTATGATCGCTCTGATTTCCCTGTTTCGGTAAACGGAAATACGTAGGCATAAGATTGCAAGAAAAATATTAGCGAGCACACTAATCCAAAACCCAAATCCTGTACCTTCACCCATCAATCGAAAAATATCAGTCCTAACATCCTACCCATAAACAGTCCCAGTATTTTTTACTTTAAGAAGAAAGAGGCCCCATTACCATATAGCATCCGTATCCTAACAGACCGCTGTTTAAACTCAGTATGCAAGCAGGGTTAATTGGAGACATCTATTTCCCTTCCTTCATCAGCTTAATAGGATAAAAAATGAATCGACCTGTAGTAACCCCAAAGAGCGACAATGCTTAAGAACCACGTCCAGAATCGCTGCTACACCAGGAACTGTAATGATGACCGGCACTGGTCTTGCCGGTGCTGATATAGTTATTGTTTTGAAAGGAATTGTAATAGTGGAAACATCATTCTCTTTTTCAGTAATTTCCCTCTGCTTATCATACATGTCGAACTGTAATCGTCCTTCATCAATTAATCTCTGAATACCTGATCTCAACAAATCACAACCGTTTGATTGCAACCCACATTCTGCACAGCCCTCTTCACAATCGGGGAACACCCCTCCCTTCATTAACCTTTCCTTCACCATAAACAAAGGAATCTTCAACTCGTTCACGTCTAAGACCAAATTCAAGGATTCACTATCTTCAATAACGACATTAACCCTTGGCCCGTCGTGATTCGGGCATTGGGTTTTGAATGACATTTGGCACGCCATTGGAGAAATTGATGGATTTGAAGTCTACCAAATCTTGGACCTTATGCTTAAAAGCTTTACAGTCCTCAATATGGTGTCCAGGCGCTCCGAAGTGAAATTCACAGTGAGCATTGGCGTCATAACCGGGAGGTGGATTACCGGTAATGGGGGCCAAAGTCCTCTTTTGTATCAATTGTAATTATAGCAGATGTTGAAATAATTGGGAATAAGGCAAGGGTGGAGTATCAAAATGCCTATTCTGCTTAGGCCTGTCCTGCTATCTGCGAGGAGCCTGATTTTGCTGCTGAGGCGCTGCCTGTTGTTGAGGTGCTGTAGGAATGGTTATGGAAGCCACTTGCTGATTGAAGTTCTGACGCTTTCTTCCTTTACCACGGTATGATGAAACAGAATTTGTGTCTCCTTCTTTTTTCTTATAATTACCCGCATACGACTTTTTCCCTCCTCCAGATGAGGATCCGTCATTGACCATTATTTTCCCAGTTTTAATCCCGCTCTCAACCTTTTCTCTGACTAAAACTAAGTCAGCAAAACCACCAGTCATACAACTTACTAGCCTGTTATAATATGGCCCCTGAAGAGTGGCCATGAACATGTCAACCATCTCCCGCTCCACCATGGGAGGCTGGACTCTGGCTGCCAATTCACGCCACCTCTAGGCATACTCCTTAAAGCTCTCATTATTTTTCTGCGACAAACTTTGTAACTGGGTTCTGTTCGAAGCCATGTTGGTATTATACTGATATTGCTTGACGAAAGCTTCAACTAGCTCACGCTAGCTACGAATATGGCATCTCTCTAACTGCATGTACCACTCCAAAGGTGCCCTAGACAGGCTATCCTGGAAGAAGTGCATTAGTAATTTCTCATCATCAGAATAGGCGGCCATTTACCTAGCATATGCCCGGACATGAATCTTCGGGAAAGTAACACCGTTATACTTCTCGAAAGTAGGCACCTGAAACTTGTGAGGAATTCTGACACCGGGGACTAGTCCCAAATCTTCCATATCCAATCCTAGGGAATTCTGATTCTTGAACGCTTTCAATTTTTCCTCAATCGCTCTGAATCTTTTATCACTGTCAGGTTGGGGGCCAGCATCCCCACATGGAAGAGAAAACACATCATCCTGTTGATCATCGTAGCGACGACCATGTACTGCACAGACACTGTTACCTCCCCCTACAACAGAAGGGATCACAACATTCTCTTCTCCACCCGGAGGGATAACAACAGAAGGGATGGGAATACCTCCGCACGGAGGACCACCTTGGACACCATTACCAATAACACCTCCGCCCGGAGGAACGACACCATTGTGAAGGCCACCATGAAGGATACCGTCTTCATCAACTCTTGCGACCAGAGGCTGGACCAGAGTTCTTAACTGCTCTTGACCTTGAGCAACACCTTGAATTAACTCCATAAACTGAGTCATGCGTGCTTGCATTACAATCATCTCGGCTTGCATTTGCTCTATGGCTCTCTTCTAATTTTGTCTGGTAGAGTACTGGTGAGTATGTTGGTTTGCAATCCTGTCTGAAGAAAAGGACAAGATAAGAAAACCAGAGATAAACCTGTTATGCAAAATGATTATGATTATGCAAATGTAAATGAACATGTTTGAATATTCGCAAGGCGATCCACCCCTTGATTCTAGTTTAATAACAAGATATAACGAAACATCTGCTCATATATTAAGAAACCAGCGGATAATCATTTGTTAACAATTACAGACCCAAGATACAAATAGGAGTCTGAATACGACAATCATAGATCCCAACAAACAAGCCTGGTGGTGATCCAAACACAATAAAAGAGAAAAAGCAAACTATGGCATGTCATCAATGTCCATAAGTGCTAGTCCTCCCCAGCCATTATATTCTTTGCTCCAGTCTTGTACTTCTCTGAACAGCTTCTTGGTATCAGGATGCTTCGGACTCTGGATCAACTCTTGAATGAGGACATCTCTTCTGTGTAGGATCCCTTTCAGGTATCGACAATGTAATTCCCTGGTATCTTCTTCAAAAACACCATCCATGTTGGGACCCTCATTTCTAGGCTTCTTTACTTCAGCTTGTATCTTCAGCTCCTCTATAGTAGCTATAGCCTCTTTGAGTCTGTCTTCGACTGCTCGTTTCTCAAATGTCCCTGATAAGATCTCTTTATTTTTCTTCCTGAGCTTCAATTTTTGACTCTCAATCTGCTCTAGAAACTTATCCTCTTTCTTTTTGTTGGCGGTGATTGCGGTGTTTCGGTAAGAGTTGAACTTGTGAATTTTTAACAAAGCCTTGGCTAAGTCTTCCTTCTTAGATTTGAGAACCCTATTGACACCCTTTAGAGCTTGCCCTACCTTCTTTCTGGCCGTGACCTCATCAACTAGCTCTTTTTCTTTCTTGGCGAGAAGCTCTATCTTTATCTTCGCAGTATACATAGCCTCACCTTGCTCATGCTTCAGTTGGCTAATTTCTCTACTCAATTCTCAATTCTCTTCTCGCAGCTTCTTTGTCTCAGCCCACAGTTTATTATACCTCTCTATCTTCACTGTAGTAGGTGGCTCAATCATCAGAGGGTACAAGGGTGGCTCTCTTGAGAAAGGAATGAGCTTCTCTTCTACTCTTTTCTGGATCCATTCCACATAAAGAGAAAAAACCTTGTTGTTGCACTTCCCAAAGAAGGTCTTTCCTCTCTTAAAAACGTGTTTCCAAGCATTCACAGCTTTCCTTAACATCTCTTGGTCTTTAGTGCCATTGAAAAACAGGGACTCTCTGATATCTTTATCCTCAGGAGGAGCTCTCAATGCATACCCAAACTGCCTGATAGTGAGGGAAGGGTTATAATTAATTCCACCTTTCCTCCCCACTAAAGGTACATTTGGGAATTCTCCACAGTTGTAAATAAGCTCTATTCCCAGCAGACTATGATTGAACCAAACAATATTATTAGCGGTCAATCCCATCAACCTCTTAGACCACTTCAAGGAATCCCTTGTGTTAACGAAAGCCCCAGTTTCAGGGAGATGACTCAAAAACCATGTAGATAGGAGTGGCGCGCAACAGCTTACACTCCTTCCTCGCCTATTTTCGTTCTTGTAGTGGACTGAATGGTATACATCACCAAGAAGAGTAGGTACAGGATTTCTCAAGATAAATATTTGAATCGCGTGCATATCAACAAGATCGGGGATGTTAGGGAATAAGACAATTCTATAAATGTACAGAGCCAAGATGGCGTTGAAGACAGTCTAACTCTTTGCCTTAGCGTACAAGCTAGCTTGATCAAACAGAAACTTCAACAAAAAGCCCTTAAATCCCTGCTTGTCAACAATGTTATTACTCATGGTAGATTCACCTATGTGAAGAGCAGCAGCAATCTCTTCCAATTCTGGGCGCTCTTCAGAAAAGAATGGTATATTCGGCTTGATGGAGATTCCCAGAATAAATGAGAACTCTTCCAATGTTGGAGCCAAGATGTAATCTGGGAAAGTAAAACAGCGTAACGGAGGGTCATAGAACTGCAGGAGCGTATGAATGGCATCACGCTCGTTCTTTGAGATATTACGGACAACCTTCAATATCTTCCCATATTCATCTTTGAACTCAGTACGAACCCCAGGATCAGTCATGCCAATCATCTTGTGAATCAAATTCAGAGTTGGGTCTGGGAACGTATACGCTACGTTCTTCTTCCTTTGAGCATCCATGACAAGAAAACTTCAACAACCGGAATCAAGGGTAGGATACAAGCCCTGAAAAATGTCAAACTTATTAGAATACAAGAGATGATGCAAATGCAAACATGGGATTAAGGTATCCAACTTCTCTGAACATCTGTTGTGATGTCAACTGAACAAAGACTAGAAACCCATAATACCAGAATAATGGACCACTGAGATAACCAGAAAACCAGGTCGATAAATACACACTGAATAGAAAACCATAGAACCAGGTAGGTTGAAGGCCAAGGTCACCTGCAAACCTGCAAACACCCAACCCCTCTCACATGTGGGTTCTAGAACGCGGGATCCTCAGTTTCGGATTCTCGATTTGAGAAGCAATAGTACATTCATTCCTCGGGGTACAATACTATCGTCAAACAAAGAGGTCGTCCACTGATTCCCCCAAAAATAAGGTCATCTTATGTAAGTTCCCAGCTTCGGGTCCTCGGATCAAGAAGTATAATGGGTTTGCCATTTCTGGTCTGCCATTACTACCTCTTGGGAGGAGTGCCTCTACTGAGTCCTCGGGGAAATGGTCGCCAGAGTCGACAGCTCTCTAGATCAACACCCCGAAATGCGCAAGACGCGCACGTCAGAACATCTCCCAAGAAAACCTCGTCTGGATGTGAATTTCGTGAACACCAAACATAACAAGATGGTACGTAGGTCCCACTACTTTCCACTCTAGTCCTAGGTGTATACTCAAGCCTGTGTATTGGGCTTATCTCTCATGAATCCAACCCACTAGACAATACAGCAGCAGCAGAACAGCAAGATAACAGTAATCAAATGCAATAAAATATAGCAAAATACAGTAATACAGTAATATACAACAAAATAAACCACAGCAGTAAACACCCAATGAAAATAAGCACACAAGCGTTAGGATTGAATCGCATAGGGAACCAGAGTCCCCAGCAGAGTCGCTAGCTGTCGCACCTGCGAAAAACAACCGGCAAGAAACTAGAATAGAAGAGTCGCCACTGAACGTTATTTTTTCCGACACAGGGAAAGGAAACGATTGAAGAAACCCAGAAAGGGAAAAGACATGGTCATCGCAACCATAGTCCAGGTTCGGGAGTCGGTTATGCGAGGGGAAGGTATTAGCACCCCCACGTGTCCATCGTACTCAATGGGATCCACGCTTTTTGTCCAATCAAAGGGTGGGTTATCCTCAATCCACTGCCTACGTATCTTCGTGGACGAACGAAGAATCAGAATCAACGTAGTTCGACGGACTACGCACTAAAGGGGGGGAGGTTTCTCGCCAAGACATCGTCGTCTTGTGCCTACATATCCTCAATCTAACCAAAAGGAGGAAATCAGAGTAGTCGTAGTTTGACCTAACGAGGTCTTAGTGTTTTTCATGAGCGACGTTAAGTTCACGTCCGGCAGTTAGGGTCGATGCCTGTTTGCAACTTGGACGGAAATAACGTGCTCTTTTCTGAAAATGGTCTGGAACCAAACAATCCCGAAGGATAAAAAGATTTGAATTTGTTTTTGTGTTTTTTAGACAGAAGTGATTTGAGTTAGTTCATAACTTGCATTGCACCAAAGTCTATGGCATAGGAACGAATGCATAGCAAATCGTCCCAAGATGGGACGTTCGCTAAACACTCTAGAAAAATGAGAGGAAACCCCTCATTCCTTATTTGCCATGCTTAAAGCTCGTGCGCAATACACGTTATCCTTATTAAGTATCTTAGAATTGTTATGAGATGAGAAGAGAAGACTCAAAGGAAAAGAAAACACTATGGGGATTCTATCCTAATGTTGTCATGCAAAGATGGCCCTAAGGTTGAGGTAAGAGGAGAAAATTCTACCTAATGTTAGCATGCGTGGTTTGAATCCTAATGTCTATCCTACTCCAAGCTTAATCAAAGATTAAGGTGGATTACGAACCCTAAGGGAACAAACAAAAGTGAATCCAAGACTTAAACAAGTCTTAAGATCCAAGGGGAAAGAAAAGAGTGAAAGAGATGAAGAAGAAAGAGAGATGTGAGGTGAGAAACCAAAGAGGGAAGCAAGTACATCATGCATATCATATCCCACTCATGTCATTAATCATGCTTCAAAACAACACATAAGGAAGTTCAAGCAAACAAGTAGAAGTAAGCATGAAAGGATGAAAGCAAACTTGCATTAGAAGCACAATTAAACATCATTAAGCACCACACCAAAGTAATATAAGCAAGGTAAGATGAAGATGAAACCAAGTCAGAACTCAAGTCACTCAAAAAGACTCATCAAGCATCATGCACAAAGCAAGTATCAAAACTATGCAAGTATGCACCAAAATAAAGTCCCAAAATGACTCATAAGCTTCCACACAAGCAAAGCCACACCAAAGATGAGTCATGCACCAAGGGCCAAGGAAAATTAGAATCTCAAACATGTTTTATTAATCAAAGAAAGATCACAAAGCACCAAGGAAGTCCATGTCACTCAAAGGCACAAAATTGGATCAAGAGGTGTGCACTAGTAAGCTCAACACATCATCAAATGGGAGCATCAACTAAAAATAGTAGAATGATCCAATAAAAATCCAAAAAATTTCCAAAGCTATGTTCAACCACCCAATTAAGCATGTACAAAAGATGGGATCAAATAAAGATCAAGAACATGCTCAAAATGGACCAACTAGCCAAGGTATGCAAACAATCGAGCAAGAATCGAGGGTCCATAAAACTTGAATGGCAAGTCACCTAAAGCAACTCAAACCATCATTATACCAACATCAAAACACCCTCATAAGATGGCCTAAAAGTGGCCAAAAGACCAGCTTCAAAAGGCTAAGCAAAAACACAAAAGTCCCTAACCCTAGATGAAGGGCATCCTTGGAAACTCATCCATAAATTAATTCAAATTAAAATAGGAAAAAGGAATTAAAAATAAAATAAAAAATTGAAAAATAAGTCAACATGTTAATTGACCAGAAAAATATTTTTTGGGATTTTTATCATGTTTAGAAATGTTAAAAATAAAATCAAATTAAAAAAAGGAAATGAAAATAAATGGAAGAACAAAGAAATAAGGGGGCGCAATAGCAATATTCCAAGCAGTATGATTCACTTGATGCGCACCACTGAGCCGTAAAAGGGTGGTGTGAGTAGCAAAGCTACTAAGCCCAGCCCAGATTCACTTGAATTCAGAAACAAACAAAAAAACAAAATAAATGAAACGAATCGTTTCACTCTCAAGGCCAAGCCACCTTGGGTCCACTTAAACGAGGTGGCGAGATGCTCAAACCTCATTGCCTGGTCAAAAGGCAAGATGAAAACACATCAGCATGCCTGGATATCACCAGAACCCTACTCTGGTTGTCTTCTCCAGCCAACCTCACCGGAGACGACTGTGAAACGTGTAAAAATAAAAGCTCCTTGCATCATTTTGAAGAAGAATTCACGTAGAACAAGAATATAACCATGGATTCACATAAAGGTTCGTAACCAAAGAGAAAACCGCGCATGAAAAAATGAATCTCAATTTGTAACTTTCGCAAATCAAAACAAATGACGTTCAAACATTGCCTCCATCATTGGAGGACTTCAGATGCACCAACATGAACTCAAATAAATGCCTAACATGAGAGATTCGAAAGTTGAAAAGTTACCTAACGGAGCAACTCCGTTGGTCCTTGAAACAATGGTGAGAGCTTCAGAAACCCACTTGAAAACCTCCACTAGACTTCAAGAAGTATAGATCCAGCCAAAAGATAAAGAAGATCCTTGTGAACAAACAGATTCGATGGTGAGAAATTCTAAGAGTGTGAGAGCTCACTATGATCCAATTCTGAGCCAAATGACGTTGTCCTTCTTGTTTTTAGGGTTTTAGAACTTATATATGGATGTTGGCACGTGGGAGCAAGTCTGTGAAAGTTTGTTACACATTTTAAAATTACAAGAATTAGAGAGAATTCCACACGGGCCAGCACATGGAGTGATACTATTTTCGTGCTATTTTTGAGTGAAATGAAGTGTGAGAATATTGTGGAATAAATAGGCACGTGACCAGGAGAATGAGGTCAAGTTGTACCAATTTTCTTTCCAAAATCGTGCCAAGGGTGCATGGAATGTGTGTAAGAAACATGTGTAATGCTTGGTTATTTATGGCAAAGGAATGATGGTGTATGCGCAGGTTGCATTAAGGGGAGATGAACATAATTCACATAATGAACATGTCCATGCAACTATCTTGTGATGCATATAACTTGATGAGAAATGCATCAAATGAGGAGATTTTTGAAGCAATGGAAAATTAGCATATCAAGGAACAAAATTGATGTTGAAATGATCTTAAGATAAAGTGTGGATCAATGTGAGAAATGGTCCTAAAATCATGTCCTCAAAACTGGTTGAAATTGCTTAGCCATGTTAAGTCATAAACATCATTTGACCATTTAGTGATACCATTTTTGAAGTACCATAACTTTCACTACAATGGCTCAAATGACACAAATTTGGATTCTTTGGAAAGAGGGGATTTCCTTCTACACTTTTCAAATCAAAGCTTTCTCAATTTAAGGCTTGGAAATCAATCAAAATCCACCATGAACATTGGTGAACCAAGCTGTCAAAAGAAACTTAGAAAAATTCTAAGTTTTTGAATCTTGTAAGGTGAAAAAGTCCAACTTTGGAGCACCATAACTCATTCAAAAATGACTCAAATGACATGGTTCTTGTGCTCATTTTGAACGGAATGCTTCATATTACAACTTTCATGTGGAAGAAATTTTCAAATAAAGCCTTGATCATGGTGAAAAATGGCCTTAAAAGCGGCTAAAAACTTACTAAAAATAGTAAGTTTCTAAAACCCTAAATTCCATTTTTGGTAACTCTTTCACATTCTTGATTTTTCATGAATCCTTGAACATTCCTTGACCAAATCTCATACATGGACCATATTTGACTTGAAAATCATGATGTTGACCTCAAAAAGTCAGGAGTTGACTTTTTCACTACACAGTTGACTTTATCCCCAATTCTCCTGATTTTGAATCTTCTGATCAATTGAAATCCTTCTGAACCAAATTGATGGAAAATTTTCCAATCCTAGACACTTAGGGACATGAGGAATGCCATGGAATCAAGTCTTACCCAAAAAATCAGAAATAAACTGATTTTATGGCAAACCCTAATTTTGGTGCCCTTAGTCTAAGAGGAATCGACCCATGCTCCAAATCCAAATTCCTCTGAGTATGATGTGTATCCTCTCAAACAATGATGAGATGTGCCATTTGGTGATGATAAAAACTCAAAGATCTTGCCCATTGGGGTGTTAAACTCAAGAATCCCCAAAACCCTAGTTTGAGCAATCATGCAAGGAGAGTGTGATTCACTTGAAATTTCTTGCCAATTGTCATCTTCTGATGAGGTGATGGACAAATTAGGATCCCCTGAGGTCCAAGGCTCCTTTGTGGCTCAAGTAATGATGACATCAAGAACCATCTCTCCTCTTAATCTCTTGGACAAATACACATGATCTCTTGCTTGAACCTCTGGAAAACATCTTCTTCCCTTGAGTTAACCTAGATACCTTGATCCCATGTTATAAACCAATGATATGCACAAATGAAAATGCAAGAATAAAATGAAACATAAGCCAGTTAGTGCTAAAAGTAAGAGACCAAATTTTGAGGTGTTACAGGGGAGTTGAAGTGGTCCCCGGGGTAGGGCCAGCGCCGCCCACAAACTTCTCCATCGTCACCTGTTGCTTCCCTGCTCGAGTCTTCGGCAACGGGGGCACCTTCTTCATATTTTTGGCCGCCGCGGACCTCACCAGGCGCTCCCTCATGTCCGCCATTTTCCCTGCAAACATAAAAGAGGAAGATTAGTACGTTGGGCCAGAACTTCAAACACGGGTTTAAGAACAAGTTATACCGAGGAGCTGGAATGCAACATCATCGGTTTCACACTCGAGAAGAACCCTGGTATTATTATAATGAGCCTTCTGGGAAGGCTCTCTATCCTTCCGGCACAACTCGTTGTCGTCTTTGTCGACGACGAAGGTAGAACTAAAGGTCTCCACATATGCATGCAAAACTCGATAGGACTCCTTGTCCCCGTCACAAAGCTGCTCATACTTGACAAGGAACTGGTCGGTCCTATACCTGAAATGGGCATACACCTACTCCAAAGGAAACTTGGACACAGCCTTCTGAACTTGCTGACCATCAACCTCCACGGTCTCAAGCGTAGAGATGGAACTCCTAGCCACTTCAGAAACAGGCTTCACGACCAAGAACCTGTCCTTGAAATGTCGAACAGACTCAAGAGTACGGCCAGAAAAGCCTGCTCTACTGTTTGAAAGAAACCCAACTTTGCTTCGGGCCCGTTGTGCTCCGCTGGGTCTGAAAGATGCAGAAGAAAAGGTCCACGGTCACCCCGATCCACAAGTAACGGCATACCAGCTCAAAAATGTGAATAAAAGCCAACGCGTTCGGATGAAGCTGAGTCGGGCATAGTTCCAAGTGGCAGAAGATGGCCTCCTGAAAGTCTGTGAAGGGCAGGCGGTACTTTGCCTCCAAGAAGGAAAATTCGTAAATAGGGAACCGCATCCCCGGATACACCGAACTGATACGATCATTTTCTGTCGGGCAGAGGGCTCTCCAGTGCACCGGCGCGTCCTCAACACGATCTTCTAAATAAGGAAAATCTCAAACTTCCACCACGGTAAACATCGACCTTGTCAATAGGGGTTCGTGGGCAATCCATTTGAGATCCCCCTTAGCTACATGGATGTTGGCGTAATCTACTGAGTGCTCGGCCTCCTCGTGTGTGGCCCCAACGTCGGGCACAGCCTCTTCGCATTGATCGGCCATTTCACCTGAAAAGCAGAGGAAGAAAAAGTGAATTCGACGACAGAGATCAAATCCACCCTTCCACCACTAATCAAGTGAAAGGGCGAGGAACAAGTCGAGGACAACCTCGAGCCCAAGTCGATCACGACAGAATGTGGCGACTTCACTTTCCCCCAAGACGGGGATGAGTCTCCGCGACTTTACGAAGATTGAAAAAGAGCTTACTCGACAAAATAAGCTCGTCACGCGAAAGCCAAAGTTTCGTGTCGAACAGGCCTAATGCCCGACTACAAACCTAAAACTAATCCTAACCAGAATCTAGAAAGATCTACCCAAACCTATGCAATAATCATGAACATCCATCCCATGTTCTTCATGTTCTTCATGAATTTTCCAGAAATTCATGAGTTCATCGAAGAACACATGAACATTCAAGTGGAAAATTCATGTGTCACCGGAAAATTCATGTGTCGCCGGAAAATTCATGCAATTTTCCAGAAAGGAAGAACATCGGGGAATTTGTAGAAAATAATGAAGAACTTACTTGCTAAATCGAAGGTAGAAGATGAAGATCGTAAACTAAGCGTTGAAGGTCGACGGCAGCGAGAAATCTCCGGGGAGAACACAAGTTGCAGAGCGTGGAAGTGTGGGGATAAGAACTTGAGTAAAATACCAAATGAATCTCCTCTCCCCCCTTTTATAAGCACTTCCTCGCTTGGGAAGCGCAAAGGCCATCATAGCCTAGGCGTCTCTAGGCTTGACAACAATTGAATGCTCCACCATGTGTCAGAAAGAGAACCTTCATTTAGCATTCTCAAAGCTAGATGTATCATTCACCAAGTCTTCTGCTACCCCGCGAGCAAATCTTCCTCGACAGTACGTGTAATTCGCGTCTACGTCCAGACTCCTCGACATAAAAATTCCATTTCCGCAAGTATGTCCTCACATATGAAAAGCTCGTCGAACTGGTTGGGATCCAATGTTGACCACCTCAATGATGGAACAGACGAGGAGCATGTCCCCGAATACTGTCATTCGAGGACAATTGTCGACATCTATCTCAAGTCATCACTCTTCCTCAAAGCAAAGACTTGGGGGGCTCCTGTTCTGGACTGGGAAGACGCTTCTGCCCACAGTAGGGCAAGGTCTAATCCAGTCCTGCTCTTTGCCAGGCCCAATACCCAAAAACTAGTCGTTGGGCAGAAACTAGTCGTTGGGGACATCCCCCTCACGTGCTTGACTGTTCACGCAACCAACTACCTCCCCGGATTTCATGGGAGCAGTTGGACTAAGTCAAAGGGTCACGCGCCTGACCCTCCACCTGGCAGTCTCCCATTGGTCGACCAGATATTTCGGCCACATGGGAGACCTTGGCCCCGCGCCGGGGGTTACTTCTATAAATACTCTCTCACTTGAGAGGGGCAGGTATCCAATATTCAATACTTGAAATCTTACCGTTGTACTTGCTCCTACTCTTTTGCCCAATTACTTACTTTGGTATCAGAGTACCTTGCAGGTAAAACCCCCCTTTCTCTCCTACGAGCATCATCATATGCCCTACGCGAAGGCCACGATGATCCAATCTGATCATCTCCGATCATTATCCATAAGTTATATCATGAAAATTATATATTTGCTTTATTAAAGTTTGATTTCACTTATTTTGTGAAAACATGTTTATTAGAATTAGGATCATACAAAGCATGTAGATTTCACTTTAATAAAGAAAACATTTAATTTTCATGATATAACTTATAAATAATTTTAAAAAAGTGAAAAAATATGATAAAGTTATATTTTGGAAGAAAATTTGTGAAGAAGCCATTGTGCAGCCCCTGCAAAATTCATGGCTAGTATTGTGCCAAGAAGGTAAGAAAAGTAGCACATTGTGGCACGATTAAAAGCCATCGTGGCACGATCTAGTGAAAAACCAGCATGCCGTGTGGCACGACAGGATGGGTCGTGACACGATCCAGTTACTTTGCTAACACATTAAAAGGTGATTTGACAAATTTTGGAAAGGGGGACTTTTGATGTACGAATTCAGATGCATTTTGACGAAGAAGACGTTAATTAAGCCCTGGAATGAAGGTTTTCACCATTTAAGACCAGATTCCCCATTGAGTTTCATGTATAATTCCTTTAAACTCTTAACTATAAATTATGTTAGTATGAGTAACTATTTTTTCCATTTGATTAAGTATTATTAGATAAACCCATTTTTGATTTGTTGGCACTTATGATGTGTTATGTATTATTTTCATAAATTAATATTGCAGTTTTTATTCAGTTATTTTTTGTGTGTATTGCTTTGTATGTGTTAAAGAGCGCATTGACTGAACCTAGATTTGTAGGGATACTGACCCTAACTCCATAAGCTTGATCTAAAGTAATTGTCCAACTTAGTAATTGATTTAGGGATAAACAATTATAAGTTTTGAATTAGGAATTAACGTGCTTATGTTGCCTAATTTAACTTCGAACTAGCCTAAGGGATTAGGGAGTTGTAGTATAAGTTAGTGAGTTATATACCAAGGAATTGAGCATAACGGTTATGTTAGTTTGTCATAATACTATGAAATTAATCTAAAAGCAAATAATTGCAATCATCAACAATGCGATTTAGGAAAATTGAACAAGACCTGATCATCTTTTATCTAATAATTTCCAACACTTGTTTATTTTATTATTTACTTAAAATCCTTATGAACCTCCAATTTTCATATTTCAAAACACATTATGATTGTTTTGTTCAAATAAAATAATCCATGTGGAGCGGAATCATTTTAATTAATTGCGACATTTTTAGTAAACTTGTTAGAAATTCATCAAGTTTTTGGCGTCGTTGCTGGGGATTGTTGAATTATTTTAACAAGGAAATTTAGGTGTTTTGGAAATTTTATTTGTAGTTATTATATTTACTTTTATTAATTTTATTTTAATTCAAATATTTTATTTCTATTGTATTTTTTATTTTTATTTTAGTTTATTTCCAAAAAATTTCTTATTTTACTTTTTACTTGGTGCAGTGCTACTAATGTATTTTCTAGTTGTGTATGGGAGGTTAAGGATTGATGTAATTACTATTTAATTTGGAGATGAAAAGATAGCTAGGGAAAATTGGAAAACAGCTAGAGTAGCATAAACATTTCAGGAAAGAGTATAAAAGGGGCATTCTTCAAATTCTTCAGATCACAGAAGTGAGCAAAAGGAAGAAGTTATGGCTAATCTACAACTGAGAAGGACCATGGGTGACTATTGTAGGAGGACAGATGCGGGGAAGATTTCTCTAAGGCTCCAATTGGCAAACCCTATTGCTTTTTATATTAATAATATTGTTCTTGCAGTTTTTATAGACAACCAGCTCATTGAAAGTGAAATTCGAGACCCATGGGAGCATTTGACACGTTTATATGAGACATGTTATATGTGCAAGTTAGAGGAGGGTAACTTAAAGTCAAATCAAGTTGATACTTTTAGGGTTTTCATTAAGTGGAAGAAAAAAGATTTGTTGTAGTGCCTACCTAGTGGAACCATTTAAACATGGACTGAGTTAGAAGATAAGTTCTTAGAGATATTTTTCACCAATGCTTAGTTAGTTGAAAGAAGGGCTGAAATTTCAAATTTTTCACAAGGTGATTTATAATCACTTTATGACGCATGGGAAAGATTCAAGATTTTACTCAGAAGGTGTCCAAGTCACAACATGGATTACATGGAACATATGCAACATTTCACAAGATGTCTAAAATCTCAAGCAAGAATGCTTCTTGCTGCCTCAGCTGAAGGTACAATTTGAACAAAGAATGAAGACGAAATGAAAGATTTGATTGAAAAAATGTGTCATAATAAATACCACTCTCAGAGTAAAATATGTGTGAAGACTCAATAAAATAAAAAAGGTGTACTAGAATTGGATGCTAACACAACTTCGTTAGCTCAATTGGAGCTTCTTACTAAATAGTTAGCTGGATCCACTACTGTTCTTGGAAACGTGAGGATCATCCTAACTTCAAGTGGAGAAACAACACAAGTTTGAATCCAATTCAAGGGGATCCTTGAATGAAACAACCCAGGAAGCCTCCTCCATTAGAAGGAACTATGGCTAGGTTTATAACGATGACTTAAAACAATTTTGAGACTATTATCCAGAATCATGAAGCATCCATGAAAACTTTGGAGACACAAATTGGTTTATCAAGACAATTGGCATCACAAACAAGTAGGGGTTTCAATAGGAATACTATAGACAATCCTAAGGATAAGACTTGTAAGGATATAAAGTTGAGAAACATGGTTGTACCTTCAATTCCTAACACAAATGGGGAGAGAGAAAAAATGAGTGAAATGGGGAGAAAAAGAAAAATCAGGAAGGAGTGGAAAAAAAAGTGATGTAGTAGTTAAGGGAGAGGTTGACTAAGATAAAGAAGTAGATGGAGAAAAAAGTGAAAAAGTGAGTGAAGACCCTATAGGGGGATACACTTGACAAACTCATTGATAGAAACTTACCCTTAAAGAGAACCAAGATGCAAATCCTAAATTAACCAAATCCCAAACTATCATACTGTGTTAAGCCTCATTTCCCAATTCTGAAGAAGAAATCCAAGAAAGATACGGAAATGGGAAAGTTCAAAAATTTCATGAAAATGTTTACGAATCTCCAAGTTAGTATTCCATTTTGTGAAGCTTTAGAACAAATGTCAGTGTATGCCAAATTCATGAAAGACCTACTCACTAGAAAGCGTAAGTCAGAGTTTGATGAGAATGTAACATTGACTGAAGAGTGCAGTCTTATCATTCAAAGGACGCTTTCACCCAAACTCAAAAATCTAGGGCGATTCATTATTCCTTGTACCATTAGAAAGTTAAACATTGGAAATGCACTATGCGATTTAGGGGAAAGTATCAACTTAATGCCTCTATCCATTATGAAAAATCTTGACGGTGGGGAACCGAAACCTGTTTAGATGACTACTACTTTTGCATATATATATATATATATATATATATCACTTTTTCATATGATGTCTTAGAATAAGTTTTAGTCCGAGTGGATGATTTATTGTTTCATGCATATTTTGTGATCCTAGACATTGTAGAAGATGCATAAACACCCTTATTACTTGGAAGACCTTTTCTTGCAAAAGGTATAGATCCGATAGATGTAGATATGGGAGAGTTAATCTTGTGTTTCAACAATGAGAAAGTGGTGTTTAATGTGTTTGAAGCTATGAAACATTAGAATGAAAATCCCCAATTTTACAAAATTGATATAATTGAAGTAACAATTATGGAAACATCTAAAAGGAAGTCATCATTGTCACCATTAGAGAAGGTTGTTGTGAATTCCATTGAAAAGATTGAAGAAGTTCAAGATCAAGAAATCGTGGAATCTATGAGACAATTTCATGCATCCCAAGTACATAAGACATACAGAAAGATTGGAACTGAGAAAAAATAGTGTGAGTCAAGATGAACTAAAGAAACTTAGGTGAAGATACGACATAATAAACTATCATTAGTAAAGCCTTGTCTTAAGTAGAAGAAGAAAAGCTTATGTGAGTCTTGAGAGAAAATAGAGAGGCCCTCATATGGAATGTCATTGATCTGAAAGGAATAAGTCTAACTTATTGTATGAATAAAATTAAACTAGATGAAGAATGCAACCCAGTAGTTCAACCTCAGCGAAGACTTAATCCTACAATGAAAAAAGTTGTGAAAAAATAGATGCTTAAGTTACTTGAAATAAGTATGATTTATCCCATTTCTGATAGCTCTTGGGTTAGTCTTATTCATGCAGTCACAAAGAAAGGTGGCATGCCAGTCATTAGAAATAAGAAGAACGAGTTAATTCCAACTTGTACAACTAACGGGTGGCAGATTTGCATTGACTACCGAAGGCTACACCAAGCGACCAAGAAGGATCACTTTCCTCTACCTTTCATGGACTAGATGTTGGAGAGACTAGCAGATAAAACATATTATTAATTTTTTGGACGCATATTATGGATACAATCAAATTGATGTAGACCCTACTGATTAAGAAAAGATTGCTTTCGTATGTCCATTTAAAGTTTTTATGTATCGGAGGATGCCTTTAGGTTTATGCAACGCTACAACTACTTTCTAAAGGTGCATGCTCTCTATTTACTAATATTATTGAAAGCTCAATTGAGTTATTTATGGATGATTTTTCTATTTTTGGTAATACTTTTGATAATTTCCTTGATAACCTCATTGTCGTTCTTAAGAGATGCATCAAAATAAACCTTGTTCTAAACTATAAAATGGCACTTCATGGTGAGTGAAAGAATCTCTACTACAAAATGCATAAACAACAACGCCATGGTCACCACGGTTCTTCCCTAAACCGTGGTGACATCTCTAAACTAAGGCGCTATCATATTATTTTTGTTTTTTTATAAAAAATTATTTGCATATAACAACGGTTGAGGAGCCAATCGTGGTGATACCATCAAGCTTTCTTGGGTTCAATCCTCAGCGCCCTCATATATATTATTCCTTTAATGTTAAGGTGCGCCTTTTCTTTTTTATTTATTTTTAAATAAAAACTTAAAGGGTTATGACTACGGTTGATGAGTTCCACCATTGTGATATATTTTGTTTTTTATCTAAAATTTTTAATTGTAAATTAAACTCAAACGATTCTTTATGAAATTTCACTATGAAAGTAATATATCATAACGGTTTCTTGTATTAGCCGTTGTGGTAGCTTTATAATATTATACACTCTTAGTTAGCTTGTCTCTTCAATATCCTATTTTCCATTGAAAATAGAAACTAGAAGAAACAATACCCGATTTCAACCCTAAACCCTAACGTTCAATACTGTGAAACAATACACGATTTCAACCAAAACACCATCGTTCACCCTAGCTTGTCTCTTCAGTATCCATTCTTCACTGTGTATTTGTCATTTTCGTCATCATCATCAAGGAGGTTGACAAGACCATCACGATCGTGACGTCGAGAAGGAAGAGTACACCAACCAAGTTGTCACCGTAAGGAAGGAAGACAACACCAACATCATTTACTTATTCATCACGTTTAGGGTACGTAAAATATTTCCTCATGCATCTACAGTAAACTTCATTTGCCATTGTTTTGGTTGTTGTTGTTTATGTTGTGGTTGTTGTTTATGTTCTTGTTGTTCATGTTATTGTTGTTTTTGAACATAGATGTCGACTTTGTCGAGTTCTACATAAGATACTAGCGAAGAAACTCAAACAAATTAGGGTTGTGTGAATGAAACTCAAACAAATAATACTCAATAAAAAAGATCACAAAGAGGTGTCACAATGATGCCCCAATTCACATCAGTCCGCAACTCATCAGGTGAAAAAGTTCCGATTGAGTTTGATTTGTTCTACATAATAGTGGATTGTGAACATTACTATACTTTTAAGAGTTATGTTGCGTCCCTTGCACGTAGCAAATTCAGTATACTGATAGATGATTGGAAACAAGTGGATGATAAAGTCAAAGAAAGCATATGGACAAATGTTAAGGTATTACATACTATAATTTTCATATATTCGATATCACTAGCTATAATTTCTAATAGATACTTATATATTGATTTAAATATAGTTCAATTTTGAGTTTACCGATGACTCAAAGTTGGAAAAAAAAGTGGATATCTTATGCTGGTTCTCGTTGGAGGGGATTTAAGTCACAGCTCCCGGCTGACTACATTAGGAAGCCTAAGAGCGGTCTTGCTCGTCCATGGATTCAATATAGTTTTATATTGAAGAAGCAAGGGAATAAGTTTGTGAAGATACGTCGTTCTGAGGAATTCAAGGTTAATACTAGTCTTATGTAACCGATAATGATATGCTAATGAGTTATAGATACTAATCATATATATTTTTCAATATGTTAATAGCAGGTTAAAAGCGAAGTAGGAATACAAAACAAGGCAAAGAACATGTACCCCCATAGATTGTCTCGTGGGGGTTACAGGAAACTTGAGAAAAGAATCATGCTTGAAAAACAACAAGAAACAGGATAAATGATACACAAACTCTTCCGTTAGAACATTGTCCATGTTTGGAGTTATTCTATTACAGTCCTGATGATGTAAGGGATTTTCTTGGTGGATATAAGTGGCTGGATGTAGGGATATTGCAAGTTTGGTGCACATAAATATATAGTTGAATATACATGTCATTATAGAACATTATCCTTTTTTGTCTTTCTGATCAAACAAGTATTTCAAACTTTTATGATCACTAAAGACTTCGAATCTTGCACCATAGAGATAATGCCTCCAAATTTTCAATACAAACACCACAGCCGCTAATTCCAAATCATGAGTAGGGTAATTCTTCTCATGAATCCTTAATTGCCTCGAAGCATAAGCCACAACCTTACCTTCTTGCATCAATACTCCACCTAAACCAATCAAAGACGCATCGCAATACACCACAAACGGTTCAGTAGGATTCGGTAAGATCAAAATCGGAGCTATAGTCAATCTTCTCTTCAGCTCACTAAAACTTTCCTCACACTGAATATCCCAAATGAACGCTTTACCTTTACAAGTCAGTTGGGTCAATGGAAGTGCTAACTTAGAAAAACCTTCAATGAATCTTCGATAATATCCAGCTAAACCCAAAAAGCTTCTAATTTCAGTAACAGATCTAGGAGCCTCCCATTGTAGAACTGCATCTACTTTAGATGGATCCACAACAATACCATTACCTGAAATCACATGCCCAAGAAAACTCAATTCTGACAACCAGAACTCACACTTGGACAACTTGGCAAAAAGTCTCCTTTCCTTCAAAATTTGCAACACAACACGCAAATGTTCCGCATGCTCCTCTCGGGACTTAGAATAAATCAAGATGTCATCAATAAACACAACAACAAATCGATCTAAATGTTCATGGGAAATACAATTCATATACTCCATAAACACACCTGGCGCATTAGAAACCCTGAACGGCATCACAGAATATTCGTAATGTCCGTAGCATGTCCTAAAAGCCATCTTCTGAATATCTTCCTCTTTCACTCTAATCTGATGATAACCTGACCTCAAATCAATTTTACTAAACACACACGCACCTACCAACTGGTCCATCAGATCATCAATTCTCAG
The DNA here is from genome assembly GCA_022829125.1 of Lathyrus tuberosus. Lineage (NCBI taxonomy): Eukaryota > Viridiplantae > Streptophyta > Magnoliopsida > Fabales > Fabaceae > Lathyrus > Lathyrus tuberosus. Next base: position 295,106 of record JALAZF010000449.1, on the reverse strand, counting down.
AAGAGGATACTTATTCTTAATCGTCACCTTATTCAGCTGGCGATAATCAATACACAATCGCATACCTCCATCTTTCTTTTTCACCAACAAAACTGGAGCACCCCAAGGCGATACACTCGGCCTCACAAACCTCTTCTCTAACAATTCATTCAACTTCTTCTTCAACTTAACCAACTCGGATGCCGACATACGATATGGTGCCATAGATACAGGTCTAGTACCAGGAACTAGATCTATAGAAAACTCCACCTCTCTCTCTGGTGGCACATCTGAAATATCCTCTGGAAACACCTCTGGAAATTCACACACAACTGGAAACACATAAATTGCAACTTGACTATCCACTGTCAACGACGCAAATAACCCAAACAACTGAGCTTCATCCGCCAAAAGTTTCTTCAACTCTTTGGTAGATAAGAAACTCGATTCCTCGTCTTCCTCAAGAGAAGGAAATCTTACCAGCTTATGATAACAATCAATATGAACCCGATTGAACTGCACCCAATTCATACCCAGAACCACATCTAAACCCTCCAACGGCAAACACACCAAATCCATCTCAAAATCTTTACCATAAATGGTCAAAGGACAACTTAAACAAACCAAAGAAGTAGTTACCGACCCCATTGCTGGAGTATCAATAACCATCTCTCCACCCATCGATGACAACAAAAGATTCAAACGCTTCCCGCACTCAGATGAAATAAACTAATGAGTCACTCTGGTATCAATAATAGCAACTAAAGGCATACTATTAATAAAACAAGTACCTATGATCAGGCGGTCTGCACTAGTAGTCTGAGTTCCTGCCAATGCAAACACTTTCCCTCCAGCTGGAGCTTGCTTTGGTTTCAGACACTTCGTACTAACATGACCAGGTTCACCACAGTTGAAACACTTCACCACATTCTTCTTACAATCAGCTGTGACATGTCCTATACCTCCACAATTGGAACACTTCCTTATATCCTTTCTACATTCAAACTGACGATGTCCTAAGTCACCACACCTAAAACATCTCAGAGGATTAGACATAGCTCCCCCACTTGGCCTTTTCTCAAAATTACCCCTTTGCTTACCCTTATCAGCTGGTGACACATAAGGACCACCACGAAATGGTTGCTTCCATTTCCTTTCGTTCACACTCTTATAGTGAGTAGAACGAGCTTTGCTATCCTCCTCATAAATTCTACAACAATCCACCAAATCTGAAAACCTCCTAATCCTTTGATAACCAATTGCCTGCTTGATCTCAGGATGCAATCCGTTCTCAAACTTCACACACTTAGAAAACTCTACAGTTGCTTCAGCATAATGTGGATAAAACTGAACAAGCTCCACAAACCTAGCAGTGTAATCCACAACAGACATGTTACCTTGTTTCAACTCCAAGAACTCTATCTCTTTCTTTCCTCTAACATCTTCAGGAAAGTACTTCCTCAAAAACTCCCTGCTAAACAAAGCCCAAGTGACCTCTTCACCTGCAGCTTCCCAAACATGACGCTTACTAACCCACCAATCATCAGCCTCCTCCTGCAACATGTGAGTACCCAGTCTCACCTTATGTTCCTCAGCATAGTCCATCACTCGAAAGATTCTTTCAATCTCCTTAAGCCAAATCTGAGCACCATCAGGATCATGTCTCCCTTTGAAGACAGACGGTTTGTTCTTCCTGAACTCATCATTCCCACCAGCATTAGGTGCACCCTGCACAGCCTGAGCCATAGCTTGCATAGCAGCAGCCAAAGCAGCATCATTCCTACCAGCCATATTCTGTTCATATCCAATAACAGCAACTATGGTTAAACAAACAGCTCACCCCGAACACAAAGACCGACACGGACTGGCACGAACTGACACGGACTGGCTCTGATACCACTTAATGTAACACCCCCAATCTATCCCCCCAATTAATTCAAGCGATAACAAATAATCAGAGTATAATTAAAACATTCATGGCATAGATGGAGGCGTCACATCAATTGAAACCAAATACAACAACCTGCTCATATAGATATGCAACAATCAGGTAGCAAATAACAGAGGAACTCAATTCCTAACACCCACAAATCAGATACATAAAATAAGCGGAAAATCTGCAACTGAATCTCATATATATATATAACATAAAATTTGTCTGTCATATACAGAGTCATACATGTACAATCCAAAAAAAACATATACATATACACATAATCACAAACGATCTCCCCGACTACCTGGTGCTACATATCAGAGCCGACCGACAAAAGAATGAAGACCTAAGCTTCACAAAAGACCTCCAGCATCTAATCTACAATGTCTCATAGAGCATTCAAAACAGCAGAAGGGTGAAAAACACAATTATAATACAATTGCATACAATTATATAATAACACAAAAATACACATATAACACATTCTCACCATAATTTACACCATAATTCAAATACAAAACAACACAATGCATATCTCATATATCCATCACCAAGGCATATCAATCATGCTCAATGCATTTATCACCAACATAAATACATATCAACTCATCAATTCCATTCACAATTCCACACAAAATCAATCCATTCATGATTTATGCAAATGCACAAAGACCGACACAACGACTCTATGCAATGCAATGTGGTACCGTTCCATCCATCATTCTCATCACTAGTTCACTCAGGAACTATTGGAATCATCGCTTGTTACTTAGTGTAACTCCCCGTTGGGAAAACGATGTTCCCCGTCGCTCACACCTCTTTGTATAAGGCACACGATGTTTATGGATCACTCACACCTCTTTGTATAAGGCACACGACCCGATCGCTCACACCTCTTTGTATAAGGCACACGATCGTCTATAATCATCGCTCACGCCTCTTTGTATAAGGCACACGATGTTATAGCGGATTCCCTCTGGAATCGTTTCGTCGCTCACACCCACTAGGGCACACGACATCACAAGAATGCATATCATGATGCTTGGCATACAATGACTCATGATATTCAAATGCACACATATACGCATCCATAATCATGCATATACCATTAAATACAACACAATGCATTTTCTTGCCCTTAGGCCACAAAACATCATCACCACATTTCATCACATGCACTTATCTCATACAACAGCACACAAGTCATACGGTATATATCAAAAGCACGTTGCATGATAACACATCAAATACACACCATTAAAACGGTAAAAGTCAAAAAAACGACACATTTCCATATTCCCGACATAATTAAATCAGCCAACAATCTCAAAACCATTCTAATAAGAAAGAACATCTTAATAGCTTTCTAACGCACCCAACCGCGCCTCAATCCGACTTACGGATCAAAAGTTATGAAGAAAACAAAATTGCACAAACTGTCATGTTCGGTAGGCGAACCTTCTAGCGAGCATTTGCTACCACCTTCGCTAGGTGAATGTCCAGGCGAAACCACAAACAGACCAAAACAGACACAAATTTGGCTAGGCGAACTCCTTGGCGAACATTCGCCTTGCCGTTCGCTTCGCGAATCCCTGGGCGAACCAAGGCAGCAACAAACATAACTGAAAAGATACAAAGTTCGCTAGGCGAACAACGTTAGCGAACATTCACTGACCTTCACTGACGCGCTCGCTAGGCGAACCCTCGAAAGTCATTCGCTTTCGCTTCGCCCCAGGTTCGCTAGGCGAACCAAGGAAAACTCAGAAATTTTGCAGCGCTGTTATGGGTCCAAAAACCATATTTCTTCAATCAAAACCTCTTCCAAACCATAACATAACCACTAAAACATACCACAACCATAACAACAAGTATCCTACAACATTTATATCACATTCCAACCGCGAAAACATCGATTCCCAATCATTTTTCTCATTTCCAACCTAGAATTGAAAACTATGGAAAGGTAAGAGAACATTCAAACACACACATACATATTCATACACAAGCATAAGATAATCAAGTTTCACACCCTTACCCGATTTAATCGTGTTTGAAAAGTCGGTTGGATCAATTTCTTTCTCTCCAAGTTTTCTCCCTTTTTCTTCTTTTCTTTCTCTTTTCCTTCTTCTCTTTTTCTTTCTCTCTATTTTTCTCTCTTTCTAACCTCTAAGTTCTATTCTAAATGAAAAACATAATATCTACCCATCAAAAGACCAAAATACCCCTACACTCAAATATCTCGCAAACGCTCCCAAAACTCGATAAAACATAACAACAATGAAAAATAATATATTGCCAAATAAAAGGCAAGAATAAAATAATATAAAGACCAAAAATAATTAAATCGAATCAATTAAATAAATCTAACAAAAACTAGGGCGTTACATGTTTGATGTAAATATTAATTTTGGCTTTTGATCCATAATGTTAGTTGTTGTTTATGCTCTTTATGCATGGTTAACAAAAATACAGGTTGTTGTAAATTCTCTGATATAGTTATAATAGTTACAGGATAAAAAATGTGAAGAATTGGAAAAGCAGAGAATTGCATATTTAAAACAGAGGAAGTTTTGACAGCGGTTTCTATCACAACGGTTGGGTTAACTAATCGTTGTGATATAGCGCGTTTTTCTAGAATACAACAACGGTCTTTTGGAAAATCAGTTGTGAAAGGGCGCGCGCTTTCCATTTTATTACAACGGTTACTGGGTCGTGATTGTAAGTATCATATATACAACGACACTCTACATAACAACGCCTAGGCCCGCGTGATTATATATCTTTCTCAACCGTTGTTAAATGGGTTTTCCGTAGTAGTGAATTATTTTCGGGCATAAAATATCTTTGAAGGGTATTGATGTTGATCAAGCAAAAATATAAGTGATTAAAAAAATACCGCCTCCTACTAATGTTGTAACGCCCTGGTTTTTGTTAGATTTATTTAATCAAGTCGATTTAATTATTTTTATTATTATATTATTTTATTCTTGACTTTTATTTGGTAATATATTATTTTTCATCTTGATTATGTTTTATCGCGTTTTGAGAGTGTTTGAGAGATATTTGAGTGTAGGGGTATTTTGGTCTTTTGGCTTGGTTAGATATTATGTTTTTCATAAAAATAGAAATAGAGAGAAAAATAGAGAGAAAGAAAAAGAGAAGAAGGAAAGGAGAAAGAAAAGAAGAAAAGAGGGAAAAACTTGGAGAGGAGGAAATCGATTCAACCGACTTTTGAAAACACGATTAATCGGGTAAGGGTGTGAAACTCGATTATCTTATACTTGTGTATGATTATGTATGTATGTATTTGTGTGATATTTGGTTGAAATTGAGTATAGAACTAAAATCATAATATGTTGATATTTGTTGGGATTTCATACAATTTGTGTCGGAAATCATGTTTTATGGTTCCTTATTGCTGATACATGTTAGATAGATGTTGTTGTGCATTCAATTGGTAATTTTCTGGTGTTTAGGTGAGATTTAGGAGAGAAATTGGTGGAATTTCGTAACAGAAATTATGCAGGAAAATTCTGGGTTTTCACTGCCCATACGCGTATCCGGCAAGGCAATACGCGTATTGGGTTGGGCAATATGCGTATGGCAAGGAAGGATTGTAGGCATTACGCGTATGGGAGTGGGAAATACGCGTATGGGGTGAGGCGATACGCGTATTGGATTTTTAGTGGAATTTTTGGGGAAAAATCAGTCTCTGCCCATACGCGTATCACTTTAGGCAATACGCGTATGGATGGGCGAGTGAGCAAGGCAATACGCGTATGACTCAGGGTATTACACGTTTGGCCAGCACGATTGCAGAATTTTGTCATTTCGCGATTTCTTTCCTGATTTTGTGTCTGATGCCGTAACTTTTGATCCGTAACTCGGATCGAGGCGTTCTTGGTACCGTTGGAAAGCTAATGGAATGTTCCTTATTATTTCGGGGATTTGGAAATGTGCCGTTTTGTCGACTTTTACTGTTATAATTGTGTGTAATTGATGCGTTATTATGCAACATGCCTTTGATATATAACGTGTAGCTTGTGTGCTGTTATATGATGTGAATGCATGTGATGATGGTTTATGGCCTTATGGCAAATAAATGCATTGTTTTGGGCTTGATTGCACAACATGATTATTGTTGATTGAGATGATTCATATTGTTGGTTTGTGAAGATGCATCTGATTGTCATGAGTCTTTGTATGCCAAGCATCATGATATGCATCTTGTGATGTCGTGTGCCCTAGTGGGTGTGAGCGACGAAATGATTCCAGAGGGAATCCGTTATAACATCGTGTGCCTTATACAAAGAGGACCTAAAGCGATGATTATAGACGATCGTGTGCCTTATACAAAGAGGACCTAAAGCGATCGGATCGTGTGCCTTATACAAAGAGGACCTAAAGTGATCCATAAATGTCGTGTGCCTTATACAAAGAGGACCTAAAGCGACAGGGAACATCGTTTGCCCGACAGGGTGTTACATGAGTGGTACTAAGTAATAAGCGATGATTCCAATAGTTCCTGAGTGAACTGATGATGAGATTGATGGATGGATGGTACCGCATTTGCATAGAGTCGTTGTGTCGGTATCTTTGCATTTGCATAAATCATGATTGGATTGATTATGTGTGGAAAATCATGATTGGATTGATTATGTGTGGGAAATTGTGAATTGATTGAGTATGTGTTGAGATTTATGTTTGAATAGGTGAATTGGTGTGCATATGTGATAAATGCATTGGTTGTGGATAATATGTTTTATGCATAGACATATGCTATGTGATGTGGTGGTGTGTTTCCATATGCTATAACCTTGGTATGTCTTATGTGTGAATATGTGATTGAGTGGGTATAATTGATATATGCTAGGTGTATTAGTATGTGATGCTTGTGGTGAGAACGTTTTATATGTGTATTTTTGTGTTATTATATAATTGTATGCAATTATATTATGATTGTGTTTCTCACCCTTCTGCTGTGGTTTGTTGCTCTATGAGGCAATTGCAGATTAGTAGTCTTGGAGGCTTTTGTGAAGTTTAGTCCTCCGTCCAGTGTTGGTCTGTCTGCTCTGATACGTAACACGGGAGTCGGGGAATGCTTTTGTTGTATATATATATATATATATATATATATATATATATACATTTGTTGGATCTATTTCGTATGAATATTTTGATGTTATAAAATAATTTATTTTGTAAAACAAGTCAGTTATGGATCTTTCCACTTTATTCCATAATTGAACTTTCCTTTTATATGGAAAAATTTTCCCTTTGAGGTTATTCCAGTTTGTGTTATATATCAAAATTTATGAGCAGGGATTGTGTTTTCTTTCTTTAAAATGTGGCACCCTTGTTTCTGTCGGAAAAATAAATTTTTATTTACTCTGATTTAATTATGTATTATTTATTCGCGATGGGAATTGGGGTGTTACAATAGTGGTATCAGAGCAGGTCGGTCCATCTGGCCAAGTTGTTGAGTCAGTTGGTGTGACAGTTGAATACTGTCGATGTTGTTTATTCCTTAGTACGTGATATGTGTGTGAAACACTGTCAGTACCTTCTAGGTTTCTAATTCGTTGTCTGCAGGATTTAGAATGAGATAAGTGGGGGAAAAGCTGGTACTTCTCCAAGTTGCTTCAATTGTGTGTCGTTGGTTGCAAGTGTGTAAGTGTCATTTGGACGGTGTCGTTCCAGATTCTGGAGGGAGTGCGGAGGTAAGGTTTATGTCAACTAAGGATTTGTGCCTTAGGTAGTTTGTACACAAGATGTAAGAAATGCTATTATAGTCTGGTAAAGAAGGTTTATGCCCCATCATGATTGTCGGCTGTCTATTGACAAATTGAGGAACTGATCACCCTTAATCTCTTGTTGAAAGTAGACAGAATTATGTTGGATGAAATAGACGTGTCTTTCTGGCTTTGATAGTGTGTTCAATGAATTGTTTGGAATTAAGAAATGATTACGGATTATTTTGTTGAGTCGATGAAGATTCTTATATTGTAAGATGAGACGGATTAGAGGTTTTGGTATGTTGGTCCAGTTGGGAAATCATTGAGAGAGAATGATTGGGTATTATTCATGGTTGTTCTCAGAGAGTAGAGTGGGAACTCAAATTTGATGAAGGTGAAGATTTGAGATTTGGATCTGCTAAGTAAGTAGAAGAACTTTTAGGAAGTGAAACTCAGATGTTGTTATGTTTAATGATAGTGTTCTGGAGATTGGCAGAAAGGCCACGGTGTGGGCTGCGAGTTGTGAGTGATTCCAGATGTGGTTCTGGATGGAATATTGGATGTTAGCGTTAGAATTACTCAGATTGAAAGAGCGGTTGGAAGATTTACTGGAAAGTAAAACTTAGAGTTCTGGTGAGGTTTGGAGTCTTTGGAATTTTAGAGCATTGACGGAAATCTTGAGAAAATCCTAGTTGTGGATGTAATATTTGAGAGTTCTTTTTGGTTGGTTGTTGCTACATGTGGGGATTTATAGAATTTGGAATGTCAAGAGAAGAAATTGGGTAGGGATTACAGACAGTTGAATAAGGTAACGATTGGGAATAAGTGTCCACTTTCATGAATAGATAACTGGAATGGTTTGGTTGAGTTGGAGTGAAATCACAATTGTTTGGAATGTTTGATAGGAGTGGTGAATTATGTGAGTGGAGGCTTTGATCGATTTAATGTGACTGGTTATGTTTGTTATCGTCAGGGATAGGCTGGTATTCACTCGGTTAAGCTTGTATATGAGTAACCAGTTACCCAGTGAAAAATTTTGCAAAAGCTTTAAGGATTATATCTTTTGGAAATTCGGTTGGGCATGATAATGTACAGTGATGGTATTTGGCGTTAGTAATGCGTCTGTAATGGTTGTGGAGTAGATGAATCGTATCTTCCATATTTATTTGGATAAGTTCGTAGTGGCTTTGATTGAGGATATTTGGATCTGTTATAAACTCAGAGGAAGAACAGATAGAGTGTTTGAGATTTGAATTACAAGTGTTGAAAAGAGACGAAGTTTTAGGCTAAGTTATTCAAGTGGGAATTTTGGTTGAAAAATGTTAGTTTTCTTGGATATGTTATTTCAGATGAGAGTATGGTTAAGGATCCATCGGAAGTAGATGCAGTTCTACAATGAGAGGCTCCGAAGTTGGTTAAGGAGATTAGAAATTTTTGGGCTTAGTTGGTTGTTACTGCAGGCTAGGGAAGACTTTGCTAAGTTCGTACATCTGTTATCTCAGTTGACTTGCAAAGGGTGAGTCGTTTGCTTTGGATGTTCATTGTGAGGAAAGTTTGAGAGGGTTAAAGTAGAAGTTGTCTACGGCTCCAGTTTTGATTCTGTGTGATCCTAATAAATCGTTTGTGAGGTATTGTGATGTGTCTTTGATGAGTTTAGCTAGTTCGTTAATGCATGAGGATAAGGTCGTAGCTTATGCTTTACGATAATTGAGGATTCATAAGAGGATCTATACTAATTAGGATTTAGAATTGGTTGCGGTTGTATTATATTGGAATATGTGGAGGAATTATCTTTATAGTTCTAGATTCGAAGTGTTTAGTAATCACAAGAGTTTAGAGTACTTGTTTGGTCTGAAGGAATAGAGTATGAGACAACGAGAATGGTTAGAATTCGTGACGAGTTATGAATTTGGCTTGGATTAGCCTTCGGGAAAAGTTAATGTCGTGCGTGATGAGTTAAGTTGGAAGTTTTATACAGGGTTGTTTTGATGTTCAGAGAATTAAAGTTATTTGAGCAGTTCAAAGACTTGTGTTTGGGGTGTGAGATAACACAGTAGAGAGTGAGGTTGGGTATATTAAAAGTGAACAGTGATTTTTGGCAAATATGAGAAAGAGTTAGACTTTGGACGTGAGATTGGTAGACTTGATAGTTTCGAGTAATCAGAGTGCGTAGCGGAAGCGTGATGTGGCACATTTGGTATTTGCGTGTGGGACTTGTAAGAGTTCATAGGTTGAACATTGGGAACATGTAGGAGTGATGAGACTATTGGACGTTTCAGAATGGAAGTGTTAGGTGAAAGGTTTAAATATTATTCATGGGCTACTATGTAGAGGGATGTTTTGGTTATATGTTCGATTGGGGAATCGTAGCATTGTTGTAATAATGTTGTGTGACAAGGATGTTGGTATTGTGGGTATGTAGAGGTTGTTGAAACGATGTTGGGTCGTGGAACTTGTGTTCTTGTTTGTGTTGGTGCCTCATTCCTATTGTGTTGGGTCGAGTGCGAGTAGCTAATTCCTTGTGGTGAATTAGAGGAGTGTTACCTACGGTGATGGTAACGATCTTGTGGTGTTTCGGTTCAAGAGTAAACATGTGTGTTCGTAACTTGGGTATTCTTTGAGTTGTGAGTTGGTCGTCAAGTGCATTGTATGGGCTTTGCATCTTGTCGTTGTAGTTGTCGTCGTTGTCGTGTCGTTGTTGTGGTTGTTGTTAGCAAGGTGGTTTGTCAGTTTGTGTTATTCGTGGTGTGCTTTTGGTTGGCATGTGGGTCGGTGAGTCGGATGCGAGAGTCGTATTCGGAGTTGTTCGTATCAGTATATTTTCGAGGACGAAAATTTCTAAGTGGGGGAGAGTTGTAATGCCCCAGTTTTTGTTAGATTTATTTAATCGAGTCGATTTAATTATTTTTATTATTATATTATTTTATTCTTGACTTTTATTTGGTAATATATTATTTTTCATCTTGATTATGTTTTATCGCGTTTTGAGAGCGTTTGAGAGATATTTGAGTGTAGGGGTATTTTGGTCTTTTGGCTTGGTTAGATATTATGTTTTTCATAAAAATAGAAATAGAGAGAAAAATAGAGAGAAAGAAAAAGAGAAGAAGGAAAGGAGAAAGAAAAGAAGAAAAGAGGGAAAAACTTAGAGAGGAGGAAATCGATTCAACCGACTTTTGAGAACACGATTAATCGGGTAAGGGTGTGAAACTCGATTATCTTATACTTGTGTATGATTATGTATGTATGTATTTGTGTGATATTTGGTTGAAATTGAGTATAGAACTAAAATCATAATATGTTGAGATTTGTTGGGATTTGATACAATTTGTGTCGGAAATCATGTTTTATGGTTCCTTATTGCTGATACATGTTAGATAGATGTTGTTGTACATTCAATTGGTAATTTTCTGGTGTTTAGGTGAGATTTAGGAGAGAAATTGGTGGAATTTCGTAACAGAAATTATGCAGGAAAATTTTGGGTTTTCGCTGCCCATACGCGTATCTGGCAAGGCAATACGCGTATTGGGTTGGGCAATACGTGTATGGCAAGGAAGGATTGTAGGCATTACGCGTATGGGAGTGGGCAATACGCGTATAGGGTAAGGCGATACGCGTATTGGATTTTTAGTGGAATTTTTGGGGAAAAATCAGTCTCTGCCCATACACGTATCACTTTGGGCAATACCCGTATGGATGGGCGAGTGAGCAAGGCAATACGCGTATGACTCAGGGCATTACGCGTATGGCCAGCACGATTGCAGAATTTTGTCATTTCGCGATTTCTTTCCCGATTTTGTGTCCGATGCCGTAACTTTTGATCCGTAACTCGGATCGAGGCATTCTTGGTACCGTTGGAAAGCTAATGGAATGTTCCTTCTTATTATAATGGTTTTGAGATTTGTGGCCAATTTAATTATGTCAGGGATTTGGAAATGTGCCGTTTTGTCGAATTTTACTGTTATAATTGTGTGTAATTGATGCGTTATTATGCAACATGCCTTTGATATATAACGCGTAGCTTGTGTGCTGTTATATGATGTGAATGCATGTGATGAAAGGTTGTGATGATGGTTTGTGGCCTTATGGCAAATAAATGCATTGTTTTGGGCTTGATTGCACAGCATGATTATTGTTGATTGAGATGATTCATATTGTTGGTTTGTGAAGATGCATCTGATTGTCATGAGTCTTTGTATGCCAAGCATCATGATATGCATCTTGTGATGTCGTGTGCCCTATTGGGTGTAAGCGACGAAACGATTCCAGAGAGAATCCGCTATAACATCGTGTGCCTTATACAAAGAGGACCTAAAGCGATGATTATAGACGATCGTGTACCTTATACAAAGAGGACCTAAAGCGATCGGATCGTGTGCCTTATACAAAGAGGACCTAAAGCGATCCATAAACGTCGTGTGCCTTATACAAAAAGGACCTAAAGCGACGGGGAACATCGTGTGTCCGACGGGGTGTTACATGAGTGGTCTTAAGTAACATGCGATGATTCCAATAGTTCCTGAGTGAACTGATGATGAGATTGATGGATGGATGGTACCACATTTGCATAGAGTCGTTGTGTCGGTCTCTTTGCATTTGCATAAATCATGATTGGATTGATTATGTGTGGAAAATCATGATTGGATTGATTATGTGTGGGAAATTGTGAATTAATTGAGTATGTGTTGAGATTTATGTTTGAATTGGTGAATTGGTGTGCATATGTGATAAATGCATTGGTTGTGGATAATATGTTTTATGCATAGACATATGCTATGTGATGTGGTGGTGTGTTTCCATATGCTATAACCTTGGTATGTCTTATGTGTGAATATGTGATTAAGTGGGTATAATTGATATATGCTAGGTGTATTAGTATGTGATGCTTGTGGTGAGAATGTTTTATATATGTATTTTTGTGTTATTATATAATTGTATGCAATTATATTATGATTGTGTTTCTCACCCTTCTGCTGTGGTTTGTTGCTCTATGAGGCAATTGCAGATTAGTAGTCTTGGAGGCTTTTGTGAAGTTTAGTCCTCCGTCCAGTGTCGGTCTGTCTGCTCTGATACGTAACACGGGAGTCGGGGAATGCTTTTGTTGTATATATATACATTTGTTGGATCTATTTCGCATGAATATTTTGATGTTATAAAATAATTTATTTTGTAAAACAAGTCAGTTATGGATCTTTCCGCTTTATTCCATAATTGAACTTTCCTTTTATATGGAAAAAGTTTCCCTTTGAGGTTATTCCAGTTTGTGTTATGTATCAAAATTTATGAGCAGGGATTGTGTTTTCTTTCTTTAAAATGTGGCACCCTTGTTTCTGTCGGAAAAATAAATTTTTATTTACTCTGATTTAATTATGTATTATTTATTCGCGATGGAAATTAGGGTGTGACAAATGTGAGAGAAGTGATAAGTTTTTTGGGACACACTGGTTTTCCAGTTCATAAAAGAATTCTCAAATATTGCAAAATCTTTGTGCAATCTCCTTGTTAAAAAGAATGATTTTGTTTTTTATAATGAATATTTTGTGCAAAACCTTTGTGATAGCCATCAAATTGGTTTATGCCGACATCTTCAGCTAACTCACCACGTAGGAATGCACTTTTGACATCAAGTTGGAAAAATACCATCTTTGGTTTGCAATAACTTCTAGATTGGTCCTAATGGTATCCCACCTAGCCATATATGCAAATAGTTCATTATAGTCAATGTCATACTTTTAAGAGTATCCCTTTGCCACTAATTATGCTTTTTTTTTTGTTGCTTTTTCACGTCTCCTTTTTTATTGTAATTTTTTTATAGATCTATTTTATTCTTATGGTTTTTATGCCTTTAGGGAGAGTGGTTAATTCCCAAGTGTTATTCTTCGAGATGGATTCTATTTTAAGATCAATTACTTTTCTCCAAACCTTTGATTTAGCAGTTTTTCATTGGTTTTAGGGTCTTCATTTATGCTAAACACTATAAGATTATAAAATTGATCTTTTATTTTGTTTCCAAGCTAATGACATAACCATTAAGGTAGCTTGGAAGTCTTATAACTCTTTGCATGGCTCACTAGACTCACCATTTCTCTCTTGACTTTGGTTTTCTACTTCTTCATGATTGTCTTCGTTTGCATAACCATGAACCACGACATGGTTTTCAGGTACATTTTCAACTACGCTTGAGGTTTCTTATGGATCATATTCAGTTTCATCATCTACATGTGCATGAGTTTCTTTTAGACTTGCTTGTTTTTCCTTGTTCCAAACCCAAATTATTGATTCATCAAACATAATATCCATGTTGATGATGAATTTCTCTCAACATGTTTATATAGTCTGTAAGCCTTGGATTCTTCACTAACTCCAAGATTTTCACACTTTACACTTTTTCCATCCGGTTTCTTTCTTTGTGTGGCAGGAACATGAGCATAAGTCACACAACCAAATACTCTAAAATTATGCACTGAGGGTTTTGATCTAATAGATGCTTCTTTAGGAGGCATGTTATTGACTACAGGGGTAGGGCTTCTATTCATGATATATGTGGCCCACTTCACTGCATTAGACCATAAGTGTTTGGGATAAAAATGACAAGGCTTCTGATTCCACCATCTACAAATAAATGGTAGGGAATCTAATGTACCTACTAGCTAACAGGGCTGACATAACCTTTTAAGTTTTTTTGTTAGCTAGATACGTAGAGAGACCTCCTGAAATGCATGTAACAACTATTAAAAGGATCCTAATGTATTTATAGGGCACATTGGATCTTGGCAATGTGTACAAACATGAAAGCACAAATGATCTGCAGTTGCTGGGATGGGCTTACTTAGATTATGCAGGAGATGATGATGATAGAAAAAAACACATCAGGACATGTGTTTACGATTAGTTTTGGATCAATTTATTAGTTCTCAATGAAAGAACCAATAGTCACATTGTCTACTATAGAAGTAAAGTTTCTGATTGCTGCTTCATGTGTGTGTAAGGGAGTTTTGCTAAAATATGTATTGGCTCATATGAAGATAACTCAAAGAAAAAGATTAATCATCTTATATGATAATAATTCTTCAATCAAGTTGTCGAAGAGTTCAATTATGCAGGTAAGATATATGGGAATGACTTCAGTGATGTTACTGTTGCCTATAACTTTATAACTTTAGTTAATATGAACGATGAATGAATAGGTAATACATATTATATTAATGTAATAAAATAATTTGCTATCTAAAGTTACTAAAATTATACTATTTCAAAGTCACTGAAACCTAGTCCAAGATATACGCACATTTATGTTAGATTCCACTTTGAGACATTACAAAAGAGAGGGTAATTGAATTAATATATTACAACTCTCAAAATCAATTGACTGATATTCTCACAAAACTATTAAAACTCAAGTTCTTTAATAGATTAAGGGAGGATTTAGGAATGAAAATTTTAGAGTCATGTTATGATGACACTCTCTTACTACACCCTATGTAATTACACCGTATGCATAAAATGGTAAATGGTTTCAGTCTTGCACAAATACCAAAATTAGATAAAACAATTATTAAAAAGTGATGTGTATAAATTTATGGTAGAAAGACGGTGTAAAGTGTACGATTTGGTGTCATATTCATTTCTCAAATTTTGTCATAGTATATATTATTTGAAATTCTTGTAGTAGAAATGAAAGTAAGGGAGGATTTGTTGTTTGACCGTTTCTAATAAGCTTGACATTACTAATGTCTATATCACTTGTTATATTGTATATATAACAGACAATTACTATTACTATCATTTTAAAGTGTACGATTTGGTGTCATATTCATTTCTCAAATTTTGTCATAGTATATATTATTTGAAATTCTTGTAGTAGAAATGAAAGTAAGGGAGGATTTGTTGTTTGACCGTTTCTAATAAGCTTGACATTACTAATGTCTATATCACTTGTTATATTGTATATAGGCTTAAATAGGTTTTTCGTCCCTGTAAGTTGGCGAGATTTTGGTTTTCGTCCCTGTATCTTTTTTTTTTGGGTTTTAGTCCCTGTATCTTACTTTTTGCTGGTGTTTAGTCCTTACAGAGGTTTCCTGCGGATTTTCATGCGGATTTTCCTGCGGATTTTCCTGCGGATTTTGATTTTTAGGAAAATCCGCAGGAAAATCCGCAGGAAACCTTCGGATTTTCCTGCAAATTTTGGCTTTAGGGACTAAACACCAACAAAAAGTAAGATATAGGGACTAAAACCGAAAAAAAAAAGATACAGGGACGAAAACCAAAATCTCGCCAACTTACAGGGACGAAAAACCTATTTAAGCCTTGTATATATAACAGACAATTACTATTACTATCATTTTTTGAAAATGAATATTCAAATATTTGATGAATATTTACGCCAATTTAATCATTATTTTTAAAAAAATACACATTTATAAACTTTTGCTTTTTGTTAAATATAGCTATCTATTTTAGAAAACACATTAATGAAATTTTACCGAATACAAAATACTCCTTCCGTCTCATAAAAAGTGTCTCATTTGCATTTTTTTTTTGTCTCAAAATAATTGTCCATTTACATTACCAATATTGTAATTATTATTATTTTTCCACTACTATACCCCTATTCATTAAATTTCACTTTATTCAACTACTTTATCAACTATATTTAATAGGGGTATTTTAGTAAATGACATTAACTTTTTCACTACAACCAACACATCTAATCATTTTCTTAAGAACCGCGCATTGCTCAAATATGACACTTTTTATGAGACGGAGGGAGTATTAATATATGCCTTTAAAATATTTATTAATGTATTAAAGATAGAAATTCAGTATGAAAATTGTGCATTATATTTTTTTATTAAGTTAAAAATGATTTTTTTTAACATATGTTTACGATTTATAAAGTTCTTAGAAGATACTCTCTCCGTCCCAAATTATAAGACGTTTTGGGTTTTTCACACAAATTAAGAAACTTAATTATTATTTTATGGAAAAGACAAATTATGTATAACTTTACAGTAATGTCCTCATAATTATATAGGAGAGAGAAATTAAAAGAGTTGAAAGAATAAATAATAATAAATATTTGAGGGTATATTGAAGAAGATGTCATTTATATTTCATTGGAAATGTAAGATAACTTATAATTTGGGACAAATTTTTTTGATAAATTGACATATAATTTGGGACGGAGGGAGTACCTGTTAAGTTTTTAAGTTAGCGTAGCGTCAGCCATAAATTAAAATTGTAACGAAAAAATTCCATAAATAAAAAATATAAAAAAAAAATAGAAAGAATCCAATACAATTTATTGAAACATTATGATGATACTATATGATGATGGAAGTGAAAATATTTCATAATATTATTAGTAATTATTTTTGGTCTGTTATTCTTTAAATGTCTTTAGGTCGTTCAGTCAAATAAAAGGAAATTATTTCATATAACTAATATAATTTCACATAATTAAAGTTTAGAGCCACGATTTAAGATTTTAGACCGCAAAATTTTAGATAAAAAACTTTTTAAATCTTAATAAAACTACGTTTTTTTTTATTTCAACGATTAGGATTATTTTTTAAATATTTTAAATAGTTCTCTTTAAAAGTGTGTTTTAATCTCTAAAAAAGTTGGATAATTCTGCTAAACTAATGTATAATAGTTGAATTAAATAATGGTGTAAAATGTTGTTGGTTAAGCTAAATGATAGTAAGTTGTTAATCCGAAGTTTGATCTATAAAAACAACATTTCTTCTTATTTTTTATTTATAATATGTTAACTTAAATAAATAAACAAACTTTTATAAAAAAAATTGCATTAATTTTGATAATAAATTTGTTTGACTTCTAGATTAAATTAGTACTATTTCACATTTATATACTAAAATAAATTAGTCTTTCACCACCTCTCTATGTTTGCATGCAAATTTTCTTTCCTATACAGTTTTCAAAATTTGATTGACATAGTATTCTGTTGAGCAAAATTTAATTAATAAATTGTTGCAAGTATTTTTCCATAATAAAAGGGATACTTTATTAAGTAAATAATGCTATCAATAAATTATTTAAGGTTAAATATGTTTATATGATCCTCCTATATATTTTATATTTCATTTTTAATCTTTTAAAAAATTTATTTTAAAGAATAATCCTCTTAAAAATTTCATCACACTTTTGAATAAATTTATTATGTAAAATTATTATTATATAAGGTGGATTATAATAAAAAGTAAGTTGAAAATAAAATAATTATGTTAAAATATACTCATGATTTAATTACATTTTTTCTGTCTATTTTATCTGATTTATGAAATCAATCCTCTATTTTAATTTAAATAGTTTTAATCTTACTCTTATACTTTTGCATTTCATATCTAAATGACATGTTTCTTATGAAACATAACAAATCAAAATATATAAATATAATGTGAAATTTTATAGATAGAAATCTAAGTTAAAAAAAATATTTCAACAATTCTTTATAAAAAAACATAAGAGAAAGATCAAAATTGTTTAAATTTAAAATATATGGATTAATTTCGTAAATAAAATAAAATTAGAGTATCAGATGTAATTTAATTTATTTTCATTTAAAAATGAATTCAACAATACATTTTAATATTAAAATTAAGTTCAAACTCAAATACTAATAATCATATAACTTCAAGTAAAATCGATTCAAAAGACAAATTCAATTCTACTTTAAGAGATGATATTAACTTACTGTATAATTAATTATACATTGAATCTCTCAGCTTATTGACTTATAACTATTGTTTTTTGTTAAATGAGGATATTTATTTTAGATAACCCATTGAAATATATGCTTTTAAAACATTTATTAATGTATTAATGATAAAAATTTGGTATGGAAAATTGTGCATTCTTTTCTTAAAAAATTGAATTTTTTTAACATAATTACTATTTATAAAGTTCTTAGAACATAAAATTTAAGTTATCATCATTCATAAATTAAAAATCTAAAAAAAAATCCATAAATTAAAAATGAATACAAAAAGGTAGAAAGAATCTAATGCAATATTTTATTTATAATAAACATTACACAAAATTTATTGAAATTTTATGATGATGCTATATGAAAATGAAACTGAAAATCTTTCTTGATATTATTAGTAGTTGTTTTGGTCTGTTAGTCATTAAAAGTCTTTTGATCGTTTAGTCAAATAAAGGAAATTATCTTATATAATTAATACAATAGAAAATTCACAACTTAATTGCATTAATTTTGATAATAAATTTGTTTAACTTCTAGATTAATTTAGTATTATTTCACATTTATGTACTAAAAGGAAAATTAGTATTTTCTTTTCTTTTCATATGAACTTTAAAAATTGCGCATAAATCTCTATTTAAATTGTATTTTGAACACCCGTAAAAAAAATTGTACTTTGAACAGTAGAAGATATTTTGTTCATATGTAACTGTAGAAGATATTTTGTTCATATATTTTTTTATATAAAATTTAATTTATTAATTATCAATATATTTGTTTTCTTTACAAATACAAAGTGAATAATGTTACGTGATAAAATAATTTAGGGTTAAATATGTTTTTATCCCTATAAAATTATCAAATTTAGTTTTTGATCCCTATTAAAAAATAATGTGTTTTGGTTTTACAAAATAATTATGCACGTAATTTTAATTCTACTGTTAAACTAATTCGTATTTTTAAATGATTATTTTGCAGATATGTTTAGAACGTTATAAAAAGTTTCTCTAAAAAAAAGGAATTCAAAATTTAATTTATAAGTCGAAAATTTCATTATTTTTATCATTATCTTTTGAAATTTCAAAAATTCATATTTAATTATTCTTATTTTAAAAAATTATATAATTTGGTAAAAAAATATTTTACAATAATTTAAAAACGTATAAAAAAATTATTCAAAAATTTAAAAGTTTAGGGTTAATAAAATAGTTTTTAAAATTTTTAAAAATAGCAAAGATTAAAATTATTTGCATACAATTTTTTGTAGGGATCAAAATATATATTTTTTTATAAGGACTAAAAATGAAGTGTGAGATATTTATAGGAACTAAAAATATATTTAATCCAATAATTTAAGCATGCAGGTTGATAAATTTAATTTTGAGTATATATTGATTTCGCAAATTTAATTATAACTAAAAGTAATTTAGAAGTAAAATGATGATATTTAAAGATATTCATATAAAAATAAGTTGAATATAGTATTTCAATTTAAAAAACACATAAAGATTTAAAATTTACTACTTATTTTATAATTTCAAGTAAAATTCAATTGAGGATTGAAGAGACAAATTCAATTCTACTTGAAGAGAATTGATCAACTTACTCTAAAAGTGTCTCTATACTAAATTATTCTTGAACTATTATGTTTAATAATTTATTATAAATACTATATTTTACCACTCAGACGTTTAATTTGATAATTCTCATTGAATATATCAATTCTATCATTTCTATAAAATTTCAAAATTATTTGATACATCATCTCACAGGCTTAATTGGACATATAATATACTTTTTAAAAGTATGAGTAATTGTGATAAAAAAAAGTACGAGTAATTGTCGATAATTAAATTACATAATTAGTATTGTGAGTTTTTTTATAAAAATTTATGCACTTATCTAATTAATAAAAAAATTTAATTTAAATAAATGAAATAAAAAATAATTATGATAAATTATTAAAAAAAACTAAATAATAATAAAACTACTCTTAGAAGATTTGGGTGACAATGCTCGCCCATTTAGATTAGTTGCAAAAATCATTAAAAAAAATAGAATGAAACATGGCGGAACAGCCGAACAGGTATTATTTAGGGAGTGACTCTAAAATTTTAGTCAATATCTATCTATTAAAAGAATAGTACCTGAAAATACCATTTATACCCTTCTGATTTTACGTTAAAACTTTTCTAATTCCAGGGATTAAATTGTCTTTTGAAAGTTTGTTGCATTCTGGTGCATTTAGCATTAATGACTGCTGATGTGTCATGCTAATACTTTTTTGATCTATTTTTGAATGATTTTTTATGAGCTTTTTTTGTATTTATTTATTATTATTATATTATATTTGATGTTTAATAAAATGTCTTACATTGATCATTCATTTGATGTGTAAATCCCTAATAATTTTCTCACCATAATAAAATAAAATAATATAATAATTATCTAAATCTAAATAGGATGGGATACTAAAAGATCATCTAAAATATTGTGCAACTCACTTTTTTCACGGTAAACCCTAAACCCGTTAGAAGTTGTGCAAGCTACCTTGGTCTTTGCAAAATATCTTTGGGAATTTGATCAAACTTAAAGGCATGTCTCTGCATATTCTTCCATTCAATGAATTAAACAACCATAACTCTTCCTATTTGATATCCTTTCTCCATCATCCACCTTTTAATTCCAGATTTTCATCTTCCCCTTTGCTAGCCAAGGTCGACTCCTCTGAAAAAACTTTCTCTTTGATAATTATTTTTTGTGTTATTGTGGTTTTTCTTTTTTCCCCAGATTTCGAGGGCGGTGCATCGCAGGTGGAAGATTTTGGTCGTCGACGATTTGCACCCACCGGACGGCTGCGACGGATTTGGGACTCTCGCGGGGTAGTGACCAGATTCTTCAAACATATGTGGACCGTTACAAGTTCTTCAAACAAAGAACACTTAGAATTAATATTGGTTGATTCAAATGTATAATTTTATGGTTTGTTTCTTACTGCATGTTGATTTTTATGAAGATTTAATCAAAGACAAATGAGAGAATGAAATCGGTTAGAAAATATGGTGGATCTCTTATACTCGCTGTGTAAGCAATTGGTTTAATATTTGATTTGGATTCGGTAAGATTTAGATTCGTTATATTTTTGTTTTCAATCTAACTTTTCTCTTCCTTTTGATTCTTTATTTTTGAATGGTTTTTGATGGGTCATTGTTGATGGGTCATTAGTGGTAAGAAAAATTGCTCAAATAATATTTTTTGTTGCCTTTAACTTTTAAACTTTAATCTTTTTTGTTAAAAGTTTTTTTAGAATGAAAATCTAGAAATTGCTTCGATTTTAAAGTTGTTTTGAATGACTTTTCTTAAAATGATCTTTTCTATTTTATAGATTGAGTAATGAAGTTGGGTTGGAGGCAGCAATGGAAGCTGTACAGAGTTTCTAAACAAAGCAGTAAAAAGAAAATGACTATATATGTTATGCTTGATGTGGTTAAAATTTTTTGAGGAAACAAGGTAACTGATTTCCAACTTCTGTCCCTTTGGTTATGAATTTGTTATAATTGCATTTCTTGATTATAATGTATTGCTTTGCTTTCATATTAGAGTCATGCAGGTTATACTAATTTGTTATATTAGAGTTATGCAGGTTAGAACAATGTGTTTAGTTATTTGTTTCTGTTATTTTTGAATTGCTTCCGATCATAAACTTACTTGAAGAAACATTTGTAGGTTCTAAATGGTAGTGCGTATAATAGAAAATGTGACGGGTATAGTTTCAGAATATGCTTATGGGAGATATACTGATGTTACATGCCATATCCTGATCTAATTTTCTCAAATCTATAAGTAAGATGTCGATTGTGGTAGAACGGATTCTGTTTTGGTCTTGAACGGTGTCGGTGGTGGAACAAGTTTTATATTTATAATTTTATATTACATACTTTATTAGTATTTGTCATTTCAAATCTAAAAAAACATTTTAAAACATTTTAAAATAGAATGTCATGAATTTAAATTGGCACTCTCCAATCAAGTTTTATTACACAAATTTTCTTACATAAATATCAATTAAGCTGAATTATTCTCCAATTAAATTAATGTACTTATTTTAATTTTTTGTCTTCTATTATATGCTAAATATAAACAATTAGTTTTGATTTTCTTTTTTAATTGTAATATTTATGTCATATAAAAAATACATAATATATTAAATAATAGGACATAGATCTTTTTCATTTACTCATTTATTATAATTTTAAAAAGTTTTAAGGCTACAGAAAATAGTATCATTGTTATTAATAAAATAGATTTTACTTTTATCTCACCTTTAAAAAAAATATACTTTAAATGTAGAATCTTTTTGAGATTGTGGTTTGTTAGTTTTTATAAAATATCTAAAATAGATTTAATAAATTTTTAGAATTAAATATAATTAAATATGATAAAAAGTGATACCAAAATATATTTAAAATAGGTTTAATAATATTTTTGTCAAAAATATACTAAATATATATTTTAAAATTTACAAAAGTTTAAAAATTTTGTAGAGTTAAACTTCTATTATGGAATTCTCCTAGACAAAAAGATAGATAAAAATATTTATTTAGAACTTAAATTTCAAGATACCATGGAGTGTAGATATTCATTTAGAACTGAAATTTGACGTGGAGCTAGGTTTGTGTAAAAATTGTAAATATGATATAATAAAACTGATATTTGACGGGAATCTGTTATATATTTTAGGTTTTGAAAAATTGACTAATATCTAAAAGGTAATGTTATTTGACTAAGTTTTGTTACCTCATCTGGATTCACGGGTAAATGTAAACGTATCTATTAAATACCAGTTGTAGATTGTTTATTTTAATGGTCATCTTTTAAATATATCTCTTGCTACTGTTTTTAATAATATAATAGTTTATAATAATATGTATTGTAACCTATATATTGTTTGTATTTAAAAAAAAAAATTATATATATATATATATATATATATATATATATATATATATATATATATATATATATATATATATATATATATATATATATATATATATATATATATATATATATAATTTAACATTCAATACAATTGTAATTACTAATACGTGAAATTTTATGCAGCCCATATTTTTAAAAAAAAATCTAAATCTTCATTCATTTTGTTTGAAAAAATTAAATGAAATTAAGGTGAATATTTGGATTTGATCATGATAATGAGAAAAAAATTTATTGATATAGAAAATTGTTACAAAATTTTAAAATTTTAGTAATATATTAACTATAATTAAAACTACTATTAAAATATAATAAATTATATTAAAATTTCAATTTATCAAAAAATGTTAGTGTTTATTTTATGATAAAACGTTATCATTTATACTAAACAATGTTTTAAATATTATTGTATGATAAAAGAACATGAGACAATTATGATAGAAAAATACAATTTTTTTTTATGAAAAAGATAAATTTATTATTCTTTTTACATTTCTACAATTATGTATTATCATTTTATTTAATTAGTACACATAACATAAAATTTTATCACCGCATCAAAAGTAATTTTTGTCTCTTTATAAAAACGTAGAAAATAATATACATTAATTGTAATAATTGTAATAATAATAATAATAATAATAATAATATATATTAAACGTAGAAACTTTTAAGCATTTGATGGGAGCTGTCATATATTTTAGGTTTGGAAAAATAAGCTAATATCTAAAATAGGTTTAATAAATTTTTAGAATTAAATATAATTAAATATGATAAAAAGTGATACCAAAATATATTTAAAATAGGTTTAATAATATTTTTGTCAAAAATATACTAAATATATTTTTTAAAATTTACAAAAGTTTAAAATTTTTGTAGAGTTAAACTTCTATTATGAAATTCTCCTAAACAAAAAAATAGATAAGATATTTATTTAGAACTGAAATTTCAAGATACCATGTAGTGTAGATATTCATTTAGAACTGAAATTTGACGGGGAGCTGTCATATATTGTATGTTTGTGTAAAAATTGCAAATATGATATAATAAGAAGGATTTAAAACTGATATTTGACGGGAAGTTGTTATAAATTTTAGGTTTTGAAAAATTGACTAATATCTAAAAAGTAATGTTATTTGAATTGGAAAAATGATTTTATTCAAATATGTAGTTTTAAAATTAACTCATCTCGATTCAACTAAGTTTTGTTAACTCATCTGGATTTACGGGTAAGTGTAAATGTATCTATGCGATACAAGTTGTAGACTGTTCATTTTAATGGCTATCTTTTAAATATTTCTCTTGCTGCTGTTTTATATTAATTGAAGTTAGAGAATCGATTGTACGATTTATTGTAAGTACGATTCAATGCTTAAAAGTTTGTGCATATCATTAGCTTATTGTTGTAAGTACGAACTAATTGAAAAATTAATTCAAACTTTACCAATAATGCTACAAAAAAGAAGGATTTAAAACTGATATTTGACGGGAGGTTGTTATAAATTTTAGGTTTAGAAAAATAGAGTAATATCTAAAAAGTAATGTTATTTGAATTGGAAAAATGATTTTATTCAAATTTGTAGTTTTAAAATTAACTCATTTGCATTCAACTTAGTTTTGTTAACTCATCTAGATTCACGGGTAGAACTAAACGTATCTATGAGAGGCTATGCTGTAGACTGTTCATTTTAATGTCCATTTTTTAAACATTTCTCTTGCTGCAGTTAAAAGTTGGTGCATATTATTAGTTTATATTTGTAACTATGTCAATGTTAACTAATTGAAGAATGAATTCAAACTTTACAAATGATGGTTTGGTAGACATTTAGAACCAAAATTTCAAGATACTATGGAGTTTAGATATTCATTTAGAACTGAAATTTGACGGAAAACTCTCATATATTGTAGGTTTGTAAAAATTATAAATATGATATAATAAAAATGATTTAAAACTGATATTTGACGGGAAGCTGTTATAACTTTTAGGTTTGAAAAAATTGGCTAATATCTAAAAAGTAATGTTATTTGAATTGGAAAAATGATTTTATTCAAATCTGTTGTTTTAAAATTAACTCATCTGGATTCAACTAAGTTTTGTTAACTCATCTGGATTCACGGGTAGATGTAAACGTATCTATGAGAGGTTATGATGTAAATTGTTCATTTTAATGTCCATTTTTGAAGTTAGAGAATTGGTTGTACGATTTATTGTGAGTACGAATCAATGCTTAAAAGTTTGTGTATATTATTAGCATATATTTGTAATTATGTCAATGTTAATCAATTGAAGAATGAATTCAAACTTTACAAATGATAGTTTGGTAGACATGCGATGTAAATCCAGACAGGACCCGTGCGATAGCACGAGTTTCTTACTAGTTTGTCCCTAAAAATAATTGTGGGATGAAATCTAATAACACTACATTTTTAACTTAAAAACTGCATAACAATATATTTATATTTATGTTTTTCAAAAGTTCACAATAAAATGGAAAGGGGCGGACAAACATATTAAATGATGCATGTTTAAAATCTTGATCTATTCCACACAAAAATACGGTACAACGGATATGCTATCGGGTTGAGTCCATTTTTCTACTCAACTTTTAAATGTTTTAAATATTGAAAAAAGATCACTTAATTAGTATTCCATCGTCTTATAAGAAACAATTATTGTAAGATAAAAAAAATAAATTGCAAGATAAAAAATTATTACACTTAGATGATTGTAAGAAACAATTATTGTAAGATAAAAAAAATAAATTGCAAATGAAACACTTTTTTTTAAAAGAAGTAGGGAATTAGTACACTTAGATGATTGTAACTTGTAAGACTCATGCCAAGCTAGATTTGGTTTGGACTTTGGGGCTCATCCTTGTTGGATTGAGGTTGACTGTCTAGTCTCTCTCTCATCTCTCTTTCTCTCTCTACACATTATTACTTTTTGTTTCAACTCATTCATTACACTTTTTGCTAACAGCTATAAATGAACACACCTATTTTCTTTTATTCTAGCTTTATCTTTACTGTTTCTCTCTCCCTTTCTGTGTTTCCTCCATTACAAACCAAGCTTCCTTTCCACCTTTGTTTAAGGTCCCACAATCATCTTCCTCAACCACACTTCCACTATCCACCAAACCCTTTTCCCTTTTCTCCACTTTTTTCTTCTTCTCCATAATCCACCCATTTTCTCTCTCTGTATTTTTCCATTTTTCATTAAAAATAACATTTTTTCTCTCCTTTTTCATCTTATCCTTATTTCTCATTGACCCATTTCCCCTCATAACCCTTTCTAGTTAAAACTCTAAAAAATACTTCATTTTTTGTAGTTTCTGGATTAATAAGGTTTGTGTGTTTTTTTTTGTTGCTCAGCAACAAGACCTTTTTTTTTTTTGTTTTTTTTTGTATTTGTTTTTATAGGTGATGAAGGAAGAAGATCAAAGAGGGTAACTTAGATCAATACAAAGGTGATTGCTTTGTCTTTATGTATCACTTTTTGAATAATTTATTACGTTTTGTTTTGCTTGGTTCATTAGTGATGTTACACTAGTTTACTTTTCTGATTGAAGTCATAAATAAGATGCAAATGTTTTGATTTGATTTGTTGAATGTTTGAAACAACACATTACTTTTTGGTTTATAATAATGGTTACTATTTAGTTGAATTGTTCATTTTGTTTTTTTTTTTTTTTTTATCGTTCATGATGATTGAGTTCATATAGTTTTTTTTTCTTGTACAAAGATTGGAATGTGTTGATTATACTATCAGAAGAGTTTGGACGATAAAGATTGACTTGTAGTATTCAATTATGTCTTCCAACTTTTCTTTGAAAGTGGAATTGTCGAAGAAAACATCAGTTTGGGGTTTGAGGCTATGGGTTTTAATCGGAATCGGTGTTGGTGCATTTATAGTTCTAATTCTTTGTATATTATCTTCATGGATACTGTTTCGAAGAAAAACAAGGAGATCTGTAGATGTAGACAAGTACTCGTTATCGCAAATACCTCACGACTCGAAGGATATCAAAGTTGACAAGGTTGGAGTGAATCCGTCTCATGATCAAGTTGAGAGTGTGTCTGTTCATGTTCACGATAATGCGGCAAACGATACGAATTCAGATTCAGATAAGTTGTTTGTTCATTTGAGCAAATCAAGCGATCCTGATAACGTTAGTCGGTGTAGTTCGGTTTATCATCATGATAGAGGGTTAAGTTTGATGTCAATAGAAGATGGAAACATTGGAACTGTTAAGAAGCAGTATACGGTAACTGCGTCTCCTCTGGCTGGCTTGCCTGAGGTTTCTCATCTTGGGTGGGGCCATTGGTTCACGCTGAGAGATCTCGAACTTTCGACTAACCGTTTTTCCGCGGAGAATGTGATTGGTGAGGGCGGATACGGAGTTGTTTACAAGGGAAGATTGATCAATGGGTCTGAGGTGGCGGTGAAGAGACTTTTTAACAACTTGTAAGTGCGATTTTGGGTATTGTTGATACGATTATTAGTTTTATCTTGTGGCACTTGAGATTCTTTCTTAAACAATGTCGTATATTTCTTTACAGGGGACAAGCAGAGAAAGAATTCAGAGTTGAAGTCGATGCTATAGGTCATGTCAGGCATAAAAACCTCGTGCGCTTACTCGGATTTTGCATAGAAGGAGTTCATAGGTAAAATTAGTGTTCTATAATGTTTCCAAATTGCTACTCGATAACATTTCGTACTTCGGGTTTGGGACTATCTTTTCTTTTAGGTAAAATTTGAAATGTGCGTCTGCAAATCCTAGCTCAACTGGCAGAAGCCGATATTGCTAGGTTGGACGCTATCATCAGTGTTCAAATCTTGGTAATCACGGTTGTGTGTGAGAGTTTCGAGTGGTTGTTACCACTTTGTCTACCGACAAAAAAATAAATTGAAATGTGCTTCGTTCTTTCATTATCAGTTTAGTTTCTGTCTGATTTACAGGTTGCTTGTGTATGAGTATGTGAACAATGGTAACTTAGAACAATGGTTGCACGGGGCAATGAGCCAACATGGAGTACTCACATGGGAAGCTCGCATGAAAGTTATTCTCGGCACAGCCAAAGCGTAAGTTAGTTTCAACATGGACCTTTTCCAGCGAATTAAAATTCCCGTTTAACTGTGATTTGTGGCAGGCTTGCTTACTTACACGAAGCAATAGAACCAAAAGTTGTTCACCGGGATATAAAGTCTAGCAACATTTTGATCGATAGCGAGTTTAACGGGAAGGTTTCCGATTTTGGTTTAGCCAAACTTTTGGATTCAGGAGAAAGTCACATAACTACCAGAGTAATGGGAACATTTGGGTATGCTGAATTTTTCATTACTTTTCAAATTTATTTAAACGGTTTTGTATACATACATGAGCTTACTTTGGTTCTTCATTTCAGTTACGTTGCACCAGAATATGCTAACTCCGGCTTGTTGAATGAGAAAAGCGACATTTACAGCTTTGGTGTTCTCCTACTCGAAGCAATTACTGGAAGAGACCCTGTAGACTATACACGTCCTACCAACGAGGTTTCAATTCAAATACCCGTCTTTGTATTCCATTGAACGCGATAATGATGATGATACCATTGCCTTTCAGATAGTTGATACCATTGCCTTTCATATAGTTGATCAAATTTTGATTATCCCTACAACAGGTGAATCTTGTTGAGTGGCTCAAGATGATGGTGGGGACAAGGAGGGCCGAGGAAGTTGTGGACTCGAGCATTGAAGTGAAACCGCCGACACGTGCTTTAAAGCGTGCTCTTCTTGTTGCATTTAGGTGCGTTGATCCTGAGGCTGAGAAGAGACCTAAAATGAGTCAGGTTGTGAGGATGCTTGAAGCCGAAGAATATCCGTTCAGAGAGGTTCCTTTCATTATCTTATCTTCTCATATATTATTAACCTTCTACCACAGGACTCAAAATCTTTTAAATGCAATAGTCATGAAATTATTAACACTTTCAGGATCGAAGAAATAGAAAAAGTCGCGGCGTCAGCATGGATATTGAATCTATAAAGGATAACTCTGGTCCTTCTTATACCGATAAGATGAAAGGTTCAGAAGAATGCACAGTTGAGACACCTCAAAGGTAGAATTGAGAACTACATAACTTAACCTTGGTGTTCAGTAGGTTTTTGTGTTGTGAAACTTGTTTTTGCAAGGATAGATGGAGGAGTGAGTGGTGGTTGGTTAGTGTTAGTTTTGTACAGATGTCGTCTCGCGAGCCGATCTCCTTTGAAGAACATGATTGCTGTTGTGTTTGCTGGTGGAGAGAGTGGTGATGAGAAAAATTTGATATTTGGTTTCATTATCCTTTGATTTTTCTTTTAAGTTATATGTATATGCTACAAAAAGTATCTAGTGAATTTATGATATGCCTTTCTTTTAAATTATTTTATTTTCATTACAAGTTGATTCCATATTTCCACTTCTTCCTCTCATTTTTTAATATTGTGTATACAACATATTGAGAAAGTAAAGAATAGAGAGAATGCCAAGCTTATTATTGCACAATCTACCTTATTTCAAAGAGAGTTCTAGTGTTTATACTAACATTAATCTAGTATACAATAACAAGGATAGGACTGCATGTATGTGATCCTAACTAACTATCCCAACTGAATTCAAAAATAAGTTATAACAGAATTTTGCTTAAGTCCGATAGCTTGTGATACACGTCATTGATGATCACCATGCTTTCTTTCAATATGCTGCATTTACTTAACTTCCACATTTTTGTCCTCATTCTCTGTCATTTAACACCCTCACACAAGATTGACCATGAAAAATGTTTATCATTCCAAGCTTGGATATAAAGGACATGAATTTCAGTAGTGCCAATGCCTTTATTATAAAATTAGCTAGTTGTTCTTGTCGGGATGCAAGTAGTAGGTTTAGTATATTCTTTTTGACATTTTCTCTCACAAAATGACAATCTATTTCCAAATACTTAGTTTTTTTGTGGGATATTGGATTCGATGCAGTGTGAATTGTATTTTGTGAATCACTATATAGCATAGGTTGTTTGTTGCAGTTTACATTCAAATCCTTCTGAATATATAATAGTCATTGTAGTTCACACGTTGCAGTGGATAGAGCATGATACTCTGCCTCTAAAGAAGATCTTGAGATGATTTGTTGTTTTTTTTTGCTCTCCAAGATATGAGGGAAGTGTCTAGGAAGAAAAGAAATCCAGTGGTTGATCTTTTTGAATTAATACAACCTGTCCAATCTGCATTTACATATCCTAGAATTTGTTTCTCTAATTTTCTAAGAAACATAAGTCCTCTTCTAAAATTTTGTTTTAAGTATCAAATGACTCTACAAGTAGTTTTGGATTTTGTTTTAAGTATCAAATGACTCTATGCTTTGTAGTGGATAAAAATTGGTGAAATGAAAAATTGGCTCAATTGTTGTGTAGTTAGAGTAATGTCAAGAAGTCTAGTAGTATTAAGGTACAATGATTTCTCAATAAGTCTTCTATAGACTGAGATATCTTCAAAAGTTTAACTATAGTTTTGATGAAGTATTGTAGAAAGATCGTGAGGAATGCTGATTGGTTTTGATCCTAGAAGGCTAGTTGATTCGAGAAGATCCAAACAATACTTTTTTTTTAGAAATATATTTCCTTCATGGAGTGTGAAACTTTTAATCACAAAAAATATTTAAGAATGCTAAGATCCTTAATTTTGAAGTTATTGTCCAAAATAAATTTTATCCTTGAGAATTTATCAAGAGAGATTTTAGCTTATATAATGTCATCATAATACAATAGGAGAACAATTAATTTTTCTCCATGCTTGAGGGTGAATATCGAGTAATTAGAAATTGACCAGTGATATCCTTATTACATGAGGAGATGATTTAATTTCTCATACCATTTTCTAGTTACTAGTTTTAAACTATAGAGACTCTTTTGTAGCTTACAAACTTGGTTAGGCTTGATTATTGTTAAATTGTAATTCTTTGTGTCGAAGTGTCGAAGCAAAACAGTTGTTTCACACAGATTTGATTTATATTTGATATGATATAGTTCCAAAATAGGTATTTTGGGCTTTTATAGTTTTGGGCTTTGGCTTGGAGAACCTGTAAACCTAAATCTATAAAAAGGGAGTAACCCTTATTTTTGTAAATAATCACAACACATTGTAATTCACGGTTTGCAGTTGCAAGTGAATAGAAAGAGAAAAATCTCACAGTTTGTCGGTAA
Source organism: Lathyrus tuberosus (assembly GCA_022829125.1). Lineage (NCBI taxonomy): Eukaryota > Viridiplantae > Streptophyta > Magnoliopsida > Fabales > Fabaceae > Lathyrus > Lathyrus tuberosus. The sequence continues at coordinate 263,515 of JALAZF010000449.1, read as the reverse complement.
TAACCTTCTTCTCCAAATTCTCTTAAAATCCTAATCTCCTTTCTTTCTCTATTTTCTTCTTTTCTTTGGTATTGATGCGCTAAGAACCCTTCTTGTTTATCAAGATAGGGTCGGAATTCCCATAGGTTTTGGGTTAATTTCAACATCTGGTATCAGAGCCTGGTTGCGATTCAAGGAAGGAAAATCGTGATGGCAATGAATCATCCGAACGGGTACTTTTCGGCGAGTCTTCCGATTCTCAAGAAACATAATTATGAGAATTGGTGCAAGCAGATGAAGTTAGTTTTCTGTTATCAAGATCTTTGGGATCTTGCGAAGGAAGGAGTAACACCGCCTGCAGAGAACGCGACAGATCAAGAAAAGGCTGCACACAAAGAGTAGAAGAAGAAAGATTATAAAGCTCTCTTTATAATCCATCAGTGTGTCGATCCAGATAACTTTGAAAAGGTTAGTGATGTAGAGTCAGCGAAGGAAGTGTGGGAGATTCTTGAAAAATCGTTTGGAGGCGCAGAGAAGGTTAAAGAGGTAAGGTTACAAACTCACAAGAGAACCTATGAGTTGCTTCAGATGGAAGACAATGAGAGTATAACAGATTTCTTCACCAGAGTTACAAAGCTGGTGAATCAAATCAAGGTATGTGGAGAGGTGTTGACATCAAGATCAGTTGTTGCAAAGATCTTGAGATCATTGGCTCCAAAGTTCGCCCACGTGGTAGTAGCCATATAAGAGTCGAAAGACTTGTCAGTGTTGACGAAGGAAGAGCTTCAAGGAACGCTTGAGTCTCATGAACAAAGGATGGATGAAAGAGCTGCAAGAAAGTCGAAGAGCGATATGGCTTTGCAGGCGCAGTCAGAAAAGGAAAGAAAAGACAAAGGAAGTGGGAATGACAACAAAGGTATAGGAGGAAACTGGTCGAATCAGAGAAAACCCTGGAACCAAGGCAACCAAAGAGGTGGTGCTGCAGGTAGAGGAAGAGGTGGGGGTCGAAAATCTGACAAGAGTCACATTCAATGTTTCAATTGTCAGAAGTATGGCCACTATTTTAGTGACTGTCCAGAAAAGAAGAAAAATCAAGAAACTGATGCAAAGATGGCGAAACATGGAGAAGAAGAAGAGACGTTGCTGATGGTCACAACAAGAGATGAAGAAAGATTCCAAGATCAGTGGTACTTGGACTCAGGATGCTCATCACACTTGACTGGAAGGAAAGATTGGTTTGTCAACATGAAACCCTCATCGAAGAACACGGTGAAGTTTGCAAATGACAACACTCTAGCAGCTGAAGGTGTTGGTGATGTTCTGATTATGAGGAAAGATGGCAAGAGGTCAACAATTTCCAATGTGTTGTACATACCAGGCATGAAGAGTAATTTGCTCAGTATAGGGCAGCTGGTCGAAAAGAACTACAAGGTAGTTGTCGAAGACAAGATGATAAGAGTCCTCGACGCAGGTGGTAGGTTGATCTTGAAGGCTCCAATGTCCCAGAATAGGACCTTCAAGATTGAACTCAAAGTGATGGAGCACAAGTGCTGATCGGTCACCATTTCTACTAGTTTTCGTCAATTATTCGGCATGAGTCCTCGAAATCGGTAGCACTTTTGTAACGCCCCGATTTGTTTAATTGTATTTATTTATTTCATTTATGTGAATTTTGTGAAATGTGTGAATTTATTGTATTTTACCTGCTAATTGAGTTAATTGACTAATTTCCCTGATAGGTAAAATATTTGCAATAATTTATAATTTCTTTTCAACTTTTATTTCCCAAAATATATTTCATCGCTGTTTATGTTTTATCGCGTTTTGAGAGCGTTTGCGAGATATTTGAGCTGAGGGGTATTTTGGTCTTTTGGCTTGGGTATTTTTCATAAAATAGAAATAGAGAGAAAATAGAGAGAAAGGAAAAGAAAAAGAAAGAAAAAGAGAAGAAGGAAAGGAGAAAGAAAAGAAGAAAAGAGGGAAAAACTTGGAGAGGAGGAAATCGATTCAACCAACTCTTAAAAACACGATTAATCGGGTAAGGGTGTGAAACTCGATTATCTTATCATTGTGTATGATTATGTATGTGTGTGTGTGGATAGTTTTACTAGTTTTTCCATTTTAGGTTGAAATGAGAAAATGAATCGAAATTGATGTTTTCACGGTTGGAAATCGATATGAATTGCGTTGTATGACCACACTATGTTTATGATCAATCATTGATATTTGTTTTCCTGCTGGAATTGATTTGGGTTGGAAAAATGGGATTTTTGGGGTTTGAGACCGTGTAAAAACGCAGCAGAATTTTTCTGGTTCTGGTGTAGGGCTATGAGATGTACTTTCTTATAAAAATAGTTTTTGAGATTTGTGGCCGATTTAATTAGTCGGGAATTTGGAATAGTATCGATTTGTCGGCTTTTACCGTTGTAATTGTGCGTGATTGACGTGTTATCATGTGACATGCTTTTAATATGTATCGTATAGCTTGTGTGCTGTTATATGATGTGAATATATATGATGAGTGTTGGTGATGAGGGTTTGTGGTCTTATGGAGAAATAAATGTGTTGTTTTGGGTTTGATTTCAATGTATGATAATGATGTTGTTGTGTGGTAAAATACCTTGTTTGATTGAATATCAATGTATGTCGTTATGAGGTTTTGTGGTAATTGTTGTGGTTGATGGTGAGTAATTCTTGATGTGAATTGATATGAGTGTATATGCTAAAATGCTAATTGTTATGGTTGCGGATTATGATGAAATGCATTGTTTATGTGAAATTCAATGTGTGTTATTTGGTGGCCTTATGGCAAGTAAGTGCATTGTTTGAATTGATTTCTAATGCATGAATAATGATGATGAGATAATTCATATTGTTGAATTGTGGTGATGCATTTGATTGTCATGAGTTCTTGTATGTCAAGCATCATGATATGCATCTTGTGATGTCGTGTGCCCTAGTGGGTGTGAGCGACGAAACGAATCCAGAGGGAATCCGCTATAACATCGTGCGCCTTATACAAAGAGGACCTAAAGCGATGATTATAGGCGATCGTGCGCCTTATACAAAGAGGACCTAAAGCGATCGGATCGTACGCCTTATACAAAGAGGACCTAAAGCGATCCATAAACGTCGTGCGCCTTATACCAAGAGGACCTAAAGCGACGGGGAACATCGTTTGTCCGACGGGGAGTTACACTAAGTAACAAGCGATGGTTCCAATAGTTCCTGAGTGAACTAGTGATGAGATGATGGATGGATGGTACCGCATATGCATTGCATAGAGTCGTTGTGTCGGTCTCTGTGCATTTGCATAAATCATGAATGAATTGATTATGTGTGAGAATTGTGAATGGATTGATTATGTGTGAGAATTGTGAATGGATTGATTATGTATGAGAATTGTGAATGGATGCATTATGTGTAAGAATTGTGAATTGATGTGCAAATGTGATAAATGCATTGGTTATGGATGATATGTTTTATGTATAGGCATATGCTATGTGATGTGGTGGTGTGTTTCCATATGTTATAACTTTGGTACGCCTTATGTGTGAATATGTGTTTATGTTGGTATAGTTGATATATGCTATGTGGTTGGATTAGTAGGAATATGTTATGTATATGTGGCATGCTATATGTATTGCTATGTGATGCTTGTGGTGAGAATGTTTTATAGGTGTATTTTTGTGTCATTATATAATTGTATGCAATTATATTATGATTGTGTTTCTCACCCTTCTGCTGTGGTTTGTTGCTCTATGAGGCAATTGCAGATTAGTAGTCTTGGAGGCTTTTGTGAAGATTAGTTCTCCATCCGTTTGTCAGTCAATCTGCTCTGTTACGTAACACGGGAGTTGGGGATCGCTTTTGTTATATATGTATACATTTGTTGAATATATTTTGTATTACTTTTGTATGTATATTTTGACGTTATAAAACGATTTATTTTGTAAAACAAGTCAGTTATGGATCTTTCCGCTTTATTCCATAATTGACCTTTCCTTTTATATGGAAAAGGATTCCCTTTGAGGTTATTCCATTTTGTGTTATGTATCAAAATTTATGAGCAGGGATTGTGTTTTTTTTCTTTAAATTGTGGCATCCTTGTTTCTGTCAGAAAAATAAATTTTTACTTACTCTGATTTAATTATGTATTATTTATTCGCGATGGGAATTGGGGTGTTACAACTTTGTTTTGCATTGTCATTATTTTTCAAGTCAATTTTACTTGTCATATTTTATTCTCACATTTTATGATTTGTTGTTTTATTTCAATTATATTGCATTTTATGCTTTGGTTTGGTAGTTTTCGATGGTTTCAGGTCTGAGTGGAAAAGCCCAAAGGACTCGTGCGAAGAAAATGGAAGTTCCAGGAATTTAGAAGAGTTTTTGGAAAGAAGCAGAGGATGCCTGGACCTAAAATTCAACAAACATGTAAAAATATTGGGCAACCAAGTTTCTTATATGTACTATGTTGTAGTTCTCTTCATTAGCTTTCTGACGCTTCAAACGGGGACCAAAACAGACTTACGGATCAAAAGTTATGATCGAAACAATTTCGGTTATAAAATTCAGCAAGCTGACACGGCCGACAGTGTTGGCTGACACGACCCGTGTCAGCATTGACACTGATTTCCTGAATTTTTTCATATTTTCTCTATATATTAAGTCGTGGGGGCGCTTTGGGTATTTCCAATCGATCTGAGTGAATTGTGACTATTTAGACTAGTTTTTGGAAGAAGAAGAGACACTTTTACTTTGACGAACAATTTTACAGTAGAGTTTCCATGCAATCAAGTGATCCGGAGGAGGGAGATTCTTCATGAGTGTTAACAATTGAAGATCAAAATCATCCGATTACTATTGTAATGTCTACTTTTCGTATTGTATTTCTTTTTAATATTATGAATAGCTAAACCCCCCAATGCTAGGGGGTGTCCCTAAATTGCAATGTAATGAACCTATTTTGATTTATTCTATGAGATTATGCATTTTTCCTTTAAGCTTTTATTTTGCAATGTTCTTAATGTTTATTCGATCAGACCAATTAAATTTGATTCACGGTTAGGATTAGGTCGGACAAATCACCCTAATGCTTTTGTAAAATAATATTGCGGTAGATATTGCTTAGGAATGAGGATACCCCGCAATAACCTTTAAAAATCTTGTCAGAACTATTGCTTGATGTTATTCTGAGATTGCTAAGGAATTAGGGTCAAGGGAGAATATCAAAGGTTTTTCTGTTAAGGAATTAAGGAAAAACACTAATAAGATTGGGTAAGCTAAGGTTTAAGGCATGTCTCTTTGAATAATAATTGGGTTTATTGCAGAGCAATTTATACACTTCTCCTAGCATAGCTTCTCATATTTGCTTAAGTCATTTTATTCATCCTGCTTATTTTCTTAATTGTTATTATAATTTTCAAAACAAACAAACCCTAAAGGCATTTTTGTTTAATTGAAATAGCATCTGCACTTATAATTACACGCAGTCCTCGAGAGATCGATTCTGGGGATAACCTCAACTATTACTACATCGGTAAAAATAATACACTTGCTATTTTTCCGATCAAGTTTTTGGCGCCGTTGCCGGGGACTGCCAAATTATAAGTTCGTGTGTTAATTCAATTGAAATTTTGTCACTTTGTGACTAAAATTTTATTTTTTTGTTTTTTTTATTTTTTATTTTTATTTTATAACTTTTGGATTATTACTGTTACTACTAATCTGCGTCTAACATTTTTATGCGAGGAGAACCCTCAGCAAATTTTAATTTTGACACAGAAATCGAAAGAACTTTACACGCAAGGCGTAGACAAGCAAGACTGGCAGCTTCAAAAGCAGAACCGTCAATCCAAACACCAGAAGAAGAAAACGTTTTTGTTCACTCAGAACAATCAGATTCAGGTTCAGAAACAGGTTCAGAGGCGGACATAAATACTGTGATTATGGCTGGAAATCAACCAGCGGAGAGACTTATGGGCGATTACGGTGGGACAAATGCACCGGCTGGTAGGTTGACCATTGTGAACCAACCGGTGAATGTGCCGAATTTCCAGCTGCATCCTAGCACCATTACTCAACTTGAGAGGAGACCTTTCATCGGAAAGGTTAATGAAGATGCCAACAAACATCTGCAAAGATTTCTGACTATGAGCACCACTCTCAAGATTGAGGGGCACACGGAGGAAGCAAAGAAGTTAAGAATGTTTCCTTTCACTCTGGCGGAAGAGGCTGAAGAGTGGTTCTACTCGTTACCTGCTGGGAGTATTACCACTTGGGAAGAGATGGAGAAGGCATTTCTAAATGAGTATTTTCTGGCCTCTGTTTATATCCGAAAAAGATATGATATTTTGAACTTTAAACAGAAGGACGGAGAATCTCTTGGAGACACATACAAGAGGTTCAAGAAGGTTTTGGTAGCCTGTCCGACTCACCACATGGATCAAACTGAGCAGATGCAGGTGTTCGTCAATGGCCTCCGAATGAAAACTAAGCAACTTATTGATACAATTGCTGGTGGATCATCCAACTTCACCACCGTGACTGGTATCAAGAAAATTATTGAAGCTATTGCAGCCAACGAACATTTGGAGTTATATGATCGAAGTGTGAGTAAATCTGAGGGTGTGAATGACTTGAAGTTGAATAATCACATTGTGAAGGTAGAAGATCAGATTGTTGCGGAAGTTGAAAGAAGGTTAAAGGCTATGACAGTGGGTACGCAAAATGTGGCACAAGTTCAAACTAGTCTACCCATGAGTTGTGAGATTTGTAGTGGACCCCATTATACTGCACATTGTGTTGCGACTCCGCAACAAATTGAAGAGATAAAATTCCTAAAGCACAATAATCCCTACGCTCAAACTTATAATCTAGGGTGGAAGAATCATCCTAACTTCTCCTGGAAAGATCAGAATCAACATCAATACCCACAGCAGCAACAAGCTCCCCAAAAAGCACAATGGGAGAATGCCATTGAGAATATAGCCGCTCAAAGCTCCCAATTTCAAGAAGATACAAGAAGTAATCTAAGGAACACAAGTGCTTCCATTAAAAATCTTGAAGTTCAGATGAGCCAGATAGCACAACAACTAGCACGTTCTCAAACACCAGGTGCCTTATCGAGTGCAACAGTGACAAACCCAAGAGATAACCAGAATGTGAGTGCCATCATGATTGGAAGTGGTGAGTCAAGTGAGAATTACGAAGAGAAAAGAAAAGAAGCGGTTAAACCTAAGATCAAGTTACCATACCCCTCAAGAGTGACAAAGAAGGAGACACAAGAAAAAGACTTTGAGAAATTCAGCTCATTGTTCAAAAAGTTAGAGATGAATATGCCCTTCTTCGAAGCTCTTGAACAAATGCCTCTATATAAGAAATTCATGAAGGAGGTCATTAGAAAAAAGAAACCTAGTGGAGAGGAGGTAAAGAGTCTAATTTAGGAGAGTAGTTGGGAATCACAAGGTAGGAGAATTCCAATCAAACGGAAAGATCCCGGTTCTGTATCAATCCCCTGTACCATAAAGGACAGAACTCTTAAGAAGGTCTTGATTGATTCGGGTGCTAGCATGAGTCTCATGCCCCTCTCAATTTTCAAAAAACTGGGTATAAAGAAAATAAGTGAAACAGGAACAAATCTGAAGTTTGCCGACCTCACAGCCAAGCAGTCATACGACTTAGCAGAAGATGTGCTTGTGACTATTGATAACTTCATATATCCATTAGACGTTGAGATCATTGATCTACCTGAGGATGAGGAGACGACTATCATACTGGGTCGACCATTCTTGATGACTAGTCGGTGCAATGTGGATATTGAGGCTGGTACTTTAACCTTGAAATATTTTGAGGAAGAAGTAACCTTGAAAGTGTTGGAACTCGAGAAGCAAGGTCAAAAGGAAAGTAATCACCCCGTAGTTGGAATGATCCAAACAGTGGGAAAAAGAAAAAGCTCAAAACCACTTCTTGAAAAAGTCTCTGGAATAATCCATCTGGTTGCAGCATCTGAGTCATCTATTGCACCTAGCAAGACTCCAAAATCCAGTCAAGAAGTCAATAAGAGGAAGAAACATCAAAGAAAGAAGAGAAAAAACATCAAAGGAAGAATGTGGAAGTTGGATGTGAGTTGAATCACAATGTAGCTCTTATTCCTGAATTTGACCGGTGTTCTATTGTGGAAAGGTCAAGTGACAAAACGCATAAGCTGAAGCATCCCCCATAGCATTGGGGAGTAACCCGTCGAGCCTTGCAACGTTAAACGAAGCGCTTTGTGGGAGGCAACCCAAGCGTTTTATTGCTAATCGTCTTATTTTTGTTTGTTTATCTATTTTGTTTTGTTAGGTACTCACAGATGTTGCACTAGTAGAGCGGAGGAAACAAAGAGGGAAAAAATGAAGAAAACGTCAGAAATACGGCAAAAATGTGAAAAACATGGGCCTGACACGGCCGCCCGTGTCACCGGACACGGCCCGTGTCAGGAGGGCGAGAAAAGTCATGAGAAAAGTTGGATTCTAGTAGGCTGACACGGCCGTCCGTGTCAGCTCTACTGAAGCTGTATTTTGAATTATGCAATGGGAAAGTGGCCTGACACGGCCGCCCGTGTCACCGGACACGGCCCGTGTCAGGGAGGCTTTGTGAGTACCCCTCCTATCTTGTGCTAAAACATTAAGGTCAATGTTTAGTTCAAGTGTGGGGGGGGGGGGGGGGGGGAGGGGGGGGGGGGGGGTTTCTTGTTTTTCCGCATTTTCAATTATGCATTGCATTCCTTTAATGTTTATTTTTACTGTTTGTGTTTAAATTTGATTAGTGTGTTTGTGTTGTGCGTGTTACAGATTGAGGGTGTTTTTGCCGGATGAGTGATGAAACAGGTAGTTAGTGGATGAAAAGACGCAGCCCTGACTTGATCCCCAGGAAACCCCCGAAAGTGAACATGGCTAAAAAGACCGAAAGACAATCTCAAAGGAAAAATCTTGTCATTACGGTGTCTGATACCCTTAATGTTTAAAAGTGCAAAGAACATAGAGATGAGAATGACGACACAAAAGATGAGCCATAAACCACTTGTTTTCCCTTTTTTTTTGTTTATCCCACCTTGTCCCTAAGCCCCATTACAACCCTCAAAGTCCTCAAAAAGTGTGTATTGTGTGTGTGAGATAAAGATAGATAATATTCAGACTTATGAGTTGATTTAGCATGCTCTGACTGTTGAGTGTAAACGATTTAACCCAGAGAGATTTGGTGAGAGTGTGAAAAGTTGACAGGTACAGAGATACTTTGATGTGGAAGTGTGGCTGAATGTCGGATCGGGACGCAGGAAACTTGATTGGGAAAGTGAAAGGATGTTTACGAAAGATATCAGTTGTGTTGTGGTACATGGATTGTTAGGAATTCGGGGGTGACTATTTTGCTGTCTAGAACATTACTTGAGGACAAGCAATGAGCTGAGTTTGGGGTTCTGATCGGTCACCATTTCTACTTGTTTTCGTCAATTATTCGGCATGAATCCGCGAAATCGGTAGCACTTTGTTTTGTATTGTCATTGTTTTTCAAGTCAATTTTACTTGTCATGTTTTATTCTCACATTTTATGATTTGTTGTTTTATTTCAAATATATTGCATTTTATGCTTTGGTTTGGTAGTTTTCGATGGTTTCAGGTCTGAGTGGAAAAGCCCAAAGGACTCGTGCAAAGAAAATGGAAGTTCCGGGAATTTAGAAGAGTTTTTGGAAGGAAGCAGAGGATGCCTGGACCTAAAATTCAACAAATATGGAAAAATATTGGGCAACCAAGTTTCTTATCTATACTATGTTGTAGTTCTCTTCATTAGCTTTCCGACGCTTCTAACGGGGACCAAAACAGACTTACGGATCAAAAGTTATGATCGAAACAATTTCGGTTATAAAATCCAGCAAGCTGACACGGCCGGCAGTGTTGGGTGACACGGTCCGTGTCAGCATTGACGCTGATTTCCTGAATTTTTTCATATTTTCTCTATATATTAAGCTGTGGGGGCGCTTTGGGTATTTCCAATCGATCTGAGTGAATTGTGACTATTTAGACTAGTTTTTGGAAGGAGAAGAGACACTTTTGCTTTGACGAACAATTTTACAGTAGAGTTTTCATGCGATCAAGTGATCCGGAGGAGGGAGATTCTTCATGAGTGTTAACAATTGAAGATCAAAATCATCCGATTACTATTGTAATGTCTACTTTTCGTATTGCATTTCTTTTTAATATTATGAATAGCTAAACCCCCAATGCTAGGGCGTGTCCCTAAATTGCAATGCAATGAACCTATTTTGATTTATTCTATGAGATTATGCCTTTTTCCTTTAAGCATTTATTTTGCAATGTTCTTAATGCATATTCGATCGGACCAATTGAATTTGATTCACGGTTAGGATTAGGTCAGACAAACCACCCTAATGCTTTTGTAAAATAATATTGCGGTAGATATTGCTTAGGAATGAGGATACCCTGCAATAACCTTTAAAAATCTTGTCAGAACTATTGCTTGATGTTATTCTGAGATTGCTAAGGAATTAGGGTCAAGGGGGAATATCAAAGGTTTTTCTGTTAAGGATTTAAGGAAAAACACTAATAAGATTGGGTAAGCTAAGGTTTGAGGCATGTCTCTTTGAATAATAATTGGGTTTATTGCAGAGCAATTTATACACTTCTCCTAGCATAACTTCTCATATTTGCTTAAGTCATTTTATTCATTCTGCTTATTTTCTTAATTGTTATTATAATTTTCAAAACAAACAAACCCTAAAGGCACTTTTGTTTAATTGAAATAGCATCTGCACTTATAATTACACGCAGTCCTCGAGAGATCGATTCTGGGGATAACCCCAACTATTACTACATCGGTAAAAATAGTACACTTGCTATTTTTCCGATCAAGTGCCTAGCAACTACAGCCAGCAGAGATGAGTGGTTATGGCATTTTCGACTAGGTCATCTCAACTTCAATGATATCAGAGAGCTAAAGAGAAGAAATATCAGGATTACCAGAAATCGACATTCCAAGTGAAGTCTGTGAAGAGTGTGTTCAGTCGAAACAACACAAGAATAGCTTCAGCAAGGATGCAGGAAGGAAGTCGAAGGCAATTTTGGAAGTCATATACTCTGATGTATGTGGTCCAATCCAGGTGGATTCGATTGGTGGCAACAGATACTTTGTCACGTTCATAAATGATTACAGTCGAAAGTTGTGGACTTACCTCATCAAGAAGAAAAGTGATGTGATCGAGGTATTTGCCAGATTCAAATCTATGGTCGAAAGACAGAGTGGTTGAAGTTGAAAATTATGAGAACTGATGGTGGTGGAGAGTATGTTTTGAAAGAGTTCGGTGCATTATGTGAAAAAGAAGGGATTGTGCTTGAGGTGGTGCCACCCTATACTCCACAGCAAAATGGAGTTGCAGAACGAAAGAACAGAACCATCATGAACATGGTGAGAAGTATGTTGAATGGAAAGCATTAACCCAAAGAATTATGGGGAGAAGCGGTTTCGACAGCAACATATATTTTGAACAGATGTCCGACGAAGAAGCTTGAAGGAATCACACCAGAAGACATGTGCCAGATCAGTTGAGAAAGAAGCTTGATGATAAGTCGAATCAGATGATCTTGATAGGATATCATTCAACTGGAGGTTACAAACTGTTCGACCCAGTGAATAAGCAGGTAGTGATCAGCAGGAATGTGATCATAAATGAGCTTAAAGAATGGGATTGGACTGAGAATGTCAAGAAGGATTCAGTGAGAATCTCTTGTGAAGAACCAGTACTGAAGTCGAAAGAGAAGTTTGACATGAACAAGTCAGAGATGAAGTAGGCCCAAGCAAACCTCGACGAACAAGACGCATGCCCGTAAGGTTGCAAGAATGTGCAATGACATCAGATGATGTGGTCGATGAAGAGGGTGAGCTGGTACATTATGTTTTCTACACAGATGTCGAACCAGTCAATGCAGCTGAGGCATTGAAAGATTCGAAGTGGTGAAAGCAATGAATGAGGAGTTAGAATCCATCGAAGTCAACAACACCTGGTCACTTGTTGAATTGCCTCAAGGCAAGAAGGCAATTGATGTGAAGTGGGTTTACAAGGTGAAGGTGAATCCTAGAGGAGAAGTAAGTCGACACAAGGCGAGACTTGTGGCGAAAGGATTTCTTCTGAAGGAAGGAATCAACTTCGATGAAGTGTTCGCACCTGTTTCTAGGATCGAAACAATCAGGTTGGTTGTTGGTCTAGCAAATATGAACAATTGGCACACATGTCAGATGGACGTGAAGTGTGCATTCCTTAATGGCCCCTTAGATGAAGAAGTTTATGTCGCACAACCAGCTGGATATGTGAAACGAGGCTAAGAAGGAAAGGTGTACAGGCTGTATAAAGCCCTGTATGGACTTAAGCAAGCTCCAAGAGCTTGGAATAAGAAAATCAACAGCTTCTTAAGGGAGAAGGAATTTGTGAAGTGTACGACTGAGCATGAAGTGTATGTAAGGAGAAGCAACAATGAATTGCTTATACTATGCCTCTATGTTAATGATTTGTTGATAACAGGGAGTTGCAAGAAGGAGATCGAAGATTTCAAACATGACCTAAGCGAGTAGTTTGAAATGTCAGACTTGGGAAATCTCTCATATTTCCTTGGAATCGAATTCTACAAGACTAGTAGAGGTTTAATGATGCACCAAAGAAGATATGCAGGCGAAATACTCAGGAGATTTGAGATGCAAGATTGCAACCCAACTTCAACTCCAGCTGAGACCAGACTGCAACTGTCAAAGGATTCAGATGAAGATGATGTCGACCCAACCCAATACAGAAGACTTATTGGGTCACTTAGATACCTTTGTCACACAAGGCCTGACTTAGCATACAGTGTGGGTATGGTAAGTAGATTCATGCAGAAGCCAAAGGTATCACACCTAGCAGTAACGAAGAGGATACTGAGGTATCTGAAAGGAACTCTCGCCTACGGCATTTTGTTTCCTGCAGCTGATGAAGGGAAAGAATGCAAGTTAGTGGGATACACTAACTCTTGCTGGTGTAGTGATGTTGAGGATAGAAAATCCCCAGCTGGATATGTGTTTATGTTAGGTGGTGCACCAGTTGCTTGGAGTTCGAGAAGGGAGCCAGTAGTGGCATTGTCATCATGCGAAGCAAAATATATAGCTGCTTCTCTTTGTGCATGTCAAGCAACTTGGATGGTGAAATTGGTCGAAGAGATTAGAGGGAAGAGTTATGGAGCAATTACCATAAAGATCGACATCATGTCGGCTATCAACTTGGCAAAGAATCCAATAGCACACGGTCGAAGCAAGCACATCGAAATGAGGTTTCATTATCTTCGAGAGCAAGTAGCAGAAGGGAAGATGAACTTGGAACACTGTAGAACTGAGAATCAGATTGCAGATATCATGACGAAGGGAGTACAGGTCGAAGTTTTTAGAAGACTAAGAGTCATGATGAATGTAGACAGCTTAGACACAATGAATTAGGTGGTGTGTTAAATTGCAATTCCTTGTGTTGAAGTGTCGAAGAAAGGGTGTGTCAAAACAGTTGTTTCACACAGATTTGATTTATATTTGATTTGATATAGTTTCAAAATAGGTATTTTGGGCTTTTATAGTTTTGGACTTTGGCTTGGAGAACAAGTAAACCTAAATCTATAAAAAGGGAGTAACCCTTATTTTTGTAAATAATCACAACACATTGTAATTTGCGGTTTGCATTTGCAAGTGAATAGAAAGAGAAAAATCCCACAGTTTGTGGGTAACAACCTTCTTCTCCAAATTCTCTTAAAATCCTAATTTCCTTTCTTTCTCTATTTTCTTCTTTTCTTTGGTATTGCTGCGCTAAGAACCCTTCTTGTTTATCAAGATAGGGTCGGAATTCCCATAGGTTTTGGGTTAATTCCAACAATTGTGACTTCATCTAGTGTAGACATATACACGTCTTTTTGTAAATCTCTATGCAATAATGCATTATTAACATTCATTTAGTGAATGTGCCAATTCTTCATATATGTAAGGGCAGAGAAAATTCTAATTGTAGTCAGTTTAGCTACAGGTGATAAGGTATCAAAAAATCCAAATCTTCTATTTGATTGTAATCCTTAATTACTAATCTTGTCTTGTATCTTTTAGTTGAACCGTCATCCTTGTGTTTGACCTTGTACATCCACTTACTACCAATAGGTTTCACATGTAGTGGTTTGTCAACCAACTTCCATGTTTCATTCCTAGCTGATGAATCTAGTTTAAATTTTACAGCCTTCAACTAATAGTCATACTGACATGTTTCCTTGTAGATTCTAGGCTCAGTACTATTTGTAACAGACATGACAAAAGCCTTTTGTGAACAAGATGGACGATCAAAAGAATGGAGAGATTCAATATGCTAAAGTGTATTTGTAGTTGATGATTCTGAATGATTGGAGGAAGAATTGCTTACATAGTCAAACAAATAATATGAATCATGTTTGTAGGCCTATTTTCTTGATCATTGGGTGAATGGATGATGTTTGTAGTTTCAAGGTCAACAATGTTATGATTTTCATCATTTTGTGACATATTAGGTTCAATGATTTGGTTTTGATTAGTGTATGTAGGCATTGTACTGATATTGATTGGATTTAGGTTGGTGTGATAGTTCCAAGTTGAAGATGATAATTTTGGTTGATGGAAATATATGTTCATGGTGAATGAAGTTTCTTGATACAAAAATTTCTATGTTATTGATATTTAAAAGGAAAGTTCCTTTCATTCCAGTTTTATAACTAAGAAAAATGCACTTCATTGCTCTAGGGGCAAGTTTAGTTTTAGGTGCTTGTAATGTGGCTGCAAAAACCAAAGAGCCAATTTAAGATCATTCATGTTTGGGTTTTGTTTATGCATGATAAAATATGGTGATTTTTCCTTGAGAATAGGACTAGGAATCTTATTCATGATGTACGCAACATGAATGACTGCATATGACTATGGATGAAAAAAAACTGTACTTGTAGGTATCTGCAGATAAAACCCGTCACGAGCACAAATCAGATAGCTTAATGGGTATCCACAAGTAAAATAAATGAATATTTAGTTATTTGTTTCCTTACAGGAACATGTACGATTTAATGGTACCCGTACCCGCGGGTATCCGTGTCCGTTAATAATTAGAAAAATTACTTAAATATTAATTTGTTTAACCTAAAATTATTATTATGTTGAATATGAAACTATTTTTTTTTTAATCGAGAAAAATATATTGATAATGATACCAAAACAATACAAGCAAGACGATTCTCATGATCATGCTCACCAAGAACCCTATGCAGACAAAAGAAACCTTCAAGCTAAGGCATCAATAAATTGGCTATGTGGTTTCTTAACTTAGGTTTAGTCCATAATCTAATTAAAATGATATTAACAATATGATCTCCTATAGTATTAGCGCTATGAGTATTACCAAAGCACTGAGAATTTCTATACTTACAGCTCTCATATACAGTTTATGTAAAATCACACTTAAGAAGCTGAGCTTTCCTACCTTTCCCTTTACATCTATTCAGAATTCAATGAATTTCCTCCTGCCAGCCAATTGGTTTATGCATAATTTGTAGCCACAATAACACTTGATTCAAAATTTCCTTCATATCTTCATATTCGAACATCAAGTGATGCAGAGTTTCCTATTTATCACAAAAGCACCAAGTATCATCATTAATCATGCCAATCCATAGCACAAAGATAGCTCTAGGTCTAACTGTGTTACCACACACCAGTTTCCTCAAAGGGACAAACTATTTAGGCTCTTTCAGATTACGATACGTCATTCTGGTTTGGTAAATTTGACTTGTTGAAGCCTACTCTATAGTTGGTGCTGCTGCAGGGTATGTCTTTGCTTGAGAATAGCTTTCAACATCTAAGAGCAAGTATTTCAAATAGGGACACTCATAATGTCATTGTTTTTTAAGTAGTAACAATGAACCCATTTAATCCACAAGTTGTCTCTCTTGCCATTAAGGTTCCAAAAAATCTTTATCAAGAAAGCTTGGTTCCATTCCTTGATAGAGATAATATTGAGCCCTCCTTGATTTTTAGGGGTACAAATATTATGCCAAGCAACATGGGGTTTCCTACTAATAGTTTCATTTCCAATCCAAAGGAAAAAACTACAAACAACTTCAATTTTTTGAATGATTTTCTTTGGCAGGGGGTGCATTACATCCAGCAATTAGTGACAGCAAGGAGAACACTCTTTATCAATTGAACTCTGCCAACAAAGCTAAGAAGCTTGGCACTTCAATGTCTAATATTAGTAACAATCTTATCAACAAGGATGAGGCAATGATGGATAGAAAGTTTTTTACTAGTAAGAGGCACACCAAGATATCTTAATGGAAGAGGTCCTTCAGTGAACTTAGTAAACTCCTGAATTTCCTACCATAATTTCTTACTAGTAAGAGGCACACCAAGATATCTTAATGGAATGTACTCCAATACAATAACAAAGAGTAAGGAGTAAAAAAGACCCCCCCCCCTTCCTGAGGCCCCTTTTAGATTTCAAGATTCTATTATACTCCCCATTAACCTTGAATCTATAAGAGATTGTGGTAACGGTTAACATGATCTAGTTAATGAACTTGCTGGGAAAATAGAGTTCCTTCAAGATGGATTCCAATGCATTCCACCCAACTGTGTCATAAAATTTCTGAAGGTCCATTTGAAGCATACAACTTAGAACACCTCCTTAGTAGAGTATCCCTTGATGAGCTCATAAGCAAGCAAGATGTGATCATGGATGTGTTGTCCTGGGACAAAATTAGCTTGGCTCTGATGAATGATACTATTAAGCACTTTGCCCAATCTAGTTTTCATGATCTTTGTGATGATCTTGTAAATTGTTGTACAGTAAGAGATTGGCCTATATTCTTTGATAGTTTTAATTGATGCAAATTTCGGGATCATGGAAACCAGAGTACTATTGACAACACTATACATTTGGTCTTTATCAAAGAATTCCTTGAGAGCATTGATTACATCAGTTTTGGTAAAAATCCAAGTGACATTGAAGAATTTGGCTCCATATCCGTTTGTACAATGGGCTCTGAGATCATTTATGTCTTTCAAAGCTTAGAGAATTTCCTCTTCTTTCACTTTAGCAGTGATGTATTGCCTTTGTTCCATGGACAGGTGGCTGCATTGTCTCATGGAAATAATATTGATGCTTTGTAGCCTAGTTGCAGCAGTACCCATAAGGTCACCATAGAAATTAAGAACTTCTTCCTAAACATCAGATTGAGAAGGCTGGTTCCTACCATCACTAGCCTTATTATTATTATTATTATTATTATTATTATTATTATTATTATTATTATTATTATTATTTTTATTATTATTATTATTATTATTATTATTATTATTATTATTATTATTATTTTGTTGAATCTAGTATAATTATTTGATAAAAGAAAATAAAATGAATGTGATTTATTTTTGTTATTATTTTTATGTGTTAAATTTGAAACTATTTATTTATATATATATATATATATGTGTGTGTGTGTGTGTGTGTGTGTGTGTGTGTGTGTGTGTATATATATATAATAGTATCCAAGGATATTCGTAAATTCCCGTGGGTATCTCAAAATGCACGGATACCAGTTTGACGAATATCCACGGAGTTATAGGGCGGATACGTGTATCATATTTACTAAACGGGGCAGGTAGCGAGAGACTAGCACTCGTTACTATGGGTACCCATTTCCATCCCTAAATAATGACCAATATGACTTTGGTAAATTTGATTGAAAAAGAAGAGCTCTATCAATATTCAAAATATGTTGGTGTTTCCTCTCAACACGACCATTGTGGGAATTCCACACAACTAATTTGGTGGATAATAGCATGTGAAGCATAAAATGGTGGAATTTTAAATTATGGCCCATTGTCAGTTCTAACAACTTAAACTTTGTGATTATGTTGAGTTAGAACCAGTTCAATAAAATTTATGAAATATTTCCCGACTTCACTTTTATAACTCATAAAGTAAATCTGCTACAATAAAAAATTGCAATTAAGAAATAAATATGAACATGCACTGATTTAATAACAATTGGTCCCCATGTATCAAAGTGGATGAGATCAAAAGGATTATGAGCTTTGTTAAAATTTGTAAAAAAAAAATATAACTTTCTTTATTTTGCAAAATGACATATATAACACTCTAATATGATTTTTAGAATATTATATATCATGTTTATTACCTTATACTTAATACTTAAAAGAGTTGAGTCAAATTACTAGATAAATATGTTGAAATTCAACCACCTATGATGAATTCCTAATCAATCTTGATCTCAAGATTGTTTCCACTCACACAATGACAATGAAAAGGAAAGGTTGAGAAAGAAAGAAAAATAACGTTGAAGAAGAAGATGAATAATCTGCAGAGTTTTCTCTCTGCCCACAAACTGTGGAAACTTCTTTATTCACTTGCAACTGCAACCTATGAATACAATGTTATGATTTCTGAGTTGTTTACAAAATAAGGGTTACTCCCTATTTATAGATTTAGGTTAGCTTGCACCCCAAGGCAAAGCCCAAAATAACTAACATTACTAAAATAGGCCTAAGTCAAAATCCTGTGTAAAGCAACCTGCTTCGACACTTCGACACACTAATACAACTCGACACACACACACACACATTATAACAATTCGACTAATCCTTGTTTCTGTCAAGCTACACTGCTTCAACATAAGGAATTATAACTCAACACACCACCTAATTCATTGTGTCTAAGTTATCTACATTCACTATAGACCTTAGCTTCTTGAACACTTCGACCTGCACTCCCTTCGTCAAGATGTCTGCAATTTGATTCTCAGTTCTGCAATGTTCCAAGTTTATCTTCCCTTATGCTACCTGCTCTCGAAGATAATGGAACCTCATTTCGATGTGTTTGCTTCGACCATGTGCTATCGAATTCTTCGCCAGATTGATAGCTGACATACTATTGATCTTCATGGTAATTGCTCCATGACTCTTCGTTGTAATCTCTTCGACCAGGTTCACCATCCACATTGCTTGACATGCACAAAGAGAAGCGGCTATGTATTCTGCTTCGCATGACGACAATTCCACTACTAGCTCCTTTCTCGAACTCCAAGCAACTTATGCACTACCTAATATAAACACATATCCAGCTGTGGACTTTCTATCCTCATCATCACTACACCAACTTGAATCAGTATATCCCACTAGCTTGCATTCTTTTCTTTCATCAGCTGCTGGAAACAAAATGTTGTAGTCGAGAGTTCCTTTCAAATACCTCAGTATCCTCTTCGTCGCTACTAGGTGTGATACCTTTGGCTTCTGCAAGAATCTACTTACCATATCCACACTGTATGCTAAGTCAGGCCTTGTGTGACAACGGTATCAAAGTGACCCAATAAGTCTTCTATATTGGGTTGGGTCAACATCATTTTCATCTGAATCTTTTGACAGTTGCAATCTGATCTCAGCTGGAGTCGAAGTTGGGTTGCAATCTTGCATCTCAAATCTCTTGAGTATTTCGCCTGCATATCTTCTCTGGTGCATCATCAAACCTCTACCACTCTTGTAGAATTTGATTCCAAGGAAATATGAGAGATTTCCCAAGTCTGACATTTCAAACTCCTCACTTAGTTCATGTTTGAAATCTTCGATCTCCTTCTTGCAACTTTCTACTATCAACAGATCATCGACATAAAGTATTAGTATAAGCAATTCATTATTGCTTCTCCTTACATATACTCCATGCTCAGTTGTGCACTTCACAAATTCCTTCTCCCTTAGAAAGCTTTCGATCTTCTTATTCTAAGCTCTTGGAGCTTGCTTAAGTCCATACAGGGCTTTATGCAACCTGTACACTTTTCTTTCTTCGTCTTGTTTCACAAACCCAGCTGGTTGTGCAACATAAACTTCTTCGTCTAAGGGGCCTTTCAGGAATGCACATTTCACATCCATCTGATGTGTCTGCCAATTTTTCATGTTTACTAGACCAACAACCAATCTGATTGTTTCGATCCTAGCAACAGGTGCAAAAACTTCATCGAAGTCGATTCCTTCCTTCTGTAGAAATCCTTTCGCTACAAGTCTCGCCTTATGTCGAGTTTCCTCTCATTTAGGATTCACTTTCACCTTGTAAACCCATTTCACATAAATTTCCTTCCTGCCTTGAGGAAATTCGACAAGTGACCAAGTGTTGTTGACTTTGATGGACTCTAACTCCTCATTCATTGCTTTCACCCACTTCGAATCTTTTAATGCCTCAACTACATTGACTGGTTCGACATCTGTATAGAAAACATAATGTACCAACTCACCTTCTTCATCAACCACATCATCTGATGTAATCTCACATTCTTGCGACCTTGCAGGCATGTGTCTTGTTCGTCAAGGTCTGCTTGGGTCTTCTTCACCCCTGACTTCTTCTTATTGAACTTCTCTTTCGACTTCACTAGTTGGTTCTTCACATGAGATTCTCACTGAATCCTTCTTGACATTCTCAGTCCAATCCCATTCCTCAAGCTCGTCTATGATCACGTCCTTGCTGATCACTACTTGCTTGTTCACTAGGTCGAACAACTTGTATCCTCCAGTCAAATGATATCCTATCAGGATCCTCTGACTCGACTTGTCATCAAGCTTTCTTCTCAACTGATCTGGCACATGTCTATGTGCTATAGATCCAAACACCTTCAAATGACTTAGGCTAAGCTTGACACCAAACCAACATTCTTCTGGCGTAATTCCTTCTAGCTTCTTTGCCGGACATCTATTCAAGATATATGTTGTTGTCGACACAACTTCTCCCCATAATTCTTTGGGTAGATGCTTGTCTTTCAACATACTTCTCACCATATTCATGATGGTTCTATTCTTCCTTTCTGCAGTTCCATTCTGCTGTGGAGTGTAGGGTAGCACCACCTCATCCAGAATCCATTCTTTCTCACATAATGCATCAAAATCTTTCGACACATACTCTCCACCATCATTAGTCCTCAGAATCTTTAGCTTTCGATCACTTTGTCTTTCGACCATAGATTTAAACTTGGAAAATACCTTGATCACTTCACTTTTCTTCTTGATCAGGTAAGTCCATAATTTTTGACTGAAATCATCTATGAATGTGACAAAGTATCCGTTACCTCCAATCGAATCCATCTGGATAGGAACACATACATCAGAGTATATGACTTCAAGAATTACCTTCGACCTACTTCCTGCATCCTTGTAGAAGCTATTCTTGTGTTGTTTCGCTTGAACACATTCTTCACACACTTCACTTGGAATGTCGATTCTGGTAATCCTGAAACCATATTTCTTCTCTTCAACTCTCTAATGTCTTTGAAATTGAGGTGGCCAAGTCGATAATACCATATCCATTCATCACTGCTAGTTGCAGTTGCAAGGCACTTATGCTCCATCACATTAAGTTCAATCTTGAAGGTTCTATTCTGAGACATTTGAGCCTTCAGGATCAACCTACCACCTACGTCGAGAACTCTCATCATCTTATCTTTGATCGACACCCTGTATTTCTTTTCGACTAACTGCCATATACTGAGCAAATTACTCTTCCTGCCTGGTATGTACAACACATTGGAAATTACTGACCTCTATCCATCTTTCCTCATAATTAGAACATCACCAATACCTTCAGCTGCTAGAGTATGGTCATTTGCAAATTTCACCATATTCTTTATTGAGGGCTTCATGTTGACAAACCAATCTTTCCTTCCAGTCATGTGTTATGGGCATCTTAAGTCCAAGTACCACTGATCCTGGAATCTTTCTTCATCTCTTGTTGTGACCATCAGCAACATCTCTTCTTCTTCATGTTTCACCAGCTTTGCATCAGTTTCTTGATTCTTCTTCTTTTTTGGACAATCACTAAAATAGTGACCATACTTCTGACAATTGAAACACTGAATGTGGATTTTGTCAGACTTTCGACCACCACCTCTTCCTCTACCTGCAACACCACCTCTTTGGTTGCCTTGGTTCCAGGGTTTTCTTTAATTCGACCAGTTTCCTTCCTGCTGATTTCGACTAGTCGAATTGTTGTAGTGTCCTCTACCTTTGTTGCCATTCCAGATTCATTTGCCTTTCTTTTCTTTTTCTGACTGGGCCTACAAAGCCATATCACTATTCGACTTTCCTGCAGCTCTTTCAGCCATCCTATGTTCATGAGACTCAAGCGTCCCTTGAAGCTCTTCCTTTGTCAATATTGAAAAGTCTTTTGACTCTTATATGGCTACTACCACGTGGTCGAACTTTTGAGCCAATGACCTCAAGATATTTGCAACAATTGATCTTGATGTCAACACTTCTCCACATACCTTGATTTGATTCACCAGCTTTGTAACCCTAGTGAAGAAATCTGTTATACTTTCATTGTCTTCCATCTGAAGCAATTCATAAGTCCTTTTGTGAGTTTGTAACCTCGCCTCTTTCACCTTTTCTGCGCCTCCAAATGATTTTTTAAGAATCTCTCATTCTTCTTTTGCTGATTCTACATCATTAACCTTTTCAGAATTATCTGGCTCAACACATTGATGAATTATAAAGAGAGCTTTATAATCTTTCTTCTTCAATTATTTGTGTGCAGCCTTTTCTTGATCCATCGCATTCTCTGCAAGCGGTTCTACTCCTTCCTTCACAAGATCCCAAAGATCTTCATAACAGAAAACCACCTTAATCTCCTTGCACCAATTCTCATAATTATCTTTCTTGAGAATCGGAAGGTTCGCCGAAAAGTGCCCGTTTGGATGATTCATCGCTATCACGGTTTGGCTTGGAACTTGTAACGCCCCATTTTATTTTAATCGCAACCGGAGCTCTAGATACCAGATGTTGGAATTTGTAACGCCCCATTTTATTTTAAATTATTTTTCGTAATTTAATTATGTGAAGTTGTGTGTTTAGATGTGATTATGTGTGCTTTGTTGTGATCGGTGTAACACCTTGATTTATTTTATTATTTTTTTGTAATTAGAATTATATGTTGTTGTGTATTTATGTGTGTGATTATGTGTGTTTTGATCGTGTTTGGGTTGCCCTTAGTAGGGGGTAGTGACCTTAGAATTATAGAGATTAAGGTGTAGAAAGGAGTGGTGTGGTTAGTAATTAGTTAATTAATATTAGGAATATTGACTAATAATATTAACGTGAATTATTAAGAAATATTATTATTATTTAATTAGTAAGATAATAATAATGATAATAATAATAATAATAATAATAATATTGAGATAATAATAATAATAATAATGTAAAAACAAGAAATAGGGAGGGCAAAGTGGTCCATTCATGGTGGTTAGTGAGGATAAAGAAAGGAAAAGCATAATAGGGGTCTGACGGTTATAGTAGGAAAAAGAGAAAATTGGAAAGAGAGAATCAGTTTGGAAACGATCATATTCTGGGAGAAAAGAGGAACGGAATAGAGGAGCAGAGCTAGGGCTTAGAGAACCTTCGAAGAATCGTCACTATGGTAAGGGTGGGGTTATTTAATCTTTAAGAGTTGCATAATATTTGTATGAGGGTAGATAAACCTTTAGGATCATCCCTTATGTGTGGTTTGTGTTGATTTGGGGATTGGGGCTTTGTATGTCGGAAGTTTTGATAAGAGGAAAAATGCATAAATTTATCGGTTGAATTGTGGCTTATGTATTCCTACTTGTTTGTATGCTAATATGTGATTATATGTGTGCTTTTGGACTGATTGTGAGGGAAATCGGAGAGGGATTGGGGTCTGAATCATGCAGAATTGCAATCGCAGGATTGCTGATTCGCGCAGTTTTTCCAGGCGAATATGTGTTTCTCCAGGCGAAGGTGACCTCGCTTGAAGGTCGCCAGGCGAACTAAGAGGCGAGAGAGGGGTGAAAATAGGGGTTTCTAGAATTTGTATGGGGGATGGAGATTCGCCTCTACTTTGCCGGGCGAGCATGGTGTGAAAGAGGAATTCGCCAGGCGAAAGGGGATTACGCCAGGAGAAAATGGATTCGCTGGTGCCTCGCTGGGTGAACATCAGGCGAGTAGAGCTGAGACAAACTGAATCTTCTAAAACTTTAAAAATTCGTATCTTTTGATCCGTAGGTCCGTTTCAGTCACCGTTCAAATCGTTGGAAAGCTGGTTTCACATACTTTTTGTTAAAATTAATTTCAATACCAGAATTCCAACTATTTGATGCGTTAATTGGGTTTTCTTGGATGTTGTTATGTGTTGCACGTTGAAATGGTGAATTCGGTTGTGTGAATGCGTGTTGTAGCGGTGGATTGCGATTGTTGCATGTTTTGGCAGGTATACGTTGCGTGTTGGATAATTTTGGTGTGTTATATTGGCTTATTGTTAGTCATATGCATTTTGTTGTCGTTGTATGTTGTCGTTGTATGCATGCCATGTTGCATAAGTTGTGTGATAAGTCGCGTGCCCATGTGGGGTGTGAGCGTCTTATCCGGATTCCTTGAAATGGAATCGTATTATTATTGTTGTTGTTGTTGTTGTTATTGAGGTAATCGTGTACCCATGTGGGGTGTGAGCGATTACGGGTAATCGTGTGCCCATGTGGTGTGTGAGCGATTACGGGTAATCGTGTGCCCGTGTGGGGTGTGAGCGATTACGGGTGTCGTGTGCCCATGTGGGGTGTGAGCGACTTATATGGAAATTCTGACGGGAATTATAATCATGAAAAAGGGATCGAATTGGTACCACATGCATTGAGTCGAGTTGTGAGCCTCATTGCATTGCATCATATTGTATTGTATTGTGAATCGTAAGATTATATGTTGTGTGTGGGAAATGGTAGTTTCGTTGATGTTGTGATGATAGGGTGAGCTGTATATGGATTATGTTTTTTCATACTTATCTTATGCATTTCTTATGTTGATTTGAAAATCTCACCCCTTCTGTTTGAATGTTACCTTGATGTGGGTAATGTTGAAAAGTATTTTTTCGGCAAATATTTTTATATCGTATCCACAGAGATTAGTTGATATTACCGCAGTTCTATAACCTCAATTGTTGTAAGTTTAAAAAGTAACCAAGTTGTTTTTGAGTGAATTGTTATCTCTTAATTAAAATAACACTAAGATAATGAAATTAGTTTTAAATCAAATATAAAAGGGCTTGCCAAGATTGGAGTTCACTATTCCAATTTCTTATGTTTCCCTAGTTACAACTATATGGACTCAAAATTATTGATAAAGTTCAAATATCCTCTCAATAACATTCATTTCTAAATGAGATTGTGATAATCACTATATTAATCTTTAGACGATCTCTCCATCTAACTATTAATATAACGATCTTTAATGTTTGATACAAGAGAAAAGTAGTGTATAAATCTATCTCTACAATTTATTCACTACTTGAAAGCATACTTTAGGTCAAGATTTGAATAATCTTTCTCAACAATAACTCAAATCTGAATAATCAAAATAAAATAAAAGTATCAATCCATATATCAATAATCAATTGTCACATGCAAGAGTTATAAGGGATACATAATCAAAAGGGGATAGCTACTACCTCCAATCTTGACAAGGTAGGGTTTAGCTCTTCATCACCATGTTTGACAGCAATAAAAATGGAAAGGAATCAATGGGCATCAAGATTGCTTTTACAAATCTTGTAATACTCCACCTCCTAAAACTCTCTCTAAAGCTCTCTCCAATGTGTGGTGATAATAATATATTTTTTTAATCCTATCTCCACTTTTTAATACAGAAAAGTGGTCTCAAAAGGTTCTGATGCGTCACACTTAAATTGGGCCCCCCAAAACATAACAAGTGGTCCACTAATTAAAAAGGGCTTGCTGTTTTCGCAAGGTTCGCGGCGCCAACATGGGTCGCAGCGCGAACTGAAGGAAATGCAGCTTCTTTGCCTTGCAAGCTTCCTCAACACTTTTTCTTCCAAACTTTATTCTTCAAGTGTGCTTCCAAAATGCCCATCAAACTCCTTCCAAATTTGGCTCATGCAATGCAATGCCCTCTTGCCCATAATTTCTACAAAACTAACAAATAAGTGAAATACCTACTCAAAACAAAATTAAAATAAACTTAATTGCATATTTGCTAAACTGTGATAATAAAAGTGTGTAAATTCAATAAGAAAATTGGTAAAAGGGGCCAATAATAGTATATGAAAAGTAGTAATAATTGGTCCCTAACAGGTAACGTGCAGATAATCAAGATTAGTGCGGAGTTGGAGTTAGTGAAGACGGAGTCTTCTCTTTTATTTCGTTGTGTCGACGTCTGCTCTGATGTGTAACACCGGGGATTTGGAACGCTTGTCGTTATTTGTTTTATTATTTGTTATCACTCTATTTACTTGATGATGATTATGTGGTATTAAACATGTTATATTTTCGCTGAATTTCCGCTGCCGTAGAGAAGATTAATTAAGTATGTTTTAATTGTGATATTTATGTGTTACACATCGTATGCATGAGTAGGTGTTTGTTAAATGTAGCATCCTAAACATTGTATGTTTTATTTTACTCTGATATTCTATTATTAATTGTTTCGGGGATTTAGGGTGTTACATAGTTATATCAGAGCAGGTCGGTCCGTCTGGCCTAGTTGTCGAGTCGTTGTCGCGTGACAGTCGATTACTGTTGAGTCGTTTCCTTAACCATTGTGTTATGTTGTTGGTGTGTAACAGATTTAGAATGGCTGGAAGGAACGATGTTGCTATTTCTGTTGCTGTTGAAATACAAATAGAGTTCGGGTTTTAGTTATCGTTCCACAGAGATTGTTCGGTGATATCGCAGCCGTTCTACAGTCGTAACGTTTCAAGCCTTAAAGTAACAAGGGGTTTTAGGTTGGTTTCGTAGCATTCACATTCAAAGTTAATTAGAAACGGTAAAAAGATTGTTTTAACAGTTTATAAAAGCATGTCAAGGTTAGGGTTCGACAAACCACTTTGCACATATATAATCGATAAAGCTAATGAACTCGGTTAAATGATAAATACAATCACATATCCTCCCAATATGTTTATTTCTAACACATATTGTGAGTTTTGTCATTTTGATCCTTTGTTGATTTCTCACACAAACTATCAAAATGACAACATTGAAGTTCAACATTTATGAACATCAACTCACATTACTATCTCTAGCCAATGGACATTGATGGATGAAAACCCTAGGTAAAGAGTTGGAGCATATTTCTCAATCATGAACCAACACAAAGAATAAATATAGAAACAAGGTTTTTCACCATACATTCATCATCTAAGAGTTCACAAACTAGAATCAATCCATATACATACAAAGGAAAGGTTTACCTACATCTAACCTTGACACAAAAGAGAAATTAGCTACACATATTCATGGTAGCTTGATCAACAAGAATCGGGAGAAGAGAATCGAGCATCAACGATGATTTATCGACAAAATGATGCTTTCAATCTTCCAAAGATGAAGTGCTACAGTGTATAATGTACTTTTATCTAAGAATGCAATAGAGTGTCCCAAAATTCTGATCAAAATAACTTATAAAGGGGCTGAGTTTCGCGGCGCGCGCTGAGCGCGCAGTCGCCCGCTGAGAGGGCTCCACTTAAAAGATAAACCGCCTAAAAGCGCGCTGAGCGCGCTAAGGAGCCCGCTGAGCGCGCAAGCTTCTGTAATTACTTCCATCCTCGCGTTGGGAGCACGCTCAAAGCATGCTCCAAAAATGAATATTTTGCAAAACTGTTTTTGTGGGGCCTTCATAGCTCCATTCTTCACCCTTCTATGCAAAAATCTGCAATAAAAACACTAAAGTTAAATAGATAAGTCAAATAACGGAATTAACTAGAAAACGGTTATAAAACGAAAACAATGGGAAAAGGCTTGGATTTACAAATAAAGCTCACAAAAAGGTGCTAAAAACTAATCTAAATATTAACACTTTTTAGCACCTAACAACTCTCCCCAACTTGTTTCTTTGTTTGTCCTCAAACGAAGATAAAATAGAATAGAAGCAAGCGGAAAACTGGAAACAAACACCAACAAAAAGTAATGGTTCAAACCAAATAAACACGCACGCAAGTACCGCTCGGCCTTACTAAGAATGAAAATATGTAAATGAACAAACTACTAAACATAAATAACAAGCACAAATCATAAGCAAACAAATGTTCAAATTGGAATCACCTAATTTATTCAAATGAGCCTAGCTCAATATATACAAGGGACAAAACACACTCATAGCAAAAGTGTCAGCATCCAGAACAATTCATGCATTCATCAAACCAATTCAACAAGAAAACCAAGGAAACAAAGATCTCTTAAGGGCTTCTAAAGGTTGTAACATGGCAAGGTTTAACAAGAAAGGGATATTTGTAAAAGGCCAATGAAACAAAGTGGTTAACAAAATTTTTTAACAATGAAGAACATGCCAATAACCCACTTAGACACCTCATAACAATTCAAGTCCATCCTTTCTTTTCTTTTCTATTCTTTTCTTATGGTGTACTCTTTCATTTTCTTTTCAAGAAACTCCTTTTGGAGTGCAGAGCATAGCACAAAATAATGTTTCATGTATCTTTTTCTTTTTCACAAGAGGCACCAAATCACCTTTTCTTTTTCTTTTTCACAAACTAGAACCACTCTCCCCAACTTTGAACCATACCATATTTAATGTGCAATGTTCTTCAAAAGTATGTTCAAACAAAGGGTTAAGCGTATATAAAAAAACTAGAATGAATCACATTGGTTTTATTTTTAGCATCAACAACCACTATTGAGTGTATTCCTTTGATCAATCGACGGGTTGATGCGATATTCATTCCAATTTCAAGGCTCAACATGGCTAGCAAGTGCTCACATCTCTCACAAGGTAAAATTGAAGTTTATTTGGACTGGTGGTTTTTCTCATAATCAAAAATTTCCTAGATCATTTCAATGTTTCCAAGGTTTGCAAATGAATACAAGATTAAACATGAATCATACGAGCTAAACAACAATTACAAAATCTCTCAATATTTATGAACAATGGAGGGACTCACATTTGTGGTTGTCCTAATTGATTCCAAAATGAACAAAAATGCTAAATGAAGAAAAGCTTGAAAATTATGTAAAGCACAAAGTTCAAAAACATACTAACATTCTACAAAGCACAAAACAGAGTACCTTTGTGTGCACCAACTTAGAATTTTATCATCACCATCAATGAATGGTGAAGTGCATCACTTATTGTTCAAAGAAACAAACTTGCTTCATCCATCAATTACCTTAAAAATAAAGGCCAAACAACAAAAAATTTCTGTACAAACAAACCATATAAGCATAAAACAACATCCACCCGGATGCTAAATTCATTAATCAACCAAAATTTTTAACACATATTCAAACTCACATCCGCCCGGATGGAGAATACAAAATTCCTACACAAGGTAGTCAATACAAAATCCAAACATAATAGTTATACCAAATAAAATAAAATAAAAAAACAAAATATAATAAAGGACTAGTCAAACCCAACATCAGTCAAAACTAGAGCTAGACGCTCCATGATCCGCTCCATCATCACCGTCATCGTCATCAAGGTCGCCTTCGCCTGCCCCCTCAGGAAAACCAGGCCTGCCCTCAGGCCAACGAGCATAAGCAATGAGGTCTTCGCGAGACCTCAACCGGTGGTCCACATGTGGCTCCCGAATCTGCAGCTGTAATTGCATCATAGAATCATGCATAAATAATAAAGCCCGCTGATGAGCCTCGTGCATGGCCTAATTGGCCTCAGCACTTAGATCATAAGCGTTCCCACGTCTGCGCCTGCGACCGCGAGCAGGAGCAGCAGCAGCTACAGGGACAGCCTGCTCTAAATCAATCACCCTCATACAATGACGAGTGACATAACTATCATCCACAATCTGGAGCTTCACATTTCCATGAGTAGGCAATGCAACTTGCGCCTCATGGCATAAAGCCATAATCAACCCTGGATAAATAAGGGCGCAAGCTATACGATCTCCAAGCGGTGTACCGCTGGTGGCAGTTCTCTTCATCTCATTAGAAATAATCCGTGCAAAATCCACAGTGTGGCCCTCTGTGCACAAAAGAAAAATCAGAGCCGCGGTCTCCATTGGAATAAAGGAGGTGTGGCTTCTTGGTCAAAGGTTGTATAGAACAACCGACATGACAAGCTGTGTGACAGAATCCAACACCCTCCTGGCAAATTTTATAGGCGCTCCACTAGCGCTTAAAGTGTAAGTACCCCCGGTTCTGCACAAAGAATCCCTAAGTTGGTCGGCATTCCAATTCCGCCGAGCCAACATCCGTCCAAAGTCACACAACGCATCTTCTTCCAGCTGCAGTGGGTTTCCAAGGTAGGTATTGATGGAATCTCTTGAGAAATCGATTTCTTTCCCCCAAACCCAAGTTTTGAAAGTGAACCTATCACCACCGGAGGGTAGCGCATTAGCGTAAAACTCCCTCATAATGTCTATGTGGTACTCAGGAAAAGGAGAACCAAGCTTATCCCATGCACCACCTTGGAAAAAATGGCTCATGTTTCTATGGGGACCATCTGGATCAATCATAATTAACCTGTCTGGCCAAATCGCTCTCTTTTCAAGTTGCACGTATCGTTGTTGTTGCTCGAGGCCAACAAAACACGTCGTATCGAATTGGCCAGCAGGAGCTCTTCTGTTAGGATTTGACGTAAACCAACGACTCGTTGTTTCTTTCTTCCTGACATCTGAAAAACAAAGAAAAACAACGTATACACAAAACAGTACCACACGTTAGCAAAAACAGCAAGCTAAAATTCCTATTTTATAAAAAAACATACACAATCACAGCACAGGAGAACAGAATTAGGACAAGGGGGGATTTTCTGCAAATCTCAGAGCGCGCTGAGCATGCAGGAGCGCGCTGAGCGGGCTCTGCGAAATGCAGAGAAAACCCCCTCTGCAACAGATGGTTCCAAAAGATAAACACTACCCTCACTTCCACTACACAGCCATTGTTACAAAGAAATGCCCACACTGAATTCACAAAAATCAAAACAAATTAAACTTTTCACAAAACCTAATTCTAAAATTTCATACCCTAAATTCTACAATTCTAACTTCTAACCAACATGCAATCATACTAAATAAACACTTATACAGAATTTAGTCATAAACAGAAGCAAAGGAAAGAAGTAGAACAAGAACATTCAACATTTAAAAACAATGTCCCAAAAATGGGTTTCTAAATGAAAATGAAAAATTGAAAAACAAAGACTTACAATGTTTGAAGATGATGATGCTTAGCAGAAAATAATAAGGGAGATGATGTAGAGAACTGAAAATCCAAGGAGGTTTTGAATAATTTGGAGGAGAGAAAATGAGAGAAAGTGAGGGGAATGAGGCAAAAGAGGCAAGGTTTCTGAACCCTAGCCACTTAAACATCTTTCTGGGCCGGGTACAGCTTTGTGGGCCCAGAAAATCAAAATATTTTTTTCAAAAATTCGCTCACCGCGCTGATCGAGCAAAGAGCGTGCTGAGCGCGCTAGCTTCTGGAAGCAAAGAGTCATTTTTTTCATGAGCGCGCTGAGCGCGCAGGGCAACTTCAAAAACCCTCCCAGCAGCAAAAAGACAACATCCACACGTTCAAAACATCACCCTAAACATCATACAACATCAATTTTTCACAAACCATGTTTAAACAGCAAATTCACTAGTAAAAATGATAAAAACTTACAGTGTTGGGGTGCCTTCCAACGAGCGCTTGTTTAACGTCGGATAAGCTCGACGGTCCAAGATGCTCAATTAAGAACATCAAGGAGAACAGAATTGGAAGCGCGATCGAAATTCCCTACTAGGTAAATTTTTAGACGTTGACCGTTGACGGTCCAATAGTCTTTCCTTTCCAAGTCTTCGATAACAACCGCTCCAATGTTTTTCACTTCCTTCACACGAAAAGGCCCGGACCACTTTGATTTTAATTTTCCCGGAAAGAGTCTTAACTGAGAGTTAAACAATAACACCAATTGTCCGGCCTTGAAGTCCTTTTGCCGGAGCTTCTTATCGTGGTATTCTTTCACTTTTTCCTTGTACTACTAACTTGAGTGGTATGCAGCATTACGCATTTCTTCCAGCTCAAGAAGTTACACTTTTCTTTTGTGACCGGCCAAGTCCTTGTCAAAATTTAACATTTTCAAAGCCCACAAAGCCTTATGCTCCAATTCAACCTGTAAATGGCAAGTTTTACCATAAACCAATTGAAACGGAGTTAGACCTATTGGAGCTTTATAAGCAGTGCGATATGCCCATAAAGCCTAGTCCAATTTTTGCGACCAATCCTTTTTCGAACTTGACACGGTTTTTTCTAGGATTCTTTTTACCTCACGGTTGGATACCTCAGCTTGACCATTCGATTGCGGGTGGTAAGGGGTCGCCACCTTATGCGATACACCATAGTGTTTTAAGACATTTTCAAGAGGTGTATTACAAAAGTGTGACCCACCATCACTAATGAGCACCCGAGGAGTGCCAAAACGGGAAAATATGTATTTCTTTAAAAATTTGATCACCGTTTTGCCATCCGTCTTAGGTGAGGCAATCGCCTCAACCCATTTCGAAACATAGTCAACTGCTACCAACATGTATTCATTACCACAAGATGGTGGAAATGGACCAACAAAATCGATACCCCAACAATCAAAATTTTCTACCTCTTGTATGTTTTGGAGAGGCATTTCATCACGTTGTCCAATTCCACCCGTTCTTTGGCACATGTCACAACTCTTGGCATGGAGATGTGCGTCTTTAAAAAGAGAAGGCCAATAAAAGCCCGATTGAAGGACTTTAGTGGCCGTCCTCGCACCATTAAAATGGCCTCCATACGGCAAGTTGTGGCAATGCCAAAGAATGCTTTGAGCCTCATCGCTCGTGACACACCTTCTCAAAAGGTTGTCACTCCCTAATTTAAACAAATACGGGTCGTTCCACACATAGTAATTAGCATTCGAAAGGAACTTCCTTTTTTGGTTCCAAGTTAGGTCTTCGGGCACCTAACCAGTAGCCTTATGGTTAGCAAAATCTGCAAACCAAGGCCTAACTTGGACTTTAAAAAGTTTTTCATCAGGAAATTCCTCTTGGATTTCCTTTTCAGCTATGGTGACCTCAACATTGACAAGGCGAGACAAGTGATCTGCCACCAAATTTTCTGAACCCTTTTTATCTTTTATTTCTAAATTAAACTCTTGTAATAAAAGGATCCATCGGATGAGCCTTTGCTTCGAATCTGGTTTGGTTAGCAAATACTTGATCGCCGAATGGTCGGTGTAAACAACAACTTTTGACCCGATGAGGTAGGATCTAAATTTCTCAAGCGCATACACAATAACAAGTAATTCCTTTTCAGTAGTGGCATAATTAACTTGTGCCTCATTTAAAACTTTACTTGCATAGTGTATGGCATGGAAACTTTTTTCCTTCCTCTGACCAAGTACCGCTCCAACAGCATAATCACTCGCATCGCACATAAGTTCAAAATTCAAAGTCCAATTTGGAGTGATTATTATTGGAGCGGTAACTAACTTTTCTTTTAAAATTTCGAAAGCATGAAGACATTCATCGTTAAAAAGAAATACCTGTTCCTTGCTTAGCAAGGTGCTCAATGGTCTAGCCACCTTTACAAAGTCTTTGATAAAACGCCGATAAAATCCGGCATGCCCAAGGAAACTTCGGATCCCTTTTACGTTGGTCGGAGGAGGCAACTTCTCTATCACTTCAACTTTCGCTCGATCTACCTCAAGGCCTTTGGACGAAACTTTGTGGCCGAGCACAATTCCCTCCGTCACCATAAAGTTACACTTCTCCCAATTTAGCACTAGATTCGTATTCACACACCTCTCTAACACGGTTTCCAAATTTGTCAAGCATAAATCAAATGAGCCTCCAAAAACCGAAAAGTCATCCATGAACACTTCCATCGTCTTTTCTATAAGGTCGGAGAAGATAGCTTGAACACACCGTTGGAAAGTTGCCGGCGCATTACATAAACCAAAAGGCATCTTACGATACGCAAAAATGCCAAAGGGACAAGTAAAGGTCGTCTTCTCATGATCCGCCGGGTCAACCGCAATTTGGTTATACCCCGAATATCCGTCCAAGAAACAATAGAATTGCTGCCCGGATAACCTCTCTAACATTTGGTCCATAAACGGTAATGGAAAATGATCTTTCCTTGTCGCGGTGTTGAGCCTTCTATAATCAATGCACATCCTCCACCCCGTCACTGTTTTTGTCGGGACCAACTCATTTTTTTCGTTATGAATCACGGTCATTCCTCCCTTTTTTGGCACAACATGGACTGGACTAACCCAAGGGCTATCGGAAATCGGGTAAATCATACCGGCCTCCAATAGCTTAACCACTTCTTTTCTCACCACCTCTTTCATTGTTGGATTCAAGCGGCATTGCGGTTGGGCAACCGCTTTAAAATCTTCTTCCATCAAGATACGATGCATGCAATAAGCCGGGCTAATTCCTTTCAAATCGGAAAGGACCCAACCTATAGCATCTTGGTATTTCTTCAAAACTTGGATTAAACGGCCTTCCTCGTTTTTGGAAAAAACGTTACTAATGATAATCGGCTTGTTACCACCGTCATCAAGAAACACGTATTTTAAATTGGAAGGCAAGACCTTCAATTCAAGTGGTGACTTCTCATCTTTCACATCCTTCTTTAACTCTTCCGGTTCTACCTCCTATGGTTGCAACTCTTTGAGGGATTCAAGCTCTTTTAAACACTCTTCAAGAGCTCTTTCTTCTTCTTCGGAAAACACTTCAAAAGAATCATTAAGAGCCATTTCCAAAGGAGAGATTTCATGTACATGCTTAGAAACCTCCAAAGTTGCTTCTTCAATTGCATCGATCCGAAAGCTATCATGTTTATCTTTTGAATGCTTCATAGCTTCGAAAAGATCAAAGCAAACCTCTTCATTTTGAACCCTCGCCTTCATTAAACCTTCATCCACATCAATAATCATCCGGGCGGTTTTCATGAAAGGTCGGCCAAGAATTAAAGGTGCATCTTCATCTTCCTCCATATCGATAACAACAAAATCAACCGGGAAGAAAAATTTGTCAACTTTTACCAAGACATCTTGAGCTAACCCATGAGGATGAGTTGTGGACTTGTCGGCCAATTGTAACGTCATACGAATGGCTTTCATCTCAATGTTCCCAAGCTTCTTTACAATGGACAATGGGATAAGATTAATGCTTGAGCCCAAATCAATTAAGCCCTTTTCCAACATAGACGTCACCAATGGTGACCGGCAAAGTCACACGCCCCGAGTCAACTTCTTTTTAGGAAGAGTTCTTTGGATGATGGCACTACAACTCGCATCAAGAACAATAGTTTCCGGTTCCGAATACCTCCGCTTCTTCGTGAGAATGTCTTTCATAAACTTTGCATATTTCGGCATTTGTTCCAAAGCTTCGGCAAACGGAATGTTAACTTGTAATTGCTTGAAAATGTCCATGAAACGCGCATAGTGCCGCTCATTTTCTTTCTTTGAAGGAGCATGTGGATATGGTAAGTTTTGGATCGGAATAATGCTCACTAGTTCCTTTCCCTTCTTCACTCTCCTAAGTCTCTCCTTTTTCTTCAACTCCTCACCACTATTATTTTCAACTTCAACCATTTCATCACTTTTATTTTCAACTACACCTTCATTTTCACTATTATTTTCAACTTCCTCCTCATTACAATCCTCCTCCACAATACCATCAATTTTTTCTTCATCAACCTTTTTCTCATTTTTAGTCACCATCCCCTTTCCACTTCGTGTAACGATTGCCTTGCAATGCTCCTTAGGATTCACTTGAGTATTTGCAGAGAATGAAGGACCCGATTATTGCTCGGCAAGTTATTAGCAAGCTGCCCCACTTTATTTTCTAGATTCTTTATCGCCGCATCACTACTCTTTTGATTGGCCATAGACATTTGCATGAATTGAGTCAAAGTGTCTTCCAATTTAGAGCTAGCAACCGGAGGTGGTGGAGGTTGATATGGATTTTGCCTATTTGAAGGACCGGCACCATAACCTTGATTATGTTGATAATTTGCTCGCGGTTGAAATCCTTGATTTCCTTGATAATTTTGTTGAGAATTGTGTTGTTGTTGTTGGTAAGGTTGTTGTTGTCTACCTTGATAGTCCCTTTGATTTGCCATATAGTTCACTTCTTCAAAACCCGGAGGAGGACAAAATCCGGTGTCATGCTCCCCTTTACAAAGTTCACAACAAGCTACTTGTTTACCCTTGCTAGGTTCCTTCAATTCTTTAATCTGTTGAGTTAAAAGTTCCACTTGTTGAGATATGAGCTTGTTTTGTGCAAGGATTGCATCGTTAGTTCCCAATTCAAGGACACCGGGCTTCTTTTGAGAGTTGCTTCAGCTCTGACTTTGAAGATCGTTAAGAGACATTCTATTAATAATATCAGTTGCTTCCTCGGCACTCTTTGACAACAAACTTCCTCCCGAAGTGGCATCCAACAAAGTCTTACAATTCGGTTGGAGACCATTCTTGAAGATATGAATTTGTGTTAACTCATCAAACCCGTGACCTTTACATTTGCAAAGCATGGACTTGAATCGTTCCCATGCTTCATTAAGGGATTCATTAGTGCCTTGAGAGAACACTGAAATTGTGGTTTTTGACTCCATGAAACGGTTATGAGAGAAGAACCGTTCAATAAATTTTTCCTCCAAGATATTCCAATCGGTCATCACGGCGGGAGTTTGATCGAGGTACCAATCCTTTGCCTTGCCAAGCAAAGCATGCAGAAATAATCTTTTAAAGAGAGGTAACTCTTGTGCTTTATCTACACCGGCCGCAAATGCAATCTCATAGAATTTTGTGAGAAACGCAAAAGGGTCTTCATGGTCCATTCCGGTGAATGGACTACCATACAACAAGTTCAAAGTTCCAGTTTTCATCTCGGCTTGCCTTCCTTGATTGTTGTTGGCAAACTGAGCGGTGTGTCGTAGACTGTTCACACAAGGTGTGGATGCGGGAGGTGGAGGTGGTGGTTGCGCCATGATTGGTGTGAATGGTGGTGGTGGTGTTGTAGTAGAACTTCCTTCTTGCTCTTGTCTTTGTCTCGCAAGTTACCTCCTCCGTCTAGTTCTGCTGTTGAGTCTACGAGCGGTTCTTTCAATCTCAGGATCAAATAGAAGTTGGTCCGCCGGTAGTTGCCCTCGCATAAACAAGGTCTGCACACTAAACAAAACAAATCAACAAGCACAAGAAAAATTATAACAAGTCTAAAACTTCACAACTATTGCAATGCCTGCAATATCAAATAACAATCCCCAGCAACGGCGCCAATTTGTTGAAATACAAATAGAGTTCGGGTTTTAGTTATCGTTCCACAGAGATTGTTCGGTGATATCGCAGTCGTTCTACAGTCGTAACGTTTCAAGCCTTAAAGTAACAAGGGGTTTTAGGTTGGTTCCGTAGCGTTCGCATTCAAAGTTAATTAGAAATGGTAAAAAGATTGTTTTAACAGTTTATAAAAGCATGTCAAGGTTAGGGTTCGACAAACCACTTTGCACATATATAATCGATAAAGCTAATGAACTCGGTTAAATGATAAATACAATCACATATCCTCCCAATATGTTTATTTCTAACATATATTGTGAGTTTTGTCATTTTGATCCTTTGTTGATTTCTCACACAAACTATCAAAATGACAACATTGAAGTTCAATATTTATGAACATCAACTCACATTACTATCTCTAGCCAATGGACATTGATGGATGAAAAACCTAGGTAAAGAGTTGGAGCATATTTCTCAATCATGAACCAACACAAAGAATAAACATAGAAACAAGGTTTTTCACCATACATTCATCATCTAAGAGTTCACAAACTAGAATCAATCCATATACATACAAAGGAAAGGTTTACCTACATCTAACCTTGACACAAAAGAGAAATTAGCTACACATATTCATGGTAGCTTGATCAACAAGAATCGGGAGAAGAGAATCGAGCATCAACGACGATTTATCGACAAAATGATGCTTTAAATCTTCCAAAGACGAAGTGCTAAAGTGTATAATGTACTTTTTCTAAGAATGCAATAGAGTGTCCCAAAATTATGATCAAAATAACTTATAAAGGGGCTGAGTTTCGCGGCGCGCGCTGAGTTTTGCGGCGCGCGCTGAGCGCGCAGTCGCCCACTGAGCGGGCTCCACTTAAAAGATAAACCGCCTAAAAGCGCGCTGAGCGCGCTAAGGAGCCCGCTGAGCGTGCAAGCTTCTGTAATTACTTCCATCCTCGCGCTGGGAGTGCGCTCAAAGCATGCTCCAAAAATGAAATTTTGCAAAACTGTTTTTGTGGGGCCTTCATAGCTCCATTCTTCACCCTTCTATGCAAAAATCTGCAATAAAAACACTAAAGTTAAATAGATAAGTCAAATAACGGAATTAACTAGAAAACAGTTATAAAACGGAAACAATGGGAAAAGGCTTGGATTTACAAATAAAGCTCACAAAAAGGTGCTAAAAACTAATCTAAATATTAACACTTTTTAGCACCTAACAACTGCTTTACAGGCCGTTGCTCAGGCGGTACAGAACCCGCCTCCTGCTAGTGAGAACGATGAGTTTCGGAAGAATAGGCCGCCTACCTTCAAGGGAAGATATGATCCGGATGAAGCGCAGGCTTGGCTCAAGGAGATCAAGAGAATCTTCTGGGTTATGGAATGTCCTAAAGCACAGAAGGTGCGGTTAGGTACCCACATGCTGGCTGAGGAGGCTGACGACTGGTGGGTTAGCACTCGTCAATTATTGGGGGCAGCATGAGAGGCAAACACTTGGGCTGTGTTCAGTAGGGAGTTCTTGAGGAAAAAATTTCCTGAAGATGTCCGAGGAAAGAAAGAGATTGAGTTTCTGGAATTAAAGCAGGGTAACATGACAGTTACGAAGTATGCTGCCAAATTCTCAGATCTGGCTAAGTTTTACCCTCAATACAGTGCGGCAACTGTTGAGTTCTCAAAGTGTGTTAAGTTTGAGAATGGATTAAGGGCCAAGATCAAACAGGCGATTGGGTATCAGCGAATCAGAAGGTTTCCAGATTTGGTGGATTATTGTAGGATCTTTGAGGAAGACAGCAAGGCTCGATCGGCTCACTATAAAAGGTTGGCAGAGAGAAGGGGAAAACAATCGATGAACCATGGGAAACCTTATGCAGCTCCAGCTGAGAAAGGTAAACAGAAACACACTGATGGCAAGAAGTCGGGTGGGGGAGGTACCCCTGCACCTCTTAAGTGTTACAGGTGTGGTGATATAGGTCATCGTGTCAGTGAGTGCACGAGTGATATGAAGAAATGCTTCAAGTGCGTACAGGCAGGACATCTGATTGCTGATTGCAAAGTTAATGTGGTGACTTGCTACAAGTGTGGATAACAGGGCCATATTAGTACTCGTTACCAAAAACCAAAGCAAGCTTCGACTGGAGGAAAGGTGTTCGCTTTGACAGGGACTCGGGCTTCCAGTGATGATAGACTGATCAGAGGTACATGCTATATTAATAATATGCCTTTGATTGCTATTATTGATACTGGTGATACTCACTCTTTTATTGTTGTTGATTGTGTGAGAAGGCTAGGCCTTGCTGTTTCTCCTATGAAGGGAGAGATGGTTGTCGAAACTCCTGCAAAGGGATCGGTGACCACTTCTTTAGTCTGTTTGAATTGTCCACTATCGATCTTTGATAAGGACTTTGGTGTGGATCTTATTTGCTTACAATTGGGAGGTCTCGATGTGATCTTGGGTATGAACTGGTTGGAGTTCAATCACATTCATATTAACTATTTTAACAAGTCGGTGCGATTTCTTGCTCCCGAAGAAGGAGAGAAAGATGGTTTTCTATCTACTAGAGAGTTGAGAAAGCTCTTAGAAGAAGAAGTTCAGATGCTTGCATTGTTTGCATCCTTGTCAGTGGAGAGTAAGTCGGTTATTAATGAATTGCAAGTAGTGCGTGAATTCCCAAAAGTGTTTCCGGATGAAATTACTGATGTGTCGCCGGAGAGAGAAGTGGAGTTTACTATTGATCTTGTCCCTGGTACCAGGCCTATTTCTATGGCACCACACAGGATGTTGGCATCAGAATTAACAGATTTAAAGAAGCAACTAGAAGAGTTGTTAGAAAAGAAATTTGTGAGACCAAGTGTATCGCCTTGGGGAGCTCCAGTGTTGTTGGTAAAGAAAAAGGATGGTAGTATGAGGTTATGTATCGATTACAGACAGCTGAATAAAGTAACGATTAAGAACAAGTATCCGCTTCCAAGAATAGACGACTTGATGGATCAGTTAGTGGGTGCCCGTGTGTTTAGCAAGATTGATTTGAGATCGGGTTATCATCAGATACGGGTAAAGAACGAAGATATTCATAAGACGGCCTTCAGAACTCGATATGGGCATTATGAGTATGTGGTGATGCCGTTCGGAGTTACTAATGCACCTGGTGTATTCATGGAATATATGAATCGAATTTTTCATACTTACTTGGATCAATTTGTGGTTGTCTTTATTGACGATATTCTAATCTATTCTAAGTCAGAAGAGGAACACGCTGAGCATTTGCAGATTGTGCTGCAAGTGTTAAAGGAAAAGAAGCTATATGCCAAGTTGTCTAAGTGCGAATTTTGGTTGAGATGTGAGCTTTCTTGGTCATGTTATTTCAGATGATGGTATTGTTGTGGACCCATCCAAGGTAGATGCAGTTCTACAGTGGGAGGCTCCGAAGTTGGTGACTGAGATTAGAAGGTTTTTGGGCTTGGCTGGTTATTACTGTAGGTTTATTAAAGGCTTTTCGAAGCTGGCACTTCCGTTGACTCAGTTGACTTGCAAAGGTAAAGCGTTTGTGTGGGATGTTTACTGTGAGAAAAGTTTTATTGAGCTGAAGAAGAGATTGACTACAACTCTAGTTTTGAATCTACCCGAACCAAATGAACCATTTGTGGTGTATTGCGACGCTTCTTTGATGGGTTTAGGAGGTGTGTTAATGCAGGATAGTAAGGTTTTGGCTTATGCTTCACGACAGTTAAGGGTCCATAAGAGGAATTATCCAACTCATGATTTTGAATTAGTTGCAGTGGTGTTCGTATTAAAATTTTGGAGGCACTATCTTTATGGTTCCCGATTTGAAGTGTATAGTGATCATAAGAGCTTAAGGTATCCATTTGATCAGAAGGAGTTGAATATGAGACAAAGAAGGTGGTTATAATTCCTAAAGGATTATGATTTCGGCTTGAACTATCATCCCGGTAAAGCTAATGTCGTGGCTGATGCTTTGAGTCAGAAAACTTTACATATGTCTGCTATAATGGGTAAAGAGCTGGAACTAATTAAACAGTTCAGAGATATGAGTTTAGTTTGTGAACAGACACCACATAGTGTGATGTTGGGTATGCTGAAGATCAACAATGAATTTCTTAATAGTATCAGAGAGGGTCAAAAGTTGGATGTAAGGCTGGTGGATCTGATGATTGGAAATGATCAGGTAAAAAGTAATGAATTCAGAGTAGATGAATAAGGAGTGTTGAGATTCCGTGATAGGTTTTGTATTCCTGATGATCCTGAGTTAAAAAGAATGATTTTAGAAGAAAGCCATAGAAGTAGTTTGAGTATCGATCCAGGAGCTACGAAAATGTATTAAGACTTGAAGAAGATATTTTGGCGGCCTGGATTGAAACGTGACGTGGCTAAGTTTGTGTATGCATGTTTGACTTGTCAGAAGTCGAAGGTGGAACATCAGAAACCTGCTGGTTTGATGCAACCGTTAGATATTCTAGAGTGGAAGTGGGACAATATTTCTATGGACTTTGTGACTGGGTTGCCTAATACGTCGAGAGGACGTGATTCCATCTTGGTAGTAGTGGATAGATTGACGAAATCGACACATTTCATCCTGATTAATATTAGTTTTCCTTTGCAAAGGCTGACAGAGATTTATATTCAGGTGATTGTGAAGTTGCATGGAGTTTCGTTGAGTATTGTGTCGGATAGAGACCCAAAGTTCACTTCAAGATTTTGGGAGAGTTTGCAAGAAGCTTTGGGATCGAAACTGAGATTGAGTTCGGCTTATCACCGGCAGACGGATGGACAGACGGAGAGGACTATACAATCTTTGGAGGATTTGTTGAGGGCTTGTGTGCTTGAACAAGGAGGTTCTTGGGATATCCATTTGTCGTTGATTGAGTTCACTTATAATAACAGTTATCATTCCAGTATTAGAATGGCGTCTTTTGAAGCTTTGTATGGTCGGAGGTGTCAGACGCCTTTGTGTAGGCATGAATCTGGTGAGAGTGTAATACTTGGACCTGAGATTGTTCAGCAGACTATTGAAAAGGTGAAGCTAATTCGGGAGAAGATGAAAGCTTTGCAGAGTAGGCAGAAGAGCTACCATGATAAGAGGAGGAAAGATCTTGAGTTCCAAGAAGGAGACCATGTGTTTTTGAGAGTCACTCTGGTGACCGGTGTTGGACGTGCGTTGAAGTCGAGGAACCTTACTCCTCGGTTTATTGGTCCATACCAGATTTCTGCACGGGTTGGACCTG
This sequence comes from Lathyrus tuberosus, assembly GCA_022829125.1. Classification (NCBI taxonomy): domain Eukaryota; kingdom Viridiplantae; phylum Streptophyta; class Magnoliopsida; order Fabales; family Fabaceae; genus Lathyrus; species Lathyrus tuberosus. The sequence continues at coordinate 220,927 of JALAZF010000449.1, read as the reverse complement.
TTGCCTACAGAGTGGCGTTGCCACCCAATTTGTCGAATTTGCATGATGTGTTCCATGTGTCACAGCTTCGGAGGTATGTTCCGGATCCATCACATGTGATCCCGATGGATGATGTGAAAGTAAGGGATAACCTTACGATTGAAGCCTTACCAATACGAATTGAAGACCGCGAGGTAAAGCAATTGAGGGGTAAAGAGATCACCCTTGTGAAGGTAGTGTGGGGAGTCCCTGCCGATGGAAATATGACTTGGGAGTTAGAGAGCAGGATGCGAGAGTTGTATCCGGAGTTATTTGTATGAGGTAAATTTTTTAGGACAAAAATATTCTAAGTGGGGGAGAGTTGTAACACCCAGATTTTTTTTTCGTAATTAGAATTATATGTTGTTGTGTATTTATGTGTGTGATTATGTGTGTTTTGATTGTGTTTGGGTTGCCCTTAGTAGGGGGTAGTGACCTTAGAATTATAGAGATTAAGGTGTAGGAAGGAGTGGTATGGTTAGTAATTAGTTAATTAATATTAGGAATATTGATTAATAATATTAACGTGAATTATTAAGAAATACTGTTATTATTATTTAATTAGTAAGATGATAATAATAATAATAATAATAATAATAATAATAATAATATTGAGATAATAATAATAATAATATAATGTAAAAACAAGAAATAGGGAGGGCAAAGTGGTCCATTCATGGTGGTTAGTGAGGATAAGGAAGGAAAAGCATAATAGGGGTCTGAGGGTTATAGGTGGAAAAAGAGAAAACTGGAAAGAGAGAATCAGTTTGGAAACGATCGCGTTCTGGGAGAAAAGAGGAACGGAAGAGAGGAGCAGAGCTAGGGCTTAGATAACCTTCGAAGAATCGTCACTAAGGTAAGGGTGGGGTTCTTTAATCTCTAAGGGTTGCATAATATTTGTATGAGGGTAGATAAACCTTTAGGATCATCCCTTATGTGTGGTTTGTGTTGATTTGGGGATTGGGGCTTTGTATGTCGGAAGTTTTAATAAGAGGAAAAATGCATAAATTTATCAATTGAGTTGTGGCTTATGTATTCCTACTTCTTTGTATGCTAATCTGTGATTATATGTGTGTTTTTGGACTGATTATGAGTGAAATCAGAGAGGGATTGGGGTCTGAATCGTGCAGAATTGCAATCACAGGATTGCTTATTTACGCAGTTTTGGAAGGATAATGGGTGTTTCGCCAGGCGAAGGTGACCTCGCTTGAAGGTCGCCAGGCGAACTGAGAGGCGAGCGAGGGGTGAAAATAGGGGTTTCTGGAATTTGTATGGGGATGGAGATTCGCCTCTGCTTCGCTGGGCGAGCATGGGTCGAAAGGGGAATTCTTCAGGCGAAAGAGGATTTCGCCAGGCGAAAATGGAATCGCTGGTGCCTCCCTGGGCGAACATCAGGCAAGCAGAGCTGAGACGAACTGAACCTTCTAAAACTTTAAAAATTCGTATCTTTTGATCCGTAGGTCCGTTTCAGTCGCCGTTCGAATCTTTGGAAAGCAGGTTTCACATAATTTTTGTTAAAATTAATTTTAATACCAGAATTCCAACTATTTGATGCATTAATTGGGTTTTCGTGGTTGTTGTTATGTGTTGCACGTTGAAATGGTGGATTCGGTTGTGTGAATGTGTGCTGTAGCGGTGGATTGTGATTGTTGCATGTTTTGGCAGGTATACGTTGCGTGTTGGATAATTGTGGTGTGTTGTATTGGCATATTGTTAGTCATATGCATTTTGTTGTCGTTGTATGCATGTCATGTTGCATAAGTTGTGTGATAAGTCGTGTGCCCATGTGGGGTGTGAGCGTCTTATCCGGATTCCTTGAAATAGAATTGTATTGTTGTTGTTGTTATTGTTGTTGTTGAGGTAATCGTGTGCCCATGTGGGGTGTGAGCGATTACGGGTAATCGTGTGCCCATGTGGTGTGTGAGCGATTACGGGTGTCGTGTGCTCATGTGGGGTGTGAGCAACTTATATGGAAATTCCGACGAGAATTATGATCATGAAAAAGGGATTGAATTGGTACCACATGCATTGAGTCTAGTTGTGAGTCTCATTGCATTGCATCATATTGTATTGTATTATGAATCGTAAGATTATCTGTTGTGTGTGGGAAATGGTAGTTTCGTTGATGTTGTGATGATAGGGTGAGTTGTATATGGATTATGTTCTTTCATACTTATCGTATGCATTTCTTATGTTGATTTGAGAATCTCACCCCTTCTGTTTGAATGTTACCTCTATGTGGGTAACATGCAGATAATCAAGATTAGTGCGGAGTTGGAGTTAGTGAAGACGGGGTCTTCTCTTTTATTTCGTTGTGTCGGCGTCTGCTCTGATGTGTAACACCGGGGGTTTGGAACGCTTGTCGTTATTTGTTTTATTATTTGTTATCACTCTATTTACTTGATGATGATTATGTGGTATTAAACATGTTATATTTTCGCTGAATTTCCGCTGCCATAGAAAAGATTAATTAAGTATGTTTTAATTGTGATATTTATATGTTACACATCGTATGCATGAGCAGGTGTTTGTTGAATGTAGCATCCTAAATGTTGTATGTTTTATTTTACTATGATATTCTATTATTAATTGTTTCAGGGGTTTAGGGTGTTACAATCGGGGTACCCTCCGGGGTATTGACCTTAATGTTGACGACCTTAAGGATGAAGGGTGTGTGGCTAATTTGGTAGAAATGGGTGGTGTGGTGAGAATGATTAATAAGTATTATTAGTAATAATTGATTAATATTATTAATTTAACTCATTAAGACATAATGTTATTATTACTTAAGTTGGAAAATTTATTAGTAATAATAATATTATAATTATAATAATAAAAAAATATTAAGGTGAAAATAAGAATAAGGGGCAGAATTGACAATTGGGAGAATATTGAGGACATAATAGAGAGTTAGAGGAGTAAGTGAGAGCATAAGAGACAAATCATAGAAAGGGTCTTAGGGTTAAAGAAGTAAAACAAAGAAATAGATTTCATTCGGTGCGACCGTGACTTTTGAGAAGAATGAAAGAAAGGCTAGAGTTGAAGGAGAAGAGGGAACCACCATTTGTGAAGGTTTAGGAAGCTCAGTTACAAGGTAAGGGTGGGGTTCTGATCTTCTAAGGGTTAGTATGTTGAATAGTCGGTAAAAGTTAGGTTCTTACCTTATGGGTTGTGTGTTGTTCTATGATATGATTGTTGTGAAGTAATTGATGATGAAATTGTTTAATTAGTATGTGATGAATGATGATTTGTTAATTGGTATGTGATGAATTTCGTTGCCTATATGTGTGGTGTTTCTGTTTTGGAATTGTTGAAAAGTTCCTCCATTGTTGAGTTTTGAAGTTTTGAGTCGTAAGTATGAAATTGATGATGATATGATGTTAATCCATGAGTAAAACATGATATGATTAAGTTTTAGGATGTTATTTTAGTATAAAATTGAATCTATGATGATTTTTTTCGTAGCATAGGCTCTGGTATGAAAAGCTGGTGTGAAAGACCTTTTAAAAAAGTGATTTTTGAGGTTCGGAACAGCATGCATCGACCTCCAGGGTTTTCTGGGTCGACCTGATGCTTCCCGAATCAAATATTGTGAAAATTGGAACAGCATGCGTCGACGCACAAGCTTCACGTCGACCTGTATACCCTGCGCGTCGACCATTGCGTCGACACATAGGCAGAAAAATGCCAGAAACAGTTTCGATCATAACTTTTTAACCGTTTATCCAAATGACAAACCGTTCGAAGCGGTAGAAAGCTAATGAGTAGAACTTTAACATGGTATAATTAGATGAACCATTTTTCCAATATTTTTATGTTTACTATTTTAAGGAATGTGACTATTAATTGTTGCGTATGTTAAGAAATCCTGTTGTAAGTGACGAAACTTGAATGTTGGTATAAAGAGGTTGTTGTGGTTTTATTGGTGGAATATGACCATGTTTAATGATGTTGTTGTGATTGCATTTTATATATATATATATATATATATATATATATATATATATATATATATATATATATATATATATATATATATATATATATCCATACTGTATGAAATATATTTTTATGTTTGCTGGCCAATTTGGACGGTGTACAATAACCAAGGTGGTGGGTTATTGTACACGATGATGTTGTTGTTGTTGTATGCATAAATAGTTGCATTGCATATATTTGTGGACAAATGGTCTTTTGTTGGTGAGCCTAAAATCTCATTGTGTGGATTGGGCCGGTCGCTGATTCGGAGGTGATGGATCAGTGAGTGGTTATGATCCTAGGAGGTGGTGATCAGAACGGTAAACCTGATTGTTCACAAAAATTGGTACCACATGCATAAGCATTGAGTTAGGTGTGAGTCTCATTGCATTATATATTATCCATGTTTCTATGTAGATAAATATGTGGTGTTATGTAATTAATTGATTTGCTATCGTGTGATTTCATGTTGGTTGGTGAATAATTGATGATGATATCGTTGGGTGATTGATGTGAGATGTTTAGTTGAATTGTTGTTGTGTTAACTTAATGCATGTCGTTTAACATGCTTTCCATTATAATATCATGATATCTCACCCCTTTTGTTTGAATATTGCCTCTACGTGGGTAATGTGCAAATACTCTGTAGTAGGACTCAGATGTGAGTTGAAGATGAAGTCTTTTTACCTTTTACTTTGTAGTTGGCGTCTGCTCTGATTGTAACATTGGGGAGTCATGGGAACTCGTTTTTATGATTATATTTCTTTGAGATTTGTGGACATCTCCCTTATTATGTTTAGTTGTCGTTTGATGAATTACGTGATTCTAAGATAAATGATTTTTATTACTCCACTGCAATAAAAGTAACATTCTGACATATTCATGTTTTCATGATTTTGCAAAATTATAAGTGTTACATAGTCAGTCTGATGGGCAGGTTTTGTATGTTGACCGTAACATCCTAAGTTGCGTGTGTTTGAATTAATTACTCTGATGTTTTATTTAAAAATATTACGGGAGGAAATTTAGGGTGTTACAGAATTCAACCACAACCTATGGAAAATTCCTAATCAATCTTGATCTCAAGATTGTTTCTACTCACGCAGTGACAACAAAAATGAAAGGTTGAGAAAGAAAGAAAAATAACGTTGGAGAAGAAGATGAATAATCTGCAGAGTTTTCTCTCTGCCCACAAACTATGGAAACTTCTTTATTCACTTGCAACTGTGTTGCGGTGAAAATCGGATAACAAATTATTAATTAATTTACATCATTTTCTTTTACAACCGACTTTGATTTATCCAAAGGAAAGGTTCAAGATCGTTAAAAAAACCTAAAGGGGGGAGATTTAAGGTTCGGGGGTTGGTTACGCCTAGGGAAGGTAGTAGCACCCTAAACGTCCGTAGTACTCTACGGGAACCTCTTGTTTAATGTTATATTATGTTTGCTAAAGGTTGAAACCCTAGGGGTTAGTATCTAAGTATACTCGATAAGGTATCGCACCTTACGCCTACGTATCCTCGGGAGTAGAATCAGAGTATGCGTAGTTCTACTTCTACTGAACTATTGACTATGGTTAATATTCAGAGGGGAAATGAGTACAAGCTCATTGTAGAGTTGAAGAACTCTCTAAATCTAGTTGAAATGGACCTATGTTATGTTTTAGTCAGTAGGGAAAAGTGATGATTCATTATGATGAATATCACTAAGAGTTTAAGAACTCCCTCCTAAGGCTAATTATAATTTCTATGGCTCTGATGAGTCCAAGAAATAAATTTATCTCCTAAGAGGTTATTTAGGTGAAGGTGGGGGCTAATGACTTTAAAAGTCAATGTATTTCACCTTCCTTTGGAATGGGGTAAGATAATAGTTGTAAAGATAATGTAACAATAGATAAAGACATGATAAAAGATAAAACATTGATACAATATGATGAGATAAAAGCAACACAAACATAAGGATGGCAAGATGCTTCATGATAAAGTAGGGATAAGGTGGACATGATCATTATAAAGACATATCAATATGTTTCAATCTTAAGGAAGACAAACATAAAGAACATTCACAAGATAAAGAGAATGATATTAATTAAGGATGATGGTTTAAAGAGGAATAAAATTCACATTAAAGTCAAATATATGATAAATCAAGCATGGATGGATTAATTCAAGACCTAAACAAACCATTAGTGAATGAGCACTCACATGATCAACAAAGGTGGCTCATAAATAATGTTAACAAATTAACCCCAAAGGTGATAATCAATTAACAATGCATATTGATAATGAAATACATATTGATAATTAACATTTAAAAGTTAACAATTATCAACTAAATTAAAACACAAATTAGCAATTTAACTAACAATTAACAATTAAAAATTAAAATAAAAATTAACAATTAAAACAACAATTAACAATTAGAAATACTTCACATATTAATTAATGATACTCAAATAAATAATTAAGAAACAAATTATATAAAATTAAAATAAATATTTTTGAAGTTTTTGAAATAAGAAAATATTTTAAATAAAATAGATAAAAAGGTTTTTTAAAAAGATTTGAAATAAAAATGTTGAAGATAGAAAAATAAAATAGAAGAGAAAAAAAAACGCAAGGGGGTGCAAAGAGTAAACCTGAACTAGTAAAAACGAAAAGGAAATTAATGGGCCAGGAAGGGGTGGTGCGAATAGCATGATGGCCCAAGATGAAAAAAAAAGGCTGCAAAAGGAAAAAAAACAAAACAAAGGGGACTGGGGCGAGGGGGATTCGAACCCCAGTCCCTTTGTTTACAAAGGCAAGGTTTGAACCACTGGGGTGGCGATACATCCATTGTATACGCCCACCCCAGTAACACTTAAACCAAGGCGAAAGGATAAATGCTAATTAAAAAACAACAGGCGAAGAATAAAAAGGAACGTGACTGCTACACAAAATTAAATGACCTAGGCCATCAATTGGTCATGCATTTTTTAAATCACTAAGTGACAAAAAAAACGCCCAGCCTATACCACGCTGCCACCTATCCTTCTCATTCATGCAACATGCAAAATTCATCGTGAACATCAGTAAAACAACAACAAAGAGTGGCACCTAACAGAAAAGAAAACACGACCTCACCACTCTCTCTCCGTCACACCAGCTTCTCTCATGCAACACGCTTAAAAAAATGACAGTAACATGCATGGTTTTACACTATCCAACCATCATTCCCTCAAACTCAAACAAATATCTGCAGTAGACACGACTTCGTCTCTCTCGTACAGGCGTGCAAACTCAATCCTCATGATCGTAAAAAAAATATGTCGTCACGTTCTCATGTTGTGCAATCGGTTACAAACCTCAACCTCACCCAAAACTTCAAAAAAAAAACAACAATGTGTAGCACACATGGAATAAAACAAGACTTGAAACAAATCAAGACAAATACTCAAACATGGCTGGGATGGTACACTGGAAATGGAAGCTCAATATATCCAAAGTGGCCTGGAAAGTAATATTAAGGCAGTCCCATTTCTTTTGAAATATACCGCAACATAACTATTCAATCACACACTAAAACATATTACTATAATACACTACAATTCCCATGTACACTCAAACTGCATAACACGCACTTATCTACACTTCACAGACACGCACAGTATCTCACTTAACACAAAATGCAGCACCACTCATTAACTTACACATACACACAAACATACAAGCTAATACACAATCTATAATACACACATACAGCAATACAATGTAGATCCATTTATGAAATTCAGGCCACTATTTTGTAGTAACATGAACATGCAGCTCTGAACTTAAAAAAAAAAAAGCATTTCGAAACAAACACCATTAAACATCAGATCACATAACCCTTAACACGATAACAGCCTTAGTGTTATATCAAACATAGGTGAAACTCATCATAAACACTCATCAAACAGCCCTAGAACAAATGCTTTTAATACTCAAGCTTAACATGGAAATATGCGCATTTCTTTATCAAACATAAACAGCATGGAGGATCTTATGAGCTGAACATTATCACATACAATATCCTCTAAAATTGATCAAAATGCGAGGTGTTTGAAAGATAAAGGCATGAAGGATAATAATGATTATCACATGTGGAATATGGAGGAAAAAAAAGGGTGAGAGTTACCTCTGCTTGCAATGAGCTTCTAAAGGTTCCAAGGACTGAGCTTCTTCCTCCTCAAACTGAAGGCTGCTGCAAAGTGTTTTCTCCTCCTTCTTACTTGCCAAGAAAAGTCACGACTAGCTAGTGCTTAAGGAATGGTACGTGTGTAGTGTTTTTATGTTCATTGTTGGTGTTATGATTTTTTGGTATGTTGATGGTTGTTGTTGTGAATAATGAGAATGCATCTCTTTGTTGGTGTTAAAACTGTTGGCGTTGCACACAGGGAACAAAATTATGGTGTCTCCGCAAAGAGAGGTAGTGAGAAGTGTTGGCGAATCGAATGTTGTTGGGTTGTTGTTGATTGTGTATGAGGAAGTATATTGGTTTTCAAAATGAGGGAGTTTAGCATGGTGTTCATATGCATCGGTCGCTCCCTTGTTGGTGAATGGTTCTCTCTATTTATGCTTCCACATGGTAAGCTTTCCAAGAACATTACCGTTGGCTTGGTGAGATTTGAAAAAAAAAAGAGTCGTTTGGATGTGTAAGGGCATGTTGGTGGAGTCAATGTCATGAGGCATGGTTCAGCATGAAAAGAGGATCGTACGGTTTTGAACAATGTCCAACAACTTACAACGGCTTGCACTTTAATTGATTTTACATAAAGGGCTTTGTAAAAGAAACAAGAAATGGGCTTTACAAATTGGTAATCTGAATTTCCTTCTTGTATGACCTTGGATTGTGTTTGAATTTGGAATTAATTTGAAATAATAATATCATAATAACTAAGCTAATTAATAACCTAATTTAACTTAGTTAGAAAAGTATTAAAATTAATCCAATTAATTAAACCAAATTTTTTTAAAAAGGATTAAATTGAGGTTGAAAATTAAATTAACAAAATAACCATCTTAAATATAAATTGAAATAAAAAACCATATTGAAATTAAACAAAATAAAAACTAAGATAATTATTAAATTAAAATATAGAGAAAGATAATAAAACGACAACTAGCAGAAAAATAAGGGTAAAATTTGGGGTACAACAGTTGCCCCTATTTAAATATCTTCACCTGATGACATGAGAGATGAAGATCCTCATGTAATCAACAGTGAAAGATATTTAAATACAGATAACCAAAAATTTTATCCTCAGACGCACGCACATGCAATGCAGCAAACCTGATGCCAAGAAGATGTAAGAAAATGCAGACACAACAAGACACCAAGGGGCAAACAGGAAGCAAAAAGATCAAAGAGCTTCACTGGTGAAAGACGAAGGTTAGTATCCATGAGAAGAACCTCACTAGGGATAAAAGCTAACCAACAAAAAAGACCCACCAGGGAGACTCCAAAGAAACACTGGGGAAAAGACCACAAACAATCTCCACTGGGGAAAGATCCGGGGAGATAGACTACTGGGAACAAAACAAACCCACATTCTTCCTGGGCATGAAACCAGGAAGAAAAACCTGATCACTAGGAATCAGTCAAAAGACAGACAACCAAGCAAAGACTTCCTGGGGATTCTATACTGAAGAGTTCAAAATGGGATCTTTAAGAAAAGCCAGGAAGACAGAGACGAACTCTGCGCACCAACTAGAAGTCTTATAAGGTTGAAGAAATTTGTTCCAAGAAGCTTAGCTTAAAGAAAATTTTCAAAAATCCAAGGTAAGGGTTCAATGTCCGACACGATTCGAACAAGAATGGGTTTTAAAACCAGAAGACTGTGCTTGACACGATTCAAACAAAGTCCAAGTTCAAGTTTGACACGATTCAAACGAGAACAGTTTTAAAACAAGAGGCAGTGTCCGACACGATTCGAACAAAGACTCTGTTCATGTCCAACACGATTCGAACAAAAACGGTTTTAAAACAAGAAGACAGTGCTTGACATGATTCAAACAAAGTCCACGTTCAAGTTTGACACGATTCAAATGAGAACAAGTTTTAAAACACAAGACAATGCTTGACACGATTCAAACAAAGTCCAAGTTCAAGTTTGACACGATTCAAACAAGAACAGTTTTACAAAATCTTTAATGTTAAACTTCTTGGGGAACAGTAAAAGGTTTAAAGATTCGAATCTGGCGCACAAAGGTTAAGACCGAACAAGCACGACACAAAGCAAATCGGGGATGTCTTTACTTTACTGGGGAAATAAAGACGGGCACCAACAAAAGACCACAAGCAAAACAGAGCACAAGGATGCAAAGATGCTAGGGTATGATGCATATGCTTAGCTATATGCTAGAAACGACACGAACGACGTAAAACAGAGAGAAGAAAAGATAACACAAGCCAACACCCTGAAACCCAAACATCAAGGATAACCGGGGCAATCTTCTTTTCTCTGGAGATGGCATATCCATGCCAAAAATACAGTACTGCTAATTCTTCCTGTACAAACTTGATTCCAAAACGTCTTAATTCCAGAGTAAAACTTGGTTTATCTTTGTGTTTTCTTAGAACTTCCGCTTCCAAGAATCAGATGAAAATGATGAAGTTATTGTATTCAAAGACCAATAACAATTCTAGTGACTAAAGATTATGTCGTCTAATAGCTGACTTCTCTGGGGACTCCTGCATAAAGAGCTGGGGTTTAAATGGGAACAAGGTTAATGAGCCAAGAATAGACTCTGGTATCCATATAAGAGTTGGTTGAGATAACACATAATCTGCTTCATGAAGGAAAACCGGTAGGAGCCAGAAAGGTAACCTCATTGGAGATAGAACCAAGAAATGGGCTCCAATAAAGGTATCTAGCATGATTGATCATCAAGGCTGAACGCAAATAGATGACATTCTAGAAAGGATCCGCAATGAAAGTTGAACCGAAGAAAGGTCTTCACTAGGAAAAAATATCCAAAGTGATGGAACAACAGGTTCAAGCATGACCGGTTGGTACTTTAGAAAAAGAAGAACCTTATTGGAGATTGAACCAAGAAATGTGCCCCAATAAAGTATCTAGGATGATTGATCATCAAGTCAAAATGACATCCTAGAAACACCTCTAAAGTGATGGAACAACAGGTTCAAGTATGACCGGTTGGCTCTTTAGAAGTAACCTCTAAAGTGATGGAACAACAGGTTCAAGTATGACCGGTTGGCGCTTTAGAAGTAACCTTATTGGAGGTAGAACCAAAAAAAATGGGCTCCAATAAAGTATCTAGAATGATTGATCATCGAGGCTAAACGCAACTAGATGACATTCTAGAAAGGATCCGCAATGAAGGTTGAACCGAAAAACCGTCTCCACTGGGAAAAGACATCCAAAGTGATGGAACAACAGGTTCAGGTATGACCGGTTGGTACTTTGGAAAAAAGAACCTTATTGGAGATTGAACCAAGAAATGGGCCCCAATAAAGGTATAGAATGTGATAGGTTAGTACCGGGGTTGCGTAACTGAAGATAAGGCTTCCTGGGGAATACCCAATTACGGTTGCGAAGAGGTTGAATAGTACCTGAGATAGATAAGCTGCTTATAAGAGACTGCCAAGCTTCTTTAAGAGATTGCTGCTTCAAAGATATGATGATATCACAATAATGTTGGAGAAATAATCTTGTCCTGAATGTGGATCCATAAAAGATTCTTCTTGCAAGAAACGGTGCAAAATAAATGCAGATTCAAAGATAGGTTAAAAACCACACCTGCCAGGGACCAAAGTTCAATCTAGGAACAAGCTAGAAAGAAACGGTCAAACAAGACTCCAATTGAGGAATGAACTCAAATGGGGATTTATCTTATCCACATGTGGAAAAGATAACTGAACCAACCATCATCCACAAGAATCAAACTCTGTGGGGAATTCAGAAAAGATGGACACTTTAGGCCTAAAGGTTGACAACTCTATTAAAGAGAATAGACAAACCCAGTCACTTGGGGAGATAAACACCAAAGTGAACCAAAGACAGGTAAACACCAGAAAAGGGAGCAGAAATGCTAAGATGTTATGCATATGAATGCTTATTCCATGCTTATGCTTATGCTGACAAAATAGACAAAAGCGAAACTGGAGACGAAGAAAAAGTCTCGACAAGGATACCCAACCCAAACTCAACAGGTTAGACCAATACTAGGGATGGAGAAGAATCAACAACTTCACTGGTGAAAAGAGTATTCCACTTACGGTATAACATCATGAGGATTGCCATCATGAGCTTGATTTCTTTGTCAAGATTAGCTGAAGTAACATCTTATCGGGGAGCTAGCAAAGGATATTGGCATAATGATCATCTTCAAATCTCATCTGACCCAGGCTATATGGTCTGTCAGAAGGTGATAACAAGAGGATTTTATAGAAGAATTGGCATACAAGGTGTTTCAATATCTTCAAACTCTTGGAGAGATCTTGGCGTAATTGCCCCAGGTTAACTGCATTCACACGACATGGTCCTTGAACTCGCTTTAGACTGGTTGTTTGACGATTTGGGGAAGATATGCCCCATACTGATTGGCCTTTTAGAGATTTACCGAATCTCGACTTAACCGCCTCTGATTAATTGGTTTGTGAGGGTAAGTCGTCAAAAGGATTTTACAGAAGAATTGATATACCAGATGCTTCAATGTCTTCAAACTTTTGAAAAGAAATGATCTTAGACATGATTGCCCCAAACGACTGTATTTGAAATACTCCAACTGTAGTAGAGATGACCGGGAAACAAACTTGCCCCTGCTGATAGGTCACTGGGGTCCATACTTGTCATAGGATGACCTGGAGAAGACTTGTTCCAGTATTTTGAACTTTGAGTTCTGCCCCTGATTCAATAGATTGGAAAATCCTTCCGCTTGGTTGCCCCTGACAGAGCTTCCTTTATCAAGTCGAATCACCTAGCTGGCTGTATTTGTTGGGATTCCTTTGATATTGAATTGTATTGCAAACAAGTATTGTTCATCAAAAATTGGCAATTTCAATGCGATATTCATGCAAGCTTTTGAAAAGAACTTTTATTGATGAAACACACGCGGTGGAATGATCAAATAATCAAAACAAAGGTGGACCTAGTCATTTACGGAATGACAGATAAAGTGATCAACACACGCAAACAACAAAGATTATTAGGAGTCAGGTTGATCAACCTTGCTGTAGTATGCCTTCCAAAACAACCTTACCTCAATTAGGTCTTTTAGGGGTTGTAATGTGGTGTGGTTCATGGTTTATGAAACAAAAGATAAAGGCTCAAATCCTACGCTCAGTTAACTCAAGATATACGTTCAAATCTCCAAAAATAGGACGTCACTTGATTTGAAAGCTGACTGGCGCCTTATGTGAAATGCTCGGGTTTGAATGCATAACCGATTTAAACTGAGAACTACCCTACCCCCAAGGTTTAAAGGTTATTTGTGAAGAAGAAACTCCTACTTCTAGGCTCGAAGGGTTAACGAGGGACTATCTTCCTTGTGGAAATTGAAACAATGCCTTACATCCTTGGCGAGGTTAATTTGAAAGTATACCACAGCAATTATGACCATGAGGTTTTCATCATCCTCCCCAATCTTTGTTTAAACACACAGTTGAATAAAGGGAGTGAAACAAGGTAAATATCTTTTTGAAAATAACAGTAAATGAGTGAAACGAATGGATTTAATCTAAAAGATGCACAAACATTTCATTAACCTTGCCAATTTGAAAGTACAACAAAGCATATAAGCAAATACAAATTCAAAGTGCAAAGGAAATACGATAAATTTGCTGAAACAACCAAAAAATTGCAGCCTTTAGGGAATCAAATACAGAAAATCAAAGAGGAGCTCAAACACAGGCACCTAATCCCTCTTTGTCTTGATACATCCTTTACTTATCTCGTGAGCGGGTAAGGATTGTTCTTGATATTAGGCTGGGAGCCATCGAAATACAAAATGTTTCTCTCCACTAAGTCCTTCACAATATGCTTCAAAGCAAAACAACCTTCTAAATTATGGCCTGGTGCGCCTTCATGGAATGCACAATGAGCATTGGGATTGTAAGAAGGTGGAAGCGAATTAGGAGGTGGGCCTGATGACCTTGTAGTTATTAATCCTTGTTGTGCCAAAACAGGATACAATGGTGTGTACGTCATTGGAATGTTCTGACGAGAAGCTTGAGTCCGTCGTAGATAAACAGGAGCGTTGGGCGCTCGTTGATACACTGGTGGTTGAGGAACCGGTTGATAAACAGAAGCTTGGTGGTTGAATGTTAGCGTAATGGTGGCCACATAAGGTTGCTGAATAGAATAGCATTGTTATAGCTGTTGACGTCTCCAGTACTGATTCTTCCTCTTTTTGTTTGTCATCACCACATTAGTATCCCCTTCCCTTTTGGAGGATATCTTGGCATCGTCGCTCGAACTATCAGTTTTCTTGGTCATTTTCCCATTCTTCAGACCAAGCTCTACTTTAATCCCCACAGCCACAATATCAGAAAAATTAGCAGACACGCTACTGATCATCCTTTCATAGAATTCCGGTCTCACCGTGTCAACAAACCAATCATCTCTCCATCTCTGTGTATATTCTTTAAAAGACTCGCTATCGCGCTGTGACATACTGAGTAATTATCTGCGATCAAGCGCCATGTCCTTGTTATATTTGTAATGCTTTACAAAAGCATCAGATACATCTTGAAAACATTGGAACTTAGATTGGTCCAGAGTCAAATACCACTTTGCGGCAGCTCCTTTCAAAATGTCTTGGAAGCAGTGGATCATCAACTTATCATTATCCATAAATGCAGTCATTCCTCGGTAATACATGACCAAATGCGACTTAGGACAGGTCGCTCCTTAGTAGAGGTCGAAATTGGGTAGTTTGAACTTGGGTGGAATCACCAAGCCTGAGACTAAGCACATGTCCTTAGCATTAGTACTAAATACATTGCTCTCTTCCATTGCTTTCAATTTCCTCTGAATTGTCTCTACACTTTCCTTCAGCCTTTCATGTCGATTATCTCCTTCTTCGGACATATTGACATGATCATAAACCGGATGTGGATTCTGAAAAATTGGGTGCATCTGGGCTTGCACTGTTGCTGGAGTGAAGGTAGGAATAGCTTGAAAAGCCTCATTAACCAAGGGAACAGCTTGCTGAGTAGAAGTGACGACCGGAGCACGCATAAAGTTAAAAGGCATGCCTAAAGTGGGGTTCACAATAGTAGCGGGAGGTTCTACAGTTGTAGCAACGACTTCTGAGACTACGGTGACTTGCGTATCCACCTTTGCTCGTATAACATTCAAAACTTCCATGATCTGCCCCATTTCTCCTCGGAGCTCACCCAATTCATTGTTGACTATGTCCATCTCGTAGTGTTGTTCAGACATCCTTCGTCGAGTTTGGCTCGGGTGACGATTCAAAGACGATTCTGAAGGGAAAACGGTGACATGAGACGAAGACAGAGAGGAAATGCACATGCTATGACATGATGCAAATGAGATGCTAATGCAAGCCAAATGGTTTCAAGGAACTCAAAGGCAGGTTGCAAAAAAAAATTTTGGGAAAATTGAAGAGTTTTTGTTTTTAAAATCCAAGCTCTGTTGATTTTTTTTGAAAAGGAAGCAAACATTTGAGTTCCTCGAAACCAAAGGGATAAGAATGCTTGAATGTAGAGATGCAAAAAGCACACGAGCACAAACATATGTACACACAGCAAAACAAACAAACCCTAGGTTTATAGGTCTCATGAATGGAGCCATGGTCTACCCATCCCAATAGGTATGTACTACTGGTTTTCACCTGCCGAACAAGGTTCTAAAGAGTTCCCAGAGTCTACAATCCATCTTTCGGATTTTAAGGATTTCCCAGATGACTTAGTAATCGATAAAATTCTCAAGAGGATCTCGTCTGAATGTAGTATCACGTGACAACCAATTCAGAAATAGACTCCATCATGGTCTCCGCACTACATCCTAAAAGGCTTAGTGGGGTTTGGTAACTACGGTTCTCAATATCACGGGCTCCTAGGTCGAGAGTAGCACGCTTTCACGAATGAATTCGTTCAACATAACTAGACTCTCGAGAGGGCCTCAACTAAGTGATGGTGTTATCAATTCAACTTTTCAGGATTTGACTCCCTCAAAGCCTCCTTGAATACCATCGTCCTATAATAAGTGTACGCTCAAATCCGGGTATAGGATTTATCTCACTCATAGATATCATGTCAACCCAAATTAAACAGAAAAAGTCAAGCAAGAACAGATATACAGATATATAAGCAAGTATGACATACACAAGCATATACAAGTAAATAAGCAAACATGAATAACATAAAAACAAGATTGGCTTAACCCTCTTGGGAAAGGACCAGCAATAGGTCTAACGTCCCCAGTGAAGTCGCCATTTCTGTTGCGGTGAAAATCGAATAACAAATTATTAATTAATTTGCATCATTTTCTTTTACAACCGACTTTGATTTATCCAAAGGAAAGGTTCAAGATCGTTAGAAAAACCTAAAGGGGAGAGATTTAAGGTTCGGGGTTGGTTACGCCTAGGGAAGGTATTAGCACCCTAAACGTCCGTAGAACTCTACGGGAACCTCTTGTTTAATGTTATATTATGTTTGCTAAAGGTTCTATGCTAAAGGTTGAAACCCTAGGGGTTAGTATCTAAGTATACTTGATAAGGTATCGCACCTTACGCCTACGTATCCTCGGGAGTAGAATCAGAGTATGCGTAGTTCTACTTCTACTGAACTGTTGACTATGATCAATATTCAGAGGGGAAATGAGTACAAGCTCATTGTAGAGTTTAAGAACTCTCTAAATCTAGTTGAAATGGACCTATGTTATGTTTTAGTCAGTAGGGAAAAGTGATGATTCATTATGATGAATATCACTAAGAGTTTAAGAACTCCCTCCTAAGGCTAATTATAATTTCTATGGCTCTGATGAGGCCAAGAAATAAAGTTATCTCCTAAGAGGTTATTTAGGTTAAGGTGGGGGCTAATGACTTTAAAAGTCAATGTATTTCACCTTCCTTTGGAATGGGGTAAGATAATAGTTGTAAAGATAATGTAACAATAGATAAAGACATGATAAAAGATAAAACATTGATACAATATGATGAGATAAAAGCAACACAAGCATAAGGATGGCAAGATGCTTCATGATAAAGTAAGGATAAGGTGGACATGATCATTATAAAGACATATCAATATGTTTCAATCTTAAGGAAGACAAACATAAAGAACATTCACAAGATAAAGAGAATGATATTAATTAAGGATGATGGTTTAAAGAGGAATACAATTCACATTAAAGTCAAATATATGATAAATCAAGCATGGATGGATTAATTCAAGACCTAAACAAACCATTAGTGAATGAGCACTCACATGATCAACAAAGGTGGCTCATAAATAATGTTAACAAATTAACCCCAAAGGTGATAATCAATTAACAATGCATATTGATAATGAAATACATATTGATAATTAACATTTAAAAGTTAACAATTATCAACTAAATTAAAACACAAATTAGCAATTTAACTAACAATTAACAATTAAAAATTAAAATAAAAATTAACAATTAAAACAACAATTAACAATTAGAAATACTTCACATATTAATTAATGATACTCAAATAAATAATTAAGAAACAAATTATATAAAATTAAAATAAATATTTTTGAAGTTTTTGAAATAAGAAAATGTTTTAAATAAAATAGATAAAAAGGTTTTTTAAAAAGATTTGAAATAAAAATGTTGAAGATAGAAAAATAAAATAGAAGAGAAAAAAAACGCAGGGGGGGGGGGTGCAAAGAGTAAACCTGAACTAGTAAAAACGAAAAGGAAATTAATGGGCGAGGAAGGGGTGGTGCGAATAGCATGATGGCCCAAGTTGAAAAAAAAAGGCTGCAAAAGGAAAAAAACAGAACAAAGGGGACTGGGGCGAGGGGGATTCGAACCCCAGTCCCTTTGTTTACAAAGGCAAGGTTTGAACCACTGGGGTGGCGATACATCCATTGTATACGCCCACCCCAGTAACACTTAAACCAAGGCGAAAGGATAAATGCTAATTAAAAAACAACAGGCGAAGAATAAAAAGGAACGTGACTGCTACACAAAATTAAATGACCTAGGCCATCAATTGGTCATGCATTTTTTAAATCACTAAGTGACAAAAAAAAACGCCCAGCCTATACCACGCTGCCACCTATCCTTCTCATTCATGCAACATGCAAAATTCATCGTGAACATCAGTAAAACAACAACAAAGAGTGGCACCTAATAGAAAAGAAAACACGACCTCACCACTCTCTCTCCGTCACGCCAGCTTCTCTCATGCAACACGCTTCAAAAAAAACGACAGTAACATGCATGGTTTTACACTATCCAACTATCATTCCCTCAAACTCAAACAAATATCTGCAGTAGACACGACTTCGTCTCTCTCGTACAGGCGTGCAAACTCAATCCTCATGATCGTAAAAAAAAACATGTCATCACGTTCTCATGTTGTGCAATCGGTTACAAACCTCAACCTCACCCAAAACTTCAAAGAAAAAAAAACAACAATGTGTAGCACACATGGAATAAAACAAGACTTGAAACAGATCAAGACAAATACTCAAACATGGTTGGGATGGTACACTGGAAATGGAAGCTCAATATATCCAAAGTGGCCTGGAAAGTAATATTAAGGCAGACCCATTTCTTTTGAAATATACCGCAACATAACTATTCAATCACACACTACAACATATTACTATAATACACTACAATTCCCATGTACTCTCAAACTGCATAACACGCACTTATCTACACTTCACAGACACACACAGTATCTCACTTAACACAAAATGCAGCAACACTCATTAACTTACACATACACACAAACATACAAGCTAATACACAATCTATAATACACACATACAGCAATACAATGTAGATCCATTTATGAAATTCAGGCCACTATTTTGTAGTAACATGAACATGCAGCTCTGAACTTTAAAAAAAAGCATTTCGAAACAAACACCATTAAACATCAGATCACATAACCCTTGACACGATAACAGCCTTAGTGTTATATCAAACATAGGCGAAACTCATCATAAACACTCATCAAACAGCCCTAGAACAAATGCTTTTAATACTCAAGCTTAACATGGAAATATGCGCATTTCTTTATCAAACATAAACAACATGGAGGATCTTATGAGCTGAACATTATCACATACAATATCCTCCAAAATTGATCAAAATGCGAGGTGTTTGAAAAATAAAGGCATGAAGGATAATGATTATGCCATGTGGAATATGGAGGAAAAAAAAAGGGTGAGAGTTACCTCTGCTTGCAGTGAGCTTCTAAAGGTTCCAAGGACTGAGCTTCTTCCTCCTCAAACTGAAGGCTGCTGCGAAGTGTTTTCTCCTCCTTCTTACTTGCCAAGAAAAGTCACGACTAGCTAGTGCTTAAGGAATGGTACGTGTGTAGTGTGTTTATGTTCATTGTTGGTGTTATGATTTTTTGGTATGTTGATGGTTGTTGTTGTGAAGAATGAGAATGCATCTCTTTGTAGGTGTTAAAACTGTTGGCGTTGCACACAGGGAACAAAATTATGGTGTCTCCGCAAAGAGAGGTAGTGAGAAGTGTTGGAGAATCGAATGTTGTTGGGTTGTTGTTGATTGTGTATGAGGAAGTATATTGGTTTTCAAAATGAGGGAGTTTAGCATGGTGTTCATATGCATCGGCCGCTCCCTTGTTGGTGAATGGTTCTCTCTATTTATGCTTCCACATGGTAAGCTTTCCAAGAACATTACCGTTGGCTTGGTGAGATTTGAAAAAAAAAGAGTTGTTTGGATGTGTAAGGGCATGTTGGTGGAGTTAATGTCATGGGGCATGGTTCAGCATGAAAAGAGGATCGTACGGTTTTGAACAATGTCCAACAACTTACAACGGCTTGCACTTTAATTGATTTTACATAAAGGGCTTTGTAAAAGAAACAAGAAATGGGCTTTACAAATTGGTAATCTGAATTTCCTTCTTGTATGACCTTGGATTGTGTTTGAATTTGGAATTAATTTGAAATAATAATATCATAATAACTAAGCTAACTAATAACCTAATTTAACTTAGTTAGAAAAGTATTAAAATTAATCCAATTAATTAAACCAAATTTTTTTAAAAAGGATTAAATTGTGGTTGAAAATTAAATTAACAAAATAACCATCTTAAATATAAATTGAAATAAAAAATCATATTGAAATTAAACAAAATAAAAACTAAGATAATTATTAAATTAAAATATAGAGAAAGATAATAAAACGACAACTAGCAGAAAAATGAGGGTAAAATTTGGGGTACAACAAACTGCAAACTGTGAATACAATGTTATGATTTCTGAGTTGTTTACAAAATAAGGGTTACTCCCTATTTATAGATTTAGGTTTGCTTGCACCCCAAGTCAAAGCTCAAAACTATAAAAGCCCAAAATAACTAACATTACTAAAATATGCCTAAGTCGGAATCCTTTGTGAAGCAACCTGCTTCGGCACTTCGACACACTAATACAACTCGACACACACACATTATAACAATTCGACTAATCCTTGTTTCAGTCGAGCTACACTGCTTCGACACAAGAAATTACAACTCAACAAAATAAGTTTTTGTCTTACAATAGAGACAAGAAATAACAAAAATTGTTGGAGAATTTTTCAAAATATTTAATTGATAAATAATAATGATTAAATTTATTTTATGAATCATTTCAATCGTAAATGGTTATGTGGTGTAGTGGTTGACACTTTCAATATTGGATCAAAGGTAATGGTTTTGAAACTTGATTTGATTTTTTTTAATTTATTTGTTAAATCGACAAAATAAATGGTTAAAAATTGCATCTAGCTGGACTCGAACCAAAACCCACTTGGTTGCCAAGCGTGTTAACACAAAGAGACACCACTAAACCATTATACAGTTTAGAATAATTAATGAACATAATAATATATATCTATTACAAATATCCAATGATTAAAAAGACGTTTTCCTTCACCAAGTGACACAACTTTCTCTATAAATAGAGATACTGTGCAAATTGAAATACACATGAAAATTACTTGTTTCAAGTGCCAAAATTTACATCTAAGTCATTCTTTTATTTTTCTAGTGCACGAAAATAAATGAGAGAACTTTATTTAGTAAAATATCGTTGATCACTTTATGTTAAGGATTCCAAAGTATCCTGAAGGGAATTCTCGGATTACTCATTTGCATTCAATTTGGATAAATTGGTAAGGGCAAATCGAACCTAAAGCTTAATTTAAACACACGCTTTAAAATTTATTTTGTACAATTTTTATCATACCATTTTCATCTTATTCTTATTCATGTTTTACAGAAGACCCCCAATACAAGATCTAACAAAAATTAAAGTACAATTGAATATAGTTCATTGTTTAGATTAATAATCTAATGATAAAATGTCTTGAAATCAACTCTTCAAGATTAGAGCCTCAAACTCACGGCGAGCTCCACATGCTTATTTGAATCAAACAAATAATAGCGGGGTGAGATATACGTATATCAATGAGTTTCCTACTAAACTATATGTCATTTGTACATTCTTATAACCACTAAGATCAACTAATCATAAATGTAATACTAATTGATGTCATATGAAAAATCATCTATTTCCCTATTCATTTTCTTTCCACTCATTACCGTATATAAAATTAAGAGTATTTCTTAATACACCACCCAAGTTTCTTAGGCATCACGTGAAATTTCTTTTTTGCCCCCTTTTTCCGGATGTGCACATTCGGACGTACCAATTTTTTAAAAAACGCTTATGTGTTCCGGATATGCATATCCGGAAACATTTCTGATGTGCACTTCCGGAAGGATTTCTTATTAATTCGCGCCAGACCTTCTTCCTCCCCCTCATTCTTCACTTTTTCATTTCCAAACTCTCTCAAACTCTTAAATTTTCAATCACCACAAATCTCGATTTTTTTCACTCGCGTTCGGCGCAGTGCAACATCTACAACAATCAAGAGACTTCAAATCCTCTGTATCTCATTTTAATCTGTGAGTTTTCAAATTTTAGAGTTTCGGAGTTATTTTCGAGTAATCGATTTAGAGTAGACATTTAGGTGTAGAAATTGTTAGGTTGTATGAATAACATAGGTTAGAGACAATGTAGGTCTTGTTTTCTGCTTCAAACGGACGATCAGGGCATTAAAATGCCCTTTTGGATGGTACAGTAGCCATGGCTGCCATTTTGAACTTCAAAATACGTACCGGATATGCAGATCCGGAAAGATTGTAACGTTAAATATTCTGAGTGCTTCCGGATGTGCACATCCGAAAATACACAATGTTAAAAATTCTGTGTCCTTCCGGATGTGCACATATGGAAGACACCCAACGTTAAATATTTTGCATATTTTCGGATGTGCACATCCGGAAGACACTTGGTTTTTTTTTTTGGTTTGTTTGTTTTTTTTAATTATTTTAAAAAAATTCTAATTTATTTATTATGCTTTGCAGATTAGATGGCTGGCAGAGACGATCGTGTCATACATGGACGGACAGCGCATCACGCATCTGTCGGACGTGAGCGGATGCAGTCTACAGCAGAGGCTTCCGGCGCAGAGGGAGTTGGGGTAGCCCCTACAGTTGAGGGACATCCTACACCACAGCCATCCACATCACAGGTTTAGGCCACTTCCACATCTCAGGTACATGCCACTCCTCATTCAACCGCTGATTCTACATCTCGGAGGCGTCGCGTTTCTACTGGTAGTCCATCAGGGTCCCAACCCGCACGCAGGCGTCGTCGGGAGACTCCAGCTCCATCAGCTGCTCCTACTCGTTCCCTTGTTCCTGTTCCTGTTCCTGTTCCAGAGGGTGATCACCCAGCACATGAGGGTGTTAACACCGATGACAATTTCGATGAGCTGGGCGGTTACCCCGGGGGACCGTCTGATATGTCCCTACTCGTGGGGTACTCTAAGCATACTGCCAGATATGTCTGGCTAGGACAAGTAACCTTTCTCGGTTTATTTATAGAATTGTATTCGTTGAAAATATGTTCATTTGTAATATTGTTTTATTTGGAAATTTTCAGGAGAAGGATTGTTGTACCCCAAATTTCACCCTCAGATCCTCTGATCATCTGTCATATCATTTAGGTCACCTGTCTCTGCATTCAATCTAAGGGCAAAATTTTTTGTTCAAAGCCATTATTGAATGCCTGGTGTCCTTTTATTCAATGACCATATAGTCTTGTTTGTTCACATTTATCTAAAGCCATTATTAGATATTGTGATTTATACCTTTCATTCAAAGCCAGTATTGGATGTCCGGTTTCTCTACCACCTGGCCTATTTAGGATGTAGTGCGATGATTATGAGGGAGTAATCCTAAATGATTGCTACGCGATACTACGCTCAGACGAGACTCTCTTGAGGATTTTATTGATCACCGAGCAATTAGGAAGTTGATAAAATCCGAAAGATAGGTTGTCGACTCTGGGAACTCTTTAGAACCTTGCTCTGCAGATACAAGAACCCTAGTACACACCTTGTGGTTGGTTCTTTACCCAGACTCCATGCTGTGATCTCGAACCTTTGATCCTGTTGCATGTTGTTTTGCATCTTGTTTGCATTGCATTTCATTTGCATCTTTGCATGTTTCATTGCATATGTCTGTTTGTCTAGTGGCTCATTTCCAGTTGTCTCCATCTTCCAGTGTCACCTGTGAGTCGTCAAGTTGATTCCTCGACACCGATACAAGACTAGAGCTAACATCAGATGCAGAATGTCAAGAACAACCCTCTGCCAAGGCAAGTGAAGCTCCAGTCGACTTCAGCTCAGCTACTTCTTAGAGACAGGACAACTCATTTTTGTTTTTGATTTGTCACTAGACCTTGTTTCTTGTTGTTTGCATTTTTCTTATTTTGTAATAGCTGTTTGCTTTCAACTATGTTTGTACTTTCTCAATTAATGAAATAAGCATTTACAACTTTTTGATTCAATTCATTTGTGTCTGCTATTTACTTCTTAATGCTTTCCCTTTCAAAAAAAAATTCTCTTGTCCACTTTCTTTTGATTATGCAAAGATTGGAGGGATGATGATGAAACATTATACTCATAATTGTTGTGGTATGCTTTCAAATCAAGACTTTGCTGACGATGTAAGGCATTGTTTCAACTCCTAAACAGTGGAGACATAAGGAAGTTAATCCCTCGTCAACCCCTTCGAGCCTTGAAGTAGGAGTTTCTTTTCTTTACAAATAAAAACCCACAATCTTAACCTGGGGCAGAGTAGTTCTCAGTTAACTTGATTGTGCATTCAAATACAAGAGTAGCATTCAAGACGCCTTTTGACAAAGTTCACAAATGTTCCTTCGCACACAGCAGGCAAGTGTCGAAGATGTCTTTCAAGTCAAACACCAATGATGGTTCACTGTAATCATTAAGCCAGGCAGTCATTAAAAAAAAGAGTGAAAAAAAAATCAAAATAAAAGCCCGCTAAGTCAAAACCTATGAAGGAGACTTAGGCAAAAATTGGGGCATCCCGCTGGCTGTAAACTCATATGACACAGTTCAGGCAAAATTTAGGGATAACAAAGATCATTCAAGAGGTTACCAAAATCCTCAAAGATAAAACGAGTTGACTGAGGTCCTCACCAAAAACAAAACAACAAAATGTGTGAGAAGCAATGACTACCATTTCAAAGTCCCTTTACTTATGAACCATCATTACTATCATCAGTGCAATTCCTAGCTCATGGGAACCTGAGTGCATAGTTTGAGTTAACTGAGCATAGAACTGGAGATCATCATGTAGATTGGGTGGGTACAAATAAACTTCGAGCCTTAATCCTTTGTTTCTTAAACCGTGAACCAGGCCACGTTATAACCCTCAAAAGACCTAACTGAAGCAAGGTTATTTTGAAAGCATACTACAGCAAGGTTGCGTAACCTGACTCCCAAAGATTTTTGCAGATCATTTATTTTGGTATCACACCTTTTGCTTTACTTTTCACTTTTAAATGTCTTGAACCACCGTGTTCTGACCAGTATCCCATATACTTTGTACCTCTTTCAAAATGATTTTGATTTCGAAAGTTGCATGAACTTTGCATTTACCATGTTTGTACAAGTACTTTTGTTTGCGAACTAGCTTTCTTCTTAAGGAATTTTCAAACAATTAAGAAACTTGGTCGGTCATCCAATCAGGGGCAAGTTCCTTCCATATCCTGTTGAAGATCAGTTCAAGATTTGTGGTTTAATGACGACTTCTCAGAATTGGTTTATACAGAAGATTTTTCAAGACTCATACTGGGGCAAGCCTTCCCAGTGTACAGTAAAGCAATCATTTTCAAGACTCAGACCGGGGCAAGCTTTCTAAGAGCACCATGAAATGGTCATTTCCAGGCTCACACAAACCGAAGCAATGATCAGTTCGTCTACAACAGTCAGCTAATCTAGGGCAGTTAATTTGAAGAATCCCCAAGCAGTTCTTCATCCTTCCTACAAGGATCATCATTTGATACAGTTTACCAGTGTGGCAGATGATGTGTTTAGCAGTAGCATCTCTAGACCAAGCAGAATGACATTGATCTTCGTGTTGAGGAATCAGCCTTCCAGTATTGTCTTCTCCACAAAAGAGTCGAGCGGTGTCGTCAGCATCGACATTTGCATTTGGTCATATATCATCTGCATAATTCATATACATATGTATATCATGAGTGTTTCATCCTCATTTACATTTCTCCTGAGTTCGTGTCGTTATCCACGTCTTACCTTACCAAAATGTTACCTGTCCTTTTCATTCAGTGCCATTCATGAATGTTGTCGTTTCATGAGTATCTTCTCTCATTCCAGCGCTATTCCTGGATCTTTATATTCTTTCACTCCAGTGCCATTCCTGGATGTCCGTCTCTTGTGATCTCCAGTGCCATTCCTGGATATCTTATTCCTCTTGTTTCTCCCAGTGCTATTCCTGGAAGTTTTGCCTACCTTCTGTAACCACAATCAAATTTGCTTGGATATCTTTTAGTGTTATTCCTGAAAGTCTTATTTGTCCATTCAGTGCCATTCCTGGATGAGTTTTCTCCTTTGCATTCAATGTCATTCCTGGATGTCTTTCTCGCTATAATTTGATGCCATTCTCAGCTATTATGAGTTGTACCTTCCATTCAAAGCCATTATTGAATGCCTGGTGTCCTTTTATTCAATGACCATATAGTATTGTTTGTTCACATTCATCTAAAGCCGTTATTAGATATTGTGATTTATACCTTTCATTCAAAGCCAGTATTAGATGTCCAGTTTCTCTACCATCTGATGCATATCCAGATGTGTCTCTCTTTCTGATGTTTTTTCAGATCGAGTCTTTGTTCACTTTATCTAAAGCCATTATTAGATATTGTGATTTATACCTTTTATTCAAAGCCAGTATTGGATGTCCGGTTTCTCTACCATCTGACGCCTATCCGGATGTGTCTCTCTTTCTGATGTTTTTCAGATCGAGTCTTTGTTCACTTTATCTAAAGTCGTTATTAGATATTGTGATCTATACCTTTCATTCAAAGCCATTATTGGATGTCCAGTTTCTTTACATTCAATGCCATTCTTGAATGTAGTCTCTGTTCACATTCATCTAAAGCCATTATTATATGTTGTGATTTTTACCTTTCATCCAAAGCCATTATTGGGTGATTGGTTCCTTTGCATTCAATGCCATTCTTGAATGTAGTCTTTGTTCACATTCATCTAAAGTCATTATTAGATATTGTGATTTGTACCTTTCATTCAAAGCCTTTATTGAATGTCTGGTGTCCTTTTATCCAATGTCTTCTTTGATTACCCTTGTTTGCTCACCTTTATCTAAAGCCATTATTAGATATTGTGATTTGTACCTTTCATTCGAAGCCATTATTGGATGCCTAGTTTCTTTTGTCAATCTGATGTCTTTCCGGGTGTGTCTTTCTCTGTCTTTTCTGGCTTTTCTTGAAGATCCCGTTTGAACTCTTCAGTATAAGAAAATCCCAGATGTCTATCCTTTTATTTCAAATTGATCCCCAGTGGAGATCATGTCTTCTTTCTGGTTTCATGCCCAGTAAATGATAACACTAAAATACACTGTATATTTGGCTCTGATTTTACATGATTTTAGTTGTTTATTTGTTATTTTCCTTTGCTATTATGGTATTTTGTTTTACTTTCAGATACATTGCCTGATTCGAGCTTACAGTAAGAAAACAAAGCAAAACAGAGCTAAAATGAAGATTTCTTGTGTAAACTGTACACTAGCCGTTTCACTCAGCGGACGCCAAGGAGGACGCCGTTTGCATAATGACTTCACTCACACATCAACGGTCACAAAAGACGTTTCACCTTCCAAACCACACTCGGGGGACGCGGAGCAGGGGTCGGCGGGCGCCGACAGTTATAAAGAGGAAACGGTCTGAAACGTTTAAGGCAGTTACACCTGAAGAAATTAGTTTCTAAAACGTTTTTCATTATGATTAGAGGCAGTTACAACTTCGAGTTTCCTATATAAGGACTTGTATTTTCACTTTCTAGATATCCAATCTTAGTTTTCAACATAGGCATAGAGTTCACTTTGTAAAGCAATAATCCGTCATATCGAGGGGTTGTTACACTATAGTTGTTAGTTGGATTGGAGCAATCATAGTTAGGAGCTATTTACTTTCCCGCAATTTATTTTCCAGCATCTGTACCAGATTCAGTCTCCGCTTTGGAGTAGGTTTCTTTTATAAAATACAATTTATTTTATCCGCATCGGTTTTATATTATTTATTTTCCTGCATTGCTTTATATTCGTTTATTTTTCCGTCTCTGCCATTACCTTATTATTTTATTTATCTGTGTGATTTGTGTCTCTTGGAACTGAACTTAAGCGTGACACTTGTGTTCACTCTCTCAAAATACACTCTCACACTTCGCACGTTTTTATTTTAAATATGTCTTACTTTGCAAATCGATTTATTTTTATGTTCTCTATTACTATGTCTAGCTAAATCCCTTGTGCTGGGATGTGAGGATCGTCGTTCTGACGGTGCTCCACACGACATCTCTTTAGAAATACTTTAGGGGCTGTTTTTTATTTTAATTAAACTCTTCTGAACTTCAATTGATCGGTCATTACGTAAATGAGACCGTGTTTTTGTTTGCGTAATGACTGTGACTAGATCGGGTAAGATCGAAAGCCGTCCGACACTTTAGAAAAGAGTTTGTTAGTTGTTAATTGATAAATACAGCGGAAGCACTTTATTGATTAACTAGGAAAGTTTTATATTATTAGAAAGAGGTTTTAAAACTATTTTCGGACGCGTTTATAGATTTAGGATCCGGTTGGCCGAGCATATGCTGGAAACCCTTTGGTATAAAATATTTTCAATCGAACGCACTTTTTAACTAAGTCTTAGAGGTAATTACATAAAAAAGGACTTTATCACTTTAATGCAAGGAGCGACCGATGCAGCGTGAGCGGCTGGTATAGATTAAAGGTTAGGTCTGGTTCCGATCACGCTAACGCGGCAGATCCTTTTTAATTAACTCTTTTTCAAAGAAGAAAATATTGCCCCGTAAGTGTTACTATTTAGATGATAGGAGTATTGTTTGATTGATGTGAATTACATTCCAGTATAGTATTTATCTGATTTATTTCTAATTTCGTTCTATAGAAAACTTTTACTCTGATATTCATTAGCCTTAGATAAACACCGTAACAATAGTAATCGATAGATTGACATTGGTCTCTGTGGGAACGATAAATCTTTTATACTACTCTGACGTAATCCGTATACTTGCGGATAGTACGCATCAAGTTTTTGGCGCCGTTGCCGGGGACCAATTACGTCAAAATTTCGTACCCTATTGTTACACCGTCTAGACTAAGGCATCCCTTAGCCGGTAAATGCGAAGAACTCGCAGTACCGGAAACTTAGTTGATCCATTAGAAGAACCTGAACGTTACGCTCGAGCTCGTCTTTTACTTCGAAAACTTAAAAGAGCAATGGCAGAAGAAGAAAACGCTAAACCTCTTAAGGATTTCTCCTTACCCTCTAACGAAGAACCTCATTCTAGTATAGTTAACCCAACTATACCAGCCAATAATTTCAAATTAAAACCATCTCTGTTACAATTAGTACAACAGAACCAGTTCGCAGGTCTTCCTACAGAAAACCTGAACCAACATCTTAAAGTCTTTATTCAACTAGCCGATACCTTAAAAGCGAACGGAGCTCCTCCTGAGGCAATACGTCTAAGACTATTTCCATTTTCTCTCAGAGATAGAGCCCGATCATGGTTAGATTCCCTTCCAGCCAACTCTATAACCACTTGGAATGACCTAAAGAAAGTATTCCTTGCTAGATACTTCCCACCGAGTAAAACTGCTGTCTTACAAAACCAAATAACCCGATTCACCCAAAGCGAGGGAGAATCACTTTTCGACGCTTGGGAAAGATATAAGGAGCTATTAAGAGCATGTCCACATCATGGCTTAGAACAATGGCTCATAATCCATACCTTTTATAATGGACTCATGTACAACACCAAGATGACTATAGACGCTACCGCTGGTGGTGCTCTAATGAACAAACCCTACGCCGAAGCTAGCGCTCTCATTGAGGATATGGCACAAAACCATTACCAATGGGGGACCGAACGAGCACAAGTAGAGAAGAAAGAGACTAAAGGAGGTGTGTATGAGGTAAGTTGTTTTGACCATATGAACGCAAAAATGGACGCTATAGCCCAAAAAGTAGAAAACCTAACTATCAACCCCACAACAACTGTAGCAGCAATACAACCCGGATGTGAAATCTGTGGAACCCTAGGACATACCATGGCTGAATGCAACCTGCTAGCCGAGAGTACCACAGATCAGGTTAATTACGCCCAAGGAAACCCTTATTCAAACACATATAACCCTGGATAGAGGAATCACCCAAATCTTTCCTATAAGAATAATAACCCCGCTCAGAATTCAACACCTCAAAGACCACCCGGTTTCCAAACTCAAAGACCCAACCAATCTGCAACATATGCTCCTCAGAAGTCAAATCTTGAGAAAAAGATGGACGAATTCATCTCAGCTCAATTACAACAGAACAAGGAGTTCATGAACCAAAACATTCACATAAATGGACTAATTACTCAGTTGGGTACTAAACTCGATTCTGTAATTACTCATAACAAAATGCTTGAAACCCAAATCTCTCAAGTAGCACAACAACAATCTACTCATGTTACACCTGGAGGGCAATTCCCTGGACAACCTCAACCTAACCCTAAAGGGCATGCTAATGCTATAGCCCTAAGGAGCGGGACCACTTACGATGGGCCTATAAACCCTAGGTTGAATAATCCAGAACCTCCTAGAAAAAAATTTGTGACCACACCTGAGAAAGGAGATGAGAAATTAGTGGAACCTGAGAAATCTAAAGATACGGAAGTTAAGGAGAAGGAAGAAAATGAAAAAGTTTATGTACCACCTCCTCCTTACAAACCTCCGATTCCATACCCACAAAGACTTAAACAAACCAAATTGGATAACCAATATAAGAAATTCATAAAAGTGATTGAGAAACTCCATGTAGAGATTCCATTCACCGAAGCTATTACCCAAATACCATCTTATTCCAAATTCCTTAAAGACATTCTAACCAATAAACGAAGATTAGAAGATCCTAAACCTATAGAATGTAATTCAATCGCTGAGAATAAGCTTGCTAAGAAAGAGAAAGACCCAGGAAGTTTTTCTATACCTTGTGTTTTGGGAAACCAAGTTATAGATAAAGCACTTCTGGACTTAGGAGCAAGTGTAAGCTTAATGCCTTTAGCCGTTTGTAAAAGGTTAAACCTAGGAGAAATACAACCAACTAGGATGTCTCTCCAATTAGCCGACAGATCAGTTAAATATCCAATTGGCATTTTGGAAGACATCCCAGTTAGACTTGGTCAACTTTATATTCCAACAGATTTCGTAGTAATGGACATTAAAGAAGACGATGAGATCCCAATCCTTTTAGGTAGACCCTTCTTATCAACAGCTGGAGCTATAATTGATGTCAAAAAAGGAAAAATGACATTCGAGGTAGGTAATGAGAAAGTAGAATTCATACTATCCCAATTCTTAAATGCACCAGCCATAGATGACTCATGTTATGTCATTGATATAATTGATGAATGCATAAGAGAATTAGATAAAGAAGATCTTGTGGAAATCATCAAACTACCTTCGATCCCCATTATGGAGGACGACGGATTCGAACGATTATCTAAACCTTACATTGATAACAGTCTTTACGAATGCTTGGCACTTACCCCAGATCATATGCCATGTCCGAAAAAACCATCAATAGAGCTTAAGGAGCTACCTAAGAATTTAAGATATGAGTTCTTAGATGAAGAATTAAATCGCCCAGTCATAGTCAGTGCCACGTTAGATGGTCTTGAAACCAATCAACTCTTAGATGTTTTAAGAAAATATCCCTCAGCTCTGGGTTATAAAATTTCCGATCTCAAAGGAATAAGTCCTTCTGTGTGTATGCACCGAATTATGCTGGAGGAAGACACTAAACCCTCCAGAGAACATCAACGAAGGATAAATCCTATAATGAGTGACGTTGTAAAAAAGGAAGTGTTAAAGTTGTTAGAGGCTGGAATAATATACCAAATATCTAATAGTAAATGGGTAAGCCCCGTACATGTGGTACCTAAGAAAGGAGGTGTCACCGTTGTACAAAACGATAAAGGAGAACAAATAGCCAAACGTGTAGAAAATGGTTGGCGGATGTGTATCGATTACAGAAAACTCAATAAGGTAACTAGGAAAGATCACTTCCTGCTTCCATTCATTGATCAAATGCTCGGACATTTAGCTAGGCATTCTTACTTTTGTTATTTAGACGGATACACAGGATTTTTCCAAATACCTATTCACCCTGACGATCAGGAGAAAACAACCTTTACATGCCCCTATGGAACATTTGCTTACAGACGAATGCCATTTGGACTATGCAATGCCCCAGCTACCTTCCAACGCTGTATGATGTCAATCTTCGCAGATTTCCTTGATGAGATCATGGAAGTATTTATGGATGATTTCTCGGTATGTGGATCCAGTTTTAAAAACTGTTTAACAAACCTCGAGAAAATCCTGGAAAGATGCATAGACGTCAACCTTGTTCTAAACTGGGAAAAATACCATTTTATGGTGACTGAAGGCATAGTACAGGGACACATAGTGTCCGAAAGAGGCATTGAGGTTGATAAAGCTAAAATAGAAGTAATAGAAAACCTTCAACCACCCAAAACCATTAGAGAAATCCGAATTTTTCTTGGACACGCCGGTTTCTACCGACGCTTCATTAAAGACTTCTCCAAAATAACTAAACCATTAACTAACTTACTTATGAAAGACGCCGAATTCAAATTCGATGATAAATGTCTTGAAGCCTTTAAATACCTAAAACAAGCACTAATTTCCGCACCTATAATTCAACCACCTGATTGGAATCAACCTTTTGAAATTATGTGCGATGCTAGCGATTACGCTATAGGCGCTGTTTTGGGACAAAAGAAGGATAAGAAACTCCATGTAATTTACTACGCCAGTAGAACTTTGGATGCGGCTCAGCTGAATTATGCCATAACCGAGAAGGAACTCCTGGCAGTAGTCTTTGCAATCGACAAATTCCGATCCTATTTAGTAGGAGCAAAAATCATAGTCTACACTGATCATGCTGCGATAAGATATCTATTAAGCAAAAAGGACGCTAAGCCTAGATTACTACGCTGGATCCTTTTACTTCAAGAATTCGATTTGGAAATCCGAGACAAGAAAGGCACTAAAAATGTGGTCACTGACCACCTCTCAAGGCTTGAATATCTAAAACCAGATCTTGTTCCTATCAATGATGATTCCGCATACGATAGATTAGTATGAGCAGTTAGAACCATCCACGATGATGATCCTGACCCTTATTTAGAAGTAGACATTGAAAAAGCATTCGCAATGACAACCGTACCTTGGTATGCAGATTTTGTTAATTATCTAGCAGCTGATATCATACCCCCTGATCTAAATTACCAACAGAAGAAGAAGTTCTTTCATGACGTAAAACACTTCTATTGGGACGAACCCCTTCTATTCAAGAGAGGCGCAGATGGCATTTTCCGTCGCTGTGTCCCTGAAGAAGAAGTTGAAAATATAATTAAACATTGTCACTCTTCACCATATGGTGGACATCTAGGCTCGTCCAAAATATGCGTTAAAATACTTCAAGCAGGTCTTTTCTGGCCAACGTTATGGCGTGATGTTCATGCCTACATTGTAAGATGTGACAGATGCCAACGCACTGGGAACGTCTCAAGAAGAGACGAAATGCCTTTGAAAAATATTCAGGAGGTAGAAATCTTCGATGTTTGGGGTATAAATTTTATGGGACCTTTTCCATCTTCGATGGGAAACAAGTATATCTTAGTAGCCGTTGATTATGTATCCAAATGGATTGAGGCCATAGCTGCACCCATCAACGATACTCGTGTAGTCATTAAACTATTTAAAAACTATATTTTCCCTAGGTTTGGAGTACCTAGATTGGTTATAAGTGATGGAGGATCGCATTTCATATCTAGGATATTTGAGAACCTATTAAAGAAATACGGAGTGAAACACCGAGTAGCCACACCTTACCACCCACAGACTAGTGGATAAGTTGAAGTCTCTAATAGGGAAATAAAACAAATATTAGAGAAAACCGTATCAATCTCTAGAAAAGATTGGTCATTAAAACTACAAGAAGCCTTGTGGGCTTATAGGACCGCTTTCAAAACCCCTATAGGAACAACCCCATATCAATTAGTCTACGGAAAATCTTGCCATTTACCCTTTGAGCTTGAACATAAGGCCTACTGGGCCATAAAATCCCTTAATATGGATTACTTAACAGCCGGAGATAAACGAATTCTAGATATTCATAAATTAGAAGAATTACGCCGAAATGCTTATGAAAATGCCGTAATATATAAAGAGAGAACCAAAGCATGGCATGACAAAAGGATTATCAAAAAAGAGTTCAACGTAGGCGATCCTGTACTTCTTTTCAACTCTAGGTTACGATTGTTTCTAGGGAAGCTACGCTCAAGATGGACTGGACCCTATGAGGTCACCAAAGTCCTGAAATCTGGAGCATTTGAAATTGCAAATTATTCATGTAGTCCCTTTCTAGTGAATGGACAAAGATTGAAACCCTACTATGGAGGTGACATCCCTACTTACTACTCTGGTCACACTCTGATAGACCCACCTATAGCAACATCCACAATGTAAGTTCTTCAGTCGTCAAGCTAACGACGTTAAACAAGCGCTGCGTGGGAGGCAACCCACGATTTTCTTTTCGTTATCTTTCTTATTTATGCATATAATTTATTTCAGAAAAAGAAAAAGATTTATTATATATATTATTTTTTTCTAACGTGATTGACTTATGCAATGTCTATGTTTACAGGTTACAAATCACATCATCTCAGACATTCCACACTAACTTTCTTTGCAGGATGCAGAGCTAAGATGACATGCACATTGTGTTCAGAGATGACGAACAGAGGAAGAAATACGTAGTCCTTTCTGAGAGACAAATCCTACCCACTAGGTACCCTGACCCAAACTGTCTAACAGCTTTAGGTATTGAGGCTAGTGTGAGGTACCTTTGTCACCAACTCCAGTGGGATGAGTATTCTGAAGCTATGAATGTAACCTATAAGCATCTAACCTTAGAGTTCCTCAGTTCACTCATTTATGACCCTTATAGTGGAAGAGGTTACAACAGTGGAAGCATAAGATTCAGACTATTTGGAAATGAGTATGCCCTTAACCACAGAGATTTTGCTAGAATACTTGGTTTTCAATGTGGCTTGGATGCAATCCATTTTATGCATGAAACCAATGTTATGCAAGATGAGCTTGACCTATTCTGGAGCAAAATCACCGGTGGAGGAGGACCTGATCCTTCCACCCAATTAGCAAACAAAATCCACAACCCAGTTTTCCGTTATTTCCAAATGATCCTAGCTGAGACTTTCTTTGGTAGAAGTGAAACTGAGAACCAAGTTACTGCAGAAGAGATTCTGATGCTCTTTTGTACTGCTGAGTCACGACCATTAGCCAGTGGTAATTTTTGATGTATAACCTATATTTGAATGCTGCATCTTCCAGAGGACCCATCCATGTAAGCGGTACTATTACACACATAGCTTATGCCCTAGGTCTATCCAACAAGCTAACTCATCTTACCTTCCATTGTGGCTACACCTTAATTGACATTCATCATTGCCTTGACCGTGGTCTTATCAGGAGAGCATTCTTTAGTGCAGATAACTTTAAGCTCCTAATAGACAACGAAGTCATTCACTACTTTGGTTTGCCAAACCATACCCGAACAAGTGTCCATGATAGAGCTAACTGGTCATACGCTTTGGAAGGCCAAGACGAGACACCCGTCAGACCAAGGAACCACCCTGTGCCTGAGTACCACCCTACACCCTATCCTGAAAGGACTACCGTTTATTCCTCTAACGTTAATCTGCAACGCAGGAACATATATTCTGAATTTGACGCTATACGCAAGGAGATCATTTCTCTTCGCGAAGAATGCGCCGAGCTTACCTTACAGATAGATATCTCAGATGCAACAAATGCTTCATCATATGATCTTTTGGAGCAGGAGATTTGCGATCTCAAACGCCAGCTTGCAGAGGCACGGGCACCTTGTCCTCACATGACTCAGGGTGTCCGTCGTCAGTCTTCCTAGAAGATATTCAGGAGCTCTGGGGCATAGCTCGCACTTTGTGTGGAGGAGACTTACCACATGCTTGTTATGATCGTTTATTTTTACCTTTACCGCATTTCTATCTTTATTGTTATTATCTTTATTATCAGACTATTAGTAGATTTTATTTTCCATGGTTACTAGAATCATGGCAACCGTATGCTTTTTGCGAGTGTTATATTATTCCAAGTTATAATAAATATCTACATCATTACAATCTATTGGTTATATTTAATTTTTTTCACTCATTCATTTTTTATAAAAAAATAAAAATAAATAAAATAAATAAAATAAATAAAAAATAAAAAATAAAAATAAAAATAAAAATAAAAATAACTGTTATTTAAATCCTACATTTACAAATATATAAAATAATAAATAAACAAAATATTCTCTATGTTTCTTTCATGTACCAATATGCTATAAACACCCCAAGGAGAGATTCATGAACCAACCAAAGCCCAAATCCGTGCCAGCCCAATTCTCACAGTCCGCGGACGCGGACCTCCCCTCGGCGACGCAGAGGCGTTCTGGGTTTTAAACGAACCAGAATAAGAAAACCCCCATTTTTGCCACTCTCTTCATCTTCTACCTCCATAAATTCCGATTTCAATCACCATAAAACCCCATTAAACCATTAAAATCCCCCATTTCATAACTTCCCCACTACCATTACACCTTCTATTACACATTATCTCTATAAAAACCATAGATTTCACCAAAATCTACAAAAACAAAAATTACCCATTCTCCATCACCAAACCTTCATTTCACTTCAACAATGGCAGCGGAGAACCAAGAAAACATCATTTTTCGAGATGGAAATGACGGAGTCAAGCAATGGGAAAAATGGGAGAAATTGCGGACACGCAACATTCTTGCAACGAGGTACATTAATGATATTTGTCTGTATAACCTTGGTATAAGATTTAGCGTATTTTATCTGTTACAAAATTTTAAATTAGAGAATATTTTTATTCGCAAGGAGCCTACCTACGAAAGGCTAACCCGCGAATTTTTGAGTTCTTTGGAGTACACTGTCAGAGAAAACACTGCCAGCACAGTAGGCACAGTGAGATTTAGGATGTTCAATGTTGAATACATTTATACCACTGATGCACTTGCTGAGTTATTAGGATTCCATTTTGGGAATGGTGCAGCCTGTGAGGCACCCATAGACACAAATTGGTCAACTGAAGCCTTTCAACTGTGGAAAAACATCTCAGGCCAAAACACTTGCTCCTTTGATGGAAATTTGGCTTCTGACATTCATAACCCGACCATACGGGTATTCCGCCTTTTAATAGCTGATACTATTTTTGCTCCTGAAAACTCTAACAAGATGAATTCCAAAGAATTTATATTTTTACAGGCTGCTTTACTTAGAAGAACATTAAATCCTGTACCATTTATGATATCACATATGAGGGCAATTGAGAAAAAGGGCAACACCGTGTCATTTGGAGGGTTGATTACCTTCATTGCACGAGCCCTCCACCTGGACGCTGAGTTGGCCACATTGGAACCACTTCCTTCTCGCACCATTGATTTAAAATTTCTGCGAGATATGGGTTTATGCAAAACGAGGCCGGAAGGAGGCTATATCCTCATGGTTCGCAATGCTGCCATCCCGAGTGTCGCCTTACCTGGTTCAACATGCACTGATGTGCGCAAAAGAGAAAACTGGCTCTATGATTTGAGGGTTGCTCCTATTTTAGGCCCATTACTTCCAAACGTCCCCGAGAACGAAGGAAATGAGACAGATGATGAATATGACAATATGGAGCAGTCCCCCATTCGTGTATCACCTGCACACACCCCACCTGTTACTGATCATCCTGCAGGTACTTCTTCCGGATTTTATATCACTCAAGAAATGTGGCAAGCACAACAAGCCAGAGAAGAAGAGCGTGATAGCCTATTCTATGCCATGTACCAACAACAGCAAGAGATGATGGATTTTATGCGGGAGTCACAGAAATCCACTCTTGAGGGTTTCCAAGCACTTAGAGATCAAAATGCCTCTCTAATCAAGAGGATTGAGTAGATGGAGCTGTCACCTACTACCCGACACCGCAGTAGGAGCCGTCGTCCCAGACGTCCAGAGCATGGTAGAGATGGCCCCAGTGGCCGACATGATTGAGTACCAGGTTTCACCTATCCCTTTCTCACTTTTATCGAAGCATTGAGGACAATGTTCGGTTTAAGTGTGGGAGAAGATATTTACTGTTTTTAGTTGTTTTATTTAATGTTTTCTAGTATAGTTTAGTTTGTTTTAAAAATGTGCTTTACGGGTCATTTTTGTGTAGTTTATCTATTCTTCCAATTCTTAAGCCTTAACAAAAAAAAATTTAACAAAGAAACAACATTAATTTTGATAATTTGGGCTATTAGGACAAGTAAGATCAATTGCAAAGGCTTGGGAAAACTATTTGAAAAATCGATATCGTTTTTACACCGTAAGTTTCTCAATTATATGAGCTTATCTAGATTTTTATTATACAGTGGCCGTAAAATCTCACCCTTCATCACTAACCCTTAAGTAGTTTATTTTAGCAGTCAGCACCATCTTAACCACCGCTAAGTGACAAACCGATGCAAATAGGTAAGATCCTGCCAAAGAAAAAGAAAAAGAAAAAAAAATTCAAGAATATGTTCAAGTATCTTCAGAAAAAAAATTTGCAAGAAAAAGTACATAAAAAAGGAAAAGAATTGGCAAAAAGTATCAAATCATTGATAAAAAGAATCAGGATTACCACAGGTTATGTTCACCATGCGAGTGAAAGACAACGGGCTTAATGTGACTGCGCTTGAATGAAAAGGGGTAAGAAAGGAATGAGTAAGATAGGCCTAAGTATAATATCATAGTTTGGATTGGTTTGTATAGGAGAGAAACTTATGCCCACAAATCGCGGAAAGTGTCATTATGATACCCTTGGTTCATGAGTTAGTACCTACTGATGTATCATTGATCAAACTTAAGTTCTTAGCCCAGATCGGATACTTGCATGTTTGCTGCTTTTCTTTTGTTTACTTATCAAAGTTTGCTTGAGGACAAGCAAAGGTTTAAGTGTGGGAGAATTTGATAACACTAAAATACACTGTATATTTGGCTCCGATTTTACATGATTTTAGTTGTTTATTTGTTATTTTCCTTTGCTATTATGGTATTTTGTTTTACTTTTAGATACATTGCCTGATTCGAGCTTACAGTAAGAAAACAAAGCAAAACTGAGCTAAAATGAAGATTTCTTGTGTAAACTGTACACTAGCCGTTTCACTCAGCGGACGCCAAGGAGGACGCCGTTTGCATAATGACTTCACTCACACACCAACGGTCACAAAAGACGTTTCACCTTCCAAACCACACTCGGCGGACGCGGAGCAGGGGTCGGCGGGCGCCGACAGTTATAAAGAGGAAACGGTCTGAAACGTTTAAGGCAGTTACACCTGAAGAAATTAGTTTCTAAAACGTTTTTCATTATGATTAGAGGCAGTTACAACTTCGAGTTTCCTATATAAGGACTTGTATTTTCACTTTCTAGATATCCAATCTTAGTTTTCAACATAGGCATAGAGTTCACTTTGTAAAGCAATAATCTGTCATAACGAGGGGTTGTTGCACTATAGTTGTTAGTTGGATTGGAGCAATCATAGTTAGGAGCTATTTACTTTCTCGCAATTTATTTTCCAGCATCTGTACCAGATTCAGTCTCCGCTTTGGGGCAGGTTTCTTTTATAAAATACAATTTATTTTATCCGCATCACTTTTATATTATTTATTTTCCTGCACTGCTTTATATTCGTTTATTTTTCCGTCTCTGCCATTACCTTATTATTTTATTTATCTGTGTGATCGGTGTCTCTTGGAACTGAACTTAAGCGTGACACTTGTGTTCACTCTCTCAAAATACACTCTCACACTTCGCACGTTTTTATTTTAAATATGTCTTACTTTGCAAATCGATTTATTTTTATGTTCTCTATTACTATGTCAAGCTAAATCCCTTGTACTGGGATGTAAGGATCGTCGTTCTGACGGTGCTCCACACGACATCTCTTTAGAAATACTTTAGGGGTTGTTTTTTATTTTAATTAAACTCTTCTGAACTTTAATTGATCGGTCATTACGTAAATGGGACCGTGTTTTTGTTTGCGTAATGACTGTGACTAGATCGGGTAAGATCGAAAGCCGTCCGACACTTTAGAAAAGAGTTTGTTAGTTGTTAATTGATAAATACAGCGGAAGCACTTTATTGATTAACTAGGAAAGTTTTATATTATTAGAAAGAGGTTTTAAAACTATTTTCGGACGCGTTTATAGATTTAGGATCCGGTTGGCCGAGCATATGCCGGAAACCCTTTGGTATAAAATATTTTCAATCGAAAGCACTTTTTAACTAAGTCTTAGAGGTAATTACATAAAAAAGGACTTTATCACTTTAACGCAAGGAGCGACCGATGCAGCGTGAGCGGCTGGTATAGATTAAAGGTTAGGTCTGGTTCCGATCACGCTAACGCGGTGGATCCTTTTTAATTAACTCTTTTTCAAAGAAGAAAATATTGCCCCGTAAGTGTTACTATTTAGATGATAGGAGTATTATTTGATTGATGTGAATTACATTCCAGTATAGTATTTATCTGATTTATTTCTAATTTCGTTCTATAGAAAACTTTTACTCTGATATTCATTAGCCTTAGATAAACACCGTAACAATAGTAATCGATAGATTGACATTGGTCTCTGTGGGAACGATAAATCTTTTATACTACTCTGACGTAATCCGTATACTTGTGGATAGTACGCATCAGTAAAGAGTGTACTTTCATTTCCCCAGTGTCGTCCGATCACATATGAACCTGTCGTCCATCTCCCCGGATCTTTCCCCAGTGGAGAACACCTCTCTGGCTCCTATCTCCAGTGAGGGCCTGTAGAGTTTCCCCTCAGTTTCATTTTCTATCCCCAGCGTTTCCTCAGAGTCTCCCCAGTGAGTCTCTTTTGTTGGTTAGCCTCTATCCCCCAGTGAGTTTGCCTCAGGGATACTAACCTTCATCCTTCCCCAGGAAGCTCACCTGTGGTTGTTTGCTCTTTACCTTTAGTGTCTTGTTTGTCTGCATCTTTGCACTATCATGTCATCATATCATCATACTAGAAGTTCATGGCATGTCAGCATTTGCATGTCTGTCGCTTGTCCTTGGCATCTGCATTCGATCTAAGGGCAAAATTTTCGGTTTGCTATATTTAAATACCTTTCACCTTGATGTCCCGAGGATTTCCATTCCTCGTGCCATCCGGTGAAGCTATTTAAATAAGGGCAACTGTTGTACCCCAAATTTCACCCTCAGATCCTCTGATCATCTGTCATATCATTTAGGTCACCTGTCTTTGCATTCGTAGTCATATGGTTCATAAATCTTTAATCGTACATCTTGTTTAAATTTTGTCACCTTTTTTTTCATTTTTTGATTTGAACTTTAACTGTTTTATCTTAGATTTTTGTTCAAATATTAAGATTATAAGTCTTTTTGTTATTATTCGTTATTTGAATACGTGAGTTTCACTTTTAATATTTTTAGAACTTTATGCTTTTAATTTAGAATTTTATTTATTTTATTTTTACTTTTAAGTTATTAGTCTAATTTAAAATTTATTTTTCCTTATCATTAATATAGTTTTTTATTGTTATTATTTTTATTTTATTATTCATTATTATCATTATTTTATTGTTATTTTCATTATTCATTCTTATTATTATCTTTATTATTATTTTACTGTTATTATCATTTTCATTATTTAATTTATTATTCATATTATTATTTTTATCTTCATTACCACGTTGTTTTTAATATCTATGGATGTCATTACACGGCAGTAGGCCCGCGGTGCCGCTGATAAGTTGTCTTCTTTGTCCTTTGATGATAGCCTTGTTTCTTAAGTTATTGGTGCTGCCAAATTTGTACTTTCACCAAGTCAAAGCCTCTCTGCTAGCCAACAAAACAACAACTTTACTGCTACTTCCACTTTTTCCTCCAAAGCCGTACGAAAGATCTCCAACCTGTCTCAACCATAAAATCTGCTGAGAAAAAGAACGTATTTCACACAAAAGATCTCCAAACCGTACCAACAGTTGGCTACTATCCAAATTTCAGACAAAAATCCAACTATCTATACACTACAACAAGACCTTGCCAAAAGCCATCCACAAACACACTCCACTGCAACCAAACCGCTGGCCACTTTCACAAAAAGTGCTACGCTGCTACACTCCAGGCTACCATAAACTTGGAAATTGAAAATAAAACACTCTACAGCCACTCTAGACTACACACTACTGTAATTCCAAGCAAAAAACATCTCTGCAAGGAACAACACACTGCATCCTGAAGTGACAGTAAAGTAACAAGCAAAATTTAGAAAGGTTCATTTTGAAGATAAAAGATAACAGAGGAAATAGAAAAAAGAAAAAGAACTTTAGGGAAACACTCACCACTACCCAGTCTTCCACTTTCATCTTCTGCGAATCACCACTCAACAAAACTCACCCACCTTGCTTCAACCTCATTCATCACCAACACTCTTCTTCCTCAACCTTTAAACCCACTCAAATCCAACTGTGACAATACTACACACTCTGCGCAAGAACCTATCTGTCATTTCCTTACTTCCATTTATCTTCACTCCATAAAACAAACTATTTTTCACCACCACTAAAAATAACCTTTCATTTTCTACCCAACTCTCACCATCTCCCAAAAACCACATTCTATCCACATTCCATCAACCTCTGCAAGTTTTCAAGAAAATACATAAGCCTTGTTCTTTAAAAAAAAACCATAACCTTTACCTCCTTGCAACTACCATCACTTGATAAACTGTGAGGCTCGCATAACTCAATAGCACCTCACCCCCTACGACATCCGTCGTCGCTGTTACCATACAAATAATACCTCTCGTTTTCCATTCCTCTCCATAAAACTCACGGCCAGCTTCGCTTCGTGTACATCATAGACCCCACCCTCATAGCCATCACCACCTTCACATGCTTAAAACCAACTCCTTCAACATCATCATTCCGGTTCAAGCACCGACATTCATTTTCACCGACAGCATCAACAACGGCGACAACATCGCCATGTTCATCACTTTTATTACCGCCGTTTGCACAGCTCCGACATGGTAACGCCGACGTCACCTCACAGCAGCGAACGAGTGACGTCAACGACGCTGACAACGTTACAACAGCTCAGATTCGCGACAAACATCTCAAGAAGCAGCAATAACTTTGCAGCAACAACATCGCAAGTCACACATCGGAATCGCGGTAACGATGCGGTTTTGTTTTCATTATTTTCGTGTATTTGAGCTCTCCGCTGCCGTATGTTTGGTTTGGTGCTAGGGTCTTCAATTGAAGCTTTTTACTGTCTGTGAGAACCAAGGATGGAACTTGGACCGCTGCGCCCCATAGGATCCCAACCCACACATCCCATTTCAATCCTATACCCCTTTTTTAGGTTTCATTTTAATTAGTTAATTTTTAATCAGGTTTTAAAATGGTTAGCTGTTAGTTTTTTTATTAGATTTAGTTATTTTAATTTTAATTAGAATTAGTTAACTAGATTTTAGTAGTTAATTAATTTTTAGTTAGGTCTATTTAGTTAATTAGAAATTAGTTAATTAAGTTTTATTCTAATTAGTTATTATTTTTATTTAGGACTTAGTTAATTAGTTTAGTCTTTTGTAAATTAGAATTTAGAATTTAGTTAATGGGTTTTTAATTAAGTTTTAGTCTTAATTAGTTTGTTTGTAGTTAGAAATTAGTTTAGTTAGAATTAGTTTAATTAGTTTAATTATTTAATTAGCTTTTTAAATAGATTTTGGTTATTTTTTAATCTTGTTTATTTAGATTTTTATTAATTCTTAGATTTATCTTTACACTCCGTATTTTCATTTTAGTTTATTCCTAGTGTTCAATCTTCGATTTAATTCTTGTTACATTTGTTGTATATGTTGTTGTTAATCATACACTTGACACTGGAGCTTTTCCTCCTTGTTCCTCTCTTGCTCATACTTCATTCCAAAGGAGAGGGTCGTCCCCGTTGACTGTCACGTCATTTAGGATAGCCTTGTCCATCATTCCCTTATCTCACGCCGCCACGCAATTGAGACTTGCCTTTCCTTGTTTAACCTAGCCTTAGGTTTGGAGTCGCCGCGCTCCACGTAGGTGTCTTGCTGTCAGACCCTACTTTCCCGTGAATATTTCATTCCCTTTTAACCTATTCTTTCCCAAGAGATAGCCATTAATCTTTTATAACTCTTAACCTTTGTTTTAACCTTCACAAGAGATAGCCATTAATCACTTCTCCTTCAAGACGGTTTAACCCTTCACAATCCTTTCACAAGAGATAGTCATTAATCTCTTTCTCCTAACCAATCAATCCTCACAAGCTTTGCTTTCAAGCTTTTCACCCTACTTTCCATTGGAACCTTGACCACAGTCAAGAGTTCCTCACCCCGTATTGCGGGGAACTACGGACGCTCTGATTTCTCAAGTTCATCTTGAGAATACGTAGGCATAGGATTGCGAGATCCTAGCGAGCCACCTTTTTGTTTTTCCACCTTTTTGTTTTTCCACCTTTTTTGTTTTTCCACCTTTTTGTTTTTCCACCTTTTACCTTTACATCCGATGCCTTCTCGGATTACACCCTTTTTTACCTTTACATCCGATGCCTTCTCGGATTCCACTCTTTCTATTTCTCACCCTTTTACCCCTTAGTGAGAGGAACTACGAATGCTTTGATTCCATTCCCGTCAGGATACGTAGGCACGAGATGCGATGTCTTGGCGAGCAAACTTAGTGTGTATACCCTTAGGTTTTCACCTTTTAACTTTAACAGATTCCTTTAGCAAGCAAGCATAAAATAACACAAACTAAACAAGAGGTTCCTGTAGAGTACTACAGATACTTAGGGTGCTAATACCTTCCCTTAGTATAACCAACCCCCGAACCTAGATTCTCTTTTTAGGGTTTTCGTTCTTTACCCTTTCCTTTGGATAAATCAAA
Source organism: Lathyrus tuberosus (assembly GCA_022829125.1). Lineage (NCBI taxonomy): Eukaryota > Viridiplantae > Streptophyta > Magnoliopsida > Fabales > Fabaceae > Lathyrus > Lathyrus tuberosus. Next base: position 175,949 of record JALAZF010000449.1, on the reverse strand, counting down.
GCTCGGTGGTGAATTTCAAAGTTTTGCGATGCAAGTTAATTAATAGCTTGTTATCCGATTCTCACCGCAACAAGGATTCATAGAAGTTCTATAACCATGGGGGCAAGGTTATGGACATGCTTGCGGCGCTGCCAGGGGATGAGTGGTTCACATCTACACTTGCTACCTCTGGTCTTAGAGTTCTGTCTAGGATTGGGTATCCTCAGATCATGTACGGTATGCTGATGGCCTTTGTTGAGAGATGGCACCCTAAGACACCCTGCAACGATATATTAACATATGCGACCAACCAACAAAACTGATTTTAAAAAAAATAAAGTTCTGCTGTTTTTCGGATCTGCAGATAAGGAATGTTTCTGGATGTGCACTTCCGGAACACATCAGCGTTTTTAAAAAAATTTGTGCGTCCGAATGTGCACATCCGAAATTAATGGGAAAAACCAGAAATTCAAGTGGTGCCTAAGAAACATGGGTGGTGTGATAAGAAATTTCTAAAATTAAAGGCATATGTGGAATTAACAGCATATGAGGAATACATACAAGTATCATTTTCAATTCAAGTGTGATCATACAATTATCTCGATGCATTTTAATTTTTAAGGACATTGAGGCGACATGGTCATCCGGTTAATATTAAATGTAGATTAATCCAGAGAATGTGGCGCAGAATCATTCATAATGAATTTTAATTATCAAAGACACTCTGAGATGAGTTGTCTTATAGACATGCTCGTCTGTTTAATATTAAATGTTGATCAACTTGAAAATTTGACTCACTATCATTCATAATAGATTATATTAGCGACAATATTAACTTAGTTGGTGTATAATTTCTCCACCACCAATGCATGAACATAATAATTAGCCACTTAATAAGTATAAGTACTCGTTTAGGGGTAACCAAAATTATTATAAGTAGTTCTTATCCTCTATAGATTGGTTCCTAGGTTTATAGGATTAATTTATACTCACTATAGAGATGCCTAAATTTAAAAGGTTTTCAAACTATCAAAACTTTGGTTCTTTAATGAATAGGGCTGAACTGGAAAAAAAAATTATTTATTGTACTGTATTTTCTTGTAGTTAGGGCTTATGCCTCAATTGCAAGGCGACATAGGGGACATGTATCTATCAAAACATACTATATATATATATATATATATATATATATATATATATATATATATATATATGTGTGTGTGTTTTTTTTTTCTCAGTCATATCAATTGGTCTAAACTTTGCTATTATTATTGGCAATTTCTTATCACACCACTCTTGTTTCTTAGGAACCATCTGAATTTCCGGTTTTGCCCCCTGATTCCGGATGTGCACATCCGGACGCACCAATTTTTTTAAAAACGCTGATTCTTTCCAGAAGTGCACATCCGGAAACATTCCTGATCTGCAGATCCGGAAAAAGGCAGAACATTATTTTTTTAAAAAAAATCGATTTTTTTGCTTGGTCGCATATGTTAATAAATCGTCGCAATTTAATATACATTTGACAACATCCATATATAAAATAAAATGATATATATATATATAATAAATCTCTGTCAAAATACAGTGCATACATCTAATATAAATATAATACATCAAACAAAAAACTACTGCGTATGGCGAAGGATCTCTCCTGGCTCCCCTGCTCCTCTGCCCCTACCCGCCATCCTGGATCGATGTCTGCGGTACTGAAGTGCCCCCTGAGCAATCGCAATAATCCTGTCCACGGCAAGTTTGGCACCAGAGCCCTCAGGGAGGTGACCGTCCGCAATGGCCTGCTGCGCTATCTGCTCTATCTGACGACAGCGTGGTAGGACATCCTGAGTGTGGTCCAGCTGAGACTGCCGCTCCTCTAATATCTCCTGATGAGCAGGTCTGGGTGGCGATCCCTCAGCAGTGGGCACCATGCATGGGTGTGAGACGGTGTAGAACCACACGATGTACCCGGCAGCAACACTCCAGTCTGTCTCCACTCTGGTCGCCCGAGCCTCCTCCGGTACCAAGTGGGACTGGTAGTCAGCATATAGCTCATCTATCTGCCTGCGGGTCAAGCCTAGAGGAGCATACTCATGAGGCATCCTGGGGATCGTCTGCGTGTAACCGAACTGACGCAACAAATGTCATCAGGATACCGTACTGGATCTGGGAATACCCAATCCTAGACAGGCCTCCAAGACCAGACTCCGCAAGTGCAGACGTGAACCACTCAGCCTCTAGCAGCATCTCAATCGTGTCCATAACCTTTCCCCCATGGTTATAGAACTTCTGTGAATCCTTATCCTGAAAATTTCCAAATAAAACAATGTTACAAATGAACATATTTTCAACGAATACAATTCTATAAATAAACCGAGAAAGGTTACCTGTCCTAGCCAGACTCGCCTGGCAGTATGCTCAGAGTACCCCGCGAGTAGGGACATATTAGACGGTCCCCCGGGGTAACCGCCCAGCTCATCGAAATCGTCATCATCGTCAACACCCTCATGTGTTGGGTGATCACCCTCTGGAACAGGAACAACAACAGGGGAACGAGGAGGAGCAGCTGATGGAGCTGTAGTCTCCCGACGACGCATGCGTGCGGGCTGGGACCCTGATGAACTAGCAGTAGAATCCCGACGCCTCCGAGATGTAGAATCGGCGGCTGACGAGGGAGTGGCCTGAACCTGTGATGTGGATGGTTGTGGTGTAGGATGTGGTGTAGGATGTCCCTCAGCTGTAGGGGCTACCCCAACTCCCTCTGTGTCGGAAGCCTCGGTTGTAGACTGCATCCGCTCACGTCGGACAGATGTGTGCTGAGCTGTTCGTCCATGTATGGTACGATCGTCTCTGTCAGCCATCTAATCTGCAAAGCATAATAAATAAATAAAATTTTGTTTAAAAATAATTAAACAAAAACAAACAAACAAGCAAAATTAAAAAAGGAAAAAAAATAGTCTTTCGGATGTGCACATCCGGAAGGACTCAGAATTTTAAACGTTAGGTATTACCGGATGTGCACATCCGGAAGGACGCAGAATTTTAAACGTTGGGTATTTCCGGATGTGCACATCCGGAAACACTAAACGTTTCAATATTTCCGGATCTGTACATCTGGTACGTATTTTGAAGTTTAAAAACGACAGTCATGGCCACTGTAACAACCAAAAGGGCATTTTTATGCCCTGATCGTCCGTTTGAAGCAGTAAAAATGACCTACATTGTCTCTAACCTATGTTATTCATACAACCTAACAATTTCTACACCTAAATGTCTACTCTAAATCGATCACTCGAAAATTACTCCGAAACTCTAAAATTTGAAAACTTACCGATTAAAATGTGATACGGAGGATTTGGAGTGTGTTGATCGTTGTAGCAATTGCTCTGCGCCGAACTCGAGTGGAAAAAATCGAGATTTGTGGTGATTGAAAATTTGAGTTTGAGAGAGTTTGAGAGATTTTGGAAATGGAAAGGTGAATAATGAGGGGGAAGAACGTCTGGCGCGAACTAATAAGAAATACTTCCGGATGTGCACATCAGAATTCTTTCCGGATATGCATATCCGGAAAATCTCTACGATTTTTAAAAATTTGGTGCGTCCGGATGTGCACATCCGGAATAGAGGAGCAAAAAAATAATTTCACGTGGTGCCTAAGAAACTTGGGTGGTACATTAAGAAATTACCTTATTATTCAATATTCCAAAATTAATCTTTTTAAGGTAGGAACAATTCTAAGATGATGATTTCTTACTTAATGTACTAACAGTCCCTATATTAAAATAACTTTAATCATTATATCTAACATTTTTATAATATTATTTTTTCCACTAAAAGTCGAACTACACAAAATAACATAACATTTGCTTGCAAATCAATGGCTAGATTAACACATGTAGCATCATAGATATTGATGCAGACATGAGGAAATCAATGAATCAATAAAATCATATGAAGATTTTGATTAGAGTATACTAGTATATATAATAACACAACCTTTATAGTCGTCTATAGTTGTTTCTCTTGTCCATAAACATGTATTATTTGATTTTCTTTTTGTTTTCATATACCAATGTGACAACGATAGTTGCTAGGTTAAGAACTATTGTAGAAAATGATAAGGTGATAACTTACTAACTTATTATATTCTCACTTCATAGTGTGCTCAAAAAATACTTTTTTAACATATTTTTTTTATAATTTTAATATCCTAATCAATATAATTTTAGAATATTATACTCACTAGTAGAAGACTCGTACGTCCGCACGGGTAAAAATATTTATACATTAATTTATAAATGGGAAATAGAATAATAGTTAATGAATATATTTCACATAGAATGATCATAGAATAGATATGAATTGTTTATAAGGTAATAACCATGTAATCATTAAGTGTTATTTGGATATAAATTAGCATTTATCAAAATATTTGTATCATGAATTTTTTTTTTTTTTGCAATTATAAATATATGTGTATAAATTGTAGAATTTTTTAAGATTAAAAAGATATTAATATTAACATTACAGTTTTACCGTTTTTTTAATTTTTGTATAAACGATTATATTTTTTTTACCGTTTATAAAATAATTTTTATCAACATTTTTTACCATTTAAAAAAACAAAGGCCAAAAAAATTATTGATAACAAATATGTATTGATTAATTATATTTATATAAAAAAAAATTAAATAATGGATGTTATATACATGATGAGATGGACTTTATAAGAAGATGTATCATAAAAGGTACTATGTGTTGTTAAGTTATACGTATGTCCCCAAAAAAGTGAAATTAAGTGGCCCAATTCTGGCATATTAAAAAAGAGCTAGGGTTATAAATTGTTTTGATCCCAAAGTAACACTCAAGCAGAAGCGAGGAATCACTCACCTGGCAAGCACCGAAGCTCTGCATTCCAATAATTAGGGGTGTTCGCGGGCCGGTTTGGTTCGGTTTTGAGAGAATCCGATACCCAAACCAATGAAAAATAAATGGATTGGTTTGGATTGAATTTTTATTTTTTGCAATAAAACTCAAACCAAACCGATCCGAAAAATAATGAATTGGTTTGGATTGGATTGATCGGATATATTAAAAATAAATATACAAAAAATATTTTTGTAAAATTATTTGTTTACACGCTAAAATATGAAAAATAAATATTGAACACATGACACATATTTTTAAGCAAGTTATGACCACCATAGTCATATAATTGTTTTTACTGCATACTCATACTACATTCCATAGCATAAAATTTAAGGTTTGGAGTTTGCAAATACTTGTGATTTGAGGATTTGCAATTTGGGAAGAAACTTGTGGTTTGTGGATACTTATAGTTTGCTATTTATGAGTTTGATTTATAATGGTTGTGATGTTTGGTTTCTCTGTATTTCACCATTGATTGATAGGCTTGGGATAATTTGAAAGATGTCATTCCGTTTTTCATTGGAAATGTCTAGACATTATGCCTCTTTATTTCTTTCATTATTGTTTGTACTTGCTAATTGCTATAACAATTATTCTCTTCATTCAAATAAATAACTAATAACTCAATTAAAATTAATAATTTATTATATGAATTAATTATGTTTATTGTTATTGGTTTGGTTCGGGTTTACGGGTAGCAAATTAGAAATCCGTTGCCCGAATCAATTAACACCGGTTTTAATTGGTTTGGTTCGGTTTTTGCCCGAACTGGAAAATGTCCGACCCAAACACATTGGTTTGGTTTGGATTTCAGTTTGGTTCGGATTTGCCCGAACCAATGAACACCCTACCAATAATGGGCAAGAACGAACATTTGTGATATGACTCATATGTTATACAGAAACGTGAGTTATCGTGAACTAGCGATTTCAACGATGCCTATCATTAAGTGGTCCTATGTTTATTTACAAAAAGATTTGCATGTTGCCTCGTTGTTGTTGATCAACATATGTATTTTGGCTGTTAGTGTTTTGATTAACATATGCATTGCTGGGTCATTTCAATCAGCCACGAGTTAGGGTTTTAGCGATTTTGCATGTTGATTTACAAAATGATTTGCAAATTATTTCGTTACTGTAGTTCATGTTCCCACAAAGAGGAGAGGGACGAAAAACGGAGATGACTTCAACTTCAATTGGATTATCTCGAATACGAATAGTCCTGTGAGTGGAAGAAGGATAAGAAAAATGTCATGTCCTTTGAAGAATTCAAAAAGTCTAGAGAGATAAGCCAAACATCCAAAACCGGAGCTGCTGTAGAAAACCCAAAAATATCAAGTAACAGTCCCTTTACCCTTGTTGGAAGGTTGTTACGGTTCTATGCATCTACGCTTTTTGCATGTATATGATATCATGTCCTCTCAACACTTAACGACTGTATTTTATATTGTGGTGTTTTTGTGTAGATCGATTGATAGTTTAGAGGTACAAACTGCTTGCAGACGTATGACTCTCGACATGGCGTACCTTGAAGTCGAGGAAGTTAATCGTATGGCAACTATGGATAAGAAAAAAGTTGAGATAGCAACACCTGGAGGGTCATATGTTGTTGATGCTGGCAAAAATAAAGATAAAAATGTAGGGTCATATGTTGGTGATGGTGCCAAAACTGCAAAAGTCAAAGATCTTAAGGGGAAAGGCGTTGTTTCAGGTGAACACGGACTCGTCGGGGAAGCCGTAGGTCATAAGGGAAAGATGCATGTAACTGAGGATCGTGAATCACCGAAGGAAGGAAGGGATGCTAAGAAACATAAAGGTTTGTCTGGTCCTGGATCGTCCCACATTTCGATTTCTTTTGATAGTGAAAGGTATTTCAGCATATTATATTATGTTTAAAGTTATATTAGTTTTAGTAGTTAAAAATATTAAATGGCATGTTAGTGTTAATATTATGGCTCTGATGTCCCTGTCATACCCCAAATTTGTCCTACCTTTCTTAGTTCTCTCTCTGTAAGATCATCTGGCCTTTGGCCATGATCTTCTAAGAATTAGGTCATAGAAACTTGTGCGCGTATGACTAACAGGTTTGTGCAGGAACGTTGGTTTCAAGTAGAAATGGTACTCGTTCTCTCAATCAAGTACTTCAAGATATGACCAGTTGATTCTGATTCAGAACGGTTCTAGGGTTTTCTATTGGGTCATTTTCCTCGATATTTCTTAAAAGTGTCAATGTATACTGCAAGGAGAATTAGGTCTTTCCTTCCATTGGTGTTGAGCATAGGCATGTGAGACTAGCTAGGGTTTTGTGGTGAGTTGCAAGTGGGATCCTTATTTCTCAAGGCGTGGCTCTTGTATCAAGTTCATCTTCGATCATGCGAGTAATAAAGGTCAAGCTTAATTCAAGAAAGACTTTGTCCTTATCCATGAGGTTGAATCATTATTTGTCTTCTTTTGATCTTAAGTGAAAGAGTTTGGGTTTTTATTGGAAGTTTGTGATCCATTGCGCTTTGAAATGGTAAAGTTTGGATATAAAAAATCTTGAATCGAGTTTAGGCAAGAAGTTTTCAAATTGAAGTTCAAGATTCATGATTCAAAGTTCAAGGGAATTCATTATGTTTTTAACTTTGAGTCCAAATTCAAGATTCATGTTCAAATTAAAACTTCAAAGAGGTTTTTGTGTATCATTACAAATTGGCATTCAAATGGGATTACGCCATAAACCATCAAGAGTTTTAACTCAAAGGAGTTTTAGCATGATTAAACTCAAGGATTCAAGTTATCACGGAATTCAAGATTTTTAAGATTGAATTCCAAGATTTAAGGTGCAAGATTCATGTTTTTCATAAAGATTCAAGTTGAAACTCAAAATCCAAGTTGTTATGGGATTCAAGAACTTTCAAGAAATTCACGAATTCAATTCAAAAATTGAAGTTAAATTCATAAGAGGTGTACCACAATGCAAAGAATAAGATCAAATAATTCAAAATTTATCCAAAGGAATTTACAAGTTCAAATGAAGAAGATCCCAAGCTAAGAGAACAAAATGAAATTTGATTAGAGCATTTACATGTTACATGGCAGATATTATTGAGATTTACTAACCTTGAACTTCCATATCCTAGAACCTCAGTGCACCAAGTGGGGATTGAAATGTGGAGAGCTGAATAAGATCCAATATGTGATCTATTGAACTATGAGTACATACTAAAAGGTTCTGGATGTCAAGATAAAAAAAACAGCTGGGTGATGTTCTTCAATGCATTCATTTCATGGCTATAGTCAGTCCTGATGGAAAGACGTCACCGTGTGTGATATACTGCCATGGAAATAGTGGATGCATGGTAGATGCCAGTGAAGCTACTATGGTTTTACTTCCTTCAAATATAGTCGTTTTTGCTCTTGATTGGAATAAAAGGTTAATTTTCTTGATCTCGCCGCATTTAAATGCACCAATCGGGAATAGACAGGTTGAGTAATTTAAATTCCAGTGCACCAAGTGAAGACGTTGCAGGTCCAAAATCGTAAGAAAATTGTGACTGATTTTCTTTCCTCCTCAATGCAGAGTTGGTACTACAAAATTAACACACATTAGAGAACACAATCAAACACATCGATATAAAAATGGCAAGAAGTCGAACTGTTTGGACATCATCATAAAAACATGTTCCTAGCAGCATATATCTTTTCCAAAACAAGGTCTAAACATATTCCAAGCGGTATCAATTTGTTTCCAAGACAAGAATTCCTTTCGAAATCACGATAGTTAATACGCTCACGGTTATAAAAGGACCCGGAGACAAGCCATACGAAGGAGAGAAGTATTGATACGAAAGATTCAGAATATCACAAACATCACACTCATAGAGAAATAAACAACGAAACAGAGAAAATAAAATATCACAGTAACAACACGATATTATTTCAAATCGCAAAACCACATTCTTCATCAAAATAAGACTTCATCATCTTTCCATAAACACCACCACAATCCACCATAATCATTAAGATCACCCTCACACAACCATAACACCATCGTTATCATCCAAATTCAATAAAAAAAATCAATAACAAAGCAACATATACAGGATCGAGATCACAGAATAACAATACAGAGGAAGATCAGTACGCAAAAGCACACAACACCATTATCACTCACATGAACTGAGCAGTTACCACAAATCAAAACACACGCACACACGCACACACACACTGTAATAAAAGAGGAGGAAGAGTACCACCGAGTTACTAGCAGTAAACGAAATGAAGACATACGTAGCGAAAGGAGGCCACAGAGGAACACAACATACGCACATACGAAGCTGTGTCGAGACGCCGCCATAAACGCCTTTCCGCTCACCTTTTGATCGAGAATCCGACGAAACCTAGTTCTCTGATCATGTCCCCAGTCCAAAGCCTTCCCTTCGCTCGCAGCACCCTACGAATACGGTATTGAGGGTATTATTGTAAATAGAGAGTAAGGATATAGATTGTATATAAGGTTGAGATTGTGTCGCTCCCAGGATTTTCATCCAGGTACAAACGCGAGAGTGGCGCGGAAAAACAGAGTCGCCAACCGTGTAAATTTATCCCAAGAGAGGGAAAAGGAACACCGCATAAACCTTAGGAAGAGGGAAAGGAATGGTCATCGCAACCATAACCTGGGTTTGGGAGTCGGTTACGCGAGGGGAAGGTGCTAGCACCCCACGCGTCCATCGTACTCGATGGGATCCACGCTTGTTGTCTATTCTAAGGGTAAGTTATACTATCATCTAGGGCTGTACTAAAACGGAGAGGGGAAAAACAAAGACAGACTCGGTAGGACATCGACGTCCTAGGCCTACGTACCCCCTTTGTGCAATGGGGAATTCAGAGTCAACGTAGTTCGGACCAAGTTCTTTTTGTGTTTTTTATGAGCGACGTTAAGTTCGCGTCCGGCAGTTAGGGTCGATGCCTATTTGGGTCTCAGACGGAAGGTAACGTGCCCTTTTTGAAAATAGCCTTTAAGTTTGGAAATCCCGAAGGACAAAAAAGGTTTGAAGTTGGTTTGTGTTTTTTAGGACAGAAGTGGCTTAAGTTAGTTCCTAAGTTGCATTGCACCAAAGTCTAGGGCACAGGGGCGAATACTTAACGCATCGTCCCAAGATAGGACGCTCTCTAAGCACTCTAGAAAGATGAGAGGAAGCCCCTCATTTCTCATTCCCCATACTTAAGGATCGTGCGCAATACACCTTATTCTTATTAAGTGTTTTAAAGAAATTTGAGATGAGAAGAGAGAAGACACAAAGGTAACTCTAAAGGGGGACTATGAATCCTAAAGTCATCATACATGGGTGACCTACGGTTAGTGAGGTTTGCCGACAACCTAAATCCTAAAGGAAAGAGATGAGAGAAGGAGAGAATAGTAAAGGTAAATATGGATGTTTATCCATACCCTTAAAGAACTTACCTTAGTCCCTGCATAAAAGATTAGTACAGAATAGACATAAATAATATCAAAGCAAACGAAAATCAAGCAACGGCAAACGATAATGATAATAATCCAAACATGAACTCAGAAGTTAGGGAAACAAACCCCAAAGCAAATGGCACAAGTGCCTTTCCAAACAGATAATCAGATGTGGTCAGAAATAGGCATACACAAAGATCTCAAGTGAAAGCCAATCAAATAATTAGAAAAATAACTCCTAAAATTTCCAAATTAAACATCAACATTATTCAACCAGAGATAAACCAAATATCAAAAATCCCTGTAAAAAATCAAGATATTAGTCATCTAAATAATTAGACAAAATTCAGGTGGGAAGTGGGGTTCAGTGTGCCAAAGAGAAGGACCAAAATGCAATATGCAATGATTTTAAAAATGATAAAAAAATATTTTAATGTATTTTAGGATGTTAGTGAACAAATGCAAAAAGAACGGATAAAAAATATTTTATGATTGCAGAGAAATAAAATAAAGAAATTTAAGTATGCATGGTATGGATAATTCAAAAAGAAAATAGATTAAACAGTTAATTTAAATGATAAAAATAAAATAAAAATAAAAAATAAAATTTGTAAAAATTTTATAAATTAATAAAGATGATGTATGAATTTTATGGGAATTTTAAAATGCAAGAATGTATTTTTAATAATTAAAAATGAAAATAATAAATTAAATAAAATAAAAATGAAATACAATGGGCTGGGGGTGCGAACAGTAAAGAAATAAAGTGGAAATGAAGGTTTGGCCAGGGTGGGGGGTGCGAATAGCAGCCCAGCCCACCCAATTATTCAGAAAAAAATAAAAAAAAAGGGAGGGTGTAGCGTGGGCGTGCCATGTGCCACGCATGTGCTTCATTTAATGAGTTGTCACCACCACAACCACATGATCAAAAATAAAAAGAGAATAAAGGCTACGATTGAAGGATGCACGGTACCCCTTCATGGAATGGCAAACACACGATTAATTAAATAAAACATAAAATAGAAAGACAAGTGGCGCGCTGTGGTGCGTCCGATCTGGAAACGGACGGTCCAACTTCATCTTCTCCAAGGATCTCCTTCGCCGGACTGGTTTTCCGGCAGCCGCCGGAACCCTACCTCCGGCCACCACCTGCAACCACCAAACTACCCAGAAAATGCAATGGGGTACACTATCCGACCCAGAATTTCGTCAGGAATCCAAATATGGCATCAAAAACCCCAAATTGTTAGTGTATAATAAAAAACGAATGAAAAACCATTAGGGCACAAAACTTTAAATCCATATTACAAGCAAACCACACATCCAAAATTAAAAATAAATAGATCAGGACAATCACCATTCATCACACGTCAATATTCATGCTTAAAAGGAGATTTTTATGATGGTCAAAAACCTACCAACCTGAGATGGCTCCACACGTACACTTGCTTTTGGCTGCGAATGGTGGTTGATTTGCACTCTGTAGATCACCAAGAGAAGGTTTGTGGAAGAACTTTGAAGAAAATCCTTGTAGATAGTGAGATTTATTGATTTCAAGAATTAGGGTACAAGTTGTTGTTCTCCTCCAAATGCACGTGAATGAATCCTAACCAGTGCATGATTGAGCTTATATAGACTAGGGTTTTCTGCTGAATATGACTTGGGCTTGGGTGATTAATTGTTTAATGAGTTTTTGAATTATTTTGAAAAATCACATTATGTTAAGTACACCTCCTCCATGCATGAATATTTGAAAGTTTCATGATGGATCACTTGCATTTGAGTTGCTAATCACACCACATTTAAATTGGGCCTTGAAACTTTTTTGATTCATGACTTTTGAATAATTTGGAATTTTTGAACAATGGAGAATAAATGAAGAATAAACCATGGAATTACTTCATTCAAAGGTCTAAAATGTTCCCTAGGGATTGTTCTTTGACCTTAGAAAGTGACATGAAACAATGGAATTGATTATAGGTCATTATCCCCAAAGTTATGAAAATGGAGCCATGAAAACCCCTAAAAACCACTTTGCCTTTTTTTGATCATAACTGGAGTTCCACAAATGATATGGAGACCCACTAGTACTTGTTGTAAAGAGGAGAAAAAGATCTTCAACTTTCATGTTGGAGAAAAGTTCATTTGAAGCTTTCTTGATGGTGAAAAGTCAAGTTGAATGCAGTGCAGGAACTTGCCAAAAATGGAAACTTTTCATTATAGGTCACTTTCTAAATTTAGAAACTTTGCACCAACTCCTGATTCCTGACAAATATGTATGAAACTTGACCCCTGGAGACCATATGAGGATGTGAGACCTTGAAAACCTTGGAGAGAACCTCAAAATTCCACAGTTGACTTCTCCTCTCACTGTTGACTTTTACCCAATTCAACTGATTTTCAATCTTCTGATCAATTGAACTTCTCCTGAACCAAACTAATGGGCAACCTCCCATCCCTAGATACTTGGGGACCCAAGGAATACCATAGAATCAAGTCTTGCCTAAAAAATCAGAAATAAACTGACTTTATAGCAAACCCTAGTTGTGGTACCCTCAGTCTAGGAGGAAATAGCACAGTCTCCAAATCCAAATTCCTCTGAATATGATGTGTATCCTCTCCAACAAAGATAAGATATGCCATTTGATGATGATAAAAAACCCAAGGAGCTTGCCCATTGAAGCAATAAACCCAAGAATCTCAAAACCCTAATATATGCACTGGTTAGGAGAGGATGATCCACCTGAGCTCTCTTGGACAATACCAGGACTCTTGCTTGACCCTCTGAAGCACTGCCTCAGGCACCTTAACCCCATGCTAAGAACCAATGATATGCACACATGATAATGCAAAATGCAACGCAACATAAGCCAGTTAGTAATAAAGTAAGGGGGCAAATTTTGGGGTGCAACAGCTGCCCCTATTCAATCAACTTGGTCCTGAAGGTATGATAGCGACGGCTTTCAGACGATCAGGATGCACGGAGATTAAATACCAAAGAACCCGGAAATTTGCAATCCTCTGCTGGAGAATTAGCCATAAATGATGTACTGTCACAATACGGACGAGTGCTAGCTATGTTGGGTATAAAGTGAAACAAACTCTCCCAAGTTATGTCATCTCTGCTGATAGAGAGAACTGATAAAGAAATCTCGAAATATGTTATCCCTGCTGATAAAGGGACACTGACAAAAGAGTATCTTCAAAGCTTGCTATCTCTGCTGACAAAGAGAAACTAGCAAAACAAATTCCATCCCTGCTGATAAAGGGAAACTGACGAAGAACTATCCAAAAGATCGCTATCTCTGCTGATAAAGAGAAGCTAGTAAACTGATGCCATCCCTGCTGATAAAGGGAAACTAGCAAAATAAATGCCATCCCTGCTGATAAAGGGAAACTGACGAAGAACTATCCAAAAGATCGCTATCCCTGCTGATAAAGAGAAACTAGCAAACTGATGCCATCTTCACTGGGGATAACGTGAAACAAAACTTCTGGTCAAGCAAGAACGGGATTTCACAAAAGAGAAAGGCCAGACAAACTTCTAACGGACCCATGATCCACAGATAAGATGACTCCGCTGGGGAAAGGAGAAGTCTAAATAAAAGACTCTGTCGGGGAGCACAAGTATGAGGAACGCATCCCTCCAAAATCTCCTGAGTTACGCCATCTCTGTTGGGAAAGAGAACTGGCAAAGAAAGTACCAAACCTGTCTTATGCTTCGAATGCAAATGTTTGAATAGTGGCGTAATGCTTCATACGAAATGGAAATGCTATGTGTTTGAGGATGCAATGCAAATGCTTATGATATGCAAAAGGGGTCCCTCTAGCAAAATAAATGCTGGAGAGAAAAGACCAATTCATATGGGGATGACAAAAATAAATTGTCCTCTGAATCTAGGAACTCTGCTGAGAAGTGTCATACTGATTGACTCTTCGGATCGACAACTTTTGCTAGGGATGAAATCACAAAAGAACTACCAGGGACCCCACCTGTCTTTCACTGAAGGTAACATCCAAAACCTAAGATTTCTCCTCTGTTGGGGGAGTTAAGAATGAACGCCAATAACGGAACCAGAAGTCTATTACTGAAGATTGCTAATATCCAATTGGCTCAGAACCTGCTGGGGAAAACAGTCCATGATACTAGCCTGCTTGGGGATACTGCTGAACTTGGCCTGCCGATGGGGAGAATGACTTTACTCCCTTCTTGCTGGGGACTAGAATATGACATTGTCGGTGAGAGCACGCTTCCTGATTGGATGGGGAAGGTGAACACCCTGATTCTGTGGGGAAATAACGTCTTGATCTGGAGAAAATACTTCCCAAGTCTCCTGCTGGGGAAGGTCTGCTCTGCTGAGGAAAGTTTGTCCTGCTGGGGAAGGAGCAATCTCAATGTTAGGGAGAGCCAACTGCTGGGGGAGGAGCAATGTTGTTGCCCTGCAACCTGACTTGTCTTTATGGTCGTAAGCGGCTCTTTGAACTTTTCATCTCAAGAGGATTTTACAGAAGATCGGGCGTTCGCACTGCCCCAGGGTCTTCAAACCCTTGGAGAGATTTATCATATCTCGACATAGCTGCCCCAGTCTTCATAATCCATGACGTACATTACCTCGAAGGGGATCGTAATGACTTGACAATACTCTGCTTCAGCATCTTGAACCTTGAGGAGGTGTTTTCAATTAACCATTTTCAAGAGTAGACGTTTTCTCACGCCCTAGAGGTGGCCTGCCCCAATATGAGCTTTGAAGTGACTTTGCCCCTGGTCTTAGAACGAATGCCCCAGAACAACTGAATTTTGGAGAGTTTTCTCGACGTGACTGCCCCAGATTGGCTACATCTTAACACGACTTACTGAGGAGAGTCCACTCTACACTGAGTCTCTTGGCAGCATGCCCCTTGATATGCTTTGTCCTTCAGAATTTTCAAGTATCCCAACTTGGTAGGATCAAGCTTCTTGACTGACGTTCACTGTGTAAGCTGCCATTGATGTTTAGGCACATGTATGCAAACAGAACAAGTTATTTATGAGAATGATAATCCTAATGCAACACTCATGTTAACCTTGAATTTTATTGAAAATGCGTCGCCGAGCCTTGTGAACAAATCACTAGTTGGGATGCGACCTTGATTTTTGAATGGCAAAAACAATGCGCACATGCAATACCAACAAATCTCATTAGCACAACTCATAGGAGTCAGGAACGCTATCCCGTTGAAGTACGCTTTCGGAATAAGCCCTGTTTCAATTAGGACTTTTAAGGGTTGTAACGTGGTCTGGTTCACGGTTTTAGAAAAAGGATTTATGGCTCAAAATTTATCAGTGCCCACCCACTCTTCGTAATGTTCTCCAGTCCTATGTTCAGTTAATCTGGCCCAAACGCTCATCTCTCACAAGGTTTATGTTCTTTAAGGAACCTACGCCACTAATGGTTTGGCACCCAAGGAGGCTTTGGAGTGGCAGTCATCCCTTTTGTTTCTGTAATCACACGAATTTATTCTTATCGAGGATTTTCTCTTGTAATGCTTTTCTCTTTTTTGCCTCTTTTGATCCCTAATTTTTGCCTGGACTGACTCTTTTGAGTTTTTCGATTTTGAAGTCTAGCGGGATGCCCTAGCTTTTGCCTAAGTCGCTTGTTTTCAAGTTTCGACTTAGCGGGCTTTTTTTTTTTTTTATTCCCATTTTTGAACAAAGCGTGTGACACTGGTTGTCTTACTTGACTGCCTCACTCCTTGATTCGCCTCTTGATATTGGGATAAAAGGGAATAGATCCTCAGATGCACACTCTCCTTGAAATTTGAACGCTTGGTCAAACTAACTGACGCCTACCCTGCCCCTGGGTTAAGTATGAGGGTTTTTTCGTACGAAAGAAACTCCTACTCCGAGGCTCAAAGGGGTTAACGAAGGTTTATCTCCTTATTTCTCCAGTATTTAGGGGCTTGAAACAATGCCTGTACATCCTCAACAGGGTTCTATCTAAAAGCGTACCATTAGAAATCTGCGTTCTTATTTCGTCATCCTCCCTCAAGAGTTCTAAACAAGAAAATTGGTATTGCAGTGCATATAAACATTTAAGAGTGAACACGAATGGATTACTTCAAGGAAAACATACTCATTGCATTAATATCATCATAAAAAAACAAACAAGTCTTGCATACATACGATGCTTTAACAAGAAATGAAAAACTACAAATGAAAATGCAGTAAAGAAGCTGAAAATTGCCATTGCTGAGGAAGCTTAATTCTGTCTGGACGTACTTGCAGACTGTGTGTTCATTTGAGGAAGGAGGCTTCCATTGACGTACATATCATCTTCAGTGAATACAATGATCTCTGAGTCTACCAGGTCTTGCACCTTGTGCTTGAACACATTACACTCATCAATTGTGTACCCAAACGTTCCCGAATGGAACTTGCACCTAGCAGTCATGTCATAATCCGGAGGAATAGGGTACGGTACCAGCGCGGTACTCCTCGTTTGAATCAGAGAGTTCTCGAGCAGACGAGCAAACGAACCGACTACAAGGGATAGGAATAGGATCAAATATCCTGTTGGGCCTTCTTGGTCTCAGTTGCCCCTGTTGCTGATAATTCTGCTGTCGGTGCTGATTTAGGCGCCTCGTCTGGCCCTGCACTTTCCTTTCTGCACTTGGCTGAGGTACAAACAAGGGTTGTGGAAGAGGTCCCTGCCGCGAGGTGGATCCTTTGGCAAAAGAGGGAGTCCTCAGTCCCTTTGCAACACTGGGAGTAACATCACTTTGTTTACCAGTGCCAACTGATGTAAACCTGATTTCCCCTGAATCAATGAGCTCTTGGACTTTGTACTTGAGCATCTTACAATCTTCAACATTATGACCAGGTACCCCTGAATGGAATTCGCACCTATCCTGGACATTGGAACCCATACGAAACTTGGTGTGTGGAGGTCCCGCAGCAATCAATTCAATTAGCTGAAACTTGAGCAAGTGCTGAAGCAACTGAGCGTATGGCATCGAAATCTGATCAAACTTCTTTTCAAGCTTTTCTGGATTAAGACCCTCAAGAAACGGTTGTCGATGAAAGAGCTCTGATGGTGGAGAGGATCCACGAGGCAATCCATGGTCTAGAGGAGACCCCAAAGAGATGGGAAGAGTAAGGACCTCTGTTGTGGAAGCGGGCACATGACTGTCTTCCTTCTTCAACATTGTTCTCAAAATCTCCGTGATTAAACCCATCTGAGTCTTCATCTGATTGATCTCCTCCCTCAGCAGCCTCTTCTCCTGGAGCATGTCTTCCCCAAATTGCCCCATCTGGCTTCGTATTTCCCTCAACTCAGCTTGAACTTGCTCCATGATCAACTCTTGAACGGCCTGAGGAGTTAAGTCTGCAATTCTGAGATTGGAACAAGATAAGAATACCGGAGATGAACACCTGTTATGAAAAATGATCATGCAGAATGACTATGAATATGCAAATGCAAATGAACATGTTTGAATATCCGCAGGGCGATCCACCCCTTGATTCCAGTTTAACGATAAGATATAACGGAACTTCGGCTCATATATTAAGAAAACCATGAGGGAAACCAAATGTCACCAATCACGAATCTAAGGTAATAAATCTGAACACAAAAATCATAGAGGTCCCAACCAACAAGCCTGGTGGTGATCCAAATACAATAAAAGAGAATAGACAACTACGGCATGTCATCAAAATTCACAAGTGTCAATCCCCCCCATCCATTATGCTTTCTGCACCAGTCTTGAATCTCCTTGAACAGCTTTCTGGTGTCGGGATGCTTTGGTCTCTGAATTAGTTCTTGAATGAGAAGGTTTCTCCTGTGTATGATCCCATCCAAGTATCGGCAATGTAACTCCCAAGCGTCTTCTTCAGAAACACCATCCATGCTAGATCCCTCATGTCTAGATCTCTTCACTTCAGCTTGGACCTTCAGTTCCTCTATGGAGGCTATGGCTTCATTAAGTCGACCTTCGACTGCTTGTCTCTTGAATATCCCTGATAAGATCTCAGCGTCTTTCTTCTTGAGCGTCGACTTCAACTGATCAATCTTAGCTAGGTAGTCGTCTTCCTTTCTTTTATTCTCAGCCATGGCAGTTTCTTGGTGATCATTGAACCTGTGGATTTTCAGCAAAGTCTTGTCTAATTATTCCTCCTTGGACTTGAGAACCTGACTGATACCATCCAAAGCTTGTTTCATCCTTTGTCTGGATGCGACCATGTCCGCTAGCTCTTTTTCTGCTTTGGCAAGGAGCTCTGTCTTCAACTTGGCGGTATGAACAGCTTCACCCCGCTCATGCTTCCACTAATAAATTTCTCTCTTTAGCTCACTATTTTCTTCCCGCAACCTTTCCTTTTCAACCCATAATTTGTTATACTTCTCCAACTCAACTGTGGTAGGAGGCTCGATCACCAAAGGATACAAAGGTGGTTCCACCGGGAAGGGAAGAAGCTCCTCTTCTGCTCTCTTCTTGATCCACTCTTTATAGGGAGGAAAAGCCCGGTTATTACATTTTCCGAATGAAGTTTTACCCTTCTTGGTCACCTGTTTCCAAGCATTCACAATTTTCCTCATCATCTCCTGATCCTTAATACCATTGAAGAATAAGGACTCTCTGATATCTCTCTCGTCAGGTGGATCTCTCAAAGGATAACCAAACTGTCTGATAACAAGGGAAGGATTATAGTTAATTCCCCCTTTTCTCCCTATCAAGGGTACATTAGGGAATTCTCCGCACTTGTAAATAATCTCCATTCCTAGCAAATCATGATTGATCCAAACAATGTTGTCAGCGGTCAAGCCCATAAACCTCTTTGACCATTTCAGAGAATCTTTCGTATCAACGAAAGCGCCAGATTCGGGGAGACGACTCAGAAACCAAGTAGCTAAGAGCGGTGCACAACAACTCACAGTTTTTCCATGCCTATTCTCATTCTTGTAGTGGACTGAGTGATACACATCACCTAGCAAGGTAGGTATAGGATTCTTCGAAATAAAGATTCTGACGGCGTGCATATCCACCAGATCAGGAATATTTGGAAACAGAATAATTCCATAGATACACATAGCCAGAATAGCTTGGAAAGCAGTCCAATTCTTCTCTTTGACATGTATGCAAGCCTGATCAAACAAGAACTTCAACAAGAAACCCTTAACTCCTTGTTTTTCTTCAATATTACTGTTAAGAACGGATTCATTAATATGAAGAGCAACAGCCATTTCTTTTACCCCGGGGTGTTCTTCAGAAAAGAAAACTATATCATGCCTGATGGGGATTCCCAAAATAAATGATAACTCCTCCAACGTTGGAGCCAAGATGTAGTCCAGGAAAGTGAAGCAACGTAGAGACGGATCGTAAAACTGAAGAAGTGTATGAATGGCATCCTTCTCATACTTGGAGATATTATAGACAAATTTCAGAAGTCTTCCATACCTTCCACGGAACTCTGTACGAACTCCAGAACCAGCCATATTAATCAGCTTGTGAATCAATGTCAAAGTCGGCTCTGGGAACGAATAGGCAACAGTCTTCTTTCTCTGAACATCCATGCTGAAGTAACCTCAGAAAACCGGAATCAAGAGTAAGATGCAAGCCCTGAAAAATGCCAAACATGTCAGAATGCAAGAAAAATGATATGCTCATGCAAACATGGGGTCAAGGCCACACTGCTAGATGTGCTGTGCTGTTAGCTGAACGAGAACCACAACCCAGAAAACCAAGAATTTTGAACCACTGAGGAACTCAAATAATCAGACATTGATGTGAAATCCGGAATAAGGGTAGGTCGAAGGTTTCGGTTACCTGCAAACCTGCAAATGCCCATCCCTTCTCACATGTGGGTACTAGGATGTTCAGTATCCCGGGCTCTCAGATCGAGAAATGATGATACGTTCACCATTTCTGGTTTGGCATCATCATCAATCGAGGAGGCCTCAACTGATTCTCCAAAGCGGAAGGTCCTCAGCTTTGGCACTGAGGTCGAGAAACAATAGTACATTCATCCCTCAGGGTACAGTACTAAAGTCAATCGAGGAGTGCCTCCATTGATTCTCTTCAAAACGTAGGGGCCATCCTATGCGAGTTCCAAAGCGGGCCCTCGGGTGCGAATGGGTTTGCCACAGGATGTGGTCTGCCACTGTCACCACTAAAGAGGGATGTTTCCACTAAGGTCCTCAATGATCGGTCACCAGAGTCGACATCTCTCTAGATCAACACCCCAACATGCGCAAGACACACACGTTAGAATGTATCCCAAGATAGCCTCGTCTGGTTGTGAATTTCGTGAACACACAAACGTACCAAGCGGGCACGTAGGTCCCACTACTCTCCACACTAGTCCTAGGGTATACTCAAGCCTTGGTATTGGGCTTAGCTCTCAGCCCCACCCAACCTGCAAAACAAAGAACAGCCAGCACAGCAGCAGCATGACAGTAATAAAAAATGAAATGCAGAAAATGCGGTAAAAATAAAAATAAAATACAACACATAAAGCAAAACAAAAACAAAACACCCAAAGAGAACAAAGACAGGCAAGCGCTAGGATTGACTCGCTTAGGGATGGACCAGCATAGGTCAACCAGCATCCCCAGCAGAGTCGCCAGCTGTCGCTCCCCGGATTTTCATCCAGGTACAAACGCGAGAGTGGCGCGGAAAAACAGAGTCGCCAGCCGTGTAAATTTATCCCAAGAGAGGGAAAGGGAACACCGCATAAACCTTAGGAAGAGGGAAATGAATGGTCATTGCAATCATAACCTGGATTCAGGAGTCGGTTACGCGAGGGGAAGGTGCTAGCACCCCACGCGTCCATCGTACTCGATGGGATCCACGCTTGTTGTCTATTCTAAGGGTAAGTTATACTATCATCTAGGGCTGTACTAAAACGGAGAGGGGAAAAACAAAGACAGACTCGGTAGGACGTCGACGTCCTAGGCCTACATACCCCCTTTGTGCAATGGGGAATTCAGAGTCAACGTAGTTCGGACCAAGTTCTTTTTGTGTTTTTTATGAGCGACGTTAAGTTCGCGTCCGGCAGTTAGGGTCGATGCCTGTTTGCGTCTCAGACGGAAGGTAACGTGCCCTTTTTGAAAATAGCCTTTAAGTTTGGAAATCCCGAAGGACAAAAAAGGTTTGAAGTTGGTTTGTGTTTTTTAGGACAGAAGTGGCTTAAGTTAGTTCCTAAGTTGCATTGCACCAAAGTCTAGGGCACAGGGGCGAAGCTGAATATCGTGCGCTGGCCTCACTCACTTCAGAATTACTGTGGATCAAGCAATTATTCAGGACCTTTGAGATTGAACTACAGTCAGTTATGGTGTTTTGCGATAGTCAGTCTGCCATTCAACTGGCTTCCAATCCCTTGAGCCATGAAAGATCCAAGCATGTTGACATTGATTGCCATTTCATCCGTCAGCACGTTCAAACCCAATTCCTCAAACTCGTGCATGTCAAGTCATCCCAACAATTGGCTGATCCTCTCACCAAGGCACTATCAAGACCTTTGTATGAATTTCTCACTTCCAAGTGGGGAATGCTTGATATTTACCTTCCCACTTGAGGGGGAGTATTGAGGGTATTATTGTAAATAGAGAGTAAGGATATAGATTGTATATAAGGTTGAGATTGTACTACTCAAAAGGGGATATTTTGCTCTGTACTGTAACTGAAATTAGTTACAGAAGTTAGTTGAGAACTTCTTCTTCATGGAATTGCTTTGGTTTCCATGGATGAAACCTTGTCCATTCTTGTGATTGCAATAACATCAATATACGGTAGCGTTTTGCTCCTTCTCAAATAGGAGATGCTGTACGATTCTCTTCTGGATTGTTTTGGTCTTGTTATTGTTTGTTGGAGAGTTGCAGAAAATTTATTTTGAAAGAGGTGCTAGTGTTCTGCAAGGAGAGGAGATAATGAGATACTTTGACTGAAGCATGTACATAGGCCCTACATACTCTCTTTTGGTTTGGGTCGTGGAAGTTTTAGGCCCAGTATGCCCATGTTTTTGTCACATATCACCACCCCAATTTGTTTTTAATTAAATTTAAATTATGTTTTTCTTAGTTTCTTATTTCTTTTCAACAAATAATTAGACATTAGTTTTGATAAAAAATTGTGTGTGATTAAGTTTTAATTAATTTGTGATTAATTCTTTAATCTAAATTTATGATTAATTTTTTTATTGATGATCAATGTTTAATATGAATTTAGGATTAATTTCTTGTTATAATTTGTGATTAAGTTCTCGTTTTAGAATTACAAATATGTAATGGGTTTCTTATAAGATTGTGATTAGCGTGTGAGGCATCCTTGTTGATGAACTTTTACTATAATGTCGATAATTCGCCAGATGATCGCTTGGGATGCCTTTTAGCCTAGAATTGATTACTTGATGATATGATTTGCCATGTTCCCTTAAGTTCCTAATTCAATTGTATCTTCGATGAATTGGATCAGAATATGCGCGCTGACATTGGAATAAACTATTACATGAAAAATTTTTAGGATAGTTTCACTTAATCATAACCTTAGGTCATAGAATTAGGATAGTTTTTCGTTTCACTTAAAACTAAAACCTCTTTTCTTAAAAATCTAAAAAATACTTTAACTGTATCTTTAACCTCTTTTCAAACTCTAAAAAACACTTCACAAATCACAAACCTTTTTGGCATTCGGTTTTTTGTGTTAAAACTTTTCAAAAAGGACATGCTGTCTAGCATCGTCCATAAAAATCATACAACCAACCAAATATTTTCAACACGAACTAAGGAGTTCTGATTCCCTCTGAGATACGTAGGCACTGGGTTGAAAACTCAGACGAACTCAATAATAAAAATCTCTTCTTTTCCCTCAAGCAATCGTCCACTTTTCCTCTTAGTGAGCTAGAAGATATCGAATACCTTTCGTGCCTAGCCATGTACTCCGAGTGGAAACAAAAGTTCTTGAATCTGGATGGCATGATGAATCTTGTTGGTAAGGATCTCCCAGAGAAGCTAATAGAAGCAGACTTGATAATGTGTCTAGAGAATACTCCACATCAATTCTACAACTGCATCAAGTACTGCAAGAAGCTCGTGGAAGACCTTGTTATGCATCTGAAGGCAATTCGTAGAGCTCAAGGAGTCACCTTCAGAATGGCGTGTTAGCTTGATGTCAAAGATTGTCATTTCCCGTTTGTTGCTTTAAAGTTGTATTTCATTACTATTGTACTTGAATTTGGATAAATAAAAGTTGAAATTTTTGTTTCTCTGTATCTTTTCATGATTTACAATGTTAAACGCTTGATGTTCTTACCAATAAATAATAAGATAACTGTGAGCTTTGTAAAAAATAAATTAAAATTAAAAAAATAACAAAATAAAAACATTCATCCATGCATTCATTTGGAACAAAAAAACTCATTGTGAGCCTTTCATCCATAAACAGTCGTTTAACTTCTCGACAGTTGTGATAATTACCAAGAGCTGATGAAGCGTTTGACACGAGATCAAGACAAAATGAAGAGGGACATGAATCGCATGAAAGGGAAAGTGGACCAGATAATGAAGGTTGTAACAGATATGGAACCGAGGGAAGGAACCCATACATTTCCTTCTACCTCGCAAGCTACACTGATTAAACCACTGCACGAGGGTCTTTCCAGATGATATCCCCAACTTGCTCAGCCAAGGCTTCAGCATCTGAAGACAATGCCCATTCATCAACCAAAGTTGAGAGGCCGAATGCCTCTATCAGAATCACGTCCAGACCAGACCTCGAGTTACCCGGGAAATAAAGCATGTCCAGTTTAAACTGCTGCCAGTGTCATACAGCAAATTACTTCCGTAGCTAATTCAAAGTTCATCAGTAGTTGCCCAGAGGCTTATGACAAATAACTGTCGTAACCCAAAATTTGACCTCCACTTTTGCCTTTTTGCATAAGCATGTGCATCTACATCGCTGGCATACGCACTCGCATTTTTCTCTGTGGTTTTGTTGCAGGAATATTTAGATTTTTCTAAGCCCTATTAACCATATCCTCACAAGGTCATCACATCATCAACACAAGCAAAAAAATAAGGGTTTTATGCCTATTCATCAAAGCAAAAGGTCATAAATCAGAGCCATGGCCATAGCACCTTTTTTCAAGCAGATTGGGCAAATTTTGGTTGTGTTAATCGATTAACCATTTGCTAGTACAAAATGGTTAATCGATTAACCCTTGTAAATTGGCAGATTCTGCTGCATTTTTATGAAATTATTTTTTCCTCCACTTTTTTGAGGTTTACTTGGTTCTAGCATTGTGTGGAATATTCTAGACATTTCTAGACATCTCTAGACATTTCAAGACCTTTCAAGACACTTCAAAGCATTTTATTCCAATACATCACTTTGAATTAAGACTACCATGTAACTTCATTTCCAAACATGAGGACCGTTTCATTTGGGCTTTGTCGTAACCCGGAATTTGACCTCCCTCTTTTGCCTTTTGCATAAGCACACGCATTCGCATCGCTAGCATATGCACTCGCATTTTGTTTCCTTTTTGGGTTTTCCAAGCCCGATTAATTGCATCCTCACAAGATCATCGCATCATCAAAACAAGCTCAAAATAAAGGTTTCCATGTTTATTTATCAAGACAAGAGGTGGAAAATAGAAACTGGCATTTCAGCATCATCTTTTCGCAAATTTGTGGAAGTTTGGCTGAAGTAACCGGTTAGCACATATGTTGTAACCGGTTACTCAGTGTATTTCTCACCAAAAAGCGCATGTTCTCAAGCAAGTAACCGGTTAGCACATATGCTGTAACCGGTTACTCTGTGCAAAATTTCAGTTCCTGCTGCATTTTTTGGGACAGCCTCCTTGCACACTCTTTGGTCATTGATTCTATAATATTCTAGCAGCATGTGGAATATTCTAGACTTCTCTAGACATTTCAAGTCTAGTCAATTCAATCCAAGTGCATTTATTCTAATGCTTCACTCTAATTTAAGTGCACCATATTCCTTGTTTTGCAAGCATGTCAACCATTGGATGATGGAGTTCACATTGGGATTGTTACCGAGTTGGTTCTAACTAACCGAGTTAACTACCTTGACTCGGTGAGTCAATCCCAACTAACTTCAACCCTAACTCCAAACCTCCCAAAGCTAAGTCCAAACCAAAGTCCAAACCTCTCACACTCCAAACCAAAAATCTATATAAGCACACCTTCACTCACTTTTCAATTTCTCCATCATTTCCCACATTTCTCACACAAGACCTTCAACCATTTGCACAATTCACTCTCAATTCTCTCACATTCTCTCTGATTTTTTCTGCTACATCTTCATCTTCATCTCAATTCTCTTCCAAAACCTCACCAAAGCTCATTTCTACTTTGAAGGATAATCACTTTTACATCAAAAGTGATTATTTCTTGAGCTCAACCTTTATCCTTCTTGCTATTACACTTGGATTTCTGGAGTTATTTCAGCCTGTGGATTAATCTTGATTATTTTCTGCAATTTTCAACGGTTCGAATTCGCATTTTGGAGCTTTATCGTACTTTGCTCGATTTCGACACGTTTCGTCACCAAATTGAAGATTCCTCTGGTTTTCTTTAATTTTCTACATCAAGAACACTTTGCAACAATTACCAAGGCACATCTCAGCCTTGTAGGTTGGTGGATCTTACTTTACTCTCTGTTTCGATTATTTCCGTGCATCTCCGATGTAATCTCGATCATTTTCGGTTTAATTTGTCGTGCATTTGCTTGATCTTTGATCTCCGTGATTATTGCTTGTGATTTGTGTTAATTGCTCTCATATGGTGTAATTTTCGTGCACAAATTCATGATCTAGCATGTGGAGGTTGGTATAAGTGATTGTGTGCTGAAAATCACTTTTGAAAAGCTGTTTTTGCAGTTATTTTTGCCATTGTCTCAGTGGTAACCGGTTACAGCATATCTGCTAACCGGTTACTCAGTGTATTTTTCACTAAAAACGCAGGTTTCCAAGCAAGTAACAGGTTAGCACATATGCTGTAACCGGTTACTCAATGCAAATTTCACCGAAAACGTTTATTTTCAAGCAAGTAACCGGTTAGCAGATATGCAGTAACCGGTTACCACTGAACAGAATGGCCAATTTTGAGTTTTTCAAGCTTGTTTGGCATGCTTTCTTCTTCTAACTCCCATGGATTGATATACTTGATTTTTAGGGATGTTTTAAGTATCATTTAACCTCTGTTTGAAGTATGTTCATGAACTTTCGATGCATTCTTTCGATTATTCAATTTGTTCATATTTTTCGACAATGTTTGTTCATGAACATCTTGCATTCCATTTGATCACTTGTTAACATGTTTTGCATTGCATACTAAATGGTATTTGGTACTGTTTTGCATGTTTGTCCCTTAATTGCATTAAGTTCATTCTTCATGGATGAGATTAATCTTGCTTAATCAATAATTCACACCTTTTGCTTTAATTATTTTCCATTCTCTTTGGAAAATTGTTAGCATGGCTTCTCCCTTTGATTAATTGATCGAAACCATGTTTCGATTAGTTGATCTTCCCCTTTCCTCTCTTTAGGCTTCCTTTAGAGCTTTCTCTCTCGGTCCCCCACGGAGTTGGAGTCTCGCTCTGCGCCCTGCATCGGAGCACTATACAAATCGAAGCTGTTACGCTGTCCGTTTCCCCACGCAGGAGCACTGTACAACTTGGAGTTGTTGTGCCGTCCAGTTCAACTTCTGTATTACACCCTGTGTGTTAGAGAAGGGATGAGAAGGGAGAATTCCTACTCTCATTCTGACTACTTCAGGTAGGGGACGAATGACCCTGTGCTTGGTTTAGTCATCTCTATCTCCAGGCGCTAGTGTGCTTTCTTCCCCCAATTGGGTCGATCTTTGATCACTCCTATCTCTTTCGATCTCTCTTTTGATCAATCATCTTCTTGGTTAAGATCCTTTGTTTATTGGGTTAGCAAGCTCCCTTCGTTTCAATACCCTTTTCTTTTCTTGCGGTCGATCATTGTTACTTGATTCCCCAGAAGAATCTCTTTTCTCTTTCTTCGGTTAAACACAGTACTCCTGTTACGATCGAATCCCCTGCGGAGTTCGCAACCTTCTTTTGGTTCTTCTCCCTGTGTTGGTTAATCATTGTTTGTCAGTTAAAACACCAATGTTTGCATTCCTTCTCAGTTAACCACAGTCCGTCTGTTAATATACTGAGTTCCTTGGGTTAGTCACCTCCTCTTGGTTAATCACTTATTCTTCTAGGTTAATCACAGTTCTCCTATTAAAACCGAACCCCCCAGCGGTTGGCAACCTCTTTTGGTTCAACACCCTTCTTCGTTGGTCAAGTGTTGTTTGTTCAGTCAATACCAACACCCTTTTTTTGGTTACGACCTTCGATCGGTCCTACACCCGTTCTTTTGGTTAATCACAGTTTTCTCTGTTAAAACCAATGCTTCTCTATCCCCACAGAGTTGCAGTCTTTGCTTTCCTCGGTTAACCACTGTTTATTAGTTAACATACCGATGTCCCCTCAGAGTCAAACACCTTCCCTGGGTTCAACACTCTCTCTTTTGGTTTATCACAGTCCGTCTGTTGACACCAGCTTCCTCTCCCCGTCAGAGTCTTACTCTCTTTCTTCGGTTGACCACTGCCAGCCAGTTAATATACCGAGTTTCCTATTTCTCTTGGTTTTGACACCATCCCTTTGTTTGTTTCCCAGTAGGGTTGCTTACCCTCTGTCCCTAGCAGTTCTTTATTTTCTTCCCCAGGGAAGTCCTTTCTATTCATTTTGCTCTTACTTTCTTGGTTTCGACACCAATCCTCTTTGTTATCCCCAGCGGATTTTATTTCGTTATTGGTTTTGACACCATTCCTTTTATAGTCTCTTGTGCAATCGCTCTTACTGTTTGGGTTTTCCCCAGTAGAGTTTTTCTTTCACTCTTGATCTTGGTTTTTGACACCACCTGTCTCTTTCTTGTTTTGTTTTCCGTTTGGTTCCCTGAACTACGGAAGCTCTGATTCTGCATTCTTTTGAATGTATGATACGTAGGCACGAGATCGCGATGATCTTTGCGAGCACACTTCCACCCTTCTTTCCGTCTTCTTTTCCTTTCTGTCCCCTGGTTCCATGAGCTACGACGCTCTGATTTCCTCATTGCACTATGAGGGTACGTAGGCACGAGGGCCCCAATCCTCCGCGATCACTTTCTTTCTTTTCTTTTTCCCCTTTCTTCTCTCTCCTCTTTCTTTTAGCTAGAAGCCTTTAGATAGATAACCCATCCAAGCCTAGAAGCAAGCGAAATGGTTCCCGTCGAGTACGACGGATGCGTTAGGTGCTATTACCTTCCTTTCGCATAACCGACCCCCATTCCCGTTTCTCTTCCCTTTGGATTTTATCGATATTTTCCCTGTCCTTCGGGACTAAATAAAGTTCGGTGGCGACTCTGTGTTATCTTTGAGTGTGCGATTCACTCGGGTATAAACCATCCATCTTCAGACTTGCATTAGGATTGCTCTACTGAGATAACCAACTAACTAACTGAGTCAACTTCCGACTCAGTGAGTTAAGTGTAACTAACTCCAAAGCAAGCTCCAAAGCACATTCCAAACCTAGCCTACTCCTAAGCTAGCCTCTATATAAGGAAACCTTCACATTTGTGGAAGGGGGATCCAAAAACCTTCAATCATTTTCACAATCCTTCACTCTTTACTCTCTCATTTCTCTCAATTCTCTCTGCATTTTCTGCAACTTCTTCACATTTATCTTCATCTTCTTCCCAAAACCACACTAGAGCTCAATTCCACCAATGAAGAGTAGCAAATTTCACATTGAAATTGCTTTCTCTTGAGCTTAAACCTCCATCAAATTGCATTTCTTCTTGGATCTCTGCAATTACAGCAACTTCCACTTCAATTCAAGTGTTTGATTCAATCGTTTCGGTGCAAATTTTATTTCGGAGCTTTTATCGCGTTTTGATCGGTTTCGCTACGATTTAAGCACAAGCTCGGAATTCTCTGGTTTTCTTGGCTTCTTCTCACTACCTTTCACTCACAACAATCACCAAGGCAATTCTCTGCCTTGTAGGTTGGTAACTCTTGCTCAATTTACTGTTTTGATCACTTTCGCGCATTTACGATGTAGTTTCGATAGTTTTTCGGTGTTGATTAATCATGCATTGTTTGATCTTTGATCTGCATGTTTAGTGCTTCCAATTGATGATTGATTGCTTCTACTTGATATAATTTCCGTGCACAAATGCATGCCATAACATGTGGATGATTGGATAAGTGATTAATTGCTGGAAGTGCTTTTGAAAACTGATTTTTTTAGCCACTTCTCCAGGGTTAATCGATTAACCATTTGCTAGTGCAAAATGGTTAATCGATTAACACCTCTGTTTTCAGCAAAATTCTGCTATTTTTCAAGGTTAATCGATTAACCACTTTGCACTAGCAAATGGTTAGCCGATTAACACTGAACCAGAATGACATTTTTGCCTATTTTTAAGCTTGTTTGATATTCCTTCCTCATTTAACTTCCATGGCTTGCTATGCGTGATATTTGTGGATGTTTTATGAGTTGTTTAACTTCTGTTTGAGGCATGGTTGCAAACTTTCGATGCACGATTTGTCAATTTTGGAATTTTTTGCATTTTTGGCATTGTATGATCATGATGATTCTTGCACACTTTTGTTCACATGATAACATGATTTGTGATGCATGCTAATTGACATTTGGTACTGCCTTACAATTTCTTCCTTGATCTTATTAAGTTTATTCTTCATTGAGCAAATTTAATCTTGTATAATCAATAATCCACACGTTGCTTTGACAATCTTATGATCCGTTTGGAAGATTGTTGGCTTGATCATTTCCCTTGATCGATTGATCGAAACCCCGTTTCGATTAGTCAATCTCCCCTCTTTTCTCCCTTTAGGGTTCTTTAGAGCTTTATTCTCTTCATCCCCTACTGAGTCGGAGTTCTGCACGACACACTGGAGCATTGTACAATTGGCGCTGTTACTCTGTCGGTTTCAATCTCTGCACTATACTCTTGTGCTAGAGAATGGATGAGAGTGGAGAATTTCTATATTCATCTTGATTGTTTTGGGTAGGGGACTAATGACCCTATGAGTGGAATAATCGTCTCTATCTCTAGACTGTAGTGTTCTCTATTCCCCAGTCGAGTCGATCCTTGATCACTCTTGCCCCTTTCAATCTCTCTTTTGATCAATCACCATTTCCTTGGTTAAATATCTTTGTCACTTTGGGTTAGAAACCTCTCCTTGGTTCAACACCTTTTCTTTTAGTCAATCATTGCTTGTTAACTCCCCATCAGAGTTGTAATCATTCTTTCTTTGGTTAATCACAGTCAAGCTGTCAAATCCAATTCCCTTTTTCCCCAGCAGTAGATTTTATTTTCTTCGGTTAATCGCAGTCTTCCTATTAAACACTGAAACCCTAGCGGAATTCACAACCTTCTCTTGGTTCTTCCTCCCTTTTGATTGGTTAACCACTTCCCGTTAGTTAAAACACCAATTTGCACCTTTTCTCAGTTAACCATAGTTTTTCTGTTAACATACTGAGCTTCTTTTGAGTTAATCACCTTCACTTGGTTAATTACTCATCTCTTTTCGGTTGATAACAGTCTTTCTGTTAGCATCGAATCCCCAGTGGGTCACAACCTTTGCTTGGTTCCACACCCGTCCTTTGGGTCACAACATTTGCTTGGTTCCACACCCGTCCTTTGGGGTCACAACCTTTGCTTAGTTCCACACCCATCTTCTGGGTCACAACCTTTATTTGGTTCCACACCCGTTCATTCGGTTAACCACTATTTATCAGTTAATATACCGAAATCCCTTCAGAGTCAAACGCCTTCTCTTGGTTCAGTACTCTCTCTTTTTTGTTCATCACAACCTGCCTGTTGTCACCAAAGCCTTTGTTCCCCACAGAACCTTAATACTTTTCTTTGGTTAACCACTGCCAGTCAATTAACATACCGAATCCTTTTTCTCTCAGTTTCAACACCGTCCCTTTGTTTGGTCCCCAGTAGGGTCGCTGACCCTCTGATCCTTAGCATAGTCGCTATGTTCTCTTTTCTTCTCTTTCTCTCGGTTTTGACACCAACCCATTTGCTTACTCTTCAATAGAGTCTCTATTATTCTTTTGCTCATTTACCTTCTTGGTTTTGACACCATCTTTTTGCTTTATCCTCAGCAGAGTTACTACCTTTTCCGTGTCTTTCTTTCTTGGTTTTGACACCATTTCTTTTGTATTCCCCAGTGGAATCTTTCTATTTCTTTTGCTATTGGTTTTGACACCATTTTCCTTTCCTTGCCTGTCCTTGTTCCCCGAACTACGTAGGCTCTGAAATCCTCATTGCACTATGAGGATACATAGGCACGAGATTGCGAAATCTTGGCGAGCCACCTTCTCCTCCTTTTCCCTGGTTCCATGAACTACGGCGCTCTGATTTCCTCATTGCACTATGAGGGTACGTAGGCATGAGGGCCCTAATCCTCCGCGAGCACTCTCTTTCTTCATCTCTTCTCTTTCTTCTTTTTAGCTAGAAGACTTTAGATAAATAACTCATCCAAGCCTAGAAGCAAGTGAAATGGTTTCCGTCGAGTATGACGGATGCGTAAGGTGCTAGTACATTTCTTTCGCATAATCAACCCCCTTACCTGTTTCTCTTCCCCTTGAGTTTTATCGATATTTTCCCTGTCATTTGGGAATAAATAAAGTTCGGTGGTAACTCTGTTGTATCTTTGAGTGTGCGATTCACTCAGGTATAATCCTGCTAGCTTCAATAAGGTGTCTTCATTCTCTAACAATAATGTTGAAACCATAAGAGAAGAGCTGGTGGAGAAGTCCAAAAGGGTTGCATTTTGTGAGAAGACCCCAAAAGAAGGCTTCGGAGAGCATTCCATCAATATTAACGACGATGAAGACATCAACCTTTGGGTCCGAACGGGGCAACCAACAATGCATAGAGCGCCATACCAAAAACCTTGGTATGCTCCACATGTAAATCAATAATCAAATGGCCGAGGACATCAGAATATGCGTCAGAATCAACATAGGCCTCGTAACAACCTAGAGAGAAGGAATGCTCCCCTTCATTCTGTTCCCATGTCATACAATTAGCTTCTGCCGTATATGGTCCGAAACTCACTGGTAGAGCCCAAGTCCCTAAAGTCGTTGCCTGAGCCATACCCTCCTGGGTACAATCCCAATGTGCGATGTGGATATCATGTTGGGTCAATAGGGCACTCAACTGAAGACTGCAAAGCTTTCCAAGCCAAAGTACAACAGTTGATGGACAAGAAGTGCATATCTTTTCAAGAAGGAAATTCAGTTGTGCGTGTTAGCTTATCTCCCAAATGAGTTCGAAGACTTCAAAAGACATCTCCTAAAGTCAGTGGTTCAGACAAGATGACATCCTCAGAGCTGGCAATTATTGGATCATTTTTCTATCATTTGCATTTGTAATTTCTTTCTAGTTAAATGCTACTTGTTTTTAAATATTGTTGTTTTGAATGGTAATATTAATAAAGTGATCATGCATTTTTTGGATTAAACATGTCGTATTCACTCATTTTTCCTCACTTATATCAACAAAAAATATACATAAAAATAGTTCTCCACTTCACTTCCTTTATCACATTGTTGCTTTAGTAAAGATTGGAGGGAGGATGATGAAAACGAAATACCCATAATTGTTACTGATATGCTTCTAGATAAAATCCTGTTGATGATGTACATGCATTATTTAAAATCCCCATACACCAGAGAAATAAGGAGTTAGTCCTTAGTTAACCACTTCGAGCCTAGAAGTAGGAGTTTCCTTCGGATATCTAAAAAAACCCTCACGCTTTACCTGGAGCATGGGTAGTGTTCTGTTAACCTGACTACACATTTGATTTCAAGATAATACATCTCGTTTGTGGATCAGCTATATGATTTCTTTGCACATATCCTGAAGTGTCAAAGGAACCGTACAAAACTCAAAAGTTATGACAGTTGTTTTTTAATGATCAATAACTTGGCAGCCACAGGTTCTTTCCAAAAAAAATAAATAAAAAAAAACAAAAAAGAAAGAAAATCTCGTTAAGTCGAACACCCAAAAAGGCGGCTTAGGCAAAAATTAGGGCAAATCCCGATGGACAAGAAAAACAAAACCAGTCTAGGTAAAAGTTAGGGATCAAAAGAAAGATCAATCAAAAGAGGTCCCCAAATCCTCAACAAAGCAGAACAGGATTCAGTGACCATCATGTCAAAAATAAAAAGGGACACTGACATCCGACAAAAGAAAATAAAGTGACTGCCAGTTCAAGCGGATCCTCATTCTCACTCTTACACCGTCGAACTTTCTTAGAAGACAAATGTGTGTCAATTTAACTGAACGTAGGACTGGAGAACATCACGAAGAAGGGGTAGGTACAAAATAAATTTTGAACCTTATATCTGTTATTAATATAACCGTGAACCAGACCACGTTACAACCCTCAAAAGACCTAATTGAAGCGGGGTTTATTCTGAAAGTATACTATAGCATGGTGGCGTAAACTGACTCCTAGAGATTTGCTAATCTTCTGAATTTATGTCATACTCTAGCTATCTTTCACGCACTAGCTAAATCAGTATTGCGTTTGGACTAATAGTCTTTTCGTCACACGCTATCACATCATTCTAATAATGATTGATTTTCAGAACTTGCATGAACATTACATTAAAGTTACCATTTTTTAATAAACAATTCTAAATGCGAGTCAGTATTTGGCATTAAGGAAATTTCAAGTGATGGTAAAAGGAACTTGATAATTCAACAATGTTGACCAAAACCAAGTTCACCTCATAGCCCTATGAAAGTGGGGCATAATATCCAATGACTATGTTGACCAATGAACTGGTCAGGCTGAAAAAATCTCCAAGTATCAGTAGATCACGGAGGAAGGAGCACCACAAAGATTCAGCTTATTTGGGGCAATTCCCTCAAAGGCTTGATCAAGGAAAAACCACTACAAGATTCAAACACTGGGGAAAATCGTCTCGGACCATTTCATGGTGTGATCACTTTCAA
This sequence comes from Lathyrus tuberosus, assembly GCA_022829125.1. Lineage (NCBI taxonomy): Eukaryota > Viridiplantae > Streptophyta > Magnoliopsida > Fabales > Fabaceae > Lathyrus > Lathyrus tuberosus. Next base: position 141,544 of record JALAZF010000449.1, on the reverse strand, counting down.
AGAGAATTACTTCAAAAGACACTACAGACTAGGGCAAGACAAGTTGGAAATGGGAAGTTTTCCTTCATGTTGTCAACTTTATCCAAGCAAGTTGTGCAGGACGGTGGTAACCATTGCGTTCACAACAAGTGTCGAAAGATCACGCTAACGCGACATCTTATCCCCTCCTGGCATTAGCGCTAAGGCAGAGCTGAAGCACAATCAACATGCATTGATCACGTTGCTACGCTCATCCAAAGCCATCATCAGGAAAAGAGTTAAAGTCCTCTCAAGGATGAGTATCCAACTTATTAGCGAGGGATCAAACTTGGGGCACTAGGAGCATCCATATCTGTGTGCTGATCATCACGCCATCAAAATCTAAGTGTTGAGAAGTCAAAACCCTCTTGCCAACCAAAGTCCAATCTTTTATTGGCAATTACTTAAAAGTCCACCCATGTTGGCACCTTCAAGTTTACCCTTTAAAGTCCAGTTTTCAACTACTTAAAAGTCCACCATTGTTGGCATCTCCAAATTTACCCTTCAAAGTCCATTTTTCAATGGCAACTACTAAAAATCCACCTTGTTAGCATATTTATAATCCCAAAAAGTCCAAGCTCATTTGGCGCATAACCAAAAGTCCAATTTTCATTGGCAACCACCAAAAGTCCACCCTTGTTGGCACACTCATAAAACCTAAAGTCCAATTTCACTTGGCAATTCCTAAATCCAATCCCCAGTAATACCCCCGCGTACTCAATCATTTGCGCATGCATGACATGCATCATGCATAATATTCCTACTAAGCAGGAATAACATCACACATAATCATATCAATAATTAGCATATTTTTGCATGGTGTCTCTATCAAGAAGCTTTGCCAACCAGTCTTGTGCATTCATACATGCATAATCCCCAACAATTGCATCCTCGTATGCATCTCCATACATCATGCAATGCATGGCATGTCAACCCAAGTGGAACATCATATCATAACAGAATCTAGAATTAATCAGCGAGCATCCTGGCAAATCCTCCTTTAAAGTCGGTTATATTCCTCTGAAAAAGTTGATATCCCGCATATGCTCATGGGATTTCTATCCCCTAGCATCTCATTCTTCAACCATACAGTTAATAATGATAATCCCCAACATTTTTGCTCTCATTTCTCCCCAATCAGAGGTTATCCTAAAAGTTTCTTATGAACTCTCACCCACATAACTTTGTTGACCCTTAGTCCTTCAAAAAGGAATTTTCCTTAAAACTGTTTTCCCCAACAGATTTTGTGTTCGAGATACTGCTCTAGTATTCGTGAAGAATCTTAAATGCGATTGAGGTATCATTCCCCCCTTGTTGGAATATCTTGATCAATAAGATACTGCTTCATTGGATTAGAGAATCTCATATGTTTTTGAGATACTGTTTTGGTATCCGCGGAGAGCCTTAATTAATAAGGTATTGCTTCGTCCACCCAAAGAATCTCATGTCATGTAAAGATAGTGTTCTAGTGTTCCCGAAGAGCCTTCATCTGGTACTGCTTCGTTTGACCTAGAAAATCTTATACCATTGTTTAAGACTCTACTTCGTCAAAACGGAGAGTCTCACTTGTCTGAGATACTGTTCTAATGATCCCCAGAGAGCCTTGATCCATAAGGTACTACTTTGTGCAATCTAGAGAGTCTCATACTGTTTCTGAGATACTATCCTAATGTCCTTAGGAAAGCCTTAATCTATAAGGTACTGCTTCGCGTGACCCAGGAAGTCTCATGCCCTTTTGTTGAGATATTGTTCTAGTATTCTTGGAGAGCCATAATCAATAAGGTACTGCTTCATAAGAATTAAAAAGTCTCAAGTATAGCATTTGAGGTACTGCTCTGTTATTCCCAAAGAGCCTTATTCTATAAGGTACTACTTTGCGTGGCTCAGAGAATCTCATTTGTTTTTGAGATACTGCTTTGGCATTCTCGGAGAGCATTAATTCATAAGGTAATGCTTCAACCCCAAAGAATCTCATGTTTTGGTAAAGATATTGTTCTAGCATTCCCGAAGAGCCTTCACCGGGTACTGCTTTGCATAATCTAGAAAGTCTTATACCATTGTTTGAGACACTACTTTGTTAAAATGGAGAGTCTCATTTTATCGAGATACTGCTTTGGCATCCTTGGAGAGCCTTAATTCATAAGGAACTGCTTCATTTGACCCAAAGAATCTCATGATTTGGTTGAGATGTTGTTCCTGTATCCCTGGAGAGCCTTAATTGATAAGGTACTGCTTCACATGATCAGAAAGTCTTATATCTCCTTTGAGATACTGCTCTATTATTCCCAAAGAGCCTTGCCATGAAAGGTACTGCTTTGTGTAATTTAGGGAATCTCATTTGTTGAGACACTGCTTTGGTTTCCTCAAAGAGCCTTAATCCTTAAGGTACTGCTTCGCACGGCCCAGAGAGTCTCATATTTTTACCGAAATACTGTCCTAGCACCCTTGGAGAGCTTTAGATTTAGAGATTTTCCCCCTAGTTGGATTATCTCGATCAATAAGACACTACTTCATTGGTCTAGAGAATCTTATTTTCCTCTTGCAGAAATTTTGCTCTAAATATCCCTAGAGAGCCCTAATTCAATAAGGTACTGCTTTGTATAGATCAGAGAATCTCATCTGTCTTTGAGATACTGCTTTGGCATTCTCAGAGAGCCTTAATTCATAAGGTACTGCTTCGACCCCAAAGAATCTCATGTTTTGGTAAAGATATTGTTCTAGCATTCCCGAAGAGCCTTCACTAGGTACTGCTTTGCATAATCTAGAAAGTCTTATACCATTGTTTAAGACACAACTTCGTTAGAACGGAGAGTCTCATTTTGTCGAGATACTGCTTTGGCATCCTTAGAGAATCTTAATTCATAAGGTACTGCTTCATTTGACCCCAAAGAATCTCATGTTTTGGTTGAGATATTGTTCCTGTATCCCTGGAGAGTCTTAATTAATAAGGTATTGCTTCACATTATCAGAAAGTCCCATACCTCCTTCGAGATATTGCTCTATTATTCCCAAAGAGCCTTATTCTATAAGGTGCTGCTTTGTGTATAGAATCTCATTTGTTGAGACACTGCTTTGGTTTTCCTCGAAGAGCCTTAATCCAATATGGTACTGCTTCGTACGGCCCAGAGAGTCTCATGCCTTTTATTGAGATAATGTCCTAGCATCCTCGGAGAGCCGTAGCCAATAAGTTACTGCTTCATATGGCCTAGGGAATCTCGTGTTCTTACTAAGATACTACTCTAGCACCCTTGGAGAGTTTTAGATTTATAGATTGTTCCCCCTAGTTGGAATATCTCGATCAATAAGACACTGCTTCATTGGTCTAGAGAATCTTATTTTCCCCCGCTGCAGAAATTTTACTTGAAATATCCCTGGAGAGCCTTAATCCAATAAGGTACTCCTTCGTGCGATAATAGAGAATGTCTTTATCCTTAATAAGCTACTCTAATGGTACCCGAAGAGCCTTAGATATATAAGTTATTGCTTCGTGTGACCTAGAGATTCTATTTGTGTTTGAGATACTACTCTGACAACCCAAAGAATCATATGTTGTTTTATTCTTCCCACATTGTTGTTTCCATTTACTTTTGAATTTTCCTTATTGGTAGACAAATTTTGGGGTCTTCTTATATCTAATTGACTTTTACCCTAAAACGAACTCCATGCAACAGTTCATTCTCTTGGGTTCAAGACAATTAGATAAGGGCATCAGTCATACCCCAAATTTGTCCTACCTTTCTCAGTTCTCTCTCTGTAAGATCATCTGACCTTTGGCCATGATCTTGTGAGAATTAGGTCATAAGAACTTGTGCACGTATGACTAATAGGTTTGTGCAGGAACATTGGTTTCAAGTAGAAATGGTACTCGTTCTCTTAGACAAGTACTTCAAGAAATGACCAGTTGATTCTGATTCATAACGGTTCTAGGATTTTCTATTGGGTCATTTTCCTCGATATTTCTCAAAGGTGTCAATGTATACTGCAAGGAGAATTAGGTCTTTCCTTCCATTGGTGTTGAGCATGGGCACGTAAGACTAGCTAGGGTTTTGTGGTGAGTTGCAAGTGGGATCCTTATTTCTCAAGGTGTGGCTCTTGTATCGAGTTCATCTTCGATCATGCGAGCAATATAGGTCAAGTTTAATTCAAGAAAGACTTTGTCCTTATCCATGAGGTTGAATCATTATTTGTCTTCTTTTGATCTTAAGTTATCCATTGGGTTTTTATTGGAAGTTCGTTATCCATTGCGCTTTGAAATAGTAAAGTTTGGATTAAAAAAATCTTGAATCGAGTTTAAGCAAGAAGTTTTCAAATTAAAGTTCAAGATTCATGATTCAAAGTTCAAGGGGATTCATTATGTTTTTAACTTCGAGTCCAAATTCAAGATTCATGTTCAAATTAAAATTTCAAAGAGGTTTTTGTGTATCATTACAAATTGGCATTCAAATGGGATTACGCCATAAACCATCAAGAGTTTTAATTCAAAGGAGTTTTGGCATGATTAAATTCAAGGATTCAAGTTATCACGAAATTCAAGATTTTTGAGATTGAATTCCAAGATTTAAGGTGAAAGATTCATGTTTTTCATAAAGATTCAAGTTGAAACTCAAAATCCAAGTTGTTATGGGATTCAAGAACTTTCAAGAAATTCACGAATTCAATTCAAAAATTGAAGTTGGATCCATAAGAGGTGTACCACAATGCAAAGAATAAGATCAAATAATTCAAAATCTATCCAAAGGAATTTACAAGTTCAAATGAAGAAGATCCCAAGCTAAGAGAATAAGATGAACTTCGACTAGAGCATTTACATGTTACATGGCAGATATTATTGAGATTTACCAACCTTGAACTTCCATATCCTAGAACCTCAGTGCGCCAAGTGGGGATTGAAAGACTGAGAGCTGAATAAGATCCAATATGTGATCTATTGAACTATGAGTACATACTAAAAGGTTCTGGATGTCAAGATAAAAAACAGTTGGGTGATGTTCTTCAATGCAGTCATTTCATGGCTATAGTCAGTCTTGATGGAAAGACTTCACCGTGTGTGATATACTGCCATGGAAATAGTGGATGCATGGTAGATTCCAGTGAAGATACTATGGTTTTCTTCCTTCAAATATATCAGTTTTTGCTCTTGATTGGAATAAAAGGTTAATTTTCTTGATCTCGCCGCATTCAAATGCACCAATCAGGAATCTACATTTTGAGTAATTTAAATTCCAGTGCACCAAGTGAAGACGTTGCAGGTCCAAAATCGTAAGAAAATTGTGATTGTTTTTATTTCCTCCTCAATGCAGAGTAGGTACTACAAAATTAAAACACATTAGAGAACACAATCAAACATACCGGTATAAAAATGGCAAGAAGTCGAACATGTTTGGACATGTCTGAAGCAAAAATGGAAATAAACGTCATCATAAAAACATGTTCCTAGCAACATATATCTTTTCCAAAACAAGGTCTAAACATGTTCCAAGCGGTACCAATTTGTTTCCAAGACAAGAATTCCTTTCAAAATCACGACAGTTAATACGCTCACGGTTATAAAAGGACCCGGAGACAATCCATATGGAGGAGAGAAGCATTGATACGAAAGATTCAGAATATCACAAACATCACACTCAGAGATAAAAAAGTGATGAAACAGAGAAAATAAAATATCACAGTAACAACATGATATTTTTTCAAATCACAAAACCACATTCTTCATCAAAATAAGACTTCATCATCTTCCATAAACACCACCACACTCCACCATAATCATTAAGATCACCCTCACGCAACCATAACATCATCATTATCATCCAAATTCAATAAAAAAAATCAACAAAGCAACACATACAGGATCGAGATCACAGAATAACACTACAGAGGAAGATCAGTACACGATATCACACAACACCATTATCACTCACATGAACTGAGCAGTTACCACAAATCAAAAACACACACACACACCATAATAGCAGAGGAAGAAGAGTACCACTGAGTTACTAGCGGCAAACAAAATAAAGACATACACAGCGGAAGGAGGCCACGAAGGAACACAACATGCACATATACGAAGCTGTGTCGAGACGCCGCCATAAAATTCTTGCCTCTCACCTTTTGATCGCGAATCCGAAGAAACCTAGCTCTCTGATTGTGTCCTCAGTCCAAAGCCTTCCCTTCACTCACAGCGCCCTACGGATACGGTGGCTTTTTGCTCCTTCTCAAATAGGATATGTGGTACGACTCTCTTCTTGATTGTTTTGGTCTTGTTATTGTTTGTTGGAGAGTTGCAGAAATTTTATTTTGAAAGAGGTGCTAGTGTTCAGCAAGAAGAGGAGATAGAAAGATACTTTGACTTAAACATGTACATAGGCCCTACATATAGGGATCGAAAAAAAATTCGTACCCGCGAATATCTGTGGATAAAATTCGTCACGGATATGGGGCGGGTAGCTTAATAGATATTCACGGATAAAATAAATGGATATTTAAATACTCGATTGTTAATTGATATGGATAAATGTTTAATGATATTCGTGCCCGTGGATATCCATAATCATCAATAAATTATAAAAATCATTTAAATATCATTAGTTTATTATACTTTATTTTTCATCTTCTAAAAGAAATTAGTCTTCTTGTATTTCTTTCTTTCTTTTTTTTTGAAATTTTCTTTGAAGAAAACCTTTCACATTTCATTCAAATTTTATTAGCCATGTCATATTTAAAATCTTCAATAATTCATACCTCACTTCAACAATTTCACAGTCCAACCAACTAGTGTCGTCATTTCTCTGTCGAACCAATGTCTCCCTTTTTACTCGTTTGCGTCTGCTATTTCATTATAACTCACAATCACAATATATTTTATTTTTTAAGTTAAAAATTAAATATATGGATATTATGTTTGGATCTTATTAGGATTTGGTGAACAAGAAGAAAATTAATATGATGAAATTTTATTGATAAATTAAGAGCGAATTGTATTGATGTTATGTGATAACAATTTTTTGTGTCTTTAAAAGAAATTAAAAAAAAAATTCTAAAAAAAATATTATCCATGGATATCTGTAAATATTCGCGGATACTTTAAAATTTGTGGATTACCCATTTAACGAATACTCGCATGGATATGGGGCGGATATAAATATCATATTTATCGAACGGGACGGATACAGATATCATAGTATCCATTCCCATGGATATCCATTTACGTCCCTACCTACATACTCCCTTTTGGTTTAGGTCATGGGAGTTTTGGGTCCAGTATGCCCATGTTTTAGTCACATATCACCACCCCAATTTGTTTTTAATTAGATTTAAATTGTGTTTTTCTTAGTTTCTTATTTCTTTTCAACAAATAATTAGATACTAGTTTTGATAAAAAAATTGTGTGTGAATAAGTTTTAATTAATTTGTGAATAATTATTTAATCTAAATTTATGATTAATTTTTTTATTGGTGATCAATTTTTAATATGAATTAAGGATTAATTTCTGATTATAATTTGCGATTAAGTTCTCGTTTTAGAATTACAAATATGTAATGGGTTTCTTATAAGTTTGTGATTAGCGTGTGAGGCATCCTTGTTGATGAACTTTTACTATAATGTCGATAATTCGCCCAATGATCGTTTGGGATGTCTTTTAGAATAGAATTGATTACTTAATGGTATGATTTGCCATGTTCCCTTAAGTTCCTAATTCAATTGTATCTTCGGTGAATTGGATCAGGATAGGCGCGCAGACATTGGAATAAATTATTGCATGATAATTTTTTAGGATAGTTTCCCTTAATCATAACCTTAGGTCATAGAATTAGGATAGTTTTCTGTTTCACTTAAAACTAAAACCTCTTTTCTTATAAATCTAAAAAATACTTTGACTGTATCTTTAACCTCTTTTCAAACTCTAAAAAACACTTCACAAATCACAAACCTTTTTGGCATTCGGGTTTTTCCGTTTAAACTTTTCAAAAAGGACATGTTGTCTAGCATCGTCCATAAAAAACATACAACCAACCAAATATTTTCAACATGAACTACGGAGTTCTGATTCCCTCTGGGATACGTAGGCACTAGGTTGAAAACTCAGACGAACTCAATAATAAAACTTTCTTATTTTCCCTCAAGCAATCGTCCACTTTTCCTCTTAGCAAGCTAGAAAATATTAAATACCTTGCATGCCTAGACAATTTAGATGGTTCCCATCGAGTACGATGGATGTAGGGAGTGCTAACACCTTCTCCTTACATAATCGACTTCCAAACCTAACATGGTTGCGATGACCATACCTTATCCTTTTCCTCGTGGGCTTTCTCGATATTTTACCTTTCCCTTTTTGGGAATAAATAAAGTTCGGTGGTGACTCTCATAAGTCCATCCGTGATCGTGCAAACCCTAGTTTTGCGCATTGCGGAGATCGTATTTTTTGAGGTACGACAGATGGCGACTCTGCTGGGGACTGGTTCACCCCTAAAGCAATTCAAGCCTAGTCTAGGTTTTCTTCGCATGTTTGAGTGTTTATTTATCTTATCTGCTTACTTAATTTCTTTATTTCTTTCCATATTATGTATATATTTGTGGTTCTGTAGCACTATGAATGAAAAAATTTGATTGCAACCCTTGTGGGAAAGGCTCTATATCTGAGTCTAGAGTGAACACATAAGATATGAGAGGTTGAGTAGTATGGGCCACTGAGGAATTTCTCCTCGTGTAGTTTGATACGAGAACCTTGCTTAGAGTAGATTCTAATGAGAATGTTGGCGACCGTCGAGCCTTTTGACGTGGACGACCAATATTTTCATTGGGATCCACGCTTTAAGGACCTTTTAGAACCTTGAACTGTTTGGCTAAAAACTAGGAATGATGGTAACGTAGTATGGGACACCGAGGTTCACTCCTCATGTAGTTCGATACGAAGATCTCAATCAGAGGAGACTTTCTTGATGAAGTTGTTTGCATGGAAATCATTGACATACACAATGAACATTCAAGGAATTCTATGACTCTGAAACCTCTGTTTAGAACCCAATGTCGATGGTCACGTAGTATGGGACACCAAGGTGCACCCCTTGTGTTATTCGATATGAAGACCTCACCCAGAAGAGATTCATACGATGGAGTCATTAATCGCCATACTCATGACGTGTCTGATGAACAATCATATGGATTCATGACTTTGGGGTTCCTTTAAAAACTTTAGGACCTACCTTGTGAGATCCTTGTAAGGAGAGTAATCAAAGTATCCTTCATTCGTGTCTCAGAATTCCATAACCGCTTATATGGAAACCTTATCATCATTTATTCATGCATCCATTCATCATATAAAAAAAACAAAGCCCAGGGTTTCTTATATTTATTATAGATTAGAGTATTTGACAAAGCAATCATGACAAGCCAGGATAACAGAAAGAATACATTCACTTTCTAGTTCAAGGAACCAAAAATTGACAGTTTGAAAGCTCTGGGTTCAAAGATTACTGCCATCAAGCATAACAAGTTCCACACCAACTTTGGAAGAATTTTAAGTGTTATAGATGAAGATTTCTACGTTGAAGCTCTCACAGCCCTGGCTCAATACTATGATACTTTTCTTTGCTGTATCACATTCTCTAACTTTCAAATCGCGCCAACCTTGGAAGAGTTTGAAGTGTTATTGAATCGAGCCATCAAAGACTTCAGAGCCTAATCTAGTTTTGCCTAAAGATGTAGATAAGCTTAACGACAAAGTCAGAGAGCTTGAACAGGAAAACGTATAGTTGCGAGTTCAACTTAATAGGACTAAGCTAAAAAGTGAAGTTTGGGAGGACAGGAGTATCGCGCTGAAGGAAAGGGTGGAAAGTAGCAAGAAAAGGATTCAGATCGAATAAGTCAGAAGGAACTGGGTTGGAGGTGCCTTGTGGAAGCAAATGCTGAATTGGATCATCGTAATGAAGAGTTGAGCCAAGCCAAATGGAAGATCTGGGAGCTTGAAAGGGGTGTGGAAAACTCCAACAGAATGAAGAGGGATGCTAGAGTGGGTTATGAGGCTCATATTCAAGAGTTGAGGGCCACTATCCAAAGTGAGAAAGATAGCCTGAAACGGTAAAGATTGGAAAAGGATAGGTACTATAGAGAGTATCTCCAAAAGAAAGTTCAGCTAGATAACGCCATTAAGCAAATCAACAATATGAGGTCTGGGAAAGCTTACCAAAACCTGGTGAACGTTTGTACTCATTGGATGAACAAGTGCAAGGGAGTTGAAGTTGCTTTGGGAGATATATGTTATTATCACCAACCTCAAAGCCATGTACTCCAAGTGGAAACAAAAGTTCTTGAATCAAGCTGGCATGATGAATCTTTGTTGGTCAGGATCTCCCAGAGAAGCTGATAGAATCGGACTTGATAATGTGTCCTGAGAATACTCCACATCAAGTCTACAACTACATCAAGTACTGCAAGAAGCTCATGGAAGACCTTGTTATGGATCTGAAGGCAATTCGTAGAGCTTAAGGAGTCACCTTCAGAATGGCGTGTTAGCTTGATGTCAAAGATTGCCTTTTCCCATTTTTTGCTTTAAAGTTGTATTTCATTACTATTGTACTTGAATTTGGATAAATAAAAGTTGAAATTTTGGTTTCTCTGTATCTTTTCATGATTTACAATGTTAAACGCTCGATGTTTTTAGCAATAAATAATAAGATAACTGTGAGCTTTCTAAAAAATAAAAAAAATAAAAAAAAGTTAAAACATTCATCCATGCATTCATTTGGGAAAAAAACTCATTATGAAACTTTCATCCATAAACAATCGTTCGACTTCTCGACACTTGTGATAATTACCAAGAGCTGATGAAGCGTTTGACACGAGATCAAGACAAAATGAAGAGGGACATGAATCGCATGAAAGGGAAAGTGGACCAGATACTGAAGGCTATAACAGATATGGCACAGAGGGAATGAACCCATACCTTTCCTTCTACCTCGTAAGCTGCATTGATTAAACCACTGCATAAGGGTCTTTCCAGATGTTATCCCCAACTTGCTCAACCAAGGATTCAGGATCTGAAGACAATGCCCATTCATCAACCAAAACCGAGAGGCCAAATGACTCATAGGAATCACGTCCAGGCCAGACCTCGAGTTACTCGGGAAAAGAAACATGTATAGTTTAAATCGCTGCCAGTGTCATACAACGAATTACTCCCGCAGCTAATTCAAAGTTAGTCAGTAGTTCCCCAAAGGCTTATGGCAGATAAGGTGTCTTCATTCTCTGACAATAATGTTGAAACCGTAAGAGAAGAACCGGTGGAGAAGTCCAAAAGGGTTGCATTTTGTGAGGTAATCCCAAAAGAAGGCTTCAGAGAGCATTCCACCAATATTAACGACGATGAAGACATCAACCTTTGGGTCCCAACGGGGCAACCAACAACGCATAGAGCGCCATACCAGAAACCTTGGTCTGCTCCGCATGTAAATCAATAATCCCATGGCTGAGTACATCAGAATATACGTCAGAATCAGCATAGGCCTCGTAATAACCATGAGAGAAGGAATGCTCCCCTTCATCCTGTTCCCACGTTATACAGTCAACTTCTATCGTATCTGGTCTAAAACTCGCTGGTAGAGCCAAAGTCCCTAAAGTCATTGCCTGAGCCATACCCTCCTGGGTACAATCCCAATGTGCGATGTGGATATCATGTTGGGTCAATAGGGCACTAAACTGAAGACTGCAAAGCTTTCCAAGCCAAAGTACAATAGTTGATGGACAAGAAGTGCATATCCTTTCCAGAAGGAAATTTGGTTGTGCGTGTTAGCTTCCGGCCCGAATGAGTTCGAAGACTTCAAAATACATTTCCTAAAGTCAGTGGTTCTGACAAGATGACATCCTCAGAGCTGGTGATTATTGGATCATTTTTCTATCATTTGCATTTGTAATTTCTTTATAGTTAAATGCTACTTGTTTTTAAATATTGTTGTTTTGAATGGTAATATTAATAAAGTGATCATGCATTTTTGGATTAAACATGTCATATTCACTCATTTTTCCACACTTATATCCACACAAAAAATATACATAAAAATAGTTCCCCACTTCACTTCCTTTATCACACTGTTGCTTTAGCAAAGATTGGATGGAGGATGACGAAAACGAAATACCCATAATTGTTGATGGTATGCTTCTAGATAAAATCCTGCTGATGATGTACAAGCATTGTTTCAAATCCACAAACACTGGAGAAATAAGGAGTTCATCCTTAGTTAACCACTTCGAACCTAGAAGCAGGAGTTTCCTTTGGATATCTAAAAAACCCTCATGCTTAACCTGGGGCATATGTAGTGTTCGGTTAACCTGAATACACATTTGATTTCAAGATAATACATCCCGTTTGTGGATCAGTTATATGATTTCTTTGCACACATCTTGAAGTGTTGAAGGAACCATACAAAACTCAAAAGTTATGACGGTTGTTTTTCAATGATCAATGACTTGACAGTCACTGGTTTTTTCCAAAAAAAAAATAAAAAAATCATAAAAATCAAAAAAGAAAGAAAAACCCGCTAAGTCGAACACCAAAAAAGGCGACTTAGGCAAAAATTAGGGCAAATCCCGATGGACTAGAAAAACAAAATCAGTCCAGGTAAAATTTAGGGATCATAAGAAAAGTCAATCAAAAGAGGTCCCCAAATCCTCAACAAAGCAGAACATGATTCAATGATCATCATGTCAAAAATAAAAAGGGACACTGACATCCATGACAAAAGCAAATAAAGTGACTGTTAGTTCAAGCGGATCCTCATCCTCACTCTTACACTGTCGAACTTTCTTAGAAGACGAATGTGTGTCAATTTAACTGAACGTAGGACTGGAGAACATCACGAAGAAGGGGTGGGTACAAAATAATTTTTTAGCCTTATATCCGTTATTTCTATAACCGCGAATCAGACCACGTTACAACTTTCAAAAGACCTAATTGAAGGGGGGTTTATTCTGAAAGCATACTATAGCAAGGTGGCGTAAACTGACTCCTAGAGATTTGCTAATCTTCTGAATTTGTGTCATACTCTTGCTATCTTTCATGCACTAGCTAAATCAGCATTGCGTTTGGACTAATAGTCCATTCGTCACACGTTATCACATCATTCTAATAATGATAAAAGGAACTTGATCAGTATTTGGCATCAAGGAAAGTCCAAGTAATGGTAAAAGGAACTTGATCATTCAACAATGTTGACCAAAACCAAGTTTACCTCATAGCCCTATGAAATAAGGGTATGACATCCAATGACTATTTGATCAGTGAATTGGTCAGGCTGAAAAAATCTCCAAGTATCAGTAGATCACGGAGGAAGGAGCACCCCAAAGATTCAGCTCATCTGTGGAAATTCCCTCAAAGGCTTGATCAAGGGCAAACCACTGCAAGATTCAATCACTAGGGAAAATCGTCTCGGACCATTTCATGGTGTGATTACTTTCAAAGAGAATTACTTCAAAAGACCCTACAGACTGGGGCAAGACAAGTTGCAAATGGGAAGTTTTCCTTCATGCTATCAACTTCATCCAAGCAGGCTGTGCAGGACGGTGGTAACCATTGAGTTCACAACAAGTGTCGAAAGATCAAGCTAATGCGGCATCCTATCCCCTTCTGGCAGTAGCGCTAAGACATATTTGAAGCATAATCAGCATGCATTGATCACGTTGTTATGCTTATCCAAGGCCATCATCAGGAAAAGAGTTGAGGTCCTCTCAAGGATGAGTATCCAACTTATTAGCGAGGGATCAAACTTGGAGCACCAGGAGCATCCATATTTGTGTGTTGATCATCACGCCATCCAAATCCAAGTGTCGGGAAGTCAAAATCCTCTTGCCAACCAAATTCCATTCTTTAATTGGAAATTACTTAAAATTCCACCCTTGTTGTCACCTTAAAGTTTACCATTTAAAGTCCAGTTTTCAACTACTTAAAAATCCACCCTTGTTGGCATCTCCAAATTTACCCTTAAAAGTCATGTTTTCATTGGTAACTACTAAAAGTCCACCCTTGTTGGCATCTTCATAATCCCAAAAAGTCCAAGCTCATTTGGCGCATAACCAAAAGTCCAATTTTCATTGGCAACCACCAAAAGTCCACCCTTGTTGGCACTCTCATAAAACCTAATGTCCAATTTCACTTGGAAATTCCAAAATCCAATTCCCAGTAATACCCCCGCGTACTCAATCATTTGCACTTGCATGACATGCATCATGCATAATATTCCTGCTAAGCATGAATAACATCACACATAACCATATCAACAATTAGCATTTTATGCATGGCGTCTCTGTCAAGAAGCTTTGCCAACCAGTCTTGTGCATTCATACATGCATAATCCCCAACAGTTGCATCCTCGTATGCATCTCCATGCATCATGCAATGCATGACATGTCCACCCAAGTGGAACATCGTATCATAATAGGATCCAGGATTAATCAGTAAGCATCCTGGATAATCCTCCTTTAAAGTCATCTATATTCCTCTGAAAAAGTTGATATCCCACATATGCTCATGGGATTTCTATCCCCCAGCATCTCATTCTTCAACCATGCAGTTGATAATCATAATCCCCAGCATTCTTGCTCTCGTTTCTCCCCAAGCAGAGGTTATCCTAAAAGTTTCTTGTGAACTTTTCCTACTGAACTTTGTTGACCCTTTGTCCTTCAAAAAGGAATTTTGCTTAAAACTGTTTTCCCCAACAGATTTCGTGTTTGAGATATTGCTTTAATATCCGTGAAGAATCTTAAATGCGATTGAGGTATCATTCCCCCTTGTTAGAATATCTTGAGCTTTTCAATATGGTTAATCAATGTATATACAAGCATAGATAGAGAGCATGCAACAATTTCATTTAAACACGATCCGAGATATCGAGAACACCAAGTTCCCTACGAATGTTAAAGAAGGGTTCTGACGCAGGTGGTTTTGTAAAAATATCGGCAAGTTGATTCTTGCTATCAACGTGCTCCAATACGACATCACCTTTCTCTACAGGATCCCTAAGGAAATGGTGGTGAATTTCAATATGTTTGGTGCGTAAATGTAGCACTGGAATTTTGATCAAATTAATGGCACTTGTGTTGTCACACAAAATGGGAATACAATCAAGTTTAACATTGAAATCGAGTAGTTGTTGTTTGAGCCATAAGATTTAGGCACAACAACTACCGGTTGCGACTTATTCCACCTCAGCAGTTAACAAAGCAACGGAAACTTGCTTTTTGCTATGCCAACTCACTAAGGAATTTGAAAATAAATGACAAGTGCCACTAGTACCCTTCCTATCCGATTTACAACCGACAAAATCGGAATCGGAATAGCCAACCAAAGTACAATCACTTTCCTTGGAAAACCAAAGCCCATACTTTGGAGTACCACATAGGTATCTAAGTATGCGCTTGAAAGCTTTTAAATGTTATTCCTTGGGACATGATTGATATCTAGCACACATACAAACACTAAACATGATATCCGGTCGAGATGTGGTGAGATAGAGAAGAGAACCTATCATACCTCTATACTTTTTTACATCGACGACCTTACCATTCTCATATCGATCTAAGTTCACACATGGTATTGGAGTATCAATAGCTTTTGTGTTTTCCATATCAAAGCGCTTGAGTAACTCATAGCAATACTTTGTTTGGCTCACAAATGTTCCATCTTCGAGTTGTTTGATTTAGAGTCCAAGGAAGTAGTTTAACTCCCCCATCATACTCATCTCAAACTCACCCTGCATTAACTTTGAAAATACCTTGACCAAGTGCATATTAGTAGATCCAAAGATAATGTCATCTACATAAACTTGAACTAAAATTGAGTGTTTTCCTTGACGCTTAATAAAGAGGGTAGTATCAACCTTCCCTCATGAGTATCCTTGGTCGAGTAAAAATTTGTTAAGTCGCTCATACTAAGCTCTAGAGGCTTGTTTGAGATCATACAAAGTACGTTTAAGTTTATAAACGTAATTAGGATACTGTTGTACCCCAAATTTTACCCTCAGATACTCTGGTCTTTTGCATATCATTTTATGTCAGTCATTTTTGCACTAATCATCAATCATGCGCTTGTTGTCGATTTTGTCATTCCACTTTAAATTTGATTTCATTATCTTAGATTTATTTAAAATTTATTTAGTTTAGATCCAATTTAGCTTATCTTTTTTTTATATAGTTTTTATATTTAAGTTAGTTTACTTTCAATTATGATTTCAATTTTTAAACTTAATTTAATTTTAGTTTTAGTTTAGTTTTTTTATCTTAATTTAGCTAATTAGATTAGTTTTAATTCAGTTTACTTTTAATTTTAATTTGATTTAATTTAATTAGATTAATTTTATTTATTTGGTTTAGTTTAATTTTAATTTTAATTCTAATTTAAGTTTAGTTTTTAATCAATTTTCACTTTAATTATTTTCTTTTGCTTAAAAAATCAAAAAAAATACTTAGAATCCATTTTTTTAATTCAACTTGTTTAGCAAGTGTGCTTTGTTCAAGAAAGTAGAAATACCAGCAAGAGGGTCCTGTGACTGTGAATTAGAATGCTTAAAAAGTGCTCTTTTGTTTTTGCTCAAGAAAGGGATCTCTACACATTACCATTTTCCTCCAAGAATACAATTTTACACAACATGAGAAAGGGACCTCCTTTGACCACAAAGCTTAGCACGGGTTGAATAGTTTTTTTGGCAGGGTGTATTAATTATCATGACACACTTGCAGTAGGGAGGATGACCGAAATAGACAAAACAAGGTCCTGCTGCTATCTGCTAAGACTTATACGCCCTGCACTTCATGAGTCCACAGACTTTGACCAAGACCTCCCAATTGCTTCAACCACACACCAAAACCTTGTATCAAATTGGAAAAACATTGATCTGCTAAGAGAAAGAAACTTGTGCGACCTGCCTTTCCTTCACACCACTTTTGCACAACAGACCTGCAGCTTGGAAAATGATTTCACCTTCTAGCCAAAACTACAACACTGCATAGCCTATTTCACAACATTACAGCAAACCAGAGATTCAGACGAATATGACACAACATCAAATGAGGACAAAATTCAAATTTGAATTCACAAGTTTGTAAGATAAAATAAGAGAACATGGGAAGAGGAAAGGGGGCGGAAAACATAGAGAGAGAACTTTTTTCATAAACCTCAACAAGTCTGAACATCAACAACAACGTGTAACTCACCACTTCCACAACTCTGCCTCATATGTCCATAAATAATCTGATTTCGCCACTTTCAACAAGCTCTCATATCAAAACACCCATAAACCATTCATCAAACTTTCCATAACCGTATCCCATTCACTTCCAAACCTCCACAAATCATCTTCATATCCTCACAACAACCGTACGTTCTTCATCGTGTTTGCTACACAGCACCACGTTTTTGACCAAGAAAGTAAAACACAACACCATTAACCACCTTCTGTTCAACATTTTCCTTTCCTAAATCCACCACTGTGAAACCGATCAGAAATTAGAAGAGAGATGAATAGAGAACTTTCACAAAACTCACAAGTGTAAACCTAGAACACTGAAACGAATCCAGAGGCAAAACCGAAGCCGGAAACACAAACCTGAAGAGTTGTAACAAACAAAGACTAAGGCGAACTCGTGAGAGGGAGAGCGAGGTTGCGACGGAGGAAATTGAGACGAACGAGAGAAAACACCGCACGGAGGAGAGCGCATACGGAGGGAGTTCCGATCGGAGATTTACCGCAAAAGAGAAGAAATTGCTTGTAGAGAGAGAGAGGAAGAACGAAACAACAAGGAGAAACATGGGAAGAAATCGGCTGAGCTAGGACACGCCTGATGTTAAGTTTCTGATACCCTAATTTTTATTTTGATATTATTAACCGTGTAATTAAAACCTGTTCATTTTATTTTGTAGTTTTTTTCATGAACTGTGGGCTTCAAGGCCCATATTTCCCCTTCTTCATGGATTAGGTTAAGTTAGTTACCCCCTTTTAAATTAAATTTTTATTAGTTAACTAGATTTTTAGTTAGAGTTAGTTAATTAAGTTTTAGTTAGATTTCAATTAAATTAGTTATTTAGTGTGTAGTTAGATTTTTAATTAAATTAGTAAATTAATCTCTAATTAGACCTTATTATAATTTGTTAATTAGTTTTTAGTTATATTAGGTTTTAGTTTAATTTGTCATTTAGTTTTGTTTCTTAAGACATTTTTTTACCACTCCCGACTTTATTTTGGTTAATTCTCGAGGTTCGACTTTAAATTTGATTCTTGTTACTTTCGGAGCTGGCGATGCCAATTTTGGATTAAGTACTGGTCATTCTTGGTTTTCTTTTACCTCATTCCAAAGGAAAGGATCATTCCCGTTGACTGTCACGTCAATTAGGATAGCCTTGTTCATCATTCCCTTATCTCACGCCGCCGCGCGATCGAGACGTTTCCGTACCGTTTTACCTAGCCTTAGGTTTGGAGTCGCCGCACTCCACGTAGGTGTCTTGCTGTCAGACCCTACTTTCCCTTTGAACCTTGAACACAGTCAAGAGTTCTTTACCCCCGTAGTGAGGGGAACTACGGATGCTCTGATTTCTCAAAGTACCTTTTGAGAATACGTAGGCATAGGATTGCGAGATCCTAGCGAGCTACCTTTTTTTCTTTTTCCACCTTTTTGTTTTCCCACCTTTTTGTTTTCCCACCTTTTTATTTTCCTACCTTTTTCTTTTTCTACCTTTTTCCTTTACATCCAATGCCTTCTTGGATTCCACCTTTTTCCTTTACATCCGATGCTTTCTCTGATTCCACCCTTTTTTACCTTTACATCTGATGCCTTCTCGGATTCCCCATTTTCTTTTACACCCTGTTTACCCCATTGAGGGGAACTACGAATGCTCTGATTCCACTCCCATCAGGATACGTAGGCACGAGATGCGATGTCTTGGTGAGCAAACTTAGTGTACATACCCTAGGTTTTTACCTTAGCATTTTCCTTAGCAAGCAAACTTTAACTTAACACAAATACTAACAAGAGGTTCCTGTAGAGTACTACAGATACTTAGGGTGCTAATACCTTCCCTTTGTATAACCAACCCCCGAACCTAGATTCTCTTATTAGGGTTTTCGTTCTTTACCCTTTCCTTTGGATAAATCAAAGCTCGGTGGTGAATTTTATGTTTTGTGATTCAAGTTAATTCAATAGCTTGATATCTGATTCTCACCGCAACAGAAAATGGCGACTTCACTGGGGACCTCCCCTAAGAGGGTTAAGCCCACCTTGTTTGTCTTTGTGTTATTTATATGTTTGCTTGCTTGTATACTTGTATATTTTGTATATCTGTATATACCTGTTATGCTTGGGCTTTTTCTGTGTGCAGGGTTGTTACTTTGAGTGGTGAGATAAGTCCTATACCCGGACTTGAGCGTACATTTATTATAGGACAATGGTATATTCAAGGAGGCTTTGAGGGAGTCGATTCATGAAAAAGTTGACTTGAGACACCATCACTCAGTTTAGGCCCTCTTGAGAGTTTAGTCATGTTGAGCGAATCTATTCGTGAAAACGTGCTACTCTCGACATAGGTGCTGTCAAGACTGAGAACCTTAGTTACCTTTAACCCCACTTGGCCTCTTATGGTTGTCACGCGATACTACACTCAGACGAGATTCTCTTGAGAATTTTATTGATTACCGAGTCATTCGGGAAGTCGATAAAATCCGAAAGATGGGTTGTTGACTCTGGGAACTTCTTAGAACCCTGTTTTACAGATACAATAACCCTAGTACACACCCTTGGATTGGTTCTTTACCCAGAATCCATGTTGTGATCTCAAACCCTTGATCCTGTTGCGTGATTTGCATCCTGTTTGCATTACATTGCATTTCATTTGCATCTTTGCATGTTTCATTGCATATGTCTATTTGTCTAGTTACTCATTTCCCGTTGTCTCCCCTTGTGTCACCTGTGAGTCGTCAAGCTGATTCCTCGACACCGATACAGGACTAGAGCTAATTTCAGACGCAGAATGTCAAGAACAATCATCTGCCAGGCGCGGCAAGTGAAGCTTCAGTCGACTTCAGCCCAGACTACTCGAGCTACTTTTGTGAACTCTCTCTATGAGCACAATGCTGCCAGATCACACCAAGTGAAGCTTCAGTCGACTTCAGCAGATTATCCTCCTTAAAGCAAGTGTTTCAGACAGGACAGCCCATCCTTGTGTTGATTAGTCACTAGGCCTTTGTTTCTTGTTGTTTTCATTTTCTTTATTGTGTAATAGTTGTTTGCTCTCAAATATGTTTGTACTTTCACAATTAATGAAATGAGCATTGGTACTTTTGATTCAATTCATTTGTGTTTGCCAATTACGTCTTTATGCTTTCTTTTGCAAAATGTTTGATCTCTTTTCCACTTTCTTTTTGATTTTGCAAAGATTGGAGGGAGGATGATGATACTTTATACTCATAATTGTTGTTAGTATGCTTTCAAATCAAAACTTTGCTGACGATGTAAGGCATTGTTTCAATCCCCAAACACTGGGGACATAAGGAAGATAATCCCTCTTTAACCCCTTCGAGCCTTGAAGTAGGATTTTCTTTTCTTTACAAATAAAAACCCGCAATTTTAACCTGGGGCAGGGTAGTTCTCAGTTAACTGGATTGTGCATTCAATTACAAGAGTTTCATGCAAGATTCCTTTCAACAAAAGGTTGCATTCTCAAATTTTCCTTCGCACACAGCAAGCAAGTGTCGAAGATGTCTTTCAAGTTCAAACACCAATGATGGTTCACCTTAATCATTAAGCCAGGAATTCACAAGCTTTAAACTCTTCCAAATTCAATGTAGTATAAGTTGTTCCCAAAGTGATAAATGAAGAAGGGTCATCAAGAAATACTTACTCAAAGAATGAGCCGAGTCCCTTTCGAGGCAAAAGCTAAGAAAGGTGTAAAGCTCATGACCTTACCTTATACAAAGAGAAGAAAGAACAAGCTTGTATGACAACCAAAAGTTGTAAGGAAACAGTGATCGTCGTCTCAAGTCCATTGAATTTTGAACCATCATCGCTATCATCAGTGCAATTCCTAACTCATGGGAATTTGAGTGCATGGTTTGAGTTAACTGAGCACAGGACTGAAGTTCATCACGTAGATTGGGTAGGTCACAAATAAACTTTGAGCCTTTATCCTTTGTTTCTTAAACTGTGAACCAGGCCACGTTATAACCCTCAAAAGACATAATTGAAGCGAGGTTATTTTAAAAGCATACTACAGCAAGGTTGCGTAAACTGACTCCAAAAGATCTTTGCAGATCATCTATTTTGGGCATTACACCCTTTGCTTAAAATTTTCACTTTAATGTCTTGAATCACCGTGTTCTGACCAGTATCCCATATACTTTGCACCTCTTTCAAAATGATTTTGATTTCAAAAGTTGCATGAACTTTGCATTTACCATGTTTGTACAAATACTTTTGTTTGCAAACCAGCTTTCTTCTTAAGGAATTTTCAAACATTTGAGAAACTTGGTCAGTGATCCAATCAGGGGCAAGTTCCTTCCATATCCTGTTAAGAATCAGTTCAAGATTTGTGGTTTAATGGCGACTTCTCAAATTTGGTTTATCCAGAAAACCTTTCAAGACTCATACTGGGGCAAGCCTTCCCAGTGTACAGTAAAACAATCATCTTTCAAGACTCAGACCGGGGCAAGCTTTCTAAGAGCACCATGAAACAGTCATTTCCAAAAGCAATCAAGCTGAAGCAATGATCAGTTCATCTACAAAAGTCAGCTAATCTGGGGCAGTTAACTTGAAGAATCTCCAAACAGCTCTTCATCATTCCTACAATGACCATCATTTGATACGGTTTACCAGTGTGGTAGAGGTGTGTTCAGCAGTAGCATCTCTAGTCCCCAAGCAGAATGGCAGTGATCTACGTGTAGAGGAATCAGTCTTCCAATCTTGTCTTCTTCCCAAAAGAGTTTAGTTGTGTCGTCAGTATCTGCATTTGCATTTGATCATATATCATCTGCATAATTCATATACATATGCATATCATGAGTGTTTTATCCTCATTTGCATTTCTCCCGAGGTCGTGTCGTTATCCACGTCTTACCTTGTGGTCAAAGTCCAACTTACTTGGCGCCTACCAAGTGTTACCTGTCCTTTCGTTCAGTGTCATTCCTGAATGTTGTCGTTTCCTTGTGCATCTAATCCTGTTGTTAGTTGTTTAACTTCTTTCATTCCAGTGTTATTCCTGGATCTTTACATTCCTTCACTCCAGTGCCATTCCTGGATGTCTGTCTCTTTTGATCTCCAGTGTTATTCCTGGATATCTTATTCCTCTTGTTTCTCCCCGTACTATTCCTGTAAGTTTGGCATCTCTTCTGTAATCCCCATCAAATTTTCTTTGATATCTTGCAATATCATTCCTGAAAGTCTTATCTATTCATTCAGTGCCATTCTTGGATGAGCTTTCTTCTTTGCATTCAATGCCATTCCTGGATGTTTTTCTCGCTGTCATTCAATGCCATTCTTGAATGTAGTCTCTGTTCTCATTCATCTAAAGCCATTATTAGATGTTGTGATTTATACCTTTCATTCAAAGCCATTATTGGATGTCTGGTTTCTGTACCATCTGATGCTTTTTTGGATGTGTCTCTCTTTCTGATGTTCTTCCAGATTGAGTCTTTGTTCACTTTTATCTAAAGCCATTATTAGATATTGTGAGTTATACCTCTCATTCAAAGCCATTATTGGATGACTGGTTTCTTTGCATTCAATGCCATTCTTGAATGTAGTCTCTGTTCACTCATCTAAAGCCATTATTAGATGTTGTAATTTATACCTTTCATTCAAAGCCATTATTGGATGGCTGGTTTCTTTATCCAATGTTGTCTTGGATCCTTACTTTGCTCACTTTATCTAAAGCCATTATTAGATATTGTGATTTATACCTTTCATTCAAAGCCATTATTGGATGTCTAATGTCTTTATATACAATGCCTTCTTGGATTTCACCTTTTATCTCATTCTCATTTGATGCCTTCTCAGATATTATGAGTTTACCTTTCATTCAAAGCCATTATTGGATGATTGGTTCCTTTGCATTCAATTCCATTCTTGAATGTAATCTTTGTCCACTTTTATCTAAAGCTATTATTAGATATTGTGAGTTATACCTTTCATTCAAAGCCATTATTGGATGACTGGTTTCTTTATCCAATGCTTTCTTGGATGTCATCTTCGTTCACATATATCTGATGCTTTCTCAGATATTGTGATTTTTTACCTTTCATTCAAAGCCATTATTGGATGACTGGTTTCCGTTGCATCCAATGCTTTCTTGGATGTCATCTTTGTTCACATATATCCGATGCTTTCTCAGATATTGTGATTTTTACCTTTCATTCAAAGCCATTATTGGATGTCTGGTTTCTTTTACATTTGATGTCTTCTCGGATGTGCCTTTCTCTTTCTGATGTTCTTCCAGATTGAGTCTTTGTTTGATTCCCTAGTGGAGACCGTCTTTCAGGTTCTATATCCATTGAGGATCTTGTGTTATCTTTTATTTCTAAAGTGTCAGCCGGTCACGCCTGAACCAGTTGCTTCATCACCTTAGATTATTTTCCAGTTTGCTTCAGCTTCACCCAGTGTTTTTGTCATCCCCAGTGAGTGACCGTTCATTGTGTGGACTTTATCCCTGTCTGCTTTCATTTTTGTCTGCATTTTGCATTTATCATTCCATAATTTTCATCATATTAGAGTTCATACCATGTCAACATGTTGGTTTGTTTCCTTTGTCCATAGCATCGCATGTCAGTGCATCTGAGGGCAAAATTTTTGGTTATCTATATTTAAATACCTTCCACCATGATCTCTCGAGGATTTCTATCCCTCATATCATCCGGAGGAGATATTTAAATAGGGGCAACTGTTGTACCCCAAATTTTACCCTCAGATACTCTGGTCTTTTGCATATCATTTTATGTCAGTCATTTTTGCACTAATCATCAATCATGCGCTTGTTGTCGATTTTG
Source organism: Lathyrus tuberosus (assembly GCA_022829125.1). Lineage (NCBI taxonomy): Eukaryota > Viridiplantae > Streptophyta > Magnoliopsida > Fabales > Fabaceae > Lathyrus > Lathyrus tuberosus. The sequence goes on along the minus strand of JALAZF010000449.1, from coordinate 117,514 downwards.
TCATTCAACTTTAAATTTGATTTCATTATCTTAGATTTATTTAAAATTTATTTAGTTTAGATCCAATTTAGCTTATCTTTTTTTATATAGTTTTTATATTTAAGTTAGTTTAATTTCAATTATGATTTCAATTTTTAAACTTAATTTAATTTTAGTTTTAGTTTAGTTTTTAATCTTAATTTAGTTAATTAGATTAGTTTTAATTCAGTATACTTTTAATTTTAATTTGATTTAATTTAATTAGATTAATATTATTTATTTGGTTTAGTTTAATTTTAATTTTAATTCTAATTTAAGTTTAGTTTTTAATTAATTTTCACTTTAATTATTTTCTTTTGCTTAAAAAATCATAAAAAATACTTAGAATCCATTTTTTTAATTCAACTTGCTTAGCAAGTGTGCTTTGTTCAAGAAAGTAGAAATACCAGCAAGAGGGTCCTGTGACTTTGAATTACAATGCTTAAAAAGTGCTCTTTTGTTTTTGCTCAAGAAAGGGATCTCTACACATTACCATTTTCCTCCAAGAATACAATTTTACACAACATGAGAAAGGGACCTCTTTTGACCACAAAGCTTGGCACGGGTTGAATAGTTTTTTGGCAGGGTGTATTAATTATCATGACACACTTGCAGTAGGGAGGATGACCGAAATAGACAAAACAAGGTCCTACTACTATCTGCTAAGACTTATACGCCCTGCACTTCATGAGTCCATAGACTTTGACCAAGACCTCCCAATTGCTTCAACCACACACCAAAACCTTGTATCAAATTGGAAAAATATTGATCTGCTAAGAGAAAGAAACTTGTGCGACCTGCCTTTCCTTCACACCAGTTTTGCACAACAGACCTGCAGCTTGGAAAATAACTTCACCTTCTAGCCAAAACTACAACACTGCATAGCCTCTTTCACAACATTACAGCAAACCAGAGATTCAGACGAAAATGACACAACATCAAATGGGGACAAAATTCAAATTTGAATTCACAAGTTTGTGAGATAAAAGAAGAGAACATGGGAAGAGGAAAGGGGGCGGAAAACACAGAGAGATAACTTTTTTCATAAACCTCAACAAGTCTGAACATCAACAACAACGTGTAACTCACCACTTCCACAACTCTGCCTCATATGTCCACAAATAATCTGCTATCGCCACTTTCAACAAGCTCTCATATCAAAACACCCATAAACCATTCATCAAACTTTCCATAACCGTATCCCATTCACTTCCAAACCTCCACAAATCATCTTCATATCCTCACAACAACCGTACGTTCTTCATCGTGTTTGCTACACAGCACCACGTTTCCGACCAAGAAAGTAAAACACAACACCATTAACCACCTTCTGTTCAACCTTTTCCTTTCCTAAATCCACCACTATGAAACCGATCAGAAATTAGAAGAGAGATGAATAGAGAACTTTCACAAAACTCACAAGTGTAAACCTAGAACGCTGAAACGAATCCAGAGGCAAAACCGAAGCCGGAAACACAAACCTGAAGAGTTGTAACGAACAAAGACTAAGGCGAACTCGTGAGAGGGAGAGTGAGGTTGCGACGGAGGAAATTGAGACGAACGAGAGAAAACACCGCACGGAGGAAAGTGCACACGGAGGGAGTTCCGATCGGAGATTTGCCGCAAAAGAGAAGAAATCGCTCGTAGAGAGAGAGAGAGAGACAGAGAGACAGAGAGAGAGAGAGAGAGGAAGAACAAAACAACAAGGAGAAACAAGGGAAGAAATCGGCTGAGCTAGGACACGCCTGATGTTAAGTTTCTGATACCCTAATTTTTGTTTTGATATTATTAACCGTGTAATTAAAACCTGTTCATTTTATTTTGTTGTTTTTTTCATGAACTGTGGGCTTCAAGGCCCATCTTTCCCCTTCTTCATGGATTAGGTTAAGTTAGTTACCCCCTTTTAAATTAGATTTTTATTAGTTAACTAGATTTTTAGTTAGAGTTAGTTAATTAAGTTTTAGTTAGATTTCAATTAAATTAGTTATTTAGGGCGTAGTTAGATTTTTAATTAAATTAGTAAATTAATCTCTAATTAGACCTTATTATAATTTGTTAATTAGTTTTTAGTTATATTAGGTTTTAGTTTAATTTGTCATTTAGTTTTGTTTCTTAAGACATTTTTTTTACCACTCCCGACTTTATTTTGTTTAATTCTCGAGGTTCGACTTTAAATTTGATTCTTGTTACTTTCGGAGCTGGCGATGCCAATTTTGGATTAAGTGCTGGTCATTCTTGGTTTTCTTTTACCTCATTCCAAAGGAAAGGATCGTTCCTGTTGACTGTCACGTCATTTAGAATAGCCTTGTCCATCATTCCCTTATCTCACGTCGTCGCGCGATCGAGACGTTTCCATACCGTTTTACCTAGTCTTATGTTTGGAGTCGCCGCACTCCACATAGGTGTCTTGCTGTCAGACCCTACTTTCCCTTTGAACCTTGACCACAGTCAAGAGTTCTTTACCCCCGTAGTGAGGGGAACTACGGACGCTCTGATTTCTCAAAGTACCTTTTGAGAATACGTAGGCATAGGATTGCGAGATCCTAGCGAGCTACCTTTTTTTCTTTTTCCACCTTTTTGTTTTCCCACCTTTTTGCTTTCCCACCTTTTTGTTTTTCTACCTTTTTCCTTTACATCCAATGCCTTCTTGGATTCCACCTTTTTCCTTTACATCCGATGCTTTCTCGGATTCCACCCTTTTTTACCTTTACATCCGATGCCTTCTCGGATTCCCCATTTTCTTTTACACCCTGTTTACCCCATTGAGGGGAACTACGAATGCTCTGATTCCACTCCCGTCACGATACGTAGGCACGAGATGCGATGTCTTGGCGAGCAAACTTAGTGTATATACCCTAGGTTTTTACCTTAGCATTTTCCTTAGCAAGCAAACTTTAACTTAACACAAATACTAACAAGAGGTTCCTGTAGAGTACTACAGATACTTAGGGTGCTAATACCTTCCCTTTGTATAACCAACCCCCGAACCTAGATTCTATTATTAGGGTTTTCGTTCTTTACCCTTTCCTTTGGATAAATCAAAGCTCGGTGGTGAATTTTATGTTTTGTGATTCAAGTTAATTCAATAGTTTGATATCCGATTCTCACCGCAACAGATACTCATGACTTTCAAAACCGGGAGGTTGAGATACATAGACCTATTCATTAATGTATCCGTTTAGGAAAGCACTCTTAACATCCATTTGAAATAATTTGAAATTCTTAGAATAAGCATAGGCTAGCAAAAGGCGTATAGCCTCAAGTCGGGCAATATGAGCATAAGTTTCCTCATAGTTTATGCACTTCTCTTAGTTATAGCCTTGTACCACTAAACGGGCCTTGTTTCAAGTTATTACTCCATTTTCGTCTAGTTTGTTCCTAAATACCCATTTAGTACCAATTACTCGATGGCCTCGCGGAGGGGGGACAAGGTCCCAAACCTCATTTCTTTTGAATTGATTCAATTCTTTTTGCATTGACAAAAACCAATGTTCATCGAGTAAGGCCTCTTTGGAGTTTTTACGCTAAATTTGAGAGACGAAAGAAAAGTGATAATAAAAGTTACTTATCTTCGACCGTGTAGTTACTCCTTTTGCTATGTCTCCGAGAATATTGTCGATTGGATGATCCTTAGAGGATTTCCAAGCCAAAGGAAGGTCATCATTGCTACTCGGATGATCCTCCTCTATCTTTTAAGAGTTGTGATCTTCCTCCTCCTCAACTTTCACCGATTCAGGTTGATCAGTACCTTCTTCAGTGTCTTTGAGTATGTCTTCTGAAGATAAATTTGCACCATGAAAATAAATACCTTTCCCGACATTTTTCGGATAAGATTCGTCAAAAGTAACATGCATAGATTCTTCTACAATAAGTAACCTTTTATTGTATACTCTATATGATTTGCTAGTTTGAGAATATCCAAGAAAGGTACCTTCATCGGCTTTTGAATCAAATTTGCCAAGATTTTAACACAAAGCATTTAAATCCAAAAACATGAAGTTGTGATACATTAGGCTTCCTTCCTTTTAAAATCTCATATGGAGTTTTGTTAAGAATAGGACGTATAAGCACCCTATTCAAAATATAACACATCGTACTAATAGCATCGGCCCAGAAGTATTTAGGAAGGCCACTCTCTTTGATCATAGTTCTTCCTAGCTCTTCTAAAATGCGATTTTTACGTTCCACTACTTCATTTTGTTGAGGAGTTCGTGGAGAGGAAAATTTATGATCAATGTCATGCTTATCACAAAATTCCTCAAAGAGGTGGTTTTCAAATTCACCCCCGTGATCACTTCGGATAGTGACAATGGTAGTATTTAATTTATTTTGAGATAGCTTGGCAAACTTTTAAAACGCTGAAAAAGTATCACTCTTGTTAGCCAAGAAAATAGTCCAACAAAATCTAGAGTAGTCGTCTACAATAACAAAACCATAGTAATTACCACCCAAGCTTTTGATCCTATATGGTACAAAAAGGTCCATATGGAAGAGTTCAAGAGGTCTCGTTGTAGAAACAACATTTTTAGATTTAAATGAGATCCTCGTTTGCTTCCCCATTTGGCATGCATCACATAAGTGATCTTTTAAATTTTTTATCTTGGGTAGACCGACAACTAGATCCTTTGAAACTACCTTATTGAGCAAGTCAAAGTTGACAAGCGCTAAGCGCCTAAGCCATAGCCACGAGTCTACACTCATGGTGATAAGACATTTAGTGCTAGTCAAAGATACTTCACTTACGTCAAGCATATAGACATTATTTACCCTCAAGACCTTAAACACATGATATTTCTTTTCATTATGTTCAATCATGCAACAATCTTTTGAAAATGAAACTTTATAATCTTTGTCGCACAATTGACTAATGCTAATAAGATTGTGTTTAAAACCTTCAACTAATAGAATGTCTGAGATAGTAGTAGAAGAGGGATTGCCTACACTACCTTTTCTTAGTATAAATCCCTTGTTATTATCACCGTAGGTCACAAATCCTTTCTTTTTTGCCACAAAGTCAATGAATAAGGAAATGTCTCTCGTCACGTGCCTTGAACATCCACTATCGAGAACCCGTCTTCTCTCCGTAGACTCAAGACATTTTACCTACAAAATTAAACAAGGGAAATAGGTACCTAATTTTTATTGGGTCCTTGTGTGTGAGTGAATCTTTGGTTGCATTTGGGAAACCATTGGAAAATGCCTTTAGGAACCAAGAATCTACTAAATCGGCATTTAGCAATGGTGTATCCCTTCTTCCAACAATATAGGCCAGTTAGGTTAACATTTGAGTTACTTTTTCTACTTTGATCTCTAATCACATATGTATATTTTTGATAAGGATTATTCATACTACTTCTAAAATGTGATTGACCAATAGCAAATGTAATTTTAGGTTCTAAAGCCTTGTCTAATTTGGCTTTAAGAGTTCTAACCTCTTTTTACCAAATGGGACAAGTTTTACAACCCGCCCAATTTAACCAATTACACTTGTCATCCTCGATTTTAGCTTTTGTAGCTTCCATCATTGAGTTCTTAAGAGCTTCTAATTCCTTTTCGGAATCATAAATCTTTTTCTCTAAGTGTAAAAAAATTTGCTTATTTGAAGCTAAGAGGTTGAATGCTTCTTTAGCCTCATGGTGTAAAACTTTAAAGGCATTTTGCAAATCAGAATGAGACATTTTATCAAAATGTTCATATTTATAATGACTTACGTTCTTTTTCTTATTTTGATGAGCCGTGAGACAAAGATTGACAGATTCGTCTTCATCACTTGAGCTATCTTCACTAGAGGACTCACTATCACTTTCCCAAGCAATGTATGTTCTTCTAGGTTTGCTCGATTTCTTTTGTTGACGATTCTTGTCTTTTCCTTTGTCTTTCTTCATAAATGGACAATTCGACTTGTAGTGACCGACCTTTCCATAATTGTAGCATGAACCTTTTGATTTTGCACTCTTATTTCCTTCATGATTTGAGGATTTTGATTGTCGTCGAAAGTTGATGAGATTCTTGTCCGAATGTTGAATTCCATTTTTCCTGATATATCTATTATATCTTCTCACGAACAGCCCCATATCTTCATTCGTATCTTCATCATCATCACTTGACTCACTTTCACTAAGTTCTTTTGTGGAGGACTTTGAGCTAAAAGCCTTTAGAGCGATAGACTTATTGTCCGTGTCTTTCAACTTGTCCTTCTTTTCTTTATTTTCGTGTTAATCGAGACTTATGAGCTCTTGCTCATGTTCCTCAAGCTTGCCAAACAATATTGTGATGTCCAATGTCATAAGATCATTAGCTTCCTTGATGGTCGTGACCTTAGGTTGCCCTTCCCTATTAAGACATCTCTAAAATTTTGTTAGTAGCAACATCATTGGAAACAGGTATACCAAGTGAGTTTAAACGATTGATTAGGTTATTGAATCTCTTTTGCATTTCCGCAATGGTTTCACCACCCTTCATGTGAAAGAGGTCAAACTCTTGTGTTAAAGTATTGATTCTAGCTAGTTTGACATCATTAGTTCCCTCATGGGAAACTTGTAATGCGTCCCACATAGCCTTAGCAATAGTACAATGGGAAACTCTATAATATTCATCAACTCCCAAAGAGAATTTGAGAATATTTCTAGCTTTCCAATCATAATTGTACTTTTTCTCATCCTCATCGTTCCATTGTGCTTTCGGCTTAGGTACAACAACATTATCCGCATTGGTCATAGTTATTTCAATAGGACCATTTTGAATAACGTTTCATACCTTTCTATCAATAGAATTGATATACACCCGTATACAATCTTTCCAATAACCGTAGTTTTCACCATTAAAAATTGGCGCTCTATTGTATGCCCCTTTAGGTTTGTTAGTCGTTTTCTAATAAGCTATATGCGAAGCACAAGATGAACCAGTGCTCGTGATACCACTTGTTAGATGATGGCACAAATCTAGATGGGGTTGAATAAATCACTAATTTTTAATAATGATTGGCGCTTAAAAATTGTTTAAAAATTATGCGGAAGCGGCCTTGGATTTAAAATTGTCTAAACGAACAGTTATTGGTAAGATCAGATATGCAAATCCGAATGGAATAATATTGATGAGATGTTAGAATCAACAAAGTTCCCAATCAAACAATTCAAATAAAGACCACTTTGAGTTAACCGGTTTCCAATGAATTATAGACGATAAAATTGAATTGACAATTTTACGAACAATTTGTGTGCGATCAATATGTCGAACACTTGGTGTGCTAAACACCCCAAGTTCAATTTCCTTTGAAATTGTAGTGCAGAATTTTTCACATTTGCAATCAAAGTGATTGCAATGGTTTTCCAAAATAGTTTTACAGCACTATAAATCAATCAAAATGTATCTAACAGTTGATTTCACACAGACTTAACAACACAAAGTAAAGAGATAGATAGATAGATAGATAGAGAGATAGATAGATAGATAGATAGAGAGAGAGAGAGAGAGAGAGAATGACACCTGATTTTTTAGGGAGTTCCCCTTTCGTCCTCGCTTCGGGTACGTCTGCCCCCAATTTTAAAACTAGAATTGAGATATGCATAATATTTATTTGCAATGTTTTGTACAAGAGAAGTTCTAGCTACCACACAATCAAACCTAATTATTGATGTTGATTCTATCCACTTCTCTCCCCTTGATTCCAGCCGAATCAAGAACATCAAACTCTTCGAACAAACCTCTGGTTGCCGCTACTCACTTGATTGAACCTTCCGTTCTTCAAGTCTTTCTCTCGGCTAATTTCGATCGCAAGACGTTTGACCCCAAATATTTCAATACAATCCTTCGGTTACCGCTACTTCCTTGATTGAACCCGCCGTTCTTCAAGGCTTTCGCTCAGCTGAATCTGTACTGCAAAGATTTGTACAAAAACCCCCAAATCACCAAGATCTTGGAGGACAAAACCCCAGTGGTTTTATTTAAAGAAAATCCCACTGATTCTCAACCCAAATAAAGATATATAAATCCTAAGTTTGGACGTTATCACTCTTGAACAAAGCACAAATCAGCAAAGATGATTATGTGTGATTATTGATGAATGCAATTTGTGAGAGTGAATATGATGAGCAATTCAATGTATCTTTCAATTTTCTTCTTGGTTTTTTGTACAAAATAATGCATATGAATATATATATATATATATATATATATATATATATATATATATATATATATATAAAATTAATATTAACAAAGATTATGTAACAATAAGTAAAAATTATTCCATGATACCCATTGTTTCAAATTTTAAATTCACAATAAAAGAACGTGAAACCTGCAATTGCAAGGAAAACAAGGATGAATGTTCTTGCAATAATATAGAACAACAAAATTTTGATCTAGACTTATGATCGTACCTGGATCAGATTATTTGAAAGTGGCCAACAATGTCTGGAATAACTGCTACTTCAGTGATGATGAAAGACAGCGGGGGGGGGGGGGGGGGGGGGTGTACCTGTAGGACACTCCGATGCTTAAGTCAATGAGTGCACAACAAATACAGAGAGTAAGAATGAGAGTAAGAAGTTAACTTATCCTGGCCCTCTCAAGTGAGAGGGTATTTATAGGAGACCCCCAGCGTGTGGCCAACGGTTACTTGCAACGGGTGGGACCAACGTATGACCCGTCCCAAGTAATTGCTAGGGCTTACGTGTAGTAATAATGATCAGCTCGTGGTCAACGCCCTAGTGTAACTGTCCCTTTAATGCCATTATTAGACGGTTACATGAAACATATTTGTATGAACAAGACCGTTGAAGGGTTCCTCGGAGAAGAGTCTATGATGTCGAGGAGATGTGGTGGTCGCGGTCTGGACTTTAACCTAATAGAGGCGATCCATGTATGTCGAGGACCTATGAGTCAGCGGGGATTGGGAGTATTCTCGCGGGGAGAGGCTACTATGTCGTGGAGGTTCTTATCAGGGCGTGATGCCTTCGTTTGTCTTCGGATGTTCAAGTGTCCTCGGATTCTCAGGGTGCCCGAAATGCTTTTGGGTTCGCGTATGGCAGTCATGTGTCCTTCTCTAGGACTTTATTGGGCTTCTTCAAGTTGTATGGATTGGGCCTGTTTGATTGTAGGAAATCCCGGTCCAGTCCAGAACAGGAGTCCCCCCAAGTCGTTGCTTTGAGGTATCAGAGTAATGACTTGAGGGTCAATAATTGTGTCGGGGAAGTGTCAAGGGATGATCCGAGGAGGATATCAGCATGGTCGAAATTCCCATGATTATCCTGACGTCGAGCATCAATATCGTGCGGGCAGTTATCATGAGGCGGGCACTGGCAGCTTGTGGTCAACAGGGAATCGCATATGATTGAAGTGTCGGGGAGACGAGAAGTTTTTGTTTTGAAACAATGGGATAACGAAAGGACGCGTGTGGGTTTTCTGATCGGTGTCAGTGTGCCACGTGTCACTAGTCATCATTGCATAGGGTGGCTGCCTAGGGTAGAGTACTCGAGTACCGCAGGCTTCTCGAGTTCCGTGATTTCTCTATAAATACTCTCCCTTCCCTTCATTTCTCATTTTTTGTTATTTCGTCCAAGAATCATTTCTTCTTCTTTCTCCGTTTTGTCATCTTCCATTTGCCGCTGTCAACCACCGCAAGTTCGCCGTTAACCATCGCGCTACGCCGTGCCTGAACCCTATTCCGCCATTTACAAGGTATTTTCTTCAAACTATTGTTTTCTCTGGTATCTTTCTTTAGTTTAGTTTGCTTGAGATCGTTTCTCTGATGAACTGATGAAAGTTCTCGTAAGAAATGGAAAGATTCCTGGCGAGTACGGCAGGGATCTTTGGTTGTTTTAAGAGAAAGAGTTTATGAGATTTTCTTTGTTTCTGTATCCGTTGAATAAAACCGAGCAGCTGGATGAATATTATGGGGATTTGTAGAAACTTTCTGGGGAATGTAATGGACATCGCGGGGACCTGATAATGTTTTGGGTCCCCAACAATTACTCTTTTTCGTTGATTCCATGGGGAAATGGGCGAGGTTATCCGGGGGAGCGATGAGTTTCCCGGGGACATCTGTTGTTCGTCTGCGACTGGCTAGTTTGGTATGACTCATCGAATTCACCTATTCCCTTCTGCTTTTCAGGTTGATGGACAGATTGGCTGCTGAAGTGGTCGTAGGTGAATTCGAGGAGGATAGCCAAGCTGAAATCCCGATGGCCCATATGGGTTATAGGCAAGAGCGTCCGTTTGAGGACTGGGTGTCTGATGAGGCCCTCACTATGTCGTCTGTCTTCACATTCCCCGACGAAAATGGGTTTTGCACTGTTGAGCATAGGTTGCTTGGTTCCGAGCAATCTTGGAAGGTGTACCGTCCCAACGAGGACCAGCGTATATGTACACCGTATATGGGAATGCGCTTCCCGGTGTACGAGTTTATGTTTCAAGAGGCGGGTTGGAGGCTCCCCTTCACAGATTTCCAAGAGGGGGTCTTTAAATGGTTAAAATTGGCACCATCGCAAATCCATCTGAACTCTTTGGCCTTTCTCCGGGCTTTTGAGCTCGTCTGCAAGTATTTGGAGATCAGGGCAACGGTGCCCCTTTTTTTCCGGATTTTTCATCTGCAGCGTTCTACGACTGATGGTCGACATGCCTGGGTGTCGTTCAAACAGAATAAGGCTCTATTTCATACCTATTTGGATTCTGTTCGGGATTTCAAGTGGCGTTATTATTTCGTGAAGCCGGTCTCTCCCGAGGCCATTAATTCGATTTATGATCGGGTGAATCAAGAAGTGAATGGGCTGCTTACAGAAGTGATGGTGCCAAAATTCCATCTCTATTGGACAGAAGAGCACTATAAAGAGGGGGTTGATAAATATAAAGTGAGACATAATAAGCTCAGTGTCGAGGATCGCGAGGCTTATGCCAAGATTGTCGAGTACGTGGAGAGTTTGAATAAAATCTTCGGCGTATCCGCGGGCGGAGAGACCTCGACAGGTGGTGATGAGCAGGTGCTGAAGATCCGTCGCCTGATTAATACTCGTGTCTTGCTCGAGACTTTCTCTGATGAAGAGGCTGTCGAGCTTTTAGGTGGTGTAACGATCCTTGAGTTAGATTTGCTTCTTGTTTGTGTATCTTGTTTTACTAATATTTTTCTTTCTTTTTGCAGAGAAAATGGTCAAAGCTGCAGAAAGATACTCGAAGCTGAGGGCAAAAAGGGCGAGGGAAGAACAATCTCGTCTAGCTGAACAAAGTACCTCCCAGCCTGCCTCTGCTATGACAGTGCCCGAGAATTCTCCCTCTACTGCAGTGCCCGAGGGTTTCGAGCAAGCTCACGCAGCGTTAACTGCACCCGTGACCTCTGAGGATCAGTCCCCGGGGGCTCAAGGGACACCTAAGCGGGCGAGGACTGTTGGGCCGCTCATTGTCGATGTGGATGGTAGTCCTCCTCCTCCTCCTACAAGCTTCGAGATTCCTCCGTGTCATCTCCAGCGTCGCTATTTCCCCGAGGTTGTTTGTCCTCATGTCGTCCCTTCTGAAGTTCAGGCTTTGTTGGGGAGTACTCCGGAAGCGAGGAGGAAAATAATCATGGAGGATATGTCTGTCGTTATGCGGCTCTGTTCGGCTGCCCTCGTTCTGAATGAGGAGAGTTGTTCTGCATCTGAGCTTTCTCGACTAGAAGAAAGGCTTCAGGCTTTGGGGGCTGAGTTGCTCGGTGTGCAGAAGGATTTGAAGGACTGTCGGGAGCTGAATAGAGAACAACGCGAGCAGCAAGAACGGTCGGAGAGGAAGTTGAAAGAAGCGGAGGACGCGGCGAAGGGCCACCTTACTCGGGTTGCTGCGTTGGAAGGGGAAGAGCAGCGTCTTAAGGGCAGGATAGTTGAATTAGAAGAAGCTGTTTGGCCAGCCGAAAACGAGACTGAGGAGGACAAGCTGTTAACCTCTCGACCAGCCCTAATAGCCAAGCTCAGGGAGGTCGAGAAGGATCTTCGGTTGGCTGAAGATGACGCTCTAGAGTTTGCAGATGTCGGGTTCCAGAACGCTGTGGCGCAGCTTAAGCTCCTGAATCCGGGCCTCGTAACTGATGGAGCTGATTCCAAGTTTGAGGTGGTCGACGGCAAGATTGTATTGCCCGGACAAACAGTCGGCGGGGAACAGGAGAATCCCGAGGCATCTGATGCTGCCGCGGAGTGATGGTGTATTCAGTTTGGCCTGCGTGCCAATTTTTTGTATTTTTTGTATTGACTGGCCTGCGTGCCATACTTTTTGATTTGCCCGGCCTAAGAGTCGGGGCTTTATTTAATATCTTTACAATGGATTTGCTCGATTTAATACTTCCATTTTTGCCTCTTTATCTGCTCTGTGTGTGGTATTTTACTTATTTTTATCTAAGTTATTTTGATTTTGCTGGATATTTGGGAGTTTGCTCGACTCTAGTGATCCTCGACTGCGAAGAGAGCTGGTCGAGCGGTCAGGGGTCGTACCCCGACCTTCAATGAAGCTAAGAGGTCGATCGAGGTCTTAGTTTCATGGCGTGAACTTCCCATCTCGAGCTGAGTCTTCTGCCTACAAGGTACGTCGACGACGGAGCTTGATAGAGTACCCCTCGCCGGGCCAAAAGTTCACCGCACACACAACGTGACTTGTGACCTTCGGTGGCGTATAGAGGTGTCGTGCTTGTACCATGGCACACTCCCCATAATGGCAACTTTAGTATAGTTACATGTGGCGTTCAACTGTAATATTGTTTAAGCTTCTCAGCATTCCATGGTCGAGCAAGTTGTTCACCTTAGAGGTTTTCGAGGTAATAAGCACCTGTCCTAGTCTTTGCAATGACGCGGTAGGGGCCCTCTCAGTTTGCGGCTAGCTTTCCTTCACGTGAATTTTTCTGATTTCGCCGTAAGACAAGACTGCCTACTTGGAAATCTCGTTTGATGACTTTGTCATTATAATGCAAAGTTATTTTTTGTTTTAAAGAGGCTTCTCGGAGGGATGCACCCATCCTTATTTCTTCGACAAGGTCGAGTTCTTCGCGAAGGGCTTCGTTGTTCGCTTCTTTGTCAAGAGGAGCTTCTGTCCTTCTCGATGGTTCCCTGATTTCCACGGGGATTACTGCCTCGGTTCCATATGTTAACCGAAACGGGGTCTCCCCGGTCGTGGAATGAGGCGTAGTTCGATATGCCCAGAGGACGTTGTGTAACTCCTCGACCCACCGTTGTTTGGCTTCACCGAGTCGTCGTTTGAGTCCTCGGAGGATTACTATGTTTGCTGCTTCAGCTTGCCCGTTGGTTTGTGGGTGTTCGACTGACGTAAAATTTTGTTTCATACCTAGTTTGGCAACGAAGTCTTGGAAGTTTCCGTCGGTGAATTGTGTCCCATTGTCTGTGACAATGGCCTGAGGTACGCCGAATCGGGCGAGTATATTTCTCCTATAGAAACGTAATATGTTGAAAGCAGTGATCTTGGCTAGTGCTTCTGCCTCGATCCATTTTGTGAAGTAATCTACCCCGACGATGAGGTACTTATTTTGGTATGATCCTACGACAAAGGGTCCGAGGATATCCATTCCCCACCATGCAAAGGGCCACGGGGATGATAATGATTTAAGCTCGTTTGGAGGAGCGAGGTGCATGTCCGCGTGCCTCTGACAACGATCACACTTTTTGACGTGTTCCTTTGCGTCTTGTTGCATAGTGGGCCAGTAATATCCTGCTCGGATAACTTTTCGAGCTAAGGATCTTCCGCCTAGATGTTGTGCATTGATTCCTTCATGTATTTCCTGGAGAATTTCAGAAACTTTATTTTCCTCGACGCACCGGAGTAGAGGGATGGAGAATCCTCGACGATATAGCTTACCATCGACTATGGTGTATGCACATGCCCGCCTCCTAATTATCCCAGCTTCTTTAGGGTTGTCAGGCAGTGTGCCCGTCATCAGGTATTCGTAAATTGGAGTCATCCCCAGTTAGCGTCCCCAATTTAATGGATTTTTGTCTTTGGAGTCATCCAACAGAGAATACCTATATCACGTTGTGAAAAAGTCCTTTGAAGACCACATTTGCTGTTTGATTTAATGGATTTTTGTCTTTGTCGTGAATTAAGACTTTCAAGCCAGCTTTACTTTTGACTCTTGACATAGGAACATATAGTTGTTCATGACTGAAAACGTCTTTTGGCAAATATAGACCACCATAGTCTAATGATTGTCCTTGAGATTTATTTATTGTCATTGTAAATGAGACAATGATCGGGAACTGCCTTCGAATAAGTTTGAATGGCCACGGAGATTCGGAAGGAGACAAAGACATTCGGGGGATGTAAATAGTGTTACCAACATGTGTACCTGAAATAATCTTTGCTTTGATGACATGATTTGCTAGCCTTGTTACCGTCAATCTTGTGCCATTGCAAAGTCCTTCAAATTGATCCAAATTTTTTATCAACATGACACTTGTTCTGATCTTTAACTTCATTAAATGGTTTTACAAGCCAGAAGTTTTCAAACAGCTTAAGAATTCTGGTGTCAAATGCTTGAAAGTATCATTGTCATTAGATTCCGATCTGCCAATGGAATCACTAATCAAAAATTCTTTAGCATCACCTAAAAAAAAGAATAAATGGCAAGTGAGAATAACATTATTAGAAGCTTGGATGTAAACGAATGTATAAGTATAATATAAAGAATAGTACCTGGTATGATATTTGTAATGTAATCATTTATTTCATCCACTATCTTAATAGTTGAAGCTAAAATAGTTCTACTACGAAGGAAATTAGAGTCTGTGTAATTTTCCAAGAGATTTGGATAAGTACTTGTAACAATCTTATCAATTGGATCAACATAATTGGTTAGAAGTAACTTCGGTGGAATAGTAATTGCAGCATAACCATCATTTGGTTCACAAAATTTTCCATCTCCGACTTGTAAAATCCATTTGGAGAATTTCTCAATCTCTCTTGAATTGTTTGAAATAGACCCAACTTGCAAACACATGTTTTTTGTAAGTGTTAGAACCTTGCAATGTCCCCAAATATATGAGGCATTGATTGTTGAATGCACTATATCAGACCTAGTTCCTCTGGGTATAACAAGTAGAATTTGCCTAAAATCACCACCAAAGACAACTACTTTCCCTCCAAAAATCTTTTTACATGGGCATTTTCCATTACCCATGATATCTTTCAATGACTTGTCTAGAGATTCAAAACAAAATTTGTTTGCCATTGGAGCCTCATCCCATATTATCAGCTTTATGACTTGTAATAGTCCAGCAAAGTCAGATTTTTTTTCATTATTACAAATAGATGATTCCAAACATGGAACGAGAATTTTAAATCTTGAATGCGTCGTTCTTCCTCTTGGTAATAGTAAACTTGTGATTCCACTTGAAGCCACATTCAAAACAACATCACATTTTAAATGTAAAGCTCCTGAAAGGGTGTTACACATGAAAGTTTTTCCAGTTCCACCATAACCATATAGAAAAAATACACCTCTTTTTTGTTCTGTCACAACATGCATAATTTCATTAAAAATTTGGAGTTGTTCATCTACGTGAAAAAAAATTGAGTTAGGAAAAAAATACAATATAGGATAAATGTGAATGACATAATTATTAAATAATTTTTTAAACTATATAATAAAATTTATAAAATGAGGTGTAAATATTAAACTGGATCTTAATTGACAACTGATACATATTAGGTTCATAGTTAAGTATCATAACCTGTAGTTATAATGTATAATAAAATTTATTGGGGTGTAACAAAAGAAGTTGAATATGTAATGTAATTGAGAAACAATAATAAGAAGTGATATTTCAACCATTCTATTAAATGCATACCTACTAACTAGTTTTATTAATATTGAAAATAAATGTCTCATTAAACAGAGCCTGCTAAATATATTGTAGCTTGTTATCGAAAATACAACAATGTTGATTAAAAGATTTAGTGTGGCATTTATTCACTGTTTCTACTGATAGATTTATTCACAAGTATCCACATTGTTGAGTAAAAGAGACACAGTCTTATTAGGTAAGTTCCACAACCATCGACTCTTTTTCAGGTCTATAAAAGGAAGTACTCCTCTTGACATTATCTACACAAATCACATAAATGACACTCTCTCCCATTTAAGTTTCTACTGACAGCAGGTATGCATGTCCTTGTTTTCATATTATTTTCAAATTTTGCAACCGTTAATTCAAACTTGTTCCTTGTTTTTCATTTCCAGTTGGTCGGATTCGGATTCGTATAGTTCTAAAAGTGATGATGGGTACAATAGTTCTGAAAGTGATGATGTGTACAATAGTGCTAAAAACTATACATGGAAAGTGAAAATCAAGTCTGGAAAACTTGCGAAGAAAAATGTTCTGGTGAGTTTATCTTGATGCATGTAACTATGAAAAACTTTTAACTGATTTTTGCAAAGAAGTTTTTTTCTAAATCTGTTTATATGACATGTAATTTACAACATTTTCCAAGGAAAAGTTCTGCATGCAAAGAAGTTCTTATTAAATGATTTGTTTAAAACTTTTACAGCATTTTCCAAGGAAAAGTTCTGAAGAATGTCTATTATGGAACCAGACATACATTTAGATGGTTGATCCGGACGTTGGGACAAGATATGATTGTGATATCCTCAGTTCAAAGCGTAATGTTTTTTAGAAATACATTGGTAGAGCTTGGTACAGTTTTGCACGATCAAGAAGACCTAAGAGAGGTGACACGGCCTTTTTTCACTCTTATGAATCCTCCAAATAGGTTGTATGTCAAAATAATGAAGCTATCTTGAAAGTCAAGAGTGTTGCTTGTGAATTTTGATGGTAGGTTACATAGGTGGTGTGATTTTGGGGCAACGAAGAAGTATGTTGTCAATATCTTAAAGGAAGAAATATGGTGTCATTTTGTTTGTGATTGTGTATTTTGTTTGTTGAAGTATGGTGTCATGTTGTTCTAAGGAAAAAATCTATTATAGGCCTCTTAAAGGTAGTGAAAGTGTTTTAGAGACAATGTTTGTTAATATGTTACAATCTGTGCTTGTTAAATGTAATGTAGTAATGGGATGTTTTACCCAGGTTAATCAATGGACAGTGTGATTTCCATGATTAAATTATATATATATTATTAGTGTTATATGTACAAGATGTGTGTGGTTTGTATGTTATAGTAATATAGTTGGTGATAGTTGTATACCATTAGTTTGGACTGCAATAATTGCAATCAAAAGGACTAGTATCTATTAAATAATAATTGATATGATGGACAGAAATATATGTTTGTTTATGAAAGAGCGTGTCTGACCAAATATGCATGTACATTCACAAAGATTTGGTTAGATTTGAGGATATCACAGTATTCAAACAGTGGAAAAATTGTTTGTTCATTGGGTTAGGTAAATATCAATGGTTAGATTTGATTTATACCGTAAAAACAAACTTGAGGCTTATTATGTGTCTTAAGTATTTTTTAACCACACATGTCTGCATGCATTAGTTGTGATACTTGCTGAAGTTATATTATTTATTTCCAGTTTAAGTTGGAGTATATTTTACGACTATAATGTTAGAGTATTGTTCATTACCAATGTTAATATGTTGCATAACAGTCAATTAATGTTGGCTAAATATTGAGATATAAACTCTAAATAACAGGAAATAAAATAAAATAAGACTGAATGAAGATTATAAAATACCCGTTAAAGATTGAAACAAATCTTGGTATTTAGAATTTTGATCATAAATATCATACTTTCTTTCATCAATATCAATCTATTTCCAAGGAAATCCAACACATAATCATTGGGATATGACATTGGTTTAATCTCATTCAAGCTCCTTCTGTTTTTTTTTTTATAGTTGCTTCTCAATTTATATCAAAGTTAATTATTGTATTTCTTGATCAGTCAGTGATAACTATACAATAAATGGTTAAGACATTGATTTAAGTTAAATAAAAATAAGGATATATTCAAAAGAATTTAGGCCAACCATACTAATTAGGTATATTTAATAGTTCTTGGATTTAGTGACAATCTTCTCTGATCATAAAGAATTTCATCAGATAAGTATTTCCAAGTGTTACACCAAACATGTTCTAGACGATTCATTGAAGCTGATAAATACATAGTAACAAAAGGCTTTCGCATGAATACACCAGAACCACAATTATAAACCTCCTTTATACCCTTAATGAACTTATTATCATCTTGTAGAAACCACATTGCAAAGCATGCTTCTCTGAAACTTGAATGTTTGAAACCCACAACTGTTTAGAGATCATCATAACTTGTTGGACCTTTTTTCACAGTTAACAATATCCTCATGTAATACAATTCACCAGTTGTTGGAGGCACCCAAATTAAGCGACCAATTGTGTAACCTCGTTTCCTAGGTTTCGAACTTCTTGTTTTCTTCATGTAAACAAATTTTGACACAAATTGTCCATATGTCAATAACTTGGCTTCCGCATATTCTTTATTTGCAACAAACCATGAAGTAAACATTGACTTAGTTACATTTGCCTTAAGAAGGACATTTCCAATTTGTTCAAAATCCTTATAGTAAACTGAGTTCTCTCTTTCCAAGTGAAAAAACAATCTTTCTACAACCGATTTCCTGCCATGGATAGAATAAGAAAAAATTATCCAACATGATTCGCTTGAGGATACATATCTGCAGTCAAGGCATTGTTTGATTTCATCAACATCTCCATCACGAGTAGTATTCGTTGGAACAATAACAACTGAAATTCTACCAGAACCCTTGTTGATGTACTTGAAGAGATACTTGATTGAAGTACTTTGATTGCACCATTCCATATTAATGCGTGTTTTATATTTCATTAATAAACTTGGGTTGTGTGTGGCACAACATGGCCACTATTAAGATTTATGCCATTCTTTTCGATTGTATTGCCATTATCTCTTTTTCTATAAACCGGATAACCATCTTGATCAACTATGGTTACATCTTGAAACTTCTTTGGGTAATACTTGGAACACTTTCCATCCTTCATGCATGGACATTTTGGGTTTTCCAAACCACAAGGTCCATGTACCGTGTGTTTTTTCACCAAATTATACAATCTTGGATGTTTCAAAGGATTCGGTACCTCAGCAGATATAGCTTTATAAATATCATTAGGTGCTGGATATTTATTTGATGGATGCAAGAATATAAGAATGTGGGCATGTGGCAAACCTCTCTTTTGAAATTCTATTGTGTACATGTCTGAAATGAAATAAAACAATTATATTGAAAATGAAATCTTAAGGCATATAAAATACATAAAAGTTATGAAAATTATAGTACGATCAATCAACTTACAAACAAGAACTTTCCCAAGGACACCTCTTTTTGTAACGTCTGATAAGAGGTTATCAAACTTTATTTTGAATACCCTATCAATGATGTCAGGTCTATCATGTGGCTTCAAGTTCAGGGGATGCAAGGCTCGTTGGATTTCAGGCCAGTTAGGGTTGCAAGTGAATGTAATAAATAGGCCTGAAAATCCCACTTTACTACAAATTGCCATCCCATCATAGTATGACTGATCCATAAATCTCTGACTTCTAACATAAGATGATGGTAAAATAACTCTTTTTCCTATGCTTGAACCAGATGTTTGACTTTGGATTCCATCTTGATTTAGATTGTTATACTTTGAGACCCTAAGCTTTGATTGATTGTTTATGAGCCATTTCAACCTTTCTCCTTCAAGCATTGTGTAACCATCTACCAAAAATTGTTGAAACAATATCCTAGATGATAATAGTATCTTACCCTCATGACACATTTTTTGAATTCGAAATGCAAGCCATTCTCGAATAGTAAGTCCGTTCCTCGGATAATCATCAAAGATGTTAAGATCTCGGTGAGCAACATTAGGTCTATAACCATCTTCTCCGTATGGAAATATCAATGGATATTGGAAAGCCATATAGCTTGCATGAAACTCAGAAACAGTAGGTTGGTTGTACACTATTCCATCTGTAGTTCTATTTGTAATTAATCAGAGTTTCAAATTATGGACATTGTCTTGATTTAGTCTTTGCCTTGCCATGAGGAAACTCTTTGCATGTTTATTATGCTTGTACAACATATCACATAGTGTTTTGACTATCAGGGGATCAATGTTGGTTTTGTCCCTAGAGAGCCAATTAAAATGAGAGAGTTAATTTTATGTGCAATAATAAATTATTGTATGTATAATAGATGACATGGCATTTATTAAGTCAATGAAGATATGTATTCTTAAGTATTTAAACAGATTTTATATCGGGTTGATAGAGCTTTTAAGTGGTGGAGCTCAAGAACTATTATGAAATTTTTTCGATGGTTATTCTTCACAGACCCAAAACAAGAGCTTTGCTTCAATGATGGAGCTCGTAAACCAAACAAAGACTTATTCTAATTCCCACAAATAAGTAAGGAGCTTTTACAATGGTTTAGCTTAAAACCAAAATGATCACTTCCTACGGAAGAATGATTTACTCAAGAGAAAACTACTCTTGGTATATTTACAATTAAACTCTCACCCAGAACAAATTTCTCACTAAACTCAAGAACACTTTGTTGAAACAGTATACTAGGGGGGTTTTGAAAATCGTCTCCACAGGGATTATAGTGATATCGTTTGCCGTTATGCAGTTTATAATATTTTAAGTGGGGTTTCCAAAGTTTGTTTGTTTTGGATCATAAGTTTGTCGCGATTTTTGTAGCAAAGATTAAACTCTAAAAGATGTTTGTTTAACAAGATATATCAAAGATATATTTCATCAACTTAACTTGTATATATTCGATTAATCAAGCATGTGAACTCGTTTCCGATTAATATAATCATGTATCCTCTCAATATTGTCTATGTCTAGAGCGGTGTCGTGAATATTATTGTATTCGTCATAAGATGATGACTCATGCTATCAACAAATATAATAATTTTTAAGAACAACACAAAGCAAATATCAACTCAAAAATCTATGTCTAGAGTTTGTTTGTTGATAGATGAATATTTTAGATCAAGGTTTGTAAAATCTATGTCTAGAGTGACACAAATCATAAATGGATCTTTAAGAACAAAAACAGTCAACGTATATTAATCTTTCACTTGTTCACACACAAAAAGATCAAAAGAAATACATACAAACTAAGATAGACTACATCTACCTTTGATACAAAGGATTTAGCTACCCATTGTCATGGTAGCTTGCTTTACAAGAAAAGAAATAAGATGAATGAGCATACAAGATGAAGAATCGATCTAGGATGAGAATCCAGCTTCTACTTGTAAAATATCACTTCTTGATGAAGAAATGATGATCTTAGGGTTTTTATCTCCCAAGCCAATGTATATTATCTATGAAAATATAAGTTTCTAAGTTATGATCCCCAACAAATAGGAAAAAGTACATAAATATCTTTTCAGAATTTGTCCTGCTCGCACTGCGAGCTCCTTGTTCGCACTGTGAACTCCACTTATATGCACTTGAAGTGCCTCTGAACAGTTAAACCACCCCTGAGGTTTCCTTGACTTCACACTGCAAATCTCCTGTTCGCACTACGAACCTACTCACCGAGACCTCGCACTGCCATCAGCAAAGGGTTTAGCTACTGCCATCCTGGATTTCCAGTTCCCTGTTCCTTCGCTTTAAGCTCGCACTGCGAGCTCGCCTTGGCCTTGCTACTTCTTCGCACAACGAACATTCTGGATTCTTCCTCATTTCTTTGGCTTCATTGTCCATTCAATTGTGCCTTGTTCTTTGATAATCTAACCTATCTCCTACACAATAACACACAAATCAAGGCATCCAAAGGTAAAATCAATTATCTTGAAGAATCACATAAGAACATGGAATAATTCAATTGAAACTTGAGAAATAAGTTGAAAAATGCCTAGAATCATGGATCAAAATAAGACATATTAGGCATTCAACAAACTCTCCCCAAATAGATTTTTGCTTGTCCTCAAGCAAAGTATGCCCATCACGACAACAAGAGGATTTGCTTGAGCATAGATTCAACCAAGAAAAAATTTATGGTTCAAATTCAACATAAGAATGCATACAAGTAATCATCACAACTTCCTAGAATCAACAATGAAAAAGAATTTAGTTCTTAAACAAATATCATGCAATGTTTCACAAAACAACTAAACTCTCGTGCTTGAATCACTCTAACACTCCTCTTCAATTAATGGATAAAGGAAATTGCGCGTTTACGACCGTGGGACAATTACACTCAACTGAACAACAATGCTAACACAATTTAATTCATACATTCATCAATCAATCAAATCAGAAATTATGAAAGCAAAAGATCACTAAGGGCTTTCAAGGTTGTAGTTTGGCTGAGTTCACAACAAAGGGTCATTTTTAAAGGCCATTGAATCAAAATTGCCAATGCAAAAGATACATTCACTATGCAAGTCATTTACACATTACAACTTCATTCACCAATCCCTTTTTTCAATTGCTCACCTTTTCAAACTTTCTTTTGCACAATTATTTGCATTCTCTATTTTTTTCTTTCAAACAAGCATTCTTTTTCTTTTCTTTTTCACATTCATATTCACAATTTTTCTTTTCTTTTCTTTTCTTGTTTTAAATTTTTCAAAATTTTGAGTAACCTACCACTTTTCTTTCATTCTCCCCAACTTGAATACCATCAAACCTCAAGTGAATGCTCCTTGATTTTTATGGCAAGGAAATCAATTTAGAACCAAGTTCAAAGGTTTCAAGAATTTTTTTAGAATCCCACAACTTTCAATGATGAACTTAAACTTTCAAATTATGTACAAACACCAAGTTCATCACTAAAATTGAGATCTAATCTATTAGGCTCAAAGGGGTTTAACGAATTCTCACTACTCACAGGTAAGTTACTTTTGGATATGGTTGTGTTCAATAAAAACAAATGCCTTGATTCTTTCTAATGCTTCCACAAAATCACAATAATCAAAATATTAAGCATGAATCGAACGAATTAAACAAAGTTATCAGTTATCCAAGCATTTAGTAAACAATTGAGGTTTCTCACAATTTGTGGCTTTTGAACCTAAGTGACTCAAGCATTCAAATAAGTTGTTGTAAGCTCTGTGGTTTTTGGATTGACAAAATTTTGGTAAAACATGTTGTTAGCAAGATGTTAGGCCAGATGTTCTGCCATGACATTTAGACATCATGTTCAGCATGATGTTGTGACATGTGTTAGGACATGTTAGACCAGAAAGTTAGGGTATGACTGTTTTGGTATTTTTTAGTGCGAGTTTTGAGTGTGTTTTAATTCACACGTTTGCGTTATCCAAGGGAGGATATTATGGGAACTTCTGTTGTGACAGATTTGTTGGTTTTTCTTAAAAAGGATCCTTGAGCCTTTTTAGGAAACTTTGTATTTTGTTTCTATTATTGTGCAGGAGAATATGCTTATGATTTAAAGCTTATTCCTGGTGGTTCCGCGCTTCAAGAGCCCAAGCCCAAGTGGACAAAAGGTTATTTAAAGAGAAGACATAACCCTATTGTAAGGTGGACATCTTGCATGAAGTTTGAAGCATAAGGATTATCCGTGTCTTGGTGGGTCTTTAGGGTTTAGTGCGTGTTATTTGTATGTCACTTATGTATCTTCTGATGCATTGAGGTAGACTAATTATTTATTATTAATTGCCCACTCTAATGCTTTTGAGCAAGAGTGTATTGTTCTTAGTTGAAGCTTTTAAGCAAAACTAAATATTATACTTGGAAGGGTTGGTACTTCTATTTTGGGTAGTTGTTGAATTGTCACTGGTTTGTGACTGATAGGAAGTGAGGAGGGGTCTCATATCTAGAGGGTGTATAGGTAGAAGTTGCACAAGGTAGGAATTAGGCGAGAAGTTGTAAACGGGGGAGTTTAGCTTTGAACTAATACTATCATAGTGAATTTCCTTCCTGGTTTGGTATCCCTCAAATGTAGGTGAGTTGCACCGAACTGGGTTAACAACTACTGGTGTTATTTTACTTTTTTATCATTAAAGTTTCGGCATATTTATTTGTGTGATCAAGCTGTTTTGATCCCAGTGTTATGACATCTGTCTCGACATCTGGTTTTTACGTGCCAGAATTTCAATTGGCATAAGAGCAGGTCACCCTGTTCTATTTTTTGGTGAGCTCCAGGGAGTTTGTATTATGGTACTATGGACAAGGAAGGAGGAGGAAATGTTAACAGGCCCCCGATCTTAGATGGCACTAACTATGACTATTGGAAGATACGTATGGTGGCTTTCTTAAAATCTATGGATAGAAAAACTTGGAAGGCTATTATCAAGGGTTGAAAGCACCCTGTGGTTAAAGATAA
This sequence comes from Lathyrus tuberosus, assembly GCA_022829125.1. Classification (NCBI taxonomy): domain Eukaryota; kingdom Viridiplantae; phylum Streptophyta; class Magnoliopsida; order Fabales; family Fabaceae; genus Lathyrus; species Lathyrus tuberosus. The sequence continues at coordinate 93,200 of JALAZF010000449.1, read as the reverse complement.
AGATGGGAAGGAGACCTTGAAGCCAGAAGAGGACTGGACCAAAGAGGAAGATGAGACTGCTCTTGGAAACTCCAAAGCCTTGAATGCTCTATTCAATGGAGTTGACAAGAACATGTTTATATTGATCAACACTTGTATTGTGGCTAAGGATGCTTGGGAAATTCATAAGACAACTCATGAAGGCATATCCAAGGTAAAGATGTCCAGACTTCAGCTGCTCACTACCAAATTTGAAAATCTAAAGATGAGGGAAGATGAAAGTATTCATGACTTTCACCTGAATGTTCTTGAAATAACTAATGCTTTCAGTGCCTTGGGAGAAAAAATATCAGAAGAAAAGCTGGTTAGGAAGATTCTTAGGTCTCTCTGTAAACTTTTTGACATGAACAACCATTGAAGAAGCCCAAAACATTAGCAGTATTAGAGTGGATGGGCTAGTGGGATCACTCCAAACCTTTGAATTTACCATAAATAATAGATTTGAAAAGAAGAACAAAAGCATTTATTTTGTATCTAATGCTGAAGATAAAAAGGGTCAAGCTAATCTGGATACTGATGAGGGACTGTCAAATACCATTGCTTTACTTGGGAAGCAATTCAATAGAATTCTGAAGAGAATGGATAGAAAAGGAAGATCAGGTGTTAGTGACATCACATCTAACATCGGGAATAACTATGAGCCTCAAAGGAATACCAGAACTAAAGAGAAGTGAGATCAAAGTAAAGGGATTCAGTGTTATGACTGTGAAGGTTTTGGTCACATCAGGACATAATGTCCCAACTATCTCAAGAAGCAAAAAAGGGGTTGGCTGTTTCTTGGTCTGATGATGATCAGTCAAAAGATGAATCCAACACAGAGACTGTTGAACCTGCTACTGCTCTCTCTGGAAGATGGGCTGATGAAATAGAAGCTTGTGATGAAAATGACATCTATGAAGATCTGGATGTGTGCTTCAAGTAAACCTGCAACTGGTGTGAGGAACGACAGAAGACAGAGGAAAATCAGAAAAAGGTCATAGCTGAATTGGAGAATGAGAAGAAGGAACTCTTAGGTGTTGTTCATCATCTTCAAAGTGAGATAACCCTCTTAAACTTCAAGCTCAATAATGTGACAAAATCCTTAAGAAGGATGAAAAATAGGGCTGATTTAATAAAATATACTGGAGATGCAAAAGTTCATTATCACTGTGATAATAAACAAAGAAGAATGTCTGAGGAAAAGTTCTTTCCTTCTGAAAGGAAGAAACTGGTCACAGTGTCTAACCACATGTTATAACATTCTGGCAGACATAATGAACCTCTAAATAATTATCAATCTTGTTGGAGATGTCATTACTGTGGAAATTATGGTCATATAAAGCCTTTATGTTATAAATTGTATGGAAATCAAATATCCTTAGTTCATTCCAAGGATAAGCAAGTTAGCAAAAAGAGAAGTGTTAAAGATAGGGGTGTTAACCTTATAGCTCACACATCCTTGAGAGCCTCAACAAGAGAGGACTGGTACTTTTACAGTGGATGCTCTAGACATATAACAGGGGTTCAGAAGTTATTGATGGATATTAGGTCTCTGCCCACAGGTGTTGTCAGATTTGGTGGCGGTGTTAAAGGGAAAATTAAAGGAGTTGGTAAATTGATGGGTGTTGGATCACCTAGTTTGAAATATGTCCTTCTTGTGAAAAGACTAATTGTTAATCTCATCAGTATTAGTCAGCTGTGTGATCAAGGTTTGTTGGTCATTTTCTCCAAGTCAGAATGTTTAGTAAAAGATGAGAAAAGTGTTATTCTGATGAAAGGTATAAGGTCTAAAGACAACTGCTATCTTTGGGAACCTCGGATAACTTCTACTCTTCCACATGTTCAAAAACCCAAGAGGATGAAGTGAAGCTATGGCACCAGAAACTTGGACATCTTCATCTCAAAAGAATGAAGGAAATCATATCTGAATGAGCCATTAGAGGAATGCCAGAACTCAAGGTTGAAGAAGGGAAAGTCTGTCGAATGTGTGACATTAGGAAGCAAACCATGATGTCACACCCAATGTTGCACCATCTGACTACTTCCAGAGTACTGGAACTTCTCCATATAGGGGTTATGGGGCCTATGCAGGCAGAAAGCCTGGGTGGAAAGAAGTATGTCTATGTGGTTATAGATGATTTCTCAAGGTTTACATGGGTAAACTTTCTTAAAGGAAAATCAGACATCTTCGAAGCTTTTAAAGATTTATATCGAAGTGTTCAAAAGGAGCAAAAGAGTAGGATTGTCAAGATTAGAAGTTATCATGACAAGGAGTTTGAGAATACCCAATTCACTAAATTTTGTGAGTCTGAAGACATCAGTTATAGTTTTTCTTCTCAGCTAGATGGAATTTTTGAGCAAAAGACCTGGGATATACAAGAATCAGCTAGAGTTATGCTTCGTGATAAGCAAGTACCGAGTCACTTTTGGGCTGAAGTTATGAATATTGCATGCTATATTCATAATAGGGTCACTTTGTGAGAGGGCACTTTAATCACTCTCTATGAGATATGGAAAGGAAGGAAGCCTACAGTGAAATACTTCCATATTTTTGGAAGCAAATGCTATGTCCTGACTAAAAAGACCAACAAGGTAAAATGGGTTCCAGAAGAGATGAAGGGATATTTCTGGGTTACTCTTCAAGCAACAGAGCATATAAAATCTTTAACTCCATAACTGGGATAACAATGGAATCTATCAATATGGTGACTGATGATTCAGTTATAAAGCAAAGGATGAATGTTGAGGACAATGTTAGAACATCCTCTGTGCAGACTAGTGAGGCAGGAAAAGAGGAAAGTTATAAATTCTCTAGTATTGTGTCAGATAACTCTCAAGTCACTTCAGGTCTCTATGTTAGAGTTTATATAGAACAATCCAAGGGAATCACTGGAAGACACCCTAATGAAAGGGGACATCATTGAATCTACAAAGGTAATATCAAACTCATGTCTTGTTTCCAAACTTGAGACAAAGATAAGTCCTATTGTCCAAGAGAATAAGATCTTGAATTGCATCATTGGAACAAGGGATTGTGTCATGCATTACTCTTCTATCTCAAATAATATACTGAAAGAACTAGGCAAGGTAGAATGGATTAGTGATATGTATGGTTGTTTATCTCTAACAAACAGTCAAATTTCCCGCATCAATAAGAAGCAAGTATGTGCTTCTTGGTGGACTGATGTAGCTGAAGAAGATGAAACTAGAGGAATTTGTCTGCAACTAGTAAGATAGGTATTGAAGAAACATAAGGACAAGGCTGATGTTCTGACATTATATTGTAAGGATCTGAATGCTATCAGATATTTCATCCCATATGTCTGGAACAAGAACTCTGACAGGTATAATCAACTAATCAGGAATCTTGATGAAGGGAAGGCAAAGGTTGTTATTTTGAAGTGTGTGGACACTAAGGATCAGCTGAATGTTATGTTTACTAATGCCTCATTTGGAAATGTTTTTTAGAACATAAGTTGTGAAGTGAGAACTAACACTGTTGAGAAGTTGTAGCAATTACAGAAATAGAGGAATGCAACACATATTGCATATTTCCTCTATTCTCTGATGCTTGGTAGGCCTGAGCAAGTGACGGTAGTTAATGAATGGAATAAAAGATCTCTGCAAGATAGAAGGACTGATTTTAAGAAGACATGTTTTAAGGCTGTGACAAGGGAGTTTAGTATCAACACTCATAAATCATGTGACAACTTAAAGGAGTGCAAAATAGTCTTTGACAGGGGCAAGAGGTGGAAGATTATCTAAAAATGATTTGATATGTGTGCATCCATCTGTTAGTGTATGTTTCCATCAGTGTTTATGCTTTATGCATTATATGTGTTTTCTTCCATATGTGTGATTCCATTTATGCTTGTTTACATTTACTCTATTTTCTTTTTGTCAATTTTTGGCTAAAAAGGGGGAGTAAAGTGTTAGTATGTTTGTTGTTTCTGAAGTTAGATCAGATGTCATGACTTCATGTCATGTTTATACAACTACTTAGGAATAGTAGTTTTATTTGTTGTTGCTAGCTATATGCAGCTATTTAGGGGGAACATGATAATCTGTTGAGTGTCTGTGCTGAAAAGTAAGATCCACTGCTGTTGGTGTGCAAGAACAGGATGTCAAACTCTTTGTTCTGATCTCTGCTATGTCTGGGAGAATGCATTTTCTCTGCAGTATGTTGTGATGTTCAGGGGGAGTGTGCTTGTGTTTGGTGCTTTTGAAAGTTTGGTTCTATTATTGAACTTGCAAAAGTTCATGTGTATTTTCCTTGTGATTTTGGTTTTCCCCTTCAGGGGAAGTACTAGTTATGTATGACAGGGGGAATTTTGTACCTGTCTGATCTGTAGCTGAAAATTTGCAATTTGTACAAAGATTACATATTCTCATGTAGCTTGTGTTGTTATGTGATGTCAGACTAGATGTCTTGGCATTGTACTGTCAGGTGTGCTCTATTGCCTTGACAGTTTTGGGTTTGTGGTTTTTGCTGTCTGGTGTTTCTGTTTTGATTCCGCTGTGTATGCCTCTGATATGTGCTAAGGTTGTTTTAGCCAAAATTTGCCAAAAGGGGAGATTGTAAGCTCTGTGGTTTTTGGATTGACAACATTTTGGTAAAACATGTTGTTAGCAAGATGTTATGCCAGATGTTCTGCCATGACAGTCAGATATTATGTTCAACATGATGTTGTGACATATGCCAGGACATGTTATAACAGAAAGTTAGGGCGTGATTGTTTTGGTATTTTTAGTATGAGTTTTGAGCGTGTTTTAATTTACACGTTTGCGTTATCCAAGGGAGGATATTTTGGGAACTTCTGTTGTGACAAATTTGTTAGTTTTTCTTAAAAAGGATCCTTGAGCCTTTTTAGGAAACTTTCTATTTTGTTCCTATCATTGTGCAAGAGATTATGCTTATGATTTAAAGCTGATTCATGGTGCTTTTACGCTTCAAGAGCCCAAGCCCAAGTGAACAAAAGGTTATTTAAAGAGAAGACCTAACCTTATTGTAAGGTGGACATCTTGCGTGAAGTTTGAAGCATAAGGATTAATCGTGTCTTAGTGGGTTTTTAGGGTTTAGTGCGTGTTATTTGTATGTCACTCATGTATCTTCTGATGCATTAAGGTAGACTAATTGTTTATTGTTAATTGTCCACTCTAAAGCTTTTAAGCAAGAGTGTATTATTCTTAGTTGAAGCTTTTAAGCAAAACTAAGTATTGTACTTGGAAGGGTTGATATTTCTATTTTGGGTAGTTGTTGAATTGTCACTGGTTTGTGACTGATAGGAAGTGAGAGAGAGATCTCATATCTAGAGGGTGTCTGGGTAGAAGTTGCACATGTAGGGATTAGGCGAGAAGTTGTAAACGGGGGAGTTTAGCTTTGAACTAATACTATCATAGTGAATTTCCTTTCTGGCTTGGTAGCCCCCAGATGTAGGTGAGTTGCATCGAACTGGGTTAACAACTACTGGTGTTATTTTACTTTTCTGTCATTAAATTTTTGGCATATTTATTTGTGTGATCAAGCTGCTTTGATCCCAGTGTTGTGACATTTGTCTTGACATCTGGTTTTTGCGTGCCAGAATTTCAGTTGTAAAATGAAACAAGAGTAGAAATTTGTACAAAGCACAAAATTCTTAACCATTATACAATTATAGAAAGAGGTAACCATGTACCTTGCATGCATTCATCACATTAAAAATCTTATTATTACCAACCAATCTAGCATTCAACATCAAGGAAGAAGCATGAAAAATCAAAACAAATAGTAACCATAAAATAAACTAAAATTAAACATTCATTAACTGAAAACTTCAACTCATATGAACAAACTGTCATGGTGTAAAACACCAACAAAAGTACCCAAAAGTGGTACATAGTATATCAAAATAATCCAACTACAAGGATAATGTACAACAACAAACTAAAATACAATAATATCAAAATAAAGCAAAGATCAAAAGCTTAACATAAAACTTCACTTTGTAGCATACAAGGAAGTAAGCTTAAGATCACGCTAAAAAACAACAATCATTAGACTAATCCGCATCAGAATTGGACTCCATCTCCTCAACATCACCGTCACCCTCATCATCTTCATCCTCATCCTCCTCAACATCTTAAGCATCAGCTACACCACCCGCCACCTCTCGAGAAAATGGTCTGGCCTCAGGCCAACCAACATGTGCTAGGAATTACTCCCTAGACATGATAGAATAATCAACAGTGGGCTCGTGGCGCTGTAAATGCAAAAGCTGCATAGAATCGTGAATGGAAATCATAACCCACTAGGTAACCTGCATCCAGTCCCAGTTATAGTTGCATACCTCCCTCTGATTCGGGTCAAATCCCTGGAAGTTTGCAACCCTGGAACTAGAACATGTACCTGCACCTGTAACTTGTGTAGTTCTAGCTCTCTGTCCTTTTGGCCTACAGTTCTTGGAGACATTGGCATCATCAATGGGAGCAGTCAAAGTAATATGACAGCGGGATGGCAATCGTGCATGCTCGTGAACACATAAGGCCATGATAATGAAAGAAAAAACCATATGGCAATTAGCTTTAGCCCAAGGTTTTATGCCGCCCTTGATCACCGCCCGCATCTCGTCCGCGATGATGCATGCTAGATCAATACGAGTGTCAATTATGATGCTATGTATCAAATGTACGATATCAATGAGGACTTTGGAGGAATGCGTCCTTGGCTTTATGTTGTGTAAAACCAAGAATAACACTAGCTGCGGCAAATGACACATATCGTCTCTGTTGTAACGAATGGGAACCCCAGATGGATTCAACTGAATAAATTCCCCCTCTCTCAATAAGGCTTTATTCATCTCCCTAACATTCCTATGTAACCTTAAATCTATGTGGTACTCATCAATCTCATCGGCCCCAAGAGTAAGAGGTTTTCCCAAAACCTCATTAATAGTATCCATGTCGAATTTAATCTCCCTTCTGTTTACTTGTGTGGTCTAAGAGAACACTTCATCATCATCCAGGAGGATGTTCGCATAGAACTCCCTCACCACATCTACATTAAAGCTATCAATGGGTTGAACCAACTTATCCCACTTCTTGTGGTGCCATACTAAAGCTGCTGCACAGAAGGGACCCTCGGGGTTAATGCTAAAGCTCTTTTCAGAATGAATCCTCCTCTTTTTTAGGTTGAGGTACCTTGTTGCCTGCTTTTGACCCCTGAAGCGATCTGAGTCAAAAGCATGCTGTTGTGGTTGACGAGAGGTGGAGCCTCCGGTGGTCTTTTGCCTTTTCGAAGCAGTTGCATTATTTTTAGGTGCCATCTGCACTTAAACAAAACCAAACCAACAACAACATGATAAAATGTTAGCAAACAAGGTGAAAAGAGGACATGTACAAGTAAGCACGAACAAGAAAACATAAAAAATTAAGGTTGTTGCTTTGTTTGCCTTGAGTTCGCACTGCAAACTACAAGCGAACACTTGCCTTAAGTTCGCACTGCGAACCAAAGCGAACCTGCAAATTTTTGAATTCCAGGTTCTGCCTGTTGCAGCAACAATGTAATCAATACAATTTTTAAACAATGTTTTCAATGTTTTGGCAGAAACTTAGCATTCAACAATCATCAATCTTCAAAAGGGCAGGTTGTATGCAATTCAAAGAGTTTCTAAAGTAAATAAAAGATTTCAAAACTTGAACTACAAAATAAGAACATGCTCTTATCAATCATGGAAATTTAAAATTTCAGTACAAAGATAAGTTTCTCAACACAACCAGTCAATTTAACTCAATCAAAACAACAACATGTATAGAAGTTAATTTCAAAAGAATTCTCATAAACCCTAACTACCATGTTCTTAAAACATAAATAAATTGCAATTCAAAGTCAAACCTTGAACAAGTAATGAGAGAAAATGAGGTTGAAAAATTAAACTTGGAAATGTCCTTCTACTTGGTACGGTTGGGAGAGAGTGAATAGTGTTTTTGTTGGAAAGTGAGAGAGACAAAAGTGTGGAATGGTAAAGTGTAGAAGTGAAAGGTGAAAACCAACCCCACTAAATCTGAACACGAGATGCAACTGGGCCCTTACACAATTGGCCCACACGCATAATAAAAAACAAAACCAAACATAAGTGGTGTGGCAAAAAAAGTGCAAATCTGTCCATATTCGCACAGTTCGCACTGCAAACTCCAAGAGAACACTCGCCCCTTCACATTGCGAACACCAGGCGAGTGTGACAGAATTTTTGAAAAATCTGGTTTTCTTCTCATTTCACCACAAAACTTTTAGACTATACTAACAACAAAAATGTAATAAAGATGAAAGATTACTTACAATGTTGGGGTGCCTCCCAACTAGCGATTTGTTTAACGTCGTTTGAGCTCGACGGTCCGAAGATGAAACCACGGAACTCACAAAAAAGCTTATAGCGACCAGATCAAACTCTCCATACACAAAGGTCTTCAACCATTGTCATGACCAGTTTTTCTTCCAGTTATTCTCAAGAATGAAAAATCCCAACAAGATCTCATCATTGCCTCCTTTGCCTCTTCATCCTTATTTTTCATATTTGTAACCCTTGCATCTTCATCTTTCTTTCTCAAATGATAACCATATTCCACTTGATTGGAATACACCACACCTTTAAAAAGTGTGAAACACACCTCATCATCTTGAGTCCTCACATTCATAATGCCCTCATCAACATCAGCCAACCTTTTTGTGGTCTTTATAAAGGGTCGACCAAGAATTATAGGTGTATCCTCGCCCTCCTCCATATCCACGACAACAAAATCAACCGAAAATAAGAACTTATCAACTTTCAATAGCACATCTTCCACAACACCATGAGGACGAGTGTTTGACTTATTTGCCAATTGCAAAGTCATGTTCGTTGGTTTTATTTCCATGTTTTCAAGTCTTTTCACCATGAACAATGGAATAAAGTTTATGCTAGCACCCATATCAACCAAAGTGTTACAATTGAATTCATTACCTATAGTTATAGGCAGAGCTACTCTTCCCGGATCACCTTCTTTCCGTGGAAGAACACTTTGGATGATAGCGCTACAATTCACATTGAGCGAAATCGTTTCTTTGTCAGTAAATCTCTTTTTCTTTTTTAGTATGTCTTTTATGAATTTGGCATACTTGGGCATTTCTTCAAGAGCTTCGGAAAATGGAATGTTTGTTTGCAAACAACTAAAAATATCCAAGAACCTAACATAATGCCTCTCATTATCTTTTTTTGTAGGAGCATGCGAATATGGTAACTTTTTCGTTGGAATGTCATTTACATGCTCCTTCACTTTTCTACCCTTCTTTATCTCTTCTCTTATTTTCTTTTTAACTTCTTTAATTAAAACATCCTCCATTTTTTTTTCAACTTCTTCTTCAACAATTTCATTTTTCTTTTCAACTACAACCTCTTCATCCACAACTTTCTCACCAATGCCCATATCAATCTCTCTTCCACTTCTAGTAAAAATAGTTTTGCAATGCTCTTTAAGATTCACTTGAGTTTTAGCCAGAAACAGCCCATTGGGTTGTTCGGCTAATTGCTTAGACAATCGCCCAATTTGAGTCTCAAGATTCCTAATAAAAGCATCAGTGTTCTTTTGGTTAGAAATTGACATTTGCATAAATTGGGTGAATGTGTCTTCCAATTTTGAATTTCCACCTTAAGCTTTGTGGGGGTTGAGTGTAGTTTTAGTATTGGTTTTGACGATTTGAAGTGCCGACATCTTGCCTCCATCCTTGTTGATAACCTTGGTTATTACCTCATGGTTGGTAACCTTGGTTGCCTTGTTGATACAGAGGTTGCCTCGGTTGATAGCCTTGATTTTGATTTTGGTTTTCCACATAATTTGCTTCCTCTACAACCAGAGGACAATACCTGGTAGGATGGTCTCCTTTACATAATTTACAACTTGCAATTTGTTGAGCCTTGTTGGGAACTTCACGCATCTCCTTGATTTGTTGTGGAAGTTTTGACATTTGTTGTGTCAACAACTCCATTTGTTGTGAAAGTAACTTGTTTTGCGCAAGAATAACGTCAATAGTATCTAATTCAAGTACTCCCGAATTCCTTTGAATTGCACCACGGTTATGTAGACCTTGAAGATCATTGAGTGCCATCCTATCAATGATAGCAACTGCGTCCTCCATACTCTTTGACATTAAAGATCCACCCGCGGTAGCATCTAAGAGAGTTTTGTGAACCGGTTGGAGTCTATTCCGGAATATATGCACTTGTTTTAAATCATCAAATTCGTGGCCTTTACATTTCCACAACATTGATTTGAACCTCTCCCAAGCTTCATTGAGAGATTCACTTCCACCTTGAGCAAATACGCAAATCGCCGTCTTGGCCTCCATAAATCTATTGTGAGGGAATAATCTTTCAAGAAACTTCTTCTCCAACAAATTCCAATCCATCAGAAGAGTTGATTGATCAAGATACCATTCCTTAGCTTTCCTTATCAATGAGTGTGAGAATAGTCTCTTGAACAATGATTCTTCTTTCGCCTCCGGTGCTCCAGTTGCTCTCGCAATTTCATAGAATTTAGTGAGATGAGTGAAAGGGCCTTCATGATCTAGCCCTATAAAGGGATTTGAATATAAAAGTTGAAGAATTCTCGTCTTCATCTCTGTGTGCCTTCCATTGTTTGCATTGCGAGTAAACTGAGCATTGTGTCTTGGACTATTAGTGCATGAACCTCTGGGAGGAGGTGGTGGCGGTACTTCTGCCATGATTGGCGTAATAATGTGTGTAGTTGGTGGATTACTTGAAGATGTTCCTTCGTGTTCCCTTCTTTCTTTAGCTAAGTTTTTTTCTCCCAAGCCAATGTTACTATCTATGAAAAATTAAGTTTCTAAATTATGATCCCCAAAAAGTAGGAAAAAGTACATAAATATCTTTTCAAAATCTGTCCTGCTCGCACTGCAAGCTCCTTGTTCGCACTGCGAACTCCACTTATAGGCACTTGAAGTGTCTCTGAACAGTTAAACTGCCCCTAAGGTTTCCTTGACTTCGCACTGCGAACCTGCTCGCTCAGACCTCACACTGCCATCAACAAGGGGTTTAGCTACTGCCATTATGGATTTCCAGTTTGTTGTTCCTTCGCTTTGAGCTTGCACTGCGAGCTCGCCTTGGCCTCGCTACTGCTTCGCACAACGAACATTCTGGATTCTTCCTCATTTCTTTGGCTTCCTTGTCCATTCAATTGTGTCTTGTTCTTTGATAATCCAACCTATTTCCTACACAATAGCACACATATCAAGGCATCCAAAGGTAAAATCAATTATCTTGAAAAATCACATAAGAACATGGAACAATTCAATTGAAACTTGAGAAATGAGTTGAAAAAGGCCAAGAATCATGGATCAAAATAAGACATATTTGGTACTCAACACACTTTCAAAGCATTATGACTAAAATATGTGAGAAAAAAATCGAAATGATTTAGAGAGATTGAGAGAGATGAAAAGTGAGATGTTTCTCATTTTCTGGATATTTTGAAACGATGGATAGACTCTTTAGTTATAGGCCAAGAGATGGTATATATATGTAAATAATCCATGGGTCTTTTAATGGTCCTAATTGATTAGCTAATCGATTAGACACTTACAGTAATCAATTATTGATACCAAATTGAAAGGTTTTGATATAGAGTCGTTGCCAATCATTAATGGTGTGTTTGTTTCCGGTGATTTATGTGCGAGAGAAATACATGCGAGAGAGTAAAGTGAGAAATACATTAGCTATCCTGCTTGGATGATCAGAGAAATAGAAGAGAGAGATAGAATATGGTGGGTCCCATGTGATTTTGCTTTCTCTCCATATATGAGAAGAAATGCAACTGTAGCAATTAATTTGTCATATTTTCCATGTATACAGTTTATCTTATTATAATGCTGATAATTAATTATAATTTGTGTAATATTTTTTCTCTATTAACGTATATGATAATCAATAATAAGAATTAAATTATAAAATTAAACTAATTTATAAAATCAATTTAATTAAAGTGTATTAATGATTTACACAATGTATAATTAAAATTCAATAATAATAATTTTATAAATAAACATATATCAACTTAAGGATATTTTTTTCTTTTTAAAAAATAACACAATTCTTTCTTTTCTATTTCTTCTCTTTTTCTCTTATAACAAACAATACCATAAATCTACTCTATTTCTCACTCTTTTCTCTCTTTTCATACTCTTTCTCACATCTTTCTTTCTTCACAACTTTTCTTTTCAACCAATCAAAGCCTAAGTGACTTTCATAATTGACTATGAACTCGATTAGGCTTAATCAAATCAATTAGGCACATATTCTAATTGATTCGACAATTCAGAAACTTGTCATAATCAATCAGACAATTCCCTCAACCGGCTAGGCTCTAAAAACATTTTATGTCTGTTTTGATAAAAAACAAGAGGCTTATAAGGTTTTAAGTGTGCGAGTGTACGATTTAGCCATTATACTTTCAAAAACGCCCTTGTGTCTCTACAAGCACTAATCACTTAGACAAATACAATCAAATAAGCTTTCACATTTTCTCTCTTTCACACTGTGAAACTTCAAGTCTTAGCATTATCTTTGACATTAATTCACACAAAAGCCTTGAGTATTCTAGACGAGGCTTGAGATATATCTGAATCATTCGCCGTCATCTGAGATGATTTAAATCACCAGTGATCATAAACCCTAAGCTTTCATTTGATTCAGAAGGATATCTTGATCTTGATAAACAACATTGTGCATCTCTAACTGCTTGTAATAACTTCAGTAGTTGCTTGACTTCAGATGTTGTTATCATTAAAACCATTTCAAGTGTTGTTGCTTCACGCGTTGTCATAATCAAAACCAAGTCATCATCAAAGCTAAGCAGTTGCTTCTTGAATCTCGCTATCTGTTAGCTTTATCATCTTGGATCACTTATTGATTGACATGTAAGAACACAATTCCACATAACCATCTTTCTTGTCAGATCCTAATAGATCGATATTGAGAACTACAAAAGGCTCATGCACCATCCGAGGGATGCCTTTTGAATGTTATGACCATCGACTTGCACTTAAATGAGTCACCCACTTTAATGATATCCATATGGGTATTGGTGGCGATCACATGTTCACGGGGATCTGTTTTACCATCAAACAACACTAACGACGATGGTTTAAAATTTTCGAGAACCTGAGCATCCCAAATATTTGCTGCGAGTGGTTGAGGACCCAAGGCTTCGTTTGAGGCACAATTCCTATGTTGCGACTAACATCTCCGCTATGGCAGCTCGACTGCCGTTGTTGTTGTTGTTGTTGCTTCTGGTTGCGACCTTTGTCATCATGAGATAGGGTTGGATTACCATTAGAAGGAATGTGTGTAGCCGAAATCAGTTTTACCGAACCACACAGTGGACGCCAAATGCATTTGTAAAAGTATACCAATGGTAAAATGAAGTCCAATAAAGCCATAATTAAACTAGTCTAATGAAAAAAAAAATTTAATGAATTATAAATGAATGTTCTTCATGTGCTCTCAAAAGCCCATTAAAGGCCACTTAATGGGATTGATCCAAATTGACATGACCTATTAATAGGGATTAGAAATCAAACTTGAATGTCTCAAATTCCTGATTATAATATCCTTTCATTAGTCATATTTACACCTCTAAGCATATCTATATCAAATTCAGTCTTGTATCAAACTTGATAAAAAAAACAAATATGGTCTAACTATTTCAACACAATCACGTTATTTTGAGTTGATCGTTTAATTAGGACGAGTTTCATTAAATTCATCGTTTCACAACCTAGTCTGCAAAATCAAAATTTGCGAATTTTATAAGAAAAAAATTATATTTTTTTTATGGACTTTTTCCAAATAAATTGGATATCAACCTTTAAAAAAACAGTTTCGCTTTTTTCTTATTCCAATTCTAAAGATATGCCACGTAAGAAAAACAAAATACAAAAAATAATATTCTTAAATGAAAAAAATATAAAAATCACACGACCGTGATTATTCTCCTCAGAACCCCAATAAAAAACAAAGATTTCCACGTTCGTGGCAAAAAGAAACGGCAAAATTCATGGGTTGTGACGGATAAAACCATCACAGACAGTAACAATAACGTGGCCCAATATCTCTAGTGTTGATATACTCATACTAGAGTACTTAATCACAGTCCACAAGCAAAAGAGAAAACCGCTATATTTATCAAAAAATAAAAACCCCGAAGCGCGATAGAACGAAAGCGATTTTCAGTGTTTTTCTGATTTTTTGATAATCGAAAAGAAAACCTCGCCGCTAAAGCGATACATAGTGCGGCAAATTTTTCGGAATGGGGAGTGAAACTAATAATGCTCGCAGTGGAAAGACGGCGGCGATAGACGTTGTTGCGACGGTGAAGGAGATCGTTAACTGTACGGAACAAGAGATCTACGACGTTCTTAAGGACTGTGATATGGACCCTAACCTCGCCGTCGAGAAGCTTCTCGCTCAAGGTTTTTTTTATTCTTTTTGTCTTTCTTTCACTGCCGTTTCTTGATTCGGTTACGTAACTGCCGTTTCGTTTTTGCATTGGAGTTTGTTGTTTTTCTTTTTTTTTTTCAACCGTTTGGTGTTTTGTTACAGGGAAGGGAATTTAGTGAAGATGATGAAACTGTTGACTGTTTTTTAGTTTTTGATGATTGTATATGTATGATATTGACGTTTTCTTACTCTTTTTAGAGAGTGGAGAATGAGTTCGTTCTCTATGTTTTTGATTTTCCGTTGTTTGTGGTTTATGAATTAGTTTGATGATTTTCTTTATGCAAATTCATTGTGAATATGATTGTAAGTGTATGACATTTTAATTGTAGATACGTTTCGTGAGGTTAGAAGCAAACGTGAAAAAAGAAAAGAGGTAATTTATTAAGTTACAATAACATTGACATGAGATTGAATTTGAATATATTATGTGATGATGAATAATGTATATGGATTTTAATATTTAGATGAAGGAGGCGGTGGATTCAAGGACGAGGGGTAATAGTACGGGGTTGAGTAGGGGAGGCAAGATTGGCATTGGCAATGATCCTGGTGTTGTGCAAAATGGATTTCATCATGTGGCTTATAAGGGTATTTTCTTTTGAATGTGGAACATTTGATAGTTTCTGTTACAATGACATTGGTTTTTACTATTGCACAGTCTTATGTTATTGAATGTGTGTAATGTATGTCAGAAAACAGTAAAGCGGTTGACAAGCAAAATGTTGGGTCAGTTTGTGCTTCGGTTACGTCTTCCACAACTCATGTTGCGGGGAAAAGTACAAAAGCGTGAGTGTTATTTTTAATTATTTATATTGAATTTGGTGTGACTTTATTTATAATTTTGCTTTTGATTGTCTGTGGCTTGATGTCAGTTTATTCCATGAGATAAGCTATCTGTTGAAAATGTTCCAATAGTGTTTTTGATGATGATTTTGGTATATGGTATCATTTTTTCAACATTGTCTTTGTCGCTTTCTCTGTTTTTGTGCATATCGTGGTTTTTTTCCCCTTGGTAAAGATATTCACGTGATTGTCATTGTTCATAAGTCCATTATCATAGCGTCGTTGAAAAGTTCAGTGGCCCCATTTGAATCACCAAGGAACTTATGACTGGACTGGAGGAATTTGAAGGCATAATGGATATTTAATCATTTCCCTTAATTTAGAAACGCTCCTGGGGTGCGATTAGATTTTCTGCCAGCTACTGCAGCTATGTTTGTTTCACATTTGACATACAGGTCATGGGTGGTATCTTTTATTGCCATTGGATGTTAGTGACCACAACCAAACACTGTATTTTTGTGTATGCATTAATTGTATTTTGTATAACATAAAATAATCAGTGAATAGTATACTAATGCCTGATGGGGGATTTTGATGCAATTGTTAGAGTTGCTATCATCTGTCTAATGTGTCACAAGTTCCAATCATGGAATCAGCCTGTTGCAAATGCCAAGAAAGGCTGCCTACCTATTGACCTGCATTGGGTCTGACCCTTCAATGGAAACTGCTATGGTGGAACTGGGGTTCCTTTTTTTTAATAGTGTTTATTATTTCAGGTGCATATTTGAGTTTTTGCCTTGCCAAATTACTATTATGAAATATGCAAGTATTTTTTCATTTGTCTGACTTATTGATATCACTGTCTGACTTATTGATATCACCGTCATTAGAATGTTGTGGTGATTATTTTTGTATATAAACTGTTAAGTATTTGCCTCATTTTTCTTTTAAAAATTTGGTGCAGTGATTCTTTATATACTGATAATGGAAGACAGTCATTAGGAACAGGTGTCTCCATGTCAGATACTGCCCAAGTGTCTCCAGCACCACTACCCCGGTCGGTAGGAGCGAGCAAAGGACATCTTTCAATGGCAGACATTGTAAGAATGGGCACAACATCTCAAGATGCTGTTTCACATGACCATTGTAATTCCATAGGAGTTTCATCATTATCTGGAAATTCAGAGTCCAGCTTGAGTCTTCCCTGTCAAAATAGTTCTGAACAACAAAGTTTTCATGATGAGTGGCCTGTAATTGAACAGCCAATATCTGGAAACGCACAAACACTAAACATGTATTCTTCAACAAATGCTGATATTCCATTTGAGCTTCCTAACTGGCATGATACTGAAGTAAGTTTACACAGGAACCATGAATTAGATGCAGCCCAAGTTTCACGGGAGGAGATTGCCCGTGATAATGCTATTTCTGAAAAGATTGAATCTGCTTCTATATCGGACTACACTGAACTAGGACCACATTCCAACACTAATTTAAAGAATACTCTTGCCTCCGATTTTTCTGGTTCTTATGAGCATCGTGAAGGTAACTATTGGGACTCAGATTTTAGATTTAGTGGCCTCATTCTTTATTTTTCTGTAAAACAATGATTGCAACACGGCATTACATCTTCTTTGCACTGCATTGATGCGGAAGTGAGATTTAGAAAAACCTACTTCTGTATGGTGTTGGTGTTTGTAAACCATTGTTGCAATGCAACATTTCATGAGTTTTACTTTATAGCTAACGATTATTTGATTTGTACTAACTATACATGACTATGCAAATATATGAAGCCATGATCATTGGGATATACATACAAGAGAGAACTATAACTAATTTGATTATATACTTCTTGAGTTGAAAATACTTACCACTCAAAGTAATTTAAAAGTGTTCACATGTTATTATGTCAAGTTGCACATGCATATAGAATGTACCATGTGTTTCCATATATTTATTTTAGAGAACATTTGATTTAAACAACAATTGTTATGGCTGATTGTATGAATAGCTGCCATAATTGCATTGCTGCTTGAAAATATTTTGATTTGAAAAAGCCGATGGTGGGTGTCACAATGATAACATCATTGTAGCAGAAAATAGAAATCATGAGGATGTTGTGTTGGATGAGTGGTAAGACTAGACATGATAAGATTAAAAATGACTACATTAGCGAGAGAGAGAGAGAGAGAGAGAGAGAGTTGGGGGTAGCACCTATTGTGGAAAAGATGATGAAAACTAGGCTTAAATGGTTTGAACATGTAGAGAGAAGACTAGTGGATTATGCATAAGGAGAGTAGATAAAATGGAGGGTAGTCAAACCAACTAGAGATAGAGAAAGACCTAGAAAAACTATAAGAAAAACTATCGAGAAAGATTTTGAGATTAACCAATTTGATTGAAACATGGTTTTGGATAAAACATTATGGAGTAATTTGATCCATGTAGTCAACCCCACTTAGTGGGATACAACTTAGTTGTTGTTGTTGTTGTACGAGGCCATTCGAAATTTGACATATGAATGTCTTCATTGGTGAGTGTGTTAATATTGCTATTTTATGCACATTATTATTATTTTTGTAGAAACTAGAAAGATGTCTTGTCCTTATAAGTTTTATCATGAGAAACATACAAATATTTAGGTTGCTTTTGGATAAGCTTCGAGAAAACATGTTTTCTATGATATTGCCTTTTTTTTTTCTTTTTTTCTTTTTTCCAAAAGCTATGTAGTTTCTAACTATTGAGAAAGTAAAACTAATTTGGAGCATTTCTAGAGTGTATTTGGGTTTATCTAAGAACAAATAGGTATTTTGTTTTTGCTTATGACACTAGCTTATAAGTATGTGTTACTTGAACAGGAACTTTATTAGGTTGTTTACCCAAGTGCAAAGCAGTTTTATTTTTCAGGTTTTTGCTTTTTGTAAATGATCAATTCTTGTAGCATTTTTTATTTTATTTTTATGAAAGCATAAATGATCAAGCAATTCAATATTCACACAAATTTTATATTTTGCACACTTTTCTTCTTCTGGAGAAGGTCATGGATTGCTATAATTCTAATAAATTTGCTAATGATGTCTTTGTAGGTGTGTCATCTGTTACTTTGGATCTTCAGCGGCTAAATATGAAAGAGGCCAACCTAGAAGTGCCATCATCTGATGATATAGTGGTTCTTCCAAATCACTTACAAGCCTTGGCTGCTGAGTGTTCGCATCTGAGTTTTGGCACATACAAGGGTGGCAATAATTCTGCATCTTCTGAGGCTTTCACACCTAATAATCTTTCTAGAGATGGCTTGGAGATGAAATCTGCAACTGTAGATGGCCCCTTGGCTCAGCTCTTGAAACCCAGGCATTTTCTTTTCTGTTTCCAACTCTTGATATATTCAGCTTTGTCTCTGGCAACTCATTCTTATGTGTGTTTTTCTTCTATACTAGTTCTGAAAACCTTGGAGATCAGCTTGGGTTTGACATTCTTAGAGGAACACCCGGTGATCAAAACTATGGCCTCCATTCAACTCTCGGGCATGAATACAACACTACAGCATCTATATCAGACCCTAGTTTGCAAAAGTCCCAATGGATGGCTCCATCATTGCCTTTGAAGCAGCCAGGCTTGCAGAGTGGAAACCATTCTTCATTTCCAGGAGAACTGGTGATATTGCCTTCCTATCTTGAGTTCTCCATATTGATTTTCTAAATGATATTTTGTTAGAACTGGTAATAAAGTAAAGCTTAATTTTACTAAATAATACCTACGATATTACTACCTCCATCCCAAATTAAATCAGCTTGTAGAAATAAAGTTGTCCCAAATTGCAAGCCACTATACAATACCAATTAGACAATTATGATTATTTTCTTATACCATCTACTATTTATTACCTCCTTTATTTCATTTCTTTTAATCTCTCTCACGTGTCATTAATGAAGGACAATTTTATAAAGTAACATATAGTTTCTCTTTTCCATACAAAATTAACTATATTTCTTAATTGGTGCGAAATGCCCTAAACGATTTATAATTTGGGATAGAGGGAGTATTTTGATGAAATTCCCAGGAAACAAGTGTTACAGGGTCTGAGTTGTATAGAACTGCATTAGGCAATTAAGGAAGGTCGAAACAATTTCTAGTGATGACAAGGATTTGAGAGCCAGTCCTATCCTTAACCAACTGGATTTTTAACAAAATAAGTGTCTGCCTTCCTTACCCACTCCTAATCCATTCTATTTAGTTTAAACTGAATACAAACCTAACTATTCTAGCTCATCCTAATTAGTCAAGTTCGACCCAACTTAATTAGACCTGCGCCTTTCATTTTTTTTTGAAATCCGACCCACATCTTACATTTGTTTTAATATTTGGAGTCTACTAAGAATATTCTGTGGTCAATGATGTTATCAATTTCGTGATCACACCTAGGATTAGAAGGGAGTAAACACATAAGTTTCTGGATTGTATGCATCTAAGAGCAAAGCTCCTACTTGAGAGACTACTCTCCTAACCAACTATCAACAATAATTGTGAATGATTCCCCTGCTCACCACTATCTCCTTTATCATAACATTATCTGATAGAATCACAAGGAAAAATACCCTCACATCTCTAACTAACTATGATTTTCTACCCTAGGTCCCACCTTTTGGCCTTCTAGAATAGAATAAACCTGCCATATTGTGGACTTTAAGCGTTACTTCTGATACTAGGTTCAGCCTAGGTGTCCTATCACTACACCAGCCCCTTGAAGTATATACTTGTCCTCAAGTATGAACTTAGGATATTTACTCTCTAAATATGCCCCCATCCTCCCAACTTAAACCATCATCAGGGGAGTGCTTTCATTGTATTAGGATACAAGGGTTTTGAAGCAGCTGAAGGTGTCTTCGTCCCGGGCTTGAAATGCAAATTTGCCTCTGTCGGCTACTCCCCAGAGACAGAGGGCTGCAACAAGTGGACCATCCCCATGGCTTTGGTGGTGGTGTCAGCATGATCGAGCCACATGCAGCATGAGTCTCCATGGCTACTGAAGTTACCCTGTTATGTGACTGGGAGTGGTAGAACCACTGCAAGGGGTCATGTGTCTGGCGGTTCTGGCAACTGTCACTGGTGCATATACTACCGGGGCTTGAATGATTGGGATCTTTCTGGCCATCACAAAATCGGCATTTGCCGGTTTTGGCGAAGGTGGTGGCTGGAAGAAAATCAATTGCTTCATTCTTTGCACCACACTCATTGTCTTCACACTCAATTTGTTATTAACTGTTTTCAACTTTTCTTTTATTGCACTAACAATCGTTTCAAATCTCGGTTTAGATTCTTTGATGCGAGCTTCTTCCCCCCCCATTTTTGGATGCCTAGATCATCTTCAACACTGAATTGTATTTGTTATTTGGCTTTTCCTCATTCTTCATCTTTACCAACATCCTGATTTCTTCACTGACACGGGAGGAATGAACCTCCTCGGAAAGCCATCCTAACATTTGGCAAACTCCACCAACATCTCATTTTCTTCGCTGACACGGGAGGATGAACCTCCTCGGCAGGACATCCTTACATTTGGCTAACTCTGCCAACATAAATTCACGACATTCCTCCAAAGCTTGAGGGCTTTCCTAACATTTGGCAAACTCCACCAACATCTCATTTTCTTCGCTGACACGGGAGGATGAACCTCCTCGGCAGGACATCCTTACATTTGGCTAACTCTGCCAACATAAATTCACGACATTCCTCCAAAGCTTGAGGTCGGGAATCTTCCATAGTTGCAAGTTACAATTCCCAATGTATCCAATCTCTCTGACATCTCCAGGGTCAATGAGAGTTGTGCAACTTGGCTATCTCACAATCGCTTAGAGAATAAAATTAGCATTCATCTTTGAATCAGGGAGAAACTTAAGGAAATTTAAACAAAATAAAAACAGAAAATCTTCTATGATAAGGAATCACAAGTTTCTCCAACAATAATCAGAAGAAAAAAATATACCACCACACCTAACTAACTCTCTGATTCACTCCTCAGAGTCCCTTTGACCTTCTAGAATGAACCTGCCATATTATGGACTTCTTTAGAGTCACTTCTGCTACTGCACTCAGCCCAGGTGTCCTTTGATGCCCGAAAAGAGCTTAAAAAAAGGGGCAACTCTTAACTGATAAGTTGGTTTATAAGGTTGAGTTAGGTCTAATTAAACAGAAGATGGTGTCACAGCCTATCTATTGGAGCACCCACTGTATTCTCCACACGAAATTTAATAGTGTTTGTTGGACATGCCCTACAATCTCCTTTTGTAAGGATGAGTAAAGTGTCCAATCAAAAACCTAAGAGAACTCGTAAATCTTGTGGACAAACTTTTTATTATCATTGGCAAGAGACTGATTCTCATGATTGTAGCAACTTACACAAAATTCGAAGAGTGAAAATATTATTTCTACTACATTGCATATTCTATGCTTCAAATGCAATACAGTTTATTTTATGTTTATGATTCCTAGCTCCATGTCCTGCATGGTTCAACAACTGTCAAGAATATCAGTAGCACTAATTATTAGGTCCAATCTGTCAATAATTTGTTCAGGGCACTAATCCCTTGCCACCTTTAAGCCTCATAGTTGAGATATTGATCTTTATTGCATATATATGCATGAATTCATGACTAAACTGTTTTTGTGAAGTGGTGCATTTATTCTGCTTTTCTGATATGCATGTAACTTCTTGCAAATAACTTACTGTATTTATTCATTTGATAATAATTTATGGTTACATTTTCCTCCTAATGTTTTTTTCTTGCTAATTCTCATCTTGTAAATCTGTTCATTGATGGCTATTTACTCATTCCTATTTTCTTTTAAGCTTTTTAAATATGACATGATTTTAAGATTTGCTTCTATTTGCCTTCATGCAGCACAATAGTTCAAATGCGGTACCCCAAGATTTGTTGGCATATCTCCTAGCAGAATCACGACGTTCAAAACACAATGCGGAACCATCCATAAACAATTTCCCCCTCTCCATGTCTGGGGTATCCAGGGTACATTTTTTTTCCGTACACCTTTTAATTTTGTGATTTTATTTTGCTTGTCTTTATTTCTAGCAACATAATAGAGCTAACTAAACATTTGTTGGAATTGTCAACCAACTAAATTGCGAAGGTGTGGGTTATATATAATTACTTGGTATGCATGTGGGAATACTGTATTTCAAAAATCTAAGGGAAGAGTGTGTACAATAATTTAAATTTTGAAAAATGAAAACAAAACACTAAGGGTATGTTTGAATGAGTTTTGTTTTTTTAGTTTTCAACATCTATTTTATAAATCAATTTAAAAAAACTGTTTTGAAGGAAAAAATATGTTTGCTAATTTCTTTTTGAAAACTATTTTAAAGACGAGGAAATGAAAAAACTTGTTTAATAGACACATTTGTATTCATAAAGCAAGATGATTCATATACATTCTTTTTACATTTTCAAGTTACACTATTTTAAATTTCCCATTAATGAAAATTGTACCCATTTTCTTAGTTTTTATTTTCTCTTCCCTATTTTCCAAAGTAAAAACCAGAACATCTAAAACATATTTTAGTTTTCCAAACTTATAAATAGAAGGTAGTTTTTAAAATCTGTTGTGTTTCATTATTTTCAAATTAACAAACTAAAAAGTAGTTTTGCAAAACTAAATCAAACAAGCCCTAGTAGTATAGAACTATTTTCTTACCATGTGCACTATCTCTTTTAAATTGGTAAGTGATTTTATTATCTCACTATTACCCTCCTATTGGTGTGAGTGTGACATAGATATCTCAGTTACTTTTGAAATTTGTACAAACTCATTGCAAAGAAATTTGTATTGAGAACACTGGTATCGATTACGAGGCTTAGAAGTGCAAGGATCACTGCCCTCATCTAAGTTATTGATAAATTGGACCTAATAATTAGTGTCATTGTTCTTGACAGTTGTTTAAACATGCAGGACATAGAACCAGACACCTTTGCTTTACATAACAGATCGTCACCTGCCCAGGGTTTTACAGTGCAACCCAATAATCACTTTCAACAATCGCGAGAAGCATATTATGCCCTACCTCAGAATCAGTCATATATGGCAACCATTGATTCACAGAGAGCATTTTCAGACAACACTGCATACAGTGGATCTCATGCAAACATGAATTACAACAGCCTTCCACAAAATAGAAATGAATTCTTCACGAGTAGATTGCATCCATCCACTGTCAGTGATGCACCTGGTTATGTAAATCTCGATTCTTCCTTTTATCGTCCTGGAAGCTTTCAACCTAATGCATCTCTTGGTAATATGAAACCTTCAAGTAACTTGAACGAGATTTTAACTTCTCAATATTATGGCGGACATAACTTGAGCTCTATTCAACCGGTAAGTTTTACTCTCTCTTTTTTAAAGAATAATATTTTCTATATGTAGTTATGAATGTGGTGGTGATAATCACTATGGACTTGAAATTTACCCATTCTAGATCTGTATGTGCCTACTCTGCAAAATCCCAAAAAATAGAAAAGGGAGGTCATCTACTCTGAAATCACCCCCAAAAAATAAAAAAAGGCATAGCATCCAACTGTTATTTATGTTCAAATAACAGAACTCAATTGTATGATGGGTGCTTTATCTCAAAGTTTGACCAGTATCATTTTAATGCTCTACATTGTTAAAGCCTACTATAATTTTATCAATTGCTTAATTGACTTTATTGTTGATCTTCTCGCCAGCATGATAGCTTTTCTCAACGAGATTATGAGATGAGGTTAAGATCTTCATATATACCGGAGAAAACCCAATATACCTTCACGGACCAACCGAGTCAGGCTTCCCTGTCACAGTATGCAAGTCATGAATATTCTGATTTCTATCCTTCATGGAGCCAAATTCCGGAAGAACACAAGCAGTCAGGTAGTGTTCAAGATTTGTTGCCCAGAAAATTGCATCAATTTTGGCCGCATAACCACTAACAGCACAGTCCTGTTTGTTTTTTTCTCCCCCTTTTTTTGTCACTAGGATTTATAGTAGCAGGTTTAGGTGAAATAGGGTGCTATTACATTTCATTATGATGCTCGAGCCTTATTCAATTGTACATACTTTAAAGAGAATGAACTCCATGCAGTTGTGGCATTTGCATTTTTTTATATTCAATTGGGGGTATTTTTTGGTCACACTTTAGCTAGATTAATGTAGTTTCTCAACAGAATTGCAATTCTCAAATTACAAGCACAAACTCTTAAAATAATGAGATTTTGCTAGAATGGGACCCATTCAATTCTCAAAATTATTAACATTTCTTTCCCTCATTTTAAACTATATTAACTAGATTTAACGCATTGCATTAAAATTTGTAAACTCATATGCGTATATAATATACAAAGCAAAACTTACTTTTGTTTGAGTTTGAGAGAATTTTTTTGTTCGTTTCTTTTTGTAGGAAGGAAATAGCTGAGTTATAATGACATCATTGGAGTGTAGAAAATTTTAAAATTTTAAAGGTGTTCTAAATATTGTAGAAAAATTTAGTATTTCAAAAGAGTTCTAAACAGTGTTTTAAAAATCGGATCGGTTATCAAACTGGTGAGGGTACTGGGTCACTGGTTTATCGGTCGAACCACTGAGTCATTGGTCGAACTGTATGACCAAACTGGATTAAACCGGATAACTCGGTTGAATAAATCTGTCATTATAATAGATATAAAATCGGTAAAACCGGTCGAACCGAATGATTCAGTCTCTAAAAAATATAACTAGCACTTAAATTTTTTGAAAATATCATATCATAAATTCACAGGTTCAAAATTTAAATTCAAATTTTAAATAGTCTAGTTGTAAATTTTAAACAGAGTCTAAATTAAATAGAGTTTAATTTAAATTCATAGTTTTAATGTTAATAGAAAATCAGTTTTAATTTTAATAATTAAAACAATACAAATATTAATATTATTTTAAATAATAAATTTTTCAAGTTTATATATATAATGGAAATCAGTTAAGTCTAAAATTATATTATATTTAATTTTTTAATTTGTGTTCTTAAATTTCTATACAAATATTTGTATGATGGTTTTTCAATCAATATAAATACAAAATAGTAAAAATAGTTTTGTGGATATTACGAAACTTAATTTGTGTATCACTTAAATCAAATGAGTGATCACTATTATTCTTGGAGAAAAATTTCTATGTATTTGAGTAAAAAAAATAAAAAAAAAAATTAAAAAGAAAAATTAAATTTTTTTTATTTTTTATTTTTAAAATAAGCAGTTGAACCGCCGGTTTGCGAAAACCGCCGGTTTTCCCGGTTCGCACCGGTTCACACCAGTTCCCACCGGTTCGAAGACATAACCGATCGAGTAAGTGAACCCGGCCGGTTCCCGGTCCAACCGGTCCGACCGGCCGGTCCGGTCCGGTTTTTAAAACTATGGTTCTAAATCTATTTTATATGAAATAAACTAAATCAATTCAATATTTTAAGGGTGTTTACATCCCTCGTAGTTCAGGTCAATCATAGTATTAAATAGAAGGAATTGAAAAAAACATGATAAATATGAATAAGTTGAATCAAAAGAACTGTATACAAAATAAAATATAATTGATTTTCAATTATGTCTCTTAATATAAATTATTAAATAAAAAATGAATTTAATTGATATATAGTGTAAAAAATCAACAATCTGCCATGATATTAATTTTTTTTTAAAATATCAGTATGAAGTGGTAGGGTTCATAATCGTCATTGATTGACAGTGTAAAAATAATTTAAACTGTCAGTGTATCACTCATTTTTTCATAAAAAATTGAACGATTTATGATTCAATATTATATTATATTAAAAATGGAGTATACAAAAGTATTTTGAAGTATAAATATAAATCCCAATAAAAAAAGTATAAATATAAACTATGAACTATGTCATAAGTTAAAAAAAAATAATTTAAATATAATTTTTATAAATCTTATAATTTTTTAATGAGTAATATTTGATAATGAATAGTTCTTTTTCTCTAAGTCTTGTTAGTTGTGATGAAACTCTACCTTTGTCTAATGTTAACTTTGTCCGACATTAAGGAATTGTTCTTACAAATACTCCCTCCGTTCCTAAAATAAAAGTCTTTTAAGGTTATTGTGCATAGATTAAGAAAAGTAATGATTGAAGAATTAAATGTAATAATTTTACAAAACTGTCCTTAGTTTCTATTGGTTGTCATAAATGTGTAATGTGATATGATATCTTGAAAGTTGTGCAGATAATATTTATTAAGGATAAAGTTGGTAAGAATTAATTATTATTGTTTTGAAAACATAAAAAGACTTTTATTTTGAGACAAATTTTTTGTGCTAGAAAGACTCTTATTTTGAGACAGAGGGAATACTTTGAAGTTCAAATAAGAGATGATCGTAAGTGTCAGTTTTTTAGGTTAGAATTATGTGTATCTAATATCGATATGTAATTCGTCTATTATAGCGAGGTTTTAGAAATTTGAGGTCCTAGAATCTTCTATTTGTTGCAGCTGTCTCAGAAAAAATATTAGAAGATTCTTTGGTTTAAGATTTTAGAGTAAGATTGGATGGTCTTCAAGATTTCATCAGATCTGATCGGATGTAATTTTAGATAGATCAATCTTAATTCTGAAGTACTAGAATCTTCTTTGCGAATACCTAAGTGATTGACTTGCTTTGATCTGACTATTTTGTGGATCCAAGGGTCTTAAACCCAAGTTAGGATATGGATATCAACAACCGTCTTATTGGAGCTTTGAAGAAGGAAAAGAAATAGACCCAAGACTCATTATTGGGTAAGTGTCTGATCAGGGCATGGCCCAAGCTCGTCTAGATCGGTGATGGTACGTTGATCTGTCTAGAATGTTATTTAGCAGCAGGCAAGAAGCAATAGTTTCAAGTAGCGGAAGCGATTTTGTGTCTGTTGGCCCCAACATTCATGTGTATCATCTTTGTGGTGCAAGAGTCCATAATTAGAATTCAATGTTGTTTTTGATGGTTGTGCTGTTGGTGCAGAGGTTAAGGGGGTTTGCGTTCCATCTTCAACAGGTTATCCGCTTTTTTGGCTTTAGCCGCTTCGCTGTTTTTGTTGTTGGTTAGCAGGCGTTGTTGGATTCTGCGGTCTGTGTTAGTGTGTCTGTCTAGTTTGCGAATCTCATTCAGCAGCTACTGTCTTAGTCGTGGAATGGTTGGCTTTATGTGTTTGGCTAGTGGAGGTCCGTGCTTCAGATTGGAGGGTACTGTTGTATTGCAAGCCCTTGTTGGTTATCTACCTGATTAGGCTGTTTGGAGTGCGTGATCCTTGGCGTATTAGTCAGATGTTTTGGTCTTTATCTATATTTGGTCTTTTTTGGTTTTGTCTCAGTCTAGTAGTGTTTTGTGTTGGTGGCTGCTTCTGTCAATGCAGATTTTTCGTTTGGGGGCTTTTGCCTTACCTAGTTGGTTGGCCATTGTATTTATTGGTTCTGTTATGTACTGCTGACTGATGTTGATCATTCTTTGCATACCTTATGCAGGAATGAGTTTTAATTCAAATCTTTGCTTTTTTAAAAAAAAAACCGTCTTATAGGTCCGCTAGATAAGTTTGATAATCAAAATATATGAATTGCTGCCAAGTGTCAGGTGCTATTGGAGCTGGGCGGATTAAACCTTGGTCTTAATCAAATAAGTATTCAATCAAAAGAAATTAAATGATAACAAAAAAAGGTTCATGGTACAAGAACTAATTATAAAGGAGTTTTCACTTTTCGTACATAATCGACACTTTTTCTGATAACTCCATGTGGGTACTTTATCAACTTTCTTTAGAAAAAATATCACATGACTTAATAAACTCTATGTTTAATGACAAGATAGACTTTTTTTTAATACAATTAGAGCCGTTTAAGTTTTCGGAGGTTGTGTATAGGTTAGTCACAATTTAATAATGGTAAAACAAAGAGATCTTATATAATTACGATTTAAGTTAGTAAATATTTTTATGAAGCTCTATTTATCTATAATTTAATCTTTGCAAATTTAAGGTCCTGTGCAGTATCCTGTAACACCTTTTTCTACTCCACGAATATACACGGCAAAATACACAGAATATCAGAGTAAAAATCACCTCAGAAGGGTGCACATTTCTCAATAAACTCAAAATAAAACATGTGCTCCGTAAACAACAGGGTTTCCTCAAAATAATCAAAAAGCCATCAAATAGCAGCGGAACCACCATAACCACAATAATCCAAAATCAAAAGGGTTTTCATTAAAAACCATAATAATCAAATAACAACAAAAATAACAACTCAACATGGTTCGATTCAACGACCCAACCCGATGTTACAATATCAGAGCAAGACCCTCTACATCGACCAAAAGCAAATAAACTCCAAAAGTTCTCGAAGGCATCCACAGCTAAGTCTGATCACCTGCACGTTACCCACGTGGAGACAACATTCAAACAGGCAGGGTGAGTAATCACAATTCATTATAATCAATATAACAACAAGATATGCATAAAATGACGTCATCATCATATACAACATCTTCTGGGTTATCACAAGGAAAACATCAAAATCACAACATCATAAAATACATCAATGCCAAATAAATGCAATGCACAACGAGACTCATGCATGTGGTACCAATCGTCACAATAGATGGACACTAGGCCATCACCCTCCAAGGATCTCTGTCATTAGGATCGATTATACACAAGAACCGGAGCACGTCAAACACTCCAATCCACACAATGGGATTAGAGCCACCACTGGACTGAAGCCCTAAAATGCTATGAATGCATGATAAACAACGTCAATATCATCATCATCAATAAAAGTCATCACGTGCATCATCATTCATCAAAATCTCATGTTAATCATATCATCAAAACATCATGAAATCATCACCTCAAAATCATCATTAACATCATGGTTAATCATCAGAATAATCACAGCTCAAAACACCAAGACAACACAGAAATCACAAAACAAATTCGCGAACAGCATGCGTTCGCTAGAATGTTCGCTTTGCGAGTTGCCAGCGGATCCCCAAAATCCCATACAAAAACCAGAGAACCCTACTCTGTCTCCCTCGCTACCTCTGTCCGCTTTGCGAAGTCATTCGCTGGGAAGTTCGCCGTGCGAACTAAAAATCACAATTAGAGTTCATCTCAGTATCATCAAACAAAATCATCGTGCATTCACTCCGCAGCTCGCTTTGCGAGTCTGGGGCGAATGTTCGCCTTGCAAAGGAATTGTTCGCTTTGCGAACTCGCGATTTCAGGAAATCGCTGCTACGCATCAGTAGCATAACAAACCCAAAAACCTCACGAATTGAACCTCCTTTTACCTCAACCACATCCCCAAAACATTCCTAAGGTGTCATGGCAACAGGGGTACAAAACCTACTACTGTTAGGCCGATTAATTATCCTATCTTGACCTCAAAATCACCTAAACCTTCACAACCCCAAATATTCTCATAAACCCCATAAATCCCTTTCTCTACAAGATCCCACATATCATCAACCGAAGGTTTAGTCTCGAAGGCCTACTTTTATCCGATTCAATTCAACCCTTAATAATCAATCCACAAAAATGCCCTAAAGCACCAATTTACTAAAAAACCCACAAACCCATATAAATCTCAAAATCAGCTTTAAACACATCGAATTCCTATATTGAAAACATTGAAAGAAAATACTCCCCATAACTTAGATTGTCGATTCCAAGCTTTCTTTCTTGAGTTCTTGGAAACCTTCTCGAATCCTAAGCTTTTCCCGCTTTCCTCAGAGCTCTGGCCTTTTCCTTCTTTTCACGGTCTAACAAAATGAAACCTATTCCTCTCAAATTCTCCTTTTTGTTAAACCTTTGGGCTTCTAAAATGGGCTTTCCCAATAATACCCTCACTAATCCTCCTCAAAAGTCCATCTTACCCTTAATTACTCTAATATTATTTAAATTAATAATAATACTAATATATTCCATATTATATACTATTATTTAAATAAATAAACGAAACTCCACAAAATGCCAACGTCAACACAAACCACCAAAATTCACCGAAAATTCACAAATATTATATTTAAATAAATTAAATAAATATTCTGACAAATTTGGGGTGTTACAACTCTCGCACACTTAAAGAATTTTCGCCCTCGAAAATTACCTCAATGAAATAGAGTCAGATACGACTCCCTCATCTGATCTTCATGTTCCCAAGTCCAACTTTCGCCAGCCGGTCCACCCCACAACACCTTCACCAAAGTTATGTCCTTACCCCGCAGTTGCTTTATCTCTCGACCGTCAATCCGCACAGGTAGAGCTTCCACTGTCAGGTTATCCCTCACTTGTACATCATCCATCTGTATCACATGCGACGGATCCAGAATGTACTTCCTCAACTGAGACACATGGAACACGTCATGCAAATTCGCAAGTGACGGTGGTAAAGCGATTCGATAGGTTACCTTTCATATCCTCTGCGAGATTTGATATGGACCAACAAAACGTGGAGTGAGCTTCCTAGACTTAAAAGCTTGACCCACACCAGTCACTGGCGTCACCCTAAAAAACACGTGATCTCCCTCTTTGAATTCAAGTGTCTTCCTTCTCTTATCATGGTAGCTCTTCTGGCAACTTTGCGACGCTCTCACCCTTTCTTGGATCATCTTAATCTTTTCGGTCGTCTCTTGCACAATCTCAGGTCTGAGTACAACACTCTCGCCACCAACACAAAGGAGTCCTACATCTTCTCCCATACAAAGCTTCGTAGGGCGCCATTCCAATACTAGCATGAAAACTATTATTGTACGTGAACTCAATCAGTGGCAAATGGCTATCCCAAGCTCCTCCGTGATCCAACACATAAGCCCTCAGCAAATCCTCTAAGGATTGAATAGTCCTTTTTGTCTGACCGTCCGTCTGCGGATGATAGGCAGAACTCATCCTCAACTTAGTACCCAAAGCATCTTGCAAACTCTTCCAGAACCTAGATGTAAATCTCGGATCTCTATCCGACACAATACTCGAAGGTATCCCATGCAACTTCACAATCTCTTCGACGTACATCTCGGCTAACTTCTGCATAGAATGATTAATCTTAATCGGTAAGAAATGAGCCGATTTAGTTAATCTATCCACGATCACCCAAATTGAATCATTTCCCTTAGCAGTTCTCGGTAATCCTGACACAAAATCCATGGAAATATTATCCCATTTCCATTCTGGAATATTCAACGGCTGCATCATACCTAAAGGCTTCTGATGCTCAATCTTCGACCTCTGACACGTCAAGCACGCATAAACAAACTCTGCGATATCCTTCTTCATACCCGGCCACCAAAACAACTTTTTCAAATCCTAGTACATCTTCGTAGCACCGGGATGAATACTCAACCCACTTTGGTGTCCTTATTCTAAAATACCCTTCTTGATTTCTGGAACATCTGGGACACATACTCTATCCCAAAACTTCATCACACCATTCTCGTCAATCCAGAATTCTCCTCCGTTACCTTGATTGATCAATGTCAACTGGTCAACCAACTTTAAGTCATATTGTTGTCCCACCCCGATCTCTTCCAGAATGCCACTCGTCAACTTCAACATTCCCAACTTCACACTGTCAGGAGTGGCTTCACATACCAAACTCAAATCTCGAAATTGTTCAAGTAACTCCAACTCTTTCACCATGAGCATCGACATATGCAATGACTTTCTACTCAATGCATCAGCCACTACATTTGCTTTGCCCGGATGATAACTCAAATCAAAATTGAAATCCTTCAACAGCTCTAACCTCCTTCTCTGCCTCATATTCAATTCTTTATGATCAAATAGGTACTTCAGACTTTTATGATCACTGAACACTTCAAACTTAGAGCCAAATAGATAATGTCTCCAAATCTTCAACACAAACACCACAGCGGCCAGTTCCAAGTCATGTGTAGGACAATTCCTCTCATAAACTCGCAATTGTCTCAAAGCATAGGCAACAACTTGTCCATTCTGCATCAATACTCCTCCAAGACCTATCTTCGACGCATCACAATACACCACAAAAGATTCACTCGGATTAGGCAAAATCAACACTGGAGCGGTCATCAACCTCTTCTTCAATTCCACAACACTCTCTTAGCAAGCTACATCCCACACAAAAGCTTGACCCTTCCGAGTCAATTGAGTCAAAGGTAATGCCAACTTAGAAAAGCCTTCGATAAACTTGCGGTAGTAACCCACCAATCCCAGAAAACTTCGTATCTCGGTAGCAGACTTCGAAGTCTCCCACTGTAACACAACATAAATTTTTGAGGGATCAACATCAATCTCACCACTTGAAATCACATGGCCAAGGAAACTCACTTCCTTCAACCAGAACTCACACTTGGACAGCTTTGCATACAACTTCTTCTCTTTCAATACTTGCAACACAGTCCTCAAATGCTCAAAATGTTCTTCTTCCAATCTAGAATATATCAAGATATCATCGATAAACACCACCACAAACTTGTCCAAATACTCATGAAAGATCCGATTCATATACTCCATGAACACACCAGGTGAATTGGATACACCAAATGGCATCACAGTGTATTCATAGTGACCATACCTCGTCCTGAAAGCTGTCTTTGGGATATCATCAGGCTTAACACGAATCTGATGATAACCAAACCTCAAATCAATCTTGCTAAACACACAGGCACCTACTAGCTGATCCATTAAATCGTCGATTCTCGGAAGTGGATATTTATTCTTGATAGTCACCTTATTCAACTACCGATAATCAACACACAACCTCATACTCCCGTCCTTCTTCTTCACTAGCAGCACATGAGCACCCCACGGAGAAACACTTGGTCGAACAAACCTCTTCTCAAGCAACTCTTCCAACCGTTTCTTCAGTTCTCTTAGCTCAGAAGCTGACATCCGATAAGGAGTCATTGACACTGGACTCGTACCTAGTATTAAGTCCACTACAAACTCTACTTCACGTTCTGGAGGCAAATCACTGATGTCATCTGGAAATTCACATACGACAGGTAAGTCGACACTTGCAACTTCACGATCAATCTGCAGCGATGCAAACATTGCAAACACCAAAGCTTCGTCTCCCACAGTTCATCCACTTGCTTATCAGACAAGAACATCAACTCTCCAGCATCACCAAACTCAGGAAACTCCACAGTCTTGTTATAACAATTGATATGAACACGGTTGAACTCTAACCAGTTCATTCCGAAGATTACATCGATTTGGTGCAAGGGTAGGCACACCAAGTCCATCACAAAACTCTTCTAAAAAATCGTCACAGGACATCTCAAACACATAAAGGTAGTAGTAACAAAACCATTAGCCGGAGTTTCTATTACCATATTACCATTCATATCAGATAACTTCAAACCCAATCTATTAGCACATTCAAGCGAGATAAAAGAATGAGTAGCACCAGTATCAATAATAGCAACTAACTCGATATTATTAATAAAACATGTACCTCGAATCAGGTTGTCCTTCTCTGGCGCTTCTGCACCACTCAAAGCAAACACTCTTCCACTGGTCTGAGCGGCAGTGGCACTCTTCTTCAACTTCTGACACTGGGTACTGATGTGACCCTTCTCCCCACAATTGAAACAGGTTGGACCATCATCTTTGCAATCAGTAGCTCTATACCCCTTCTTGCCACACCTGTAGCATCTCAACACATTATTGATACACACATCAGCACAGTGGCCTTGCTCGCCACACTTATAACACTTCCCAGAAGCGGGAGCTGCTCCCCCACTTGTCTTTTTCCCCTCTGAAGCCTTCTGCTTTCCTTTGTCAGCTGAAGTTATATAAGGTTTCCCCCCATACTGCCCTTTCTTCTCACTCAATTGCTTGTAGTGAGCAAATCGAGCTCGACTATCCTCATCGTAGATTCTGATCTTGTCCACCAACTCAGCATACCTGCAGATCTGTTGATACCCAATACCCTGCTTAATTTCCGGTCTCAGCCCATTCTCGAACTTGAGACAGTTAGACATCTCAGCATCAGCACGGTTGTAGTGCAGACAGAACTTCACCAGTGCCTCGAACTTCGCAGCATACTCCGCCACAGTCACGTCTCCTTGCTTCAGCTCAAGGAATTCCACTTCTCTCTTGCCACGAGCATCCTCTGGAAAATACTTTCCCAAAAAATCCTGCTTAAACACAACCCAGGTTATCACAGTGCCAACATCTGTGAGTCTCTGACGGGTGTTATCCCACCAATCCTCGACCTCTTCTTCCAGCATATGCTTTCCAAACTGAATTTGTTGCTCATAAGTACACCCCATCACCCGAAAGATCTTCTCGATCGCCTTCAACCACTTGTGTGCACTTGCTGGATCATGAGTACCCACAAAAGTCGATGGATTGTTCCTCTGAAACTTCCCCAAAGCACGAAACTCGTCCTGAACTCCACCATTCGGATTGAGTTGAGCCACTACATTAGCAACTGATTCCAATGCATCAGCGATATCACGATCATTTCTTCCAGCCATCCTGCACACCACCAACAAGGTTAGAAGAAACAAAACATCAACAGTGTATACACACTCGTCGACTGTCAGGGGACTGACATCAAGTAAATCCTGGCCGGACGGACCGACCTGCTCTGATACCACTAATGTAACACCCTTTTCTACCCCACGAATATACACGGCAAAATACACATATTATCAGAGTAAAAATCACCTCAAAAGGGTGCACATTTCTCAATAAACTCAAAATAAAACATTTGCTCCGTAAACAACGGGTTTTCCTCAAAATAATAAAAAAGCCATCAAATAGCAGCAGAACCACCATAACCACAATAATCCAAAATCAAAAGGGTTTTCATTAAAAACCATAATAATCAAATAACAACAAAAATAACAACTCAATATGGTTCGACTCAACGACCCAACCCGATGTTACAATATCAGAGCAAGACCCTCTACATCGACCAAAAGCAAATAAACTCCAAAAGTCCTCGAAGGCATCCACAACTAAGCCTGATCACCTGCACGTCACCCACATGGAGGCAAAATTCAAACATGCAGGGTGAGTAATGACAATTCATTATAATCAATATAACAACAAGATATGCATAAAATGACGTCATCATCATATACAACATCTTCAGGGTTATCACAAGGAAAACATCAAAATCACAACATCATAAATACATCAATGCCAAATAAATGCAATGCACAACGAGACTTATGCATGTGGTACCAATCGACCCAATCGATGGACACTTGGCCATCACCCTCCAAAGATCCCTGTCATTAGGATCGATTCTACACAAGAACCGGAGCACGTCAAACACTCCAATCCACACAATGGGATTAGAGCCACCACTGGACCGAAGCCCTAAAATGCTATGAATGCATGATACACAACGTCAATATCATCATCATCAATAAAAGTCATCACGTGCATCATCATTCATCAAAATCTCATGTTAATCATATCATCAAAGCATCATGAAATCATCACCTCAAAATCATCAATAACATCATGGTAAATCATCTGAATAATCACAGCTCAAAACACCAAGACAACACAGAAATCACAAAACAAATTCGCGAACAGCACGCGTTCGCTAGAATGTTCGCTTTGCGAACCCGTTCTCTTTGCGAACCCGTTCGCTCTGGCGTTCGCTTGCGAGCTGCCAGCGAATCCCCAAAATCCCATACAAAAACCAGAGAACCCTACTCTATCTCCCTCGCTACCTCTGTTCGCTTTGCGAAGTCATTCGCTGGGAAGTTCGCCGTGCGAACTAAAAATCACAATTAGAGTTCATCTCAGTATTATCAAACAAAATCATTGCGCATTCGCTGCGCTGCTCGCTTTGCGAGTCTGGGGCAAATGTTCGCCTTGCGAAGGAATTATTCGCTTTGCGAACTCGCGATTTCAGGAAATCACTGCTACGCATCAATAGCATAACAGACCCAAAAACCTCACGAATTCAACCTCCTTTTACCTCAACCACATACCCAAAACATTCCTAAGGTGTCATGGCAACAGGGGTACAAAACCTACTACTGTTAGGCAGGTTAATTATACTATCTTGACCTCAAAATCACCTAAACCTTCACAACCCCAAAGATTCTCATAAACCCCATAAATCCCTTTCTCTACAAGATCCCACATATCATCAACCGAAGGTTTAGCCTCGAAGGCCCACTTTTATCCGATTCAATTCAACCCTTAATAATCAATCCACAAAAATGCCCTAAAGCACCAATTTACTCAAAATCCCACATACCCATATAAACCTCAAAATCAGCTTTAAACACATCGAATTCCTATATTGAAAACAATGAAAGGCAATACTCCCCATACCTTAGATTGTCGATTCCAAGCTTTCTTTCTTTAGTTCTTGGAAACCTTCTCGAATCCTAAGTTTTTCCCTCTTTCCTCAGAGCTCTGGCCTTTTCCTTCTTTTCACGGTCTAACAAAATGAAACCTATTCCTCTCAAATTCTCCCTTTTGTTAAACCTTTGGGCTTCTAGAATGGGCTTTCCCAATAATACCCTCACTAATCCTCCTCAAAAGTCCATCTTACCCTTATTTCTCCTAATATTATTTAAATTAATAATAGGCTTAAATAGTATTTTCGTCCCTGTAAGTTGACTAGTTTTTGGTTTTCGTCCCTGAATTTTTTTTCCAGTTTTAGTCCCTATATTTCACATTCGTGTTCGTTTTAGTCCTTAAAACCAAAATCCGCAGGAAAATCCGAAGGTTTCCTGCGGATTTTGATTTTAAGGACTAAAACGAACACGAATGTGAAATATAGGGACTAAAACAAAAAAAAAAATTCAGGGACGAAAACCAAAAACTCGCCAACTTACAGGGACGAAAACATTATTTAAGCCTTAATAATAATACTAATATATTCCATATTATATACTATTATTTAAATAAATAACCAAAACTCCACAAAATGCCTACGTCAACACAAACCACCAAAATTCACAAATATTATATTTAAATAAATTAAATAAATATTCTAACAAATTTGGGGTGGTACATATCCCGCTTTACACGCCCTCAAAGATGACCATGAGTACAATCATCATACAATACTGCAAAACTTAATCATTGAACCGCAACCATTACCAAGTTGTTCTAACTTTATAACTTGATAGAAAAGGAAAAATGATGAATGAGTATTCATATTTACTTTGTTAGAGGAGAAAGAAGTAGAAATTCTGTTATTGAATTAAACAGAAAAAATAAAGATCAGTTACAATGAATATCTAGTTTGCTATTTATAGAATGCTTGAGTTGAAATGAGTGTAACTAACTCAATGACAACTCAACATGAGGTTGTTATAACAACATTTTAGAGTTTTCTAACTAACTTCTTCCTATTGCAATTCTATTTTATTAACCGAATACAAAGCATTAGTGATGCTATAGTACAAAATTACACTTTAAAGTGAAGGTGTCTTTTGTCATGAAGATCCTTCAAGTGCAGAGATGACTTGTCAACAACCCTGAGTTAATCTCATTGGGATAAAACCTTAGAGAGGACAAAGGTTTGGTCAAAAGGTCAACATACTGATGAGCAGCAGTGATGTGCTACACATAATGGGTCTTATTAATGACTTTTTCTTTTAAGAAGAAATTTTTTAGTTCCATATATTTTGTTTTGGCATGGAGAATTGGATTAAAGGAGAGTGCCACTATGCTTAGATTATCACAATATAAGACAAATGTGAGGGTGTCAACTTTTAATATTAAGAGAAGTGATTGGAGCTAAAACACTTTAGTTTCAGTACTAGCCAAACTCCTATATTCAGCTTAAGTGATTGACCTTGTTGCCAAGGTATGTTTCTTTGACCACCAAAAGACCAAGTTTGGTCCAAAATATATGCAAGAGCTTGATGTAGATTTCCTGTCATCAGGATCAGAACCCCAATCATCATCTAAATAAAATGTGATAACAAATGGTTTAGAAGAGCGGGATGAAGTGAGGTGCATGCCATAGTCGAAAGTACCTCTATAATATCTCATAATTCTATTAATGCAGTACAATGACTTTCAAGAGGCGGTGAAATAAACTGAAAAACCTTGTTAACTGAAAACAAGATTTTAGGTCTTGTAATGGTGCATATTGTGATGCACCAACCACTAATTTGTAGTAAGTAAGATCATTTTTATTCTCAGACCCCTGTTTTATTAACTTGAGATTTGCGACATGAGTAGGTAAGATTTAGTTTGGGAGAGAAAGATATTTCTATTTGGGTAATGAGCCTCTTCAATCCTTGGGAAGTAATCAAGAGTTCTATTGTTTGAGTGAAAACTGATCATGTAGTTTTGAAATAAGGTATTGAATATGGCTTTGGGAGTTACCGATGACTATGATATTATCAACATAAACAAGCATAAAAATGGAATAATTAGGTTTGATGAGTGTGAAAAAAGAGGGATCACACTTCCTAGTTTGGAAGCAAAAGCTACGAAGAGTGGTAATGAGTATTTAAAACCAGGCCCTTGGTGCCTGTTTGAGATCATAAGTGGCATTCCTTAACCTGCAAACTGTTGCAGTGCGAAAAATACCCGGGCATAACGAAACACTCGAAATACAACAGAGTTGCCACTAGAATTTATTTATTCAAAAAGGAAAGGGAAAATATCGATAAAACCCTTAAAGAAAAAGAAAATGGTCGTCGCAACCAAATTCGACTTCAAGATTTAGTTATACGAGGGGAAGGTATTAAAACCCCTCACATGTGTTGTACTCAACGGGAACCATTTAGTTAGTTTAGTGAATAAGTGTTAGCATAATGTTATTTGTTTTCTTCTAGTTATTAAATGTTTGAAAGGAAAAAGAGAAGGACTAAAAATAGTATTTTTATTATGGTGCTTGACAAGATTGCGAGTCTTGCTCCTACGTATCGTTAGGTGTGATGAGGCAAAGCTACATAGTTCTTTGTAATAAAAAGACATTTTTCGATTTTTCGTTATAATGCTTGACAAGACGTTGATTCTCGCTCCTACATATCCTCTGGTGTGATGAGGAATTCAAAGCTACGTAATTATAGATAGCAAATGTTTGTGTGTTAGTCGATTTTAGCGAAAGATGTTTAGGTCGAATTCAAGCGGTAAAACATTTCTTGCTACCCGCGCATGGGAGTAGGGAACATTGTTTGTGCTTCATGTCAGAACGAATCATGTTTTGATCGCATTCGAGCGGAAAACACTGCTTGCTACTCACACATGGGAGGAATGAAATGTTAGTTTGTGCTTTGCGTCAGAATGGATAAAACATTTTTTGTTTAGGAAAAAAGTGAATCGCAGCGGAAAAATATAGGTTTGATTAGTTAAATTGTTTTTAAGTGGAAGATAAATACTCGAGCAGGAAAGCTAATTACGACTTGTACCCAAGTATTCAAGACTAGGATTGGATATTACGTCTAACTAGTCCTTTTTAATCCAAGTTAATTGCAAAAAGTTTAAAACACGTTCGATGAAGTTTAAGCATAAGACAAGACAAATGTTACAACATCTTCTGTCTGATAGAACAAATAAATTAGACTAAAAAATAAATTGCAGAAAGATAAAGAACACAGTCAATTAGTAACCCAGTTCGGTGCAACATCACCTACATCTGGGGGAATCCAAGCCAGGAAGGAAATTCACTATGATAGCATTAGTTCAATGCTAAAATCCCCCATTTACAACTTCTCGCCTAATCATTACCTTGTGCAACTTCTACCTAGAAACCCTCAAGATATGAGATCCCCCTCTCACTTCCTATCAGTCACAAACCCGTGACAATGCAACAACAACCCCAAAATAGAAGAACACTCTTCCAAGAATAATACTTATTTTTGGTTAAAAGCTTTAAACTAAGGACAATACACTCTTGCTTAAAAGCTCATGAGTGAACAATAAAAAACATACAATCAATCAACCTCAATGTATCAAAAGATACACGGTTGACTTACAAAGTCACACAAAAGAGACTCTCAAAACCTAAGACACAAAAACTTCCCCTTATTATTACAAAAGTGAAAGCCGTAAACACATTAAGTTTAGGTTGCTCTTTAAATACTCCTTAGCAATCCACGGGGTTCAAAATCTTCACCTAGATATTGCTTGATCCACACGCTGAGAACTACATCAGTTATGTAGAAAAATCTCCTTAAATCTTGGAACAAATCATCAAGTTTCCTAAATTGTCTCAACATCCAATTTTAGGAACTTATGAACAGTTGAAGATCAAATCAAATGTTCCAAATTAAATCTTCTTGACCTGTGAAAATAAGTGAGATATATCCAAACAAAATCTCACAAAATCAAATCAAATCTGTCAAGAATAAAACTATAGCCTGTACTAATGTTCTGGTACAACATGTCACAATATCTCTTAGAACATCTGTCTTCAATGTTGATAGACCAACAAGATAGAAAATTTCACACAATATCTTGCTGTGAACCATGTTTTAGCAAACTTGACGTCAATCTTAAAACCATGGATCTAACAATCTCCCCCTTTGGCAAATTTTGGCTAAAACAACCTTTGCTTAATAATTCTGGAGAAGATGAATAACACCAGAAGAACAAGACACAAGATACATGTAAACTTTGCACAACCTGCAAACAGAAATATTTCAGAGATTACAACTCCTTCAAACTCCAGAACTCTTCATAGACCGGATGTCAAGACATGTGGTCTGACATCACATCAACACAGCTCCAACACAGCAACCTCAGACAGGTCCATTATCCCCCTGTCACACATAACCAATACTCCCCCTCAAGGGAAAAATGGGAAAAACCCAAATCACAAGAAATCCAAACCTCAACCGTCTTAGTTCATACATCCCTCTGAAGGGGAAAACCCAAATCACAAGACAGACAAACATGAACTATCCAAGTTCACACATTAGAAACACATATAACAGAAGCTACACACATTAATCAGAGCATTAGAGTAATAGATTACCATAGAGCAACCAAGGTTCTTCACAACCACAACATGTCAGAACATTTGATTGCACATCATTGCACACATACATCACATCAATGGCAGCAACATAAGCATGACAGATTATCATGCTCCCCCTAAATAATTGTAGACATGTAGGCAACAACAAAGTAAGCAACACCAATAAAAACTACTCTTCATAAGCAGTAGTATGAACATGACATGAAGTCATGGCATCTGATCAAACATCAGAAACAACAAACATACCAACACTTTACTCCCCCTTTTTAGCTAAAAATTGACAAAAATGGAGTAAATGTAAACAACAATGAAAACACACAGTAGAAAAGGCTACAAACAGTTCTAATGGAAGCAAAAACCTGGAAACATAAAGCAACAGATGGAAGCAAATACTGTTATGGAATTATTATAACACAAACAACAAAAAAAACACACCCAACCAAAACAAAATTTATCTATGGAGCCAGCTATCCACTCCAACCTCCTAAGTTAATGAACTTAACCCAATCTTCATCAACATCCTCGTCAAAGTCATGTAGTTAAGCATGACTTTTCTTGAAGGACTTCATCTTTGTCATAGACTTTTTCCCAGTCCTAGATGCTCCAGTAGATGATCCAACAAATGTCACAACTTCGGACTCCACCTTCTTTGGATCCACACTCTTATCCTTCTTGGCATTCATCACAAGAGCCTTTTTAGCATCAGTATTTTTGGAATTCTGGCTCATGTTGAAAAACAGCTGGGTAGACGGCTAAAGCTGTAAGGTTTTGGGATTTAAAAGATGAATAACGACCTTGCTTATACGCCTGATCAGTCAAGGATAGGAATGTTGAAAGGAGTGAAATTATCCTTGGTGTCATACCCTAAAATTTTACCCTAGATTTCATCATTATTCTAGGAGCATTATACATTGCATTGCTAACCATAACTTTGTACAAGTTGTTTTGTTTTGTTTCATCTGTGGATTAGGGTTTTGAATCAAGAGGATCTTCACTTGATCAGTCAATGTCTTGGATTGATCATCAACCTACCAAGTGTGCATACACTCAATAGGCCTTTGTCCATCAAAAATCAAGTGAAAATTGGTCTTGTTACAAGTTCATTGAAGCTCAACTTCATCTGATCACAAATTAGGGTTTCCTCAGACAAGGTTAATCGTGCCTTTGACTTTTGATCAAAGTATGATCCCAAGTCTTGGGACATGGTTCAAAATGCTCAAATACATCCTTGGAGTCCATCCATGATGTTTACAAGACTCAAAAGTTCAAGATCATTGAAGATCACACTGTCAATTTCATTTGATACAAAAGCTTTTAACTGAAAAGTCAACTCTTTGACTTTTGAGATTTTTGGTCAAAATGGAAAGTACTCAAGCTAAATTTCATGAAAACATGCTTAATAATTGAATTTGATCATGGAAAATCAAGAATTTGGCGGTTTCTTGCAAAAGGGGTAAAGTGGAAGAAGTTGAATTTTTTCTAAGTATGGAAAAAACCCTAATTTGGTGCCAACTTTGAAAGGTCATAACTTTCAATCTAGACCACCATTTTTTGTGTTCTATAGATCAAATTGAAGCCTTTACAACATGCTACAACTTTGTCAATTAGGGTTAATCTCCAAAAAGTGAAGGGATTTTGAGTTATGAAGCCATCAAGTTAGTAAAAAACTTTCCACACTTAGAAAATTTTCAAGACAGTTTTGCTTCCAAAAAGTATCAAACTTCGGAGCCAGTTTTCACCATGATCCATTGAGAATCAAGAAATTATTCAAACATGAAAGTTGTAGAGCATGTTTGGAGCTTTTCAAAAAGTACAAGAACTCATCCATAACATTTTTGAGCTAGGAGTTTTGAAGAAGAAAAGTTGGCCCTCCATACTTGAAGCTTTGTTCATTTTCATGTCAAATGCAAGTTGCAAGATCAAACCAAATATGCAAATCCCTTGATTACAGGTCTTGAGACTTGCAAATCCATCCATAATCAGAAGGTTGTTAAAACTTTAGAGGCATTACACATTGAATTAAGGCATTAACCAAGTGATTATGCCATTTTTGGAAAAAAATTCACAATGCCATTTTGGAAAAGTGACTTTAATCACAAAGTCAACTTGTCTTAAGCTTCTAACTTGTTGCTTCTACAGAAACCTCTTCCTTTTCACAGAAGAAAAACCTCTAAATCACTCAACAACTCTAAAGGAGTTGGTATTATGCATTGGAACTCAAAACTCCATGAATTGCCAAGTTACATTCCAACCAAACCATGGATTTTGCAAGTTACAATTTTGACCACATTGAGCCTCACTCTTTCCCTATAAATGGAGGTTCATTTCATGTTTCTAACACACAACAAAAACTAGAGAAAAGATCCCTCAAACCTCCCAAACTCAGCATCTTGCAAACCAAACCCTTCACTTGTGCCAAACAACCTCATTTTGCACAAACACAACAAGTTTCATTTCCAAACACCAAATCACCAAACCAAGAGTTCAAAAACACCACAAATTATCCCCTAGACCTGTCCAAACCACCACATTCATCAGAAACCACCAAGATCAAAAAGTCAACTCTCAAAACCTCAAACTGTTGACTGTCTGCATCTTCTATACTAAAACCTGATTCTGACCAGTTTCAATCACTTTGATCATCCAAATACCTTCCATAAATCACCCCTAAGCTGCTCCAAACCTTATTTTGTATATGTAACTTCATTTACTTGAAGTTCCATTTTGGTACTTTTCTCATTTTTACAAGAAGGAAGGCATAGCTTATTCAAAGTGTTTCCATTTGTTCCAAAGCATTCAGAAAGGTTTTAGGAGGTCAAAGGAAGCTTTCTCTATCATTGAATCAAAGCTGTAACATCTTTGGAGGATTTTCAAGTTTTGCTTCAAGAGGTAAGTCATTACAATCTTGAACTCTTCAAACCATGCCATATCTTGATGTACATTGAACACAAATTTGTTTGTTATGATGATTTTTACCCATTAGTTGTTGCTCATCATGAATGTATATGACCGTACCATTGAAAATGCAAACTTGAGTTTCTTGAGGTTTTGGTATCGTGTTTTGATTTAGAAGCATAATTAGACAATTCTAATTGCACCACTTAATTCCTTGTTGAAAAATACGGAAGATTGGTTTTTGTTTCATTTGATTTCATGGCGTATTCAGAAAGATGAGGTAGTTTTTGCAAATTCAAAATGATGAAGATGATGAAGCTTCAGCCATGGCGCCTTGGTTGAGTTTCCAGGTCATGACTTGGCTTATATTTTATTGGGTGGGGGTGATACAATGGATGTATAACCACCCTAGTGGTTAATGGCCAGCGCGTATTGTGTGTTTGAGTGAAAGAACAGGGGTTCGAATCCCCCTCGCCCCAGTTCTTTTTATTTCTTTTCATTTTTGAAAGCTCCAACATGAAGGTTTGACTAAATTTTGGTAAAACATAATGTTGTGAAAGATGTTCCAACATGAAGGTTTCTG
Source organism: Lathyrus tuberosus (assembly GCA_022829125.1). Classification (NCBI taxonomy): domain Eukaryota; kingdom Viridiplantae; phylum Streptophyta; class Magnoliopsida; order Fabales; family Fabaceae; genus Lathyrus; species Lathyrus tuberosus. The sequence goes on along the minus strand of JALAZF010000449.1, from coordinate 48,429 downwards.
CCCCAGACCAAAGATGTCGAATGAAATATCCCAACATGAAGACTCGACATCATGACTATCACAACAAGTTTATTTTTAAATCTGTTCCAAGATTCAAGGCGGGATTGACAGTGGATCAAGGAAAGAAGATTTAAAGCCCAAGACAGCAGAAGGCTATAAAAGAAGACCAAGACCTAGGCCAGAAAAGAGAGAGAGAACAACATAGACTTATGAATCCTATTTTGTAAAGTAGGGTTTAGGGTTTGAGAGTCGTAGGTTTCTCTTGTAAGTCTCCCTCTGTATCAATTTGATACATTGTGGAAGACATATGTACTTGTACAGATTCAGAAACCCGTAGGTAATGAATCGTGTATTGTTCTTGGATGAATATTTTAAGCAAATCCAAGTTAACTTGTTAGTCAAGAATGCTTGACTGAACTTTGTATTGAAAGGGATGTCTTTCAAGTAGGATGATACAGTTATTGTGACTATAACTGTTAGATAATCACAGGTTGTGATTTAGGGAGTGAGATAAGTTTCCCTTATCTAGGATGGAGTTCTTAGATAAAGTTTTTATTGGGTAGTGATAGGTAAACCAGATGTTGTTTACTGTAGACCAGCGGTTGTTTACATAAAACTATACTACTGATAGTGGATTCTTCTTCCTGGCTTGGTATGCCCCCCAGATGTAGGTGATTTGCACCAAACTGGGTTATCATATTCTGTGTTGTTTATCATTATGCAATTTATAATTCAGTTTGATTAACATGTTGTAATAGATGTCGAAACTGATATTCTGAATTTCAGTTTGCTGTTCTGTTCCTGTTTGAAAGTTGTGCAGAGAACAATGTCTTGACATGTGTTAGGACATCTGCTATCTGCTATGCCAGAATCAATTGGTATCAGAGCAGACATCCTGTCTATTTCTGGATTAGATCTTGGGAGATACTTTCTGGCGCTTTAAACAAGGAGGAGTTTTGGAGATCAGATCATTCACTCAGACATACTCAAGGGTATTAATGGATGGGATGGGTGTTCTGGATCGAAGGTAACAACTATTGGTGGTTATTCATGTTTTCTGAGGAGTTTCTACAACAACTGCCGTAGAAGTGGCTAGTTCTCTTGTTGGGGTGTCTTATAAGATGTTCTAACATCTTATTAGGGCATGTTGAAGATGTTCCTTGGTGGTTCAGCTGGATATGTTTCTGATGGAAGAACTCTGGTATTTATGGGATTCTGGAGTTGTGACTGAAGACAGATGGTAGAAGATCTCAATTGTCGGCTTCTTCTTTTGAAGATAACAACATCTTTTCATTCCAAAGTCGGGAGCGATGGAATGGAAAGAGTTGTTGGTTGATGTTTGTCATGGTGACTTGGTACTTGGAAGGTTGGTTCCATCTTGTATCCTGAAGTCAGTTTGAAGATAAGGTGAGTTGAGATTGGATTTATCAAGTTCATGCTCTAGGAATTTGGTAAATTATTTTTCGGCTAAGTTGTCAAAGATACTTGAGATTTACCTCAAGTCCACTCATAAAGGCATCTCAGTCGTGCATATGGGACTTCTAGTTACTCTTATGACTAACGAGTGTTTCTGTGAAGCATAAATTTGAAGAAAGTGGAGGTGATTTATTTTCACCATCTAAATCTGCAAGGAGGGATTCCTCTTTCTTAATCCTAAGAATGAATCCAATCTGAAAGGAGATTTCAGATTTGTTGTGGTAAATAGGGTTTGTTCAGAGAAAATCTTAGTTACTTGAGTCAAGGGTGGAAGCCTTGATATCTCAACACTTTGTTTGTCAAGGAAGATACTTGCATGAAAAGATCTGTTGGAGTTTATCTAAAACAGTATGATAGGGCTACTTAACAAGGATTTAAGATCAATTGCTATTTGTGGAACTTACAAGCATTTAATTGATTATCCTTGTATGTTGGAGTACAAGATCATTGATGTCAAGTGGTACATCAGGAAGCACAACATCTCTTGCTGCAGCTGCTCAAAGATCTGTTCTCTGGTAAATGAGTACAGTCAAGATAAGGAACTGATGTTCTATCAAATGTTGAAACATCTTGATAGTGGAGTATGTGCAAAAGTATGTTGATTCAAGGAGTGAATCTCTCGAGCAAAGGAGTTGTAGCTGATGATCTTGGGACCATACACGTGTGTGTGGTAGAATCAGTCTTTATTACAAGGCATGTATTCAGACTAGGAAGTTTCGTGGCAGGAAACTTGACTAGAATGTAGTGCTGTTGGAAGTGTAGATGAAGACAATTCTCTTGGTTCAGTTTATTTCTGACCTAGGAGTAGTGGAGTGCAGCAGATGTGTTCCAATTATTCTAGAAGCATCTAATTTTTATCTGGAAAGTGTCCTGGCAAGAGACTTGTCTAGAATATAGTGTTGGTGATAACACAACTTGGGTCAGTTTATTTCTGATCTAGGTACATAGGAGTGTTGTACCCCAAATTTTACCTTCAGATTCTGATCGTTTCATATCATTCTTGACTCCACTTTTATATTTAGTTAAATAATTATCCTGATTTATTTAGAACTAATTTAGTTGATTTTAATTTCTTTTAACTTTATATTTAGTTTATTTATTTTTAGATTTTTAGTTTTCTTAGATTTTAATTTATTAGATTTTCGCTTAATTTAGGTAATTAATTAATCATTTTCAAAATTAAATTATCTTTAGTTTTTAATAAAATTTAGTTTAATTAGAATTTTGATTTAATTAGGTTTAGTAACTTGAGTTTTTATTTTTTAAAATTTTAGTTGTTATATTCTAATTTAGTCGATATTTCTAATTTCAACCTAATTAATTTCTTCTTTTATTTATATTTATTTTTAGTTAAAATATATGTTTTTTTTTCTCTCAATTAATTTTTAATTTAAGTTAATTTATTTATTTATTTTAGATTAGGTTTTAATTATAGTACAATTGTATCTGTCGCCACTTTATAATACTATTACAATTAAAATCACAAAAAATTTACATAATAAGCCATTGCTTACAAGATCAAAGAGAAAACGTGAAAGGGTATAGCATATTTTGACTTGGACCAAAAACACTACATGCCAAATTCCTTCAGACTGTGTAATCCTCCATCATCCTGCTTCAAAAACCTCTGCTACCATGCCTACACTCCAAACAGACCATGTAACAATAATCCTGCGCACTACAAGCAACAACAACAAGTCAATAAGCAGCTGGACCACAATGTCACTATAAGCCAAACCTGCTCTCACGATGCAAAAATGAGAACCTGTGCAGCCTGCACTTTCACAATGCCAGAATTCCTGTATCTAAACTAAACAGAAACAAACAAAATCTGCAGCATCAAGAAAGTGACAACACCAACTGATAAAAAAATTAAATTCAAAAACATTAAATAAAGAAGGAGCTCGATTTTGTTTTAAGGAGAGGAATCAAAACCTTTTTCATTACTTGAAATTTTCAGAAAAAAAAACCCACTAACCACACTTCCTGTAACTACTCCATATCACTCTCACCATCATAAAACCAGTTCCTCTTCAAGCTGCACAACCACCACATCTACCGTGTTTCACAACCGACAACCTGTTGAACAACCATCACCTCTCATCACACTCCATTCATACACTTCATACTCCCTACAAGATGGGGGTGGCAAAATGGATGGATTGGATGGATATGAATTGGATTGTTAATGGATGGATCAAAACAATCCATTAGTCCATTAACAATCCACTAAAATTTTCTTAAAATTATCCAATCCAATCCATTCGAAAAAAATCAGTTTTTTTTTGGAAAAAAAGTTTTTTTTTTTCGAAAAAATATCGGTTTTTATTTTTTGAAAAAAAAGTCAGTTTTTTCCGGAAAAAAAAGTCAGTTTTTTTCAGAAAAAAAAATCAGTTTTTTTTTGGAAAAAAACCGTTTTTTTTCGAAAAAAAAAATCAGGTTTTTTTGGAAAAAAAAATCGGTTTTTTTTTCGGAAAAAAAAAATCGGTTTTTTTTTCGGAAAAAAAAAGTCGATTTTTTTTTCGAAAAAAAATAAATTCTGTTTTAAAAAAAAAATCTATTTTTAATTATTTTCTAAAAAATAAATCTAATGAAGATAAAAATAATCCATTGGATCCTTAAAATATATTGGATGAATTGAACTAATCCGTGCATATAAATGAATGGATTTAATCCAATCCATTAACTTACTTTTTATGTGGTGGATGGATTAGATGGATTTTTTGATGGATAGATTGGATGGATTTTGCCTTAATGGATCCAATTGCCACCTCTACTACAAGATATTCCTCCATTCCACTCTCCATTATAAAAAATTTACTCTCACCTTTTCTTCTTCTAAAAACCACACAACCGTACCGCCACCATCACCACTTCGAGTTTACAACACGGCTGGCGCTACAACACCTCAATCGTGAGCTTTCGCCGCGGTAACTCGAATCCTCTCTTTCTCATGCTTTCTTTGCTTTATTATGGAATTTGTTTGTTGAATATTAAGATTGCGTGTTTAGTTTCAACTAGCTGTTACCATGAAAGTGAGATCGTTTTTGGTTACATATGAGAAATCTTAGTTTTTGACAGTTTGTGTTTCTATTAAGGAGAAGAGCTGAGCGTTTTCCTATTCTCTTAGTAACATGATTTCTTTTTTATGTTTTATTAATTTTTTTTTCTCTTTTATTAGATGTTTAGGCTGAACATATAGCGTGTGTGTGTAGTATACTCTGTGTGAAATAAAAAAGCCGGATTTATTTTCATTATTTGTTTTTTTAAATTATTTTCTTTCTTGTAATTTGTATGATATTAGAAAAATAAAAAGGGAATATTTTAACTATTCATTTTGGTATTTCATTTCTATGTTCATTAGATTGTTAGCACATTTTACATTTACTAATTTACATGAAGCCATCTATTTATCATCATGCTTGTTGCGGTGAGAATCGAATATCAAACTATTAATTAACTTGAATCACACATCTTTGAATTCACCACCGAGCTTTGATTTATCCAAAGAAAAGGGTAAATAACGAAAACCCTAAGTGCGCTATGTAGAGACACAACTCAGAGATCTAAGGTTCGGGGTTGGTTATACTAAGGGAAGATATTAGCACCCTAAGTATCTGTAGTACTCTACAGGAACCTCTTGTTAGTATTTGTCTTATGCTAAAGTTTGCTTGCTAAGAAAAACCGTGCTAAGGGAAAAGACCTAAGGGTATGTACACTAAGTATGCTCGCCAAGACATCACATCTCGTGCCTACGTATCCTTACGGGAATGGAATCAGAGCATTCATAGTTCTCCTCAATGGGGGTGATGAACTCTTGACTGTGATCAAGGTTCTAAGGGAAAGTAGGGTCTGACAACAAGACACCTACGTGGAGTGCGACAACTCCAAACCTAAGGTTATGTTAAAAGGGAATAGTAAGTCTTGATCGCACGGCGGCATGAGATAAGGGAATGATGGACAAGGCTATCCTAAATGACATGACAGTCAACTATAGGGTCCTTTCCTTTGGAATGAGGGTAAACAGATAAATGAGGAGGAAACCTCGAATATCAGGAGTAAAATGAATAGCAATATATATACAGCAAGTGCAATAAGAATTAAAAATTGATAACCAGGAATTACTTAAAATGAAAATTAGGATGGTCAAGATTAAATTAAGAATTAAGATAAATAAACAAAAATTCTAATTAAAAACTAATTAAATCAAATTCTAGTTAAAACCTAATTAAATTCTAATAAAAAAACTAAATAAACTAAGTTCTAAATAAGTTAAAAAAACTAAATTCTAATTCTAATTTAAAAATTAATTAAGCGAATTTCTAACTAAAACTAATTAAGAACTAAAATTTAATTTTAAATAAATACTACATAAAGTTAATAATTCTACATAAACTAAATAAACTATGATTAGAACTAATTAATTCAAATTAATAGGACATGGGGGTATGAGAGACAGGTTATGTGCAATAAGCAGAAAATGGGCCTAAAAGCCCAAAAATCACAAAAAACAAGCAAGGAAAAAAACAGGGAAGTTACAAACCCGGGTTGGGTAAGAACTCGGGTCGGACCAGCTGGGTCCAAACCCGGTTCGCCTCAATCAAAAGAAGAAGGGCCAGGAAACCCTAAATCAAAAGCCGTTCTCAAAATCTCTTTCTCTGTAACTCTCACAAATCACCATCAACTTCTCATCCTCACACTCGCTAATCCCCTCCGTCTCCCTCGCTAAACCACCATTCTCTAATCTACCTGCTGCAAGCCACCACCGTTCAAACGATTCCTCATCCTCGGGACAGCCTCACCATTTTTCTTTTCTCAGTTTCGAATATCTCCCTTATTTGTCTCTGTTTCGCTCTCTCGGCAAATCGTACGATGATGAACACAGAGGGGAAGCGTCAACCAACCCAACTTCGCCATCATCAATCGACTCTTCCGCACAAACCTGTCGGAACTACGACGAAGCTTCGCCGCGAAAAACTCTCAACCTCTCGCTGTTTTCGCACGTAATTCTGACCACTATCCTCCATCAAAGTGAACCCACAACAACCACAACGCATATTGAGTTATTCGAACAAACAACCACAACGTGTACTGGATCGAAACAACATGACTTTCACCGATTCTCATCAACTTCAGTCGCTATAACAAAGTACAGAAATGGAACGGAGCAAGCGAACTCAAACGAAAAAAAGATAGAGTAAAAGCTGTATACCTGCGTGAAAGCTTCTAGCGAAACAAGTTCCATGATTCCTCCTTTTCTGCAAATGTGTGTTCTGTGATGTCTGTAGCTTTTCCCCTCTCAACCGTGTATGTGAAAGTTCTGCTTTGTATTTTCTTCACCGTAATCTTCAATTTGTGTGTTTGTGAATCTTGTTGCAACTCAATGTTCTGCCCTTTCACCTTCTTTGTGCATGAATGCTTCGCGTGTGGTTTTTCTGGGTGTGAAAGTGTATGAGTTTTTCTGTCAAATGTGTTCTCTGTGAAATTTTTCTGATTTGTGGTGCTTGGCGGTCAATAAGAGGGTAGTGATGGAAATGGTTATGTGGTGGCTGTAAGTATATGGTGGTTGTGAAGTTCAAGGTATAAGGCGGAGGGATTGTGGATCGTGAATGGGTGAGTAAGGTTGGAAAATTGAAAATGAAGTTTTGTGAGAGTATCAGAGAGAGGAAGAGGTTCCCGGTTGTTGAGAAGAAGTTGAGATGATGAATTAACAGGTGATGAAAGTTATAGGTTGCTGTGAAAGTTTATTTCTCCCATGAAGAAAATGAGGAGCAGTGTTTGGTTTTTTCGTTGTTCTTAATTGCCCCCTATTCTATTCTTCTCTTCCTCTATTTAAAACCAAATGAAAATTGTTTGATAAGTTTTGGTTAAAATCTGATTCTGTCTCAAGGTGTTGTCATTGTTGCTGTTGTTTTCAGAAGCAAATTAGCAAGTCTTTTTCACAGCAGGGTTTTTTGACCGTTGTGTTGTGTTTACAAAGGTTTTGAAGTAGCAGGGATGACAGAGGTTTTTTTTGGTGAAAATGGTGCGCAGGGTCATTGGTTAATGGTAGTCGCAGCATAACAGGTTTATGTGCAGTATGGGTAGGGTGTATTTTGATTAAAGGTATAAGAAGGTTTTGGCATGTAGTGAGGATAGTGAAACAAATTTCTGAAAAATGGTCAAAGCTTGTGGATTACTCTTGTCTTCTTTTTTTGAATTTTGTAATTTGTAATATATTATAACTAAAAGAAAAATGGACTCTATTTTTTTAAAATGATTTTTTTTAAAACAAAAGAAAATAATAAAAAAAAAGAAAACTAATTAAAAACTAAACTTAAATTAAAATTAAAATTAAAATAGACTAAACCGAATTAATAGAACTAATCTAATTGAATTAAATCAAATAAAATTAAAATTAACTAAATTAAAATAATCTAATTAACTAAACTAAAATAAAAACTAAACTAAACTTAAAATTAAATTAAATTCAAAAATAAAGTTATAATTAAAGATAAACCAACTTAAATAAAACTATATAACAAGATGAGCTAATATTAGAATTAAACTAACTAAATCTCAAATAAATCTAAGATAATGAAAACAAATTTAAAGTGGAATGACAACAATCGACAAAAAGCGCATGATTGATGATGTTTAACTGAAAATGCGAAAAGACCGATTTAAAATGATATGAAATGATCAGAAAAATCTAAGGGTAAAATTTGGGGTACAACAATGCTAAATAAAGAAAATGGTACGTGGGCAGCAGCATAACATGGCATAATTTGAAGCTCTGAGTCATTTTATGTTCTAACCATTTATTTTATATATATATATATATATATATATATTTAATGTCAAAAGACTAAAAAAAACATTTTTTTTCTTATTTCTAGTTTTTCATTAGTTAATTTGTTAAATATGTTTTTAAAAAAAAAACAAAATGTAAAAATATTTTTTTATTATTAATAAATTTAAATATTTTTATTTAATATTCATTAATTAAATTATTAATTAATCTTATTAAATATTTATATTTAAATTAATTAATAATTTCTCTGTTGCCCGATTCCATTTGTAATTTGCTTCACGATGTTTTTCCGTGCATATATCCTTTGTTTGTGGATTTTACATGACGTTTTGCTGTATATATATTTCTATTCATCTTACCCCTGACACTCGAGGTTTCCCCTTTGTTCCTCTGTTTCTTATACCTTATTCCAAAGGAAAGGGTCGTTCCCGTTGACTGCCATGTCACTTAGGATAGCCTTGTCCATCATTCCTTTATCTCACGCCGCCGTGTGATCGAGACTTGCCTTCCCTTTTAACCTAGCCTTAGGTTTAGAGTCGCCGCACTCCACGTAGGTGTCTTGCTGTCAGATCCTACTTTTCCATGGACACTTCTTCCCCTTTTTACCTAGCCTTAGGTTCGGAGTCGCCGCACTCCACGTAGGTGTCTTGCTGTCAGATCCTACTTTCCTTTGGAACCTTGACCACAGTCAAGAGTTCCTCACCCCCGTTGAGGGGAACTACGATTGCTCTGATTTCTCAAAATACCTTTTGAGAATACGTAGACATAGGATTGTGAGATCCTAGCGAGCTACCTTTTTCTTTTTCCACCTCTTTCCTTTACATCCGATGCCTTCTCGGATTCCACCTTTTTCTTTTTCTACCTTTTTCTTTTTCCACCTCTTTCCTTTACATCCGATGCCTTCTCGGATTCCACCTTTTTCTTTTTATACCTTTTTCCTATACATCCAATGCCTTCTTGGATTCCACCTTTTTCCTTTACATCCAATGCCTTCTTGGATTCCACCCCTTTTTACCTTTACATCTGATGCCTTCTCGGATTCTATATTTTCTTTTCTCACCCTTTTACCCCGTATTGAGGGGAACTACGAATGCTCTGATTCCATTCCTGTCAAGATACGTAGGCACGCGATGCGATGTCTTGGCGAGCATACTTAGTGTATATACCCCTAGGTCTTTCTTTACCTTAGGACATTTCCCTTAGCAAGCAAACTTTAGCATAACACAAAGACTAACAAGAGGTTCCTGTAGAGTACTACAGATACTTAGGATGCCAATACCTTCCCTTAGTATAACCAACCCTCGAACCTAGATTCTCTTATTAGGGTTTTCATTCTTTACCCTGTCCTTTGGATAAATCAAAGATCGGTGGTGAATTTTATGTTTTGTGATTCAAGTTAATTCAATAGCTTGATATCCGATTCTCACCGCAACAAGGAGCATGTGATCTTGCTCATCTTGGAGGTCAAGGATAAGTGGCAGTTATCTCTGACTTTCTGCAAAAGTCTCTACTTAAGGAAGGTGGGATTCCTTTTGTAAAGATCTTGGGTGACTAATATCTTATGAAGAATCAAGCTTTGGAAGGTTTGGGATGTCTGAAGATGAGGTGAGTGTTGCAGTACAACAAAGCAGGATGGAGGTTGTCTACTCTAACTTGTTATCAATGATCAAGTCTATGAGAACATGGAACTCTTGTTCGGTTATAGGAAGGAGGTTCTTCTAAGTGGCAGAAGGAAGAGCTGAATTTCTTAGCTGGATGTCTAATTAGATGTTGTGACATCAAGCAGAAACTTCAGAGTCTTAGTTGATGTTGTGGCGCATCATCGTAAGATAAGTTGATCTTCTCAGAAATAAATGTAATTAAAGCTTCAAAAAGATCTATCTCATGCAGTTTGTGGGAGCTGCGAGAAGGAGTAGATGTTATATGTCTAAGGCTTGGTGTATCTAAGATGGCTTGCTATAGAGTAAGTGGATTATGTAACTTGAAGATTAGGTTTCATTGGTGGATCAGAAGATTTTCTGAAACTATGAAGAAAAGCTAAATTAACCAAACAGTGGCATTTGGTTGATCTTTATCGTGCATTCAAGCAGGATGCTTGGAACTAATTACTCTTGGGCAGTAGGGTAGTTGGTTAAAAAACAAAGGAGGTTCTTGATCTGTTCATATCTTGGAGCTTGTGGTAGAAGCCCTAAGTTGCTTATGAAAGATTACCTTCTTCTGAGAGTTGAATGAGAGTTTATTTCTCTCTTTGGTTATCTGGAGTTCTTATTGATCAAGCTGGTGGCATAGTGTTGTATGAAGATCTTCAGTTGGATTACTATGGTGATAGTAAGTCCAGTGGTAATTGTATCAAGAACCATAGTGTATGGTGTCTGTGATATGATCAGGATGTCCTAACTGATGTTAGAACATCATCATGGTTACTGAACTTAGAGTTCAGATTGTGGAACCTGATATTCACCAGTTCAATCAGAAGTATTCTATCTTATCATATGGGAGAATGATAAATTGAAGTCTGTCTTGGATCATGGGGTGTTTATCTGGAAGACTGACTCTTGCTGAGGTCAGAATGCTTGTGGAGAGGTGGTTTCTTCTGCTACAAGTCATGCTAGAGAGAAGTGGATCAGTTTGGTGTTTGTGAAGCAAATAAGCTGAGGATTTCTGGAGCATGTGTTTGATGTTTTCAAGTGTGAAGAACATTTGGGGAGCTAGCAAACTAAAGGGCTTTGTATGTTTCTTTGAGGAATGTGAAGCATTCCAAATTCAATTGGATTGTATCTCAAGGAACAAGGATATCTATGGCTGTAAAATTCAAGGTGAATTTTGTACAGGGTATGGATGGTTTCTGGATGAGAGGGATCAATGGTGTTTTGGTCTCAATCCAAGAGTTTGTTGGTTGTGGTACAAGGATGCGTTCCTGGTACTCTCACTATATGATCATGAAGTTGTCATGAGATATCATGTGGTGTTTTTTTTGGGTATTTCTTGCTGAAGAAGCATCTTTTGTGAAAGATAGGGGGAGAACTTGTGTCTGTTAAATGTACTAGTGTGGTACATGGGGTGTTTGAGGATCAGGCATTAGGTGAATGCGTTCAGCAGGTGTGTTGAACAGAGGGTGTTCTCTTGAAGACATGAAGATGTGTCTTATGTTTTCCATTCATTTAAGGTGTTCCTCTTGCAAGGGAGCACTGGGTATCTACGACAAGGGGAGTTAGACTTCTGTTTTGGATATGTTGCTGTAGTAGTACAGTTAGTTATCAAGATTGTTTGTGGTTTCAAGCAGTTTGTGATAGATTACCTCAGGTAAGGATGATATGTCAGATGAGATGTCGTGACATTGCTCTACTGGTATAAGTTCTAGGTGGACTTATCAAGTTATTCTGATTCTGTCATTGGGTGTCAATGGACTGAATCAAAGTGATACAAGTATCTTAGGAGTCTTCGTTACTGTCTGGAAGAATTTAGTTTTCTCTACAGATGGAAAGATCAATGGAAGCATTCTGTAGTGATCAAGTCTGCTAATTGTGAATCAAGGAATTGTTTTAGGATAAAGAGAAGAAGGTGACGTCTATCTGTGTAAACTTGTTTTGTCTAAATGAAACAAGGTTGTGGGGCCTACGAATCATTCATGGGAAAACTGACAAAGTCAGATTAGGTATCAGAACATTGCTCAGAATCTGTTTTAGATGAAGACAATCAAAGGGACAGTGGTTTCAAGGATAAGTCAGAAAAAGTGGAATCTTTCGAAACTAACTCGACCAACAGTTATTGCATTCATTGACTAGTCTTTTGTTTCTTTCAAATGGATTGCCTCTACCTATATAGATTTTTCAATATTTAAGGAGGATCGTGATGCTTGAGTTGTAAAACAAATTTCTTGTTAAATTGAGAGCAAATGGGTTTTGTCAGTGTTTGGGTTAACACAGTATGGGTATGGGTTTGCATGGGTCATTTTTGCCAACTTTTGGCTAAAAAAGGGGAGAATGACTATTTTGTTGCTAAGAACTGTATGCGTGCATTTGAGCTGCTGATCTGCAAAAATTTCTCGAAGGATATTCTAACGATCTGGGTTCTAACAGCTTAGGTATATTGTGTTTTGTGATCAGAGTTAGGAAGCAAGTTGTGTTTTGTGATCTGAGTTACATTCTCTATGTACTCAGTATCACAAGGTGAATGAGGAGGGGAACTTGAAATTATCTTCTCTCTCCCTCATGAATAAGGAGAGGATCTAGAGATTATCTTCTCCCTCTTCCTTGACACTTGCTGCGGGTTTTCCCACTGCATGCACCATCAAACTGAAGAATGTTTTAGCCAAAATTTGTCAAAAGGGGGAGATTGAAAGCTCCAAGAGTTTGACTAAATTTTGGTAAAACACAATGTTGTGAAAGATGTTCCAACATGAAAGTTTCTGTCCCAGATCAAAGATGTCGAATGAAATGTACCAGCATGAAGACTCGACATCATGACTATCACAACAAGTTTGTTTTTAAATCTGTTCCAAGATTCAAGGCAGGATTGGCAGTGGATCAAGGAAAGAAGATTTGAAGCCCAAGATAGCAGAAGGCTATAAAAGAAGACCAAGACCTAGGCCAGAAAAAAGAGAGAGTGCGGTGTAGACTTAGGAATCCTATTTTGTAAAGTAGGGTTTAGGGTTTGAGAGTCGTAGGTTTCTCTTGTAAGTCTCCCTCTGTATCGATTTGATACATTGTGGAAGACATAGGTACTTGTACAGATTCAGAAACCCGTAGGTAATGAATCGTGCATTGTTCTTGGATGAAGCTTTTAAGTAAATCCAAGTTAACATGTTAGTCAAGAATGCTTGACTGAACTTTGTATTGAAAGGGATGTCTTTCAAGTAGGATGATATAGTTATTGTGACTATAAATGGTAGATAATCACAGGTTGTGATTTAGGGAGTGAGATGGGTTTCTCTTATCTAGGATGGAGTTATTAGATAAAGTTTTCATTGGGTAGTGATAGGTAAACCATAGGTTATTTACTGTAAACCAGTGGTTGTTTACATAAAACTATACTATTGATAGTGGATTCTTCTTCCTGGCTTGGTATGCCCCCAGATGTAGGTGATTTGCACCAAACTGGGTTATCATATTCTGTGTTGTTTATCATTCTACAATTTACAGTTCAGTTTTGATTAACATGTTGTAACAGATGTCGAAACATCTGTTCTGTTGCTGTTGCTGATATTCTGAATATCAGTTTGTTGTTCTGTTTCTGTTTGAAACTTGTGCAGAGAACAATGTCTTGACATGTGTTAGGACATCTGCTATCTGCTATGCATGAATTTCAATTTTTGAGTAGGTTTTAAATATATATTTATGCTTCTATTGTTATATCACCTGTGCGCGCGGGTTGGGTTGGTATTTGTTTTGAGTGGCAAGTTCAGTGATTTAGGTTCAACACCTACCAAGGCCATTCAATTAATTTTTATCACTCATTTTTCTTGTTTTTCTTCACAACTTGAAACCCTCATAATTCTTCATCCCAAAATCTTTTGGACCCATTCTTTTTACTAAATGTTCATGAAGATGTCTACTTTTTGTTTGCAAAAAGAAATTTCCAAAAACATTTATTTTTCATTCATTTGTCTGTGTTCAAAGTAAGTAACTTTTTAGGGTTTTCTTAGGGTTTCTTTGGCATTCTTTGGTTGATTCCTTTGATTTCCTTTGTGTACATTGACTTGTATGAACCCCTTACACTTTGTATATAAATTATGTGATGTTTTGAACTTGTGCATCTTTGATTTAACTTGATCTTGATCCATTTTTGATCCATGTTTTTATGTTAAAGTTTATGTTAAAACTTTAATCATACCATGAGTCTTACTTATTCATTGTTGTCCTTAAAATGTTTTTTTCCTCCATGTTTATGTGAACCTTGATGTGCATATTTGCTTTGTGTGAATCATACCATGTTTAGGTATTCTTAAATACTTGAATTTTGTCTTAAATGTGACTTTCTATACATGATTGTATGTCTAAACCTTTGTGATGTTTCCCTCTTGTTTAAGACCATGTTTGAATTCATAACATGTATGTTTGGTTGTTACCTACTTGTCCTAAACATGTTCAACTTGTATCCATGATTTTATTCAAGTAATGTCTTAACTTTTTCATATGACTAAATGATGTTTAAACTTTAACTTGTCATCTATATGCATGCTCACATGTCATCCACATGTTATTGTCATGAACATGTCTCTTTGCTCAAGTATGCTTTGGTTGTTACCTTTACTTGTCTTGAACATATTAAATTGTATTCATGATGAAGTGGTGTTTAACTTAAACCATGTTTCAAGGTGCTTCCTTAGCTTGTACATGTCATGTTTTAACCTTGTCTTAATCCATTCATGTTGTTTGACCTTACTCATGTTTGATATCCATATTTATGATTTGTTAAACTCTTGAACCTTTACACATGTTAAGTGACGTTTTAACTTATACATGTTTTACTTCATATCATCCATATTTAAGTGTTGTTATAACTTATACATGTCATACTTGAACTTTGATTTGAATCCTTGTGTAAGTGTTGTCACACATGTCCAATTGAACTTTTGAATCTTACCATGATTAAGTGTTGTTACAACTTATCCATGCTTGCTTTGTATTCATGATTAAGTGTTGTTACAACTTATCCATGCTTGTCTTGTATTCATGATTAAGTGGTGTTAGTAAACCCTAATGCATGCTTGCCCTAATTATGTACTTAAACTTGTCATCCATCCATGATACTTTAGTCTTGTTAGAACTATACCTCATGTATGTTTAAGTGTTGTAACATCTTTGCTTACCTTGGTTGTCACCATGTTTATTTATAACTTCATTAAACTTTGAATGTGCTTTGGTTGTTACCTTGACCTTTTGTGACTTTGTCAAGTCCTTGCTTTAGATGTTGTCACATCTACTTTTATGCTTTGGTTGTTACCATATGCTTTAACTTTGATTACTCACAATTAACATCATGTTTGAATGTTACTTTGAATACTCACAATTGATATCATGTTTGAATATCATACTTATTCATCTCATCCATTTATTCATACTTGCTTTCAACTTTGTCAAGTTATTCCCCAAGTGATGCTAGCTTGTTTAACTTTCATCTTCCTTTGTTGCCTTTTGTTCCCAAATCCAATGGAAAGAAAACTTCATTGACTCAATGTCATAGGTAGTTTAGCAACATCCAAATTCCCTCTTGACCTTGTTAAAGTCATTAAGTCTTACAACTTATACTTAGGGTAGAATTTACAACTCTTTTGACCTTTTTAAGTCATGTAAGTGTTAAAGTTATAACACTTACCTCCCCTTTTGAACCTTGATCATAATCAAAGTGTTCATTCATCCTTAGTGAGGTAAACTACAAATGCTCTAATTCCATCCTTGTAAGGATATTTAGGCACAAGACCGCGAAGTTTTGGCGAGCATACTTAGCAATAAACCCTTAGGTTCCTATCCTCACCAATAAAACACAAAAACATCCCAAAGCAAATAGCATACAATAACACAAATACTAGCAAGAGGTTCCTATAAAGTAGTATAGATGCTTAGGATGCTTGCACCTTCCCTAGGTATAACCAACTACCGAGCCTTACAATCTCTTAGCATTTATTGTTACATTGTAACTTAGGGTTTTATACGATCTTTTCCCTTTCCCTTGGATAAAATAAAGTTCGGTGGTGAATATTTAAAGATTTGTGATTCAAGTTAATCAATAGCTTGATATCCGATTCTCACCGCAACAGAAATGGCGACTTCACTGGGGATATCCATAGTGGGTTGAGCCTAACTTGCTTATATTTTGTGATATTGTTTGTTTTTTGTTTTGTTGTTCCTCATGGGTGGATACCTTGTATATGGTGAGATAAGTCCCCAACCTTGGGATTGAGCATAAAAATAAGATAGGAAGGTGGTATATTCAAGAAGGCTTATAGGGAGTTGATTCCCGACCAAGCAACTTGAGAAGTCACCACTCAGTGGAGGTACTTTTGAGAATATGTATTGTTGATTTAGAGACTGTGAAAACGATACTATTTCTTGATTGAGCCTATGAAGCTGAGAACCTTTAGTCACCTTTAACCCCATTTTGCCCTGTTAGGAACGTAGTGCGATGATTATGAGGGTGTACACCCAAAATAGTTGATACGCGATACTACACTCAAAATAGGTTATTTTGAGAATATTATTAACTACCAAGTAACCGGGTAATTGATAATATCTGAAAGATGGACTGATGACTTTGAGAACTTGTTAGAACCCGTTATACAAGTACATAATAAACCCTAGTATATACCTATTGGGAGGGGTAAACCTTTGACTTCATGCAAGCCTTTAAACCTTGTTTGTGCTTACCCTTGTTATGTTTGTGCATACATGCATTCATAAGCATCATTATCATCAAATTTTCATGGAACTTAGAACTCTTGTTTGCAAACATCATAGGATTATCATGGATTATGAAAGGAAAAAGACTTTGAAGTACACTTTCAAGAGTCCTAAGCTGGATGACCTAAAGAGATTGGGAGCTTTGGTTGCAGACCAAGAAGGTTTCAAGAACAAGTATGGGAAGCTTTTATCACTGTTGAAGACAAATATGGAAGATGGATTTCTCTCTACACTACTTCAGTTTTATGATCCAATCTATCATTGTTTCACTTTCCCCGACTACCATCTTGTGCCTACATTGGAAGAGTACTCTTATCTAGTTGGGTTTCCTATCCTTGATGGGTCTCTCTTTCCTATCTTGGAGAAAGATACTAAGGAATAAGACATTGTCAAAGCAAATATTCACTCTTGGAGAAAACTTGCTGTGCTTTGGCATGGATTGCTAAGTGTCTCAGGCTATATATGATCTGTCACACTACTTTATTGATCTCCAAGATGGATCCAATAAAGTACATTTTCGAAAAGCCTACTCAGACTGGAAGGCTTTCCTGTTGGCATATGTTGTTATCCGAATACGACATCCAGTATGTAACTCAAAAGTATATTAAAGGAAGTATCCTGTCAGATTACCTTGCAGAGCAACCAGTTGAAGAGTATGAGCCTTTGAAGTTTGACTTTCCCAATGAAGACATTATGTTGATAAAGAAAGATTGTGAAGAACCTGGTCCAGATGAGGGTCCTGAGCCAAGCTCCCGTTGGAAGATGATGTTCGATGTTTCCTCTAATTATAGTGGGCATGGCGTATGTGCTATCCTATGAATCCAAATAGTGGTTATACTCCTTTTACAACAAGATTATGTTTTGAGTGCACAAATAACATTGCCGAGTATGAAGCATGCATTCTAGGCCTTGAAGCATCCATTGAACTTCGAATCAAAATCCTTGAAGTGAGTGGAGATTCAACTTTGGTGATATACCAAGTTAAGGGTGAATAGGAGACCCGAGACGAAAAGTTGATTCCATACCGTGCTTATATTCTGGAGATGATCAAATACTTTGATGAGATCACTTTCTGACACGTCCCGAGGTCTAAAAACCATATTGTTGATGCTTTGGCCATGCTGGCCTCCATGTGGAAGGTCAGATTGGTTAATGAAGTGCCACTCATCCGGATTGAACGAAAGACCGAGCCTGCCTACTGCTAATTAGTTGAAGAGGAGACTGATGGATTGCCATGGTTCCACGACATCAAGATGTATCTGCAAAACCAGGAGTATCCAGCTGATGCTACCGCTCTTGACAAAAAGACTTTGAGAAGATTAGCTTCCAAATTCTTCCTCAGCAATGACGTGTTGTATAAAAGAAATCACAACATGGTTATACTTAGATGTGTTGACAAACGTGAAGCAGACCTATTAATTCAAGAAATTCATGAGGGACCATTTGGAACTCACGCCAATGGTCATGCAATGTCCAAGAAGATGTTGAGAGTTGGGTATTACTGGTTAACCATGGAATCCGATTGCATCCAATATGCCAAAAAATGCCATAAATGCCAGATTTATGTTGATAAGGTGCACGTGCCTCCAACACTATTGAATGTTTTATCATCGCCGTGGCCTTTCTCTATGTGGGGAATTGACATGATTGGAGCAATCGAGCCTAAAGCTTCCAACGACCATCTTTTCATCTTGGTTGCCATCGACTACTTCAGAAAATGGGTAGAAGCCGCTTCCTATGCCAACATGACAAAGCAAGTGGTTGCCCGCTTCATCAAGAAGGAAATTATCTGCCGTTACGGAATTCCAAACATAATAATCACAGATAATGGGACTAATTTGAACAACAAGACTATGAAAGAACTGTGTGAGTCCTTCAGGATCGATCACCATAATTCTTCACCTTACCGTCTGAAGATGAATGGAGCCGTTGAAGCTGCCAACAAGAACATCAAGAAAATCCTACAAAAGATGGTCAAGACTTACAAGGATTGGCATGAAATGCTACCCTTCGCTTTGCATGGATACCAGACCTTAGTCCGCACTTCGACAGGGGCAACCCCATTCTCTTTAGTTTATGGCATGAAAGCAGTTCTCCCAATGAAAGTGGAGATACCATCCTTGAGAATCCTGATGGAAACCAAGTTGGAAGAAGCAGAATGGATCCGAAGCAGATACGATGAGTTGAACCTCCTCGATGAAAAGCAGATGACAACCATGTACGATCGGCAGTTATACCAGAAGAGGCTTAAGAGAGCATTCAACAAGAAGGTTCGCTTGTGTGAATTCAAGGAGGGAGATCTGGTACTCAAGAAAATATTTCCATCACAGAAAGATGCCCGAGGGAAGTGGACTCCCAACTACGAAGGCCCATTTGTTGTGAAGACAGTCTTCTCAGGAGGTTCCTTAATCCTCACAACAATGGATGATGAACAACTTGCACATCCCGTAAACGCCGATGCAGTAAAAAATATTATGCCTAAATAAAACCCGCTAGGTCAAAAACCAGAAATGGTGACTTAGGCAATAATGGGTATCCCGGTGGATCTAAACCTATGAAGGAGACCCAGGCAAAAGTTAGGGATGAAAAAAAAATAAGAGCTCTCTAGGTCGAAAACCCGAAAGGGCGGCTTAGGAAAAAATGAGCGCCCCGGTGGATTGAAAACCCGAAAGGGCGGTCCTGGGAAAAGTTAGGGACAAAAGGCATTTGCCTGTATCAGATGGTGTTTACCAATACTGAAGAATCAGCAGAAGATCAATCCAATCGCTCTCGTCAGAAGCAAGGATCTGGGGTATCTTAGTTATTAAGGATTGTAATAGTTGTTGGATTCAATGTAAACCTTTCCTTATTGCCATTTTCACAATTGTAATACTCCATGGAGCTTTTTTCCATTTGCAAGCTACCATTCTTGAATAAAATACAAACTTTGCCTATCATTTGTTGTCATTTATATTTCTTCTACCTTTTTCTTGTTATGCAAAATTCCATTTATTTATTAATAAGGAATTTTGAAAACAGAAAGGTTTTTGAAAAGAAAATGTTTTGAAAACATCTTGATAAAACATAAAAATATCTTTGACATGTGGGAGGATAAAAAGGAAATCCTAGGTACCCACAAGAAGTCTCAAGGTTGGAAAGGCATTGTCATACCATTTGCAATTCCCCACTAAAGTTTAAAATAATAGCACTCTTGGATTGATCCATTGATAAAATATAATCATCAAGTTTGAGGATGCTTCCCCAGTGTCCATCCTATGGAACTTTTGTTTGAATTACGGATTCTGAGGATTCATTTCCCCGCAAAAGTCTCCCCACAAAATCATTGTCTCTCCAGGAGTCAGCACTTGCATACCATGATCATTCACATCATGTTCAAACATGCACATTTAGCATAACTTCTTATCTTGGGTTTGGTTATCACCAATTTGCTTTCCCCATGAAGTCCAATTATCACTATTGCTTTGTGATTGTTAAACCTATTCCCTTGGTCGTCACCATATGTCTTTTCCTCTGTTGTCACTGGCGTTCACCAGTCTGTTTGATCTTGAAATATTGTTTGTTACCAATATTTCTTTCCCCAGCAAGTCTTCTTAAGATCCAATTGTCATTGGTAGCTATTTTGGTTGTCACCAATATTCCATTGAAGTCTAGTTGTTACTAGCACCAATCCGTCGAAAGCTGGTCGTGGTACCTTTGCTCACGGTCTAAGCCCAATTGATTTGGCATGTATAGAAGAGTCTGTTTATCCTGTGCTTTCCTGATGGTTCCAGAAGATCATGTTTGAATTCTTCGCTTTACGGAATTTCCAGAAGATTGGATGTTTGAAAACTCCAATAACATGTGTTGTTAATCCTATGGTTATAAGGATCCTTTTTGGCTTGACAATCCTATTGTTATGAGGGTTCCTTCTTTGTCTATTGTATCTTATTGTTTTGAGGATTTCCTTTTTGTCGTTGATATCTTGTAAGAAGGTCTTACTCTTGTCAGATGTTCTCAGTAACACCCGGTCATGTCTGAACCTATTGATTAGTCACTTTGAATATCCATAGTGCTGTCTTTCTGTTATCCCCAGCGAGTCTTTACTCATTGTCATCTTGGTCTGCATTGTGCATTCAACATTCATCATAAATCATCATACTAGACTTTATTACATGTCAGCATTGTCCCTAGAATTGTCCGAGAGAGCAGTTTTTCCTGTAGCATGGCATGCCATTGCATCTAGGGGCAAAGTTTCCGGTTATTTCTATATTTAAATACCTTTCACTTTAATTCCATGAGGGTTGTCACTACTCATGCCATCCAGTAAAGTTATTTAAATAGGGGCAACTGTCATACCCCAAATTTTGACCCTATATTTCTTCATCATTCTAGGAGCATCATACATTACATTGCTAACCCTAACCTTATACAAGTTGTTTTATTTTGTTTCATCTGTGGATTAGGGGTTTGAATCAAGAGAATCAATAGGATCTTCACTTGATCAGTCAATGTCTTGGATTAATCATTAACCTACCAAGTGTGCATACACTCAAGAGGCCTCTCTCCATCAAAAATCAAGTGAAAATTGGTCTTGTTAGAAGTTCATTGAAGCTCAACTTCATCTGATCACAAATTAGGGTTTCCTCAGACAAAGTCAATTGTGCCTTTGACTTTTGATAAAAGCATGATCCCAAGTCTTGGGACATGATTCAAAATTCTCAAATACATCCTTGGAGTACATCCATGATGTTTACAAGACTCAAAAGTTCAATATCATTAAAGATCACACAATTAATTTCATCTGATACACAAGCTTTTAACTGAAAAGTCAACTCTTTGACTTTTGAGATTTTTGGTCAAAATGGAAAGTCCTCAAGCTAAATTTCATGAAAACATACTTAATCATTGAATTTGATCAAGGAAAATCAAGAATTTGGAGGTTTCTTGCAAAAGGGGTAAAGTGGAAGAAGTTGAATTTTTTCTAAGTATGGGAAAATCCCTAATTTGGTGCCAATTTTGAAAGGTTATAACTCTCAATCTAGACCACCATTTTTTGTGTTCCAAAGATTAAATTGAATCCCTTAAAACACGTGTAGCGTGCGATTTTTGTCGGTGACGCGACCACCTTACCGCAATGGTTGGAATTAGGTGCTACTTTCTGATTTCTTATTTATCCTATGAAACTGGAAAGGAAAGGGAAGATATCTAAAACTAACCTTTCACGCAAATGTTTTCTTTAACAAATGCTAAGAGATCAGGGGTCGGGGTCGGGTTATATAAAAGGAAGCTATTAACACCCAGTGTATATATGGTTATCCATAGGCCTTTTATTTGCATGTTTCTCTGTTAATTTAAAATGCTTTCTTGTATTTATCTACTGTGGCTTGGGAAAGTTTCTCCTTTGGGAGAATTGAGAGACTCTTTTTATGGTTTTCGAGTTTTCCGTTGTTTTTGGGAAGGAACTGAACCTAAAGTTTTTGATTTGTGTGCTCACTAAGATTTCACAATCTTATGCCTACGTATTCCCGTAAAAAGATCTGGGAAATCAGAGCAATCGTAGTTCCTCCTATTTCTATGGGAGGAAAATGTTTGGTGTCTTGTTTAAAGCCCAAGATTGAAGCTGTTTGAGTATTTGTGTCTTGTTTAAAGCCCAAGATTGAAGCTAAAGGGGTGACTGAGAGAGAATTTGTTATCTCTAAAGGGAGATATTTCATCTATTCATCACAAAAGTTGAGTAATTGGTTATAAGGGAAATTACTTTAACTGGGATATGTGAATCCAACAATGCCATAATTTCCTTTATAAGAGGTATGTCATGAAGGAAGAAAGCTTTAACTCAGTGTAGAGCAATGCCACTTTTTCCTTATGAATCTTTCATGCTAAGAGAGGGACATTGACTTGGATGTTTAGGAATCCAGAGGCTTGCCATTTACAGCTATTAGATGAAAGATGAATTTTTGCCAAGATAAAGGAAGGACTCCAGCTTGGATTTTGAATCAACAAGTGTGCCACTTACAACAGTTGTCTGGGAAAAGGTTTTGATTGCTTGTTTTGATGTGTGATGTATAGAGGAAATTTACTTCTACAGAGAGGACTCATGGTCTCATCTGAGGGGATATTGATTTTTGTGTGCCTTGATCATAGCCCAAGGTTGAAGTTGAAAGAGACTGAATCCACTGGGGAGGGTTTTATCTATCTTGTACAAAGCCCAAGATTGAGGCTGACTGACTCCACTGGGGGAAATTCTTATATGAAGCCTAAGAGGAGGCTATCTCTTACTGAGGATTTATGGAAATCCAAGAGCAGGTCCAAATGGTATTGGGGAATCCAAAGGTTTTACTCTTTCTGGGGATCAGGGAAGAGTTGAGATATCAGATGCCATGAGGCTCTGATTCTGTTGGGGATTTTTTTATGGTAAATTGACCCTAGCTGGGGAATTTAAAATTAAAGTCTGAGCTTTGTTAGGGGGTTAGGGGAGTTTAAAGTTGAATTTGAAAACCATAAAGGTTTTAACTCTGCTGGAGATTGGTATATTGATGAAATGATCAGGGTTTTTCCTGTGCTTTTAGGAAACTTGAGGGTTTCTTAGTGAGATCCAAGAGGAGATAAGACTTTCCAAGTCTACTTGAATGAAGCCCAAGAGGAGGATGAGGGTTTAAGGGATGAAGATCAACCCTAAAATGGTATGATGTTTTGGAATTCTAACTCT
The DNA here is from genome assembly GCA_022829125.1 of Lathyrus tuberosus. Lineage (NCBI taxonomy): Eukaryota > Viridiplantae > Streptophyta > Magnoliopsida > Fabales > Fabaceae > Lathyrus > Lathyrus tuberosus. Next base: position 25,073 of record JALAZF010000449.1, on the reverse strand, counting down.
CATGAGGATTGAACTAGTAGAGATGACTAATTTCTGTCCTATGCCTTTAGGAGGCCTTTGGGTCATTGTACTAAGCCCAAGAGGAGGCTCAGGAACTTCTAAGAAGCCCGTTGGTCCTTGTACTAAGCCCAAGAGGAGGATGGGGATGCTTTTAGGAAGCCTGTGGGTCCAAGCCTAAGAAAAGTTCAACAAAGGTTTCACCGAGAATTAATCCTTTCTTTGCTGAACAGTTCTAAGGTTTGAAGAAAATCAAAAGAGGTTTCACCGGGAATTAATCCTCTCTAGGGAAATGAATTTCTTGTATACATATATTTCTAAATTTGACAGTCTTGAGAAAAGTTTCACCGGGAATAATTCCTTTCTCTGTTCCATATTATATAAGCCCAAGAGGAAGCAAGACTGTATAAGGAATTTTCTATGTGGGAACTAGTTTTGACTATGTTGAAAGTAACCTCTGGTTTAACCTAAGCATAGACCTAACTGCTGGGGAAACTTTAAGCAAGATATGCACAAGTATATATACAGACAATTATATTGATAGATATATATATAAGAAATATGCATTGAAAAAGATGTAGGGACTTACCTTCTGAGAGGAAGCCCAAGCATATTGTGATCAGTTGTATTGATTACAGCTGTATTGCCTCTTTTAGGGTTTCAAGAAATTGAAGAAATTTTTGAGGAAACTTTGAATTTGAATTTGAATTAAAACAAGTTGTTTTGAAAAGAAAAGAAAGTTTTGGGGCTTATACAATGGCTGAGGCCCAGATGACTTATTTGAAAACATTGATCGTACTGCGACACCGAAAGACGTTGTGGGACTTATACTACAGTAGAGGCCCAAAAAATTGTTTTTTGTACAAAAAAGGTTTGGGTCTTACACTTTATTAGAGGCCCAAAAGTGTTTGTAAAGAAAGAATAATGGGGCTTATACTCAAGGAGAGGCCCAGATGATTTATTTGAAAAGGCGACGATCGCGCCGTGATTTTAAAAACCATAGAGGGACTTATACAATGACTGAGGCTCAAAATTATTTATGTACAAGAAGGAATGGGTCTTACACTCTAATAGAGGCCCAAAAGTTTATTTTTATACAAGAGATGGGGCTTATACCTCAAAGAGATGCCCAGATGAAAAACAGCGATCACACCGTTATTTTGAAAATCGTATCGGGACTTATACAATGATTGAGGCCCAAAAATGGTTTATTTACAAAGGGGATGGGTCTTACACTCTATTAGAGGCCCAAAAGTGTTTCAAATAAAGTTTGAAAAATCAAAATTAAGATAAAACCCTAATTTGAATTTAAAAATATAATTTTCAAAGGAAATTAAATAAAAAATGATATAAAATATCAAATATATTCAAAAACAAGTTGTCAACTTTGAAAAATATTTTGAAAAATCATGTTTAGTCACATGAAAGCTTGGAATCCAATTGACTTTGAAAATTCAAGGTGGAAATCTCATTTTAAAAATGTTTGAAAACAAATAAAATGAAATTAATTACAAAAATTCAAGCTATATTAAATAAATAATATAAATTTTATTTTTTTGTAGAATAAAATATTTCAAAATTTTTGTGAATTTCGAAAAAAAGAATCAATAAAAAATAATTAAAATTGAAGGAGAAGTTAATTTTGAGATTAATTAAGAAAATCATGAAAAATAAGAAAAATAGCAAAAAAGGAGAGGGAACCAAAAATGGTTTGGATTGGTGTTGAACCCACGCCCTCTAACCAAACAAACACACGCTGCTACCGCTGGGGTGGTGATACATTCGTGTATCAAAACCACCCCATATGCATATATGGGTGACCTAATTTCTAGGTCAGGCCAAGGCAAAAACCAGATTTTGGGGCATTTGCAAGAAAGTCATAACTTCTTCATTTCTCCATGAAAATGGATGAAATTAAGATGGATCCTGCCTAGAATTTCATGAGGAATCCAATGGTGGTCTCAGAATTTTCTAAAGATGCCTACATTTTAAAACCCGATAGTGGTTTCAAAATAGGCCAAAATTTGCAAGTTCTATGCTACCACTTCACACAGGCAATAATAGCATGGTAAGTTGGTTCAAACACAACACATATGATATGTATGACATGTTCATGATCAATGGACATCAAAGCAATGCATATTTTAAAGAGTTCAAGTTGTTATGAACTTACCTCTTGAAGCTCCTTGTGCTATCTTTCAAAATGCTTGTGCTAGAAGTAATCTAATGCCTTAGACACTCTTTATAGATCCCTTAGAAGCTTTTAGGATGATCAAAACCAGTTGGAAACCGCAGGAACAAGAACTGGCTCTTTCTTGCAAAAGTGGTAAAAGTGACCAAAATAGTAACTCACTCAAATGGTATTACAGTTGAGGGAAACTTGTTGGAATAGTTTAAGGATGATATTTGGAGAGTATTTGAAGTGTTGTTTGTCTTTGAAAGTGATTGGATCAAGACATGGCTTGAAAAATGCAGAAAAGTCAAAATTTGAGGTTTTGGGGGTTGACTTTCTGATTTTGGTGTTGTACAATAAGGATGAAGGTTTGAACACCTCCAATAGATGATTTATGATGTGTTTGGATAGTTATTTAAGTGGTTTTTGCCCTGGTTTCAAGAATCCCCATATTGCTCCATTGTGACTTGAAATTGAAGTAAGAGAGGGAGAGTGAGAAAACAAGGCTTTGGTATTGTTTTGGTGTGGTTTGAAACATCAGAAATGACCTCTATTTATAGTAGAGGAAGTTTGTTTTTGGAGGAATAGTGAATGGGGGTTGGTTCACTCTATTATCCAATGGATATGCCCATGTATCACTTGCTTAAATGCCAAGGTACCAAGTCTCCTCTTAGCCATTGACTTGAGTTGTTCTTGGTAGCTTTAGGTCTTCTGAATTTTGAGTCAAACTTGACTCAATTAAACTGGTAAGTCTTGGTTCATGATAGCTCTATGTTCCACATCAATGCCAAATGACAAAACTTGATTTTTGGATTTGCAAACTTGAATGATCACATGCCAAAGGATAGAATCCTTGCCTTAGGGTCTAAGTTTACAGGTTCTTCATGATTGACTGAGATTCTTATTGAATTTGGATGAGGATCAGTCTTGCATAGTCACCAAAATTGGAATAAAAAATCGTGTGCTACAAGTAATGCACAAAATCTGTCTTGGAAATCAGTTTGAGCAAGGCATGTTTCAATGCTTGTAGCTTCTTGCTCAAGTTGAATTAATCGGAGTTCTTGTTCTCTTTGGAAAACTTGTATATCCTACTTTAACCTTGGTGTTTAACTTTGGTCTTGGATCATTATAGATCATGGAGAAAAATGACCTCAAAGTTTGTGAAAATGCAAAACAGATTCTGTCCAAAATTTCACTAAGTGTTGGAAAAATGGTCATTTTCACATTTTTGTGATTTTGATCAATCCATAACTCAAAATCCATGAGGATTTGGAATCTGATGTAGTTGACAGTCATGAAGTATGTAATGAGAGCTTTCATTTGAGCTTTGGATGGAAGAAAAAGGTTGCTTGGATCACAAGTTATGGTCTTGCAAAGTTGGGTATAAATCACTTTTTTTCATGACTTAGTGAAATTTGAAGTTTCTTATGGTTGCCCCTTTTGCAAGTAACCCCAGTTTTCTTGATTTTTCTTGATGGATGATGATCCAAACCATAAGTTAACATTGTTTTTTACTTAGGGAAGCCTTGTTTGTCAAGAAATTAAAAAAGTCAAACTTGATTTTTGGCACAGTTGACCTTTTGTTAGATGAACTTCAAACTTTGTGATCCTCTATGAAATCAAATCCTTGACCTAATTCAAACCTAATGGATGGATTCCATAGGTGTTATATATTGTCTTGAATCGTGTCCCAGGGTTTGGGATCATGTCTTGGTCAAAAGTCAAAGGTACAGTTGACTTTTCATTAGAAAACCCTAATTGGTCCAGATGAATTTGAATCCTTGTACTGCTTATGAACCAAGTTCTTTGAATCAATCCAATATTTTAAATGGATCAATATAATGTATTGTAGGTCTTAAAAACACTTATTGAGGTCTTGGCTCATGCCTTGCTTCAAAAGTCAACTTAGGGGTGAATTAGGTCAGGAAACCCTAATTCTTGATTTTTGATGAATGCATCCCCTGAGGCTATTTTGACTCTATGATTGAATCAATGAGGTCCCTTTGAGCTTCTTGGATCATGTTTTGAAGTATTGGCTCATGCCCAGATGAAAATTTCTCTCTGGAGGCCTTGGTCGACCAAAACCCTAATTTGGTGACATTGATGATCTTGAGGCTTGATCAACTTGAGATGTTACATTTTCATGCTTGATTCTTGATGTGGGAGACCTCTTAAAGTTCATGGATGTTTGAGAGACTTGACAAGTTGAGAATCATGTCCATTCTTGATTGATCATTTGTCTGAGTGCTCTGACGGGGCTCAAAACCCTAATTCTTGATTGTAGTGAAGGCTCAACAATCTTTGAGAGGATTAATGAGGCATGAAGGTACATGCATATTGTGGTGATGATTTGAACAATGATGGGAAATCTTGTGGTTAAAATTTGGGGTATGACAACATGCTACAACTTTGTCAATTAGGGTTAATCTCCAAAAAGTGAAGGGATTTTGAGTTATGAAGCCATCAAGTTAGTAACAAACTTTCCACACTTAGAAAATTTTCAAGACAGTTTTGCTTCCAAAAAGTACCAAACTTTGGAGCCAGTTTTCACCATGATCCAATGAGAATCAAGAAATTCTTCAAGCATAAAAGTTGTAGAGCATGTTTGGGGCTTTTCAAAAAGTACAAGAACTCATCCATAACATTTTTGAGGTAGGAGTTTCGAAGAGGGAAAGTTGGCCCTCCATACTTGAAGCTTTGGTCATTTTCATGTCAAATGCAAGTTGCAAGAACAAACCAAATCTCCAAAATTCCTTTATTACAGGTCTTGAGACTTGCAAATCCATCCATAATCAGAAGGTTGTTCAAGCTTTAGAGGCATTACACATTGAATTAAGGCATTAACCAAGTGATTATGCCATTTTTGGAAGAAAGTTCACAATGCCATTTTAGAAAAGTGACTTTAATCACAAAGTCAACTTGTCTTGAGCTTCTAACTAGTTGCTTATGTAGAAACCTCTTCCTTTTCACAGAAGAAAAGCCTCTAAATCACTCAACAACTCTAAAGGAGTTGGAATTATGCATTGGAACTCAAAACTCAATGAATTTCCAAGTTACATTCCAACCAAACCATGGATTTTGCAAGTTACAATTCTGCAGCACATTGAGCCTCACTCTTTCCCTATAAATAAAGGTTCATTTCATGCTTCTAATACACAACAAAAACCAGAGAAAAGATCCCTCAAACCTCTCAAACTCAGCATCTTGCAAACCAAACCCTTCACTTGTGCCAAACAACCTCATTTTGCACAAACACAACCAGTTTTATTTTCAAACACCAAATCACCAAACCAACAGTTCAAACACACCACAAATCATCCCCTAGACCTGTCCAAATCACCACATTCATCAGAAACCACCAAGGTCAAAAAGTCAACTCTCAAAACCTCAAACTGTTGACTTTCTGCATCTTCTATACCAAAACCTGATTCTGACCAGTTTCAATCACTTTAATCATCCAAATACCTTCCATAAATCACCCCTAAGCTCCTCCAAACCTTATTTTGTATCTTTAACTTCATTTACTTGAAGTTCCATTTTGGTACTTTTCTCATTTTTGCAAGAAGGAAGGCATAGCTTGTTCCAGGTGTTTCCATTTGTTCCAAAGCATTCAGAAAGGTTTAAGGAGGTCAAAGGAAGCTTTCTATATCATTGAATCAAAGCTGTAACATCTTTGGAGGATTTTCAAGTTTTGCTTCAAGAGGTAAGTCACAACAATCTTGAACTCTTCAAACCATGCCATATCTTGATGAACATTGAACATAAATTTGTTTGTTATGATGTTTATGGTGTTTTTTGTCCATTAGTTGTTGCTCATCATGAATGTATATGACTGTACCATTGAAAATGCAAACTTTAGTTTCTTGAGGTTTTGGTATCGTGTTTTGATTTAGAAGCATAATTAGACAATTCTAATTGTACCACTGAATTCCTTGTTGAAAAATATGCAAGATTGGTTTTTGTTTCATTTGATTTCATGGAGTATTCAGAAAGATAGGGTAGTTTTTGCAAATTCAAAATGATGAAGATAATGAAGCTTCAGCCATGGCGCCTTGGTTGAGTTTTCAGGTCATGACTTGGCTAATATTTTATTGTGTGGGGGTGATACAACGGATGCATAACCACCCCAGTGGTTAATGGCCAGCGCGTATTGTGTGTTTGAGTGAAAGAACAGGGGTTCGAATCCCCCTTACCCCAGTTCTTTTTATTTCTTTTCATTTTGAGTAGGTTTTAAATATATATTTATGCTTCTATTGTTATATCACCTGCGTGCGATGGTTGGGTTGGTATTTGTTTTGAGTGGCAAGTTCAGTGGCCTAGGTTCAACACCCACCAAGGCCATTCCATTATTTTTTATCACTCATTTTTATTGTTTTTCTTCACAACTTGAAACCCTCATAACTTCTTCACCCCAAAAACCTTTTGACCTATTATTTTTGCTAAATGTTCATGAAGATGTCTACTTTCTGTTTGCAAAAAGAAATTTCCAAAAACATTTATTTTTCTTGCATTTTTGTGTGTTCAAATTAAGTAACTTTTTAGGGTTTTCTTAGGGTTTCTTTGGCATTCTTTGGTTGATTCCTTTGATTTCCTTTGTGTACATTGACTTGTATGAACCCCTTACACTTTGTATATACATTATGTGATGTTGTGAACTTGTGAATCTTTTATTTAACTTGAGCTTGATCCATTTTTGAGGCATGTTTACATGTTAAAGTATATGTTAAAACTTCAATCATACAATGAGTCTTACTTGTTCATTTTTCTCCTTAACATGTGATTTTCCTCCATGTTTATGTGAACCTTGATGTGCATATTTGCTTTGTGTGAATCATAACATGTTTAGTTGTTCTTAAATACTTGATTTTTGTCTTAAATGTGACTTTGTATACATGATTGCATGTCTAAACCTTTGTGATGTTTACCTCTTGTTTAAGACCGTATTTGAATTCATAACATGTATGTTTGGTTGTTACTTGTCCTAAACATGTTCAACTTGTATCCATGATTTTATTCAAGTAATGTCTTAACTTGTTCATATGACTAAATGATGTTTAAACTTTAACTTGTCATCTATATGAATTCTCACATGTCATCCTTTATGTGCTTGCATCCTCCATCCACACGTTATTGTCATGAACATGTTTCTTTACTCAAGTATGCTTTGGTTGTTACCTTTACTTGTCTTGAACATATTAAATTGTATTCATGATTAAGTGGTGTTTAACTTAAACTATGTTTCAAGATGCTTCCTTAGCTTGTACATGTCATGTTTGAACCTTGTCTTAATCCATTCATGTTGTTTGACCTTACTAATGTTTGATATCCATATACATGCTTTGTTAAACTCTTGAACCTTTACACATGTTAAGTGATGTTTTAACTTATACATGTTTACCTTGAATCTTGAATGTTACCATTTTAAGTAATGTTTTGACTTATACATGTTTTACTTTATATCATCCATTTTTAAGTGTTGTTATAACTTATACATCTCATAGTTGAACTTTGAATTGAATCCTTGTGTAAGTGTTGTCACACATGCCCTATTGAACCTTTGAATCTTACCATGATTAAGTGTTGTTACAACTTATCCATGCTTGCTTTGTATTCATGATTAAGTGTTGTTACAACTTATCCATGCTTGTCTTGTATTCAGGATTAAGTGGTGTTAGTAAACCCTAATGGATGATTGCCCTAATTATGTACTTAAACTTGTCATCCATGATACTTTAGTCTTGTTAGAACTATACCTCATGTATGTTTAAGTGTTGTAACATATTTGCTTACCTTGGTTGTCACCATGTGTAGCGAGCGAAACTGGACGTGTTTCTTAAGCACTGTCGCTCCTTGGGGGTTACTACAGGTCGATTCATTTTTTATCCTATTGTGAGCTGACTAAGGAAGGGAAATAGATGTCTCCAATTAACCCTGCTTGCATACTGAGTTTAAACAGTGGTCTGTTAGCGGGGAATGCAGACTAAGATGTTTTGACTTGTATACGGGATTTTGGGTTTTTGTTTAGTGTGCTCGCTAAGATTTTTCTTTCAATCTTATGCCTACGTATTCCCATTTTTCCGAAACAGGGAAATCAGAGCGATCGTAGTTCCTCCTATTCTACGGGAGGAAATGGTGTTTTGGTGTCTTGTTCAAAGCCCAAGACGTGAAGCTTAAAGGTGATCTATATCTTGTTCAAAGCCCAAGATGTGAAGCTAAAGGTAGTTTGTATCTTGTTCAAAGCCCAAGATGTGAAGCTAAAAGGGTTTGACTTTAGAGAGAATTTGTCATCTCTAAAGAGGGGTTTGCCTGTCATAACTGTTTATGAAGGAGAATTACTTTAACCGGGATATGTGAATCCGGCAATGCCATAATTTCCTTTATAGGGGATTTCCAACCTGAAGGAGAAGACTTTAACTTAGTGTAGAGTAATGCCATCTTTCCTTAGGAATTTCTCATGCTAAAGGAGGGACAATGGCATGGATGTAGATGATCTAGAGGCTTGCCGCTTACAGCGATTAGATGAAGGGGAAGGAGTTGTTGATGTTTGTGTACTGTGAACGAGGCACAACTTTGATGCTAAAAGGCTGATTGGATCAACAAGTGGTTTTCTTATACAAAGCCTAAGAGGAGGCTATTGGCCCAACAAGAGGGTGTTTTTTATGTGTCTCGTACGAAGCACGAGAAAGAGGCTAAAAGGGTTGTTTTATACTCAATAAGGGAGTGATTTGTGTCTTGTACAAAGCCCAAGACGGAGGCTAAAGGTGTTTGACTCAACAAGAGAGTCTTTTATCCTCAACGAGAGAGTGCTTTAGTATCTCGTACGAAGCCCGAGATGGAGGCTAAAGTGTTTATTCAATAAGAACCTTTTTGTATCTCGTACAAAGCCGAGATGGAGGCGAAAGAGGGTACTATTTCAGTTGAGTGACCAGTATATGGGTTCAAAGAGAAAATCAGTTCTTATATGAGTAACGCTGTACTCAGGGATTTTGATTCGAGGATCAGGGATATTTCCTTTTCTTTGAGGAAATGGGAAATCCAAAGGGTATTGAGATTGTCCGAGTCTACGGGGTTCCTTCCTATTCTTGAAGGGTGCTTGAGAATGTCTTTGAGACTCAAGGAAATTAGACTGTCCAAGTCTAGAGTTTCATCTTTTGTACTATGCTTTGAGAAACAGTAGTAGACTCTTGGAAAGACTGTTTTATTAAGATGACTGATTTCTGTTCCTATACCTTTAGGAGGTCGTCGGGATAATTTGTACGAAGCCCAAGAGGAGGCTGGAAACTTTTAAGAAGCCGAGGGACAATTTATACTAAGCCCAAGGGAGGCTATCATTCCCGGAGGAAGAAATCATTTATACGAAGCCTAAGAGGAGGCTGTGAATACTTCTAAGAAGCCGACGGGTCCTTGTATGATGCCCAAGAGGAGGCGGGGATGCTTTTAGGAAGCCTGTGGGTCCCCAAACCCCGAGAAGTTCAAGACAGGCTATTCGCAAAGAATAGATCAAGCCAGGAAAGTTCGAGAATTTGGAAGAAACTCAAGGGATACAATTCACGGAGAAGAGATCATCTCTGGGGAGTAGAGTTCCTTGACAATTCCTAAGGGTGCTTTTAAGAAGCCCGTGGGTCCCCAAACCCCGAGAAGTTCAAGACAGACTATTCACAAAGAATAAATCAAGCCAGGAAAGTTCGAGAATTTGGAAGAAACTCAAGGGATGCAATTCACGGAGAAGAGATTATCTCTGGGGAGTAGAGTTTCTTTGACAACTTCTATGAGTGACAGTCTGAGAAAGGGTTCAAAAAGAATCTGCCTTTCACATCTCCATATTGTTTAACCCCAAGAGGAGGGAAGACTGTGTCTGGTAATCCTATGGGGATCTAGTTTCGTCTATTTCTAAGAGTGATCAAAACGGCTTTACCTAGTGCTAGACGTAGTTGCTGGGGAAACTCTAAATATCTATACTATTATTACACAGTCGATATGAGTTTATGAAAGAAGACTTACAGCGAAACAGCCCTACAATACAGTTATATGTATATGAAAGCGGTAAATGAAAGCGGATAAACACTTACTCGGTTGTAGAGCTTCCATGCTGTTTGGTTAGTTGTTCAACAAAGAAAGATTGAAAACAACAGTATATTTCAAAATCAAAGGAGAAAGTGCTTTGAAAAAGAAAGATTTGGGGCTTACAGCTCAAGGAGAGGCCCAGGGTTTTATCAGTGATCGCACTGTTGAATTTGTACAGAGGGACTTATACAATAAGTGAGGCCCAAAAAATTGTTTGCCGTACAAAGGGATGGGTTTTACACTCTCTCAAGAGGCCCAAAATGTTTAAAGAAAAAGAGTGGGGCTTATAACACGAGGGTAGGCCCAGATGATTTTTCGTTTGAAATGGCGATCGCGCCGAGATTTTCTTTTAACGCAAAGGGGCTTATACAATATCTGAGGCCCGAAGTTGTTTTGTTTAAAAGGGGATTGGGTCTTACACTCTATTAGAGGCCCAAAGAGTTTTGAATGGGTCTCATAGCTCGAGGAGAGGCCCAATTGATTTTTTAAAAGGCGACGATCGTGCCGTTTACTTGTACAGAGGGACTTATACAATAAGTGAGGCCCAAAATTGTTTGTACAAGGGGGTTTGGGTCTTACACTCTCTCAAGAGGCCCAAAGAGTTTTGAAAATGATTTATGAGGGTTGAATTAATCAAAAACCCTAATTTGTTTTCAAAATGTGTTTTAATTGAATAAAATATTCAATTAAAATGATCAAAATTGTTTAACATGTGGAAATCAAATTGTGATCTTGGATTAATGCTTCATAAATCAAGTTTTGCCCTACAAAATGATTAGAAATCATTAAAATTTGCAAAATCAATAAAGAAAAAATATTTTAAATGTCAAAAACAATTAAAACATTAATTTTTTGCAAAAATATCAATTATATGGAATAAATAATATTTTTGGGATTTTTTGGGAAAATAAAATATTTTAACATTTTTGTGAATTATGAAAAAAATGAATCAACTCAAAATCATTAAAACTCAGAGAGAAATTAATTTTTGAATCAATTAAATAAAATCACAAAATTCAAATATTTGAATTTTCAAAAAGGGCGCCAAGAACACCCCAAGAACACGCGCGTGTTCTGGGTTTTGCCCAGATTTGCATTTTCTCTCCAATCTCACTGAATACTTGATTATATCATGCAATCCACATACCAATCTGCTCGTCTCAACCTCACGATCATGTCTATGGTATTTAATTTCATTTATATTAAACATGGAATAAAAAATCAAGACAAAACCTCAAGAACCATAATTTCTGCATGAAGGCTGATAATTTTGATACACGATTCAAACAAAGCAATTAATTGAGGGGAAACATTCCATGCATGATTATGAACATTTGGCAAAAGTATTGTGCGAGGAAATATGCATAGATTGAGAGATGACCAAGTTTAGGCTTACCTCTAGGTCGTGGCAGCAAGTTCAAAGTGATTTCTGAGCTGGAGGTGTTACAGATGAGTTGTGATGATCTGAACAGCTTCCCTACACCCTATGGAGTGTGTTTGAATGCTTGGACTTGATGGAAATTGGCTGGATCACTTCATGGCATCTCAACTGCAACTTGGTTAAAACCTTGAGCAATTGACTGGTGATTCTGAGAAATCAGTGTTCCAGATGTTGTTTAAGTGTTTGATCAGCTCACATATGATGTATGTGAGGTGTGTGTGTGATTGGTTTGAGTGGAATTGCTCTCTACTGAAAAACTCGATAGTGACTTGCTAAGAAAGGCATTTTTGAGACTGAGAAGTGGATTTTGAGAAAGGCAAGTGTTGTAGGCCTTTGGTGTACTTAAACTGATCACAATTGAGCTCTATTTATAGTAGAGCAAGTTTGTTTTGCAAGGAATAGTGAATGGCAACTGCTGAGTAGGGTTAGCCAATGTTGGCAAATGAAAATCCAAGTCTCCTCTAGCCATTGACTAGAGGTTAGGGCACAGGCTGCTGGTCCCCTTGGTCTTGGATAAGTCTTGACTGAATTCAGTTGCTAATAGCTCAGTCCATGCCACCTTGGTGCTTCCATTGAATGTTCCAATCCAAAATTGGAGTCTTGTCCCTATTTTAGGCAATTCTAGGTTTGGCATGCTATTTCTTGTTCCAAGGACTTTGGAGGCTTGGCTCAGTGATTGTCCCCTTTAGATTCAATCCTCAGATGTGTCCAAAGTGATGACAAGGCTTGGAATTGGCTGATTTTGGCAAATCGACCAAAAGTGCAAAAATCTGCCTTGCCTTGGCAGATTTCAGCAAGGCATCTTGCCACTACCATATCTCAAAGCTCAAATTGAATTTGGTGATGTTCTTGGCCATTTTGGAAAGCCCTTATATGATACAACAACTGTCTGATCATATTTGGTTTTGATACCTTTTGGATCCAAGTGAAAAATCCCCCTACATTTGGAAAAAGGTAAGGCAGATTTTGACCTAGTGAAATTTTCACTAAGTGTTGGAACAAAGTGACTTTTCTTGATTTTGATCACTCCATAACTCAAAATCCATGAGGAATTTGGACATAAATCAGTATGAAGCTTTTGTAGAGGGCAGTGAGATCTACAAATCAAGCTTTGGATGGGGAAAAATGGCTTTGTGGTTTAGGAGTTATGATCCTCCAAAGTTGGTACCTTTGTCACTTTATTTCATAACTTAGAAAATTTTCTAAGTTTTTATGGTTACCCCTTTTACAAGTTATCCAACTTTCTTTGATTTTTCTTGATGAATGATGATTCAAATCATACATTAACATCATTTTAGGGTTAAAAATCCATTTTTGTGAAAAATCTCAAAAAGTCAAAGTTGACTTTTGTGCACAATTGACTTTTTGTTAGATGAATTCCAAACTGTGCGATCCTTTGGGAAATCATGTCCTTGACCTAAATCAAACTTGATGGACATGTTCCATGGGTGTTATAGGGTATATTGAATCATGTCCTAGGGTTTGGGAGCATGTCCTGGTCAAATGTCAAAGCTACAGTTGACTTTTCTCGCAAAACCCTAACTGTGGTTCAGCTGAAATTGAAACTTGTTGCTCAAGCCTCTTGGATCAATCCATTATTACAAATGGATCAATATGGTATATTAGAGACCCTCAAATCATGTCTTGAGGTCTTGGTTCATGATTTGTCCCAAAAGTCAAGTTAGGGGTGAATTAGGTCAAGAAACCCTAATTCCTGATTTTTGATGTATGCATCCCTTGAGGCCAAATTGACTTGATGATTGGGTCCATGAGGTTCCATGGAGTATATTAGGATATGCTTTGAAGCATTGGCTCATGCCCAGAGGACAATTTCCATCTGGAGGCCCTGGTCGACCAAACCCTAATTTGGTGGCACTAGCGATCTTGAAGCTTGATCCACCTAGAAGGGAGCAACCTTGTGCTTAATCCTTGAAGTGGGACTCCTCTTGATCCATTGTGGATGTTTGAGAGGTTAGACAAGTTGAAGATCATGTCATTCCTTGATTGATCCTTTTTCTAAGCACTCAGAGAGGGCTTGAAACCCTAATTTTGATTGTGGTGAATGCTCAACAATTCCTTGAGGAGATTGATGAGGCATAAAGGTACATCCATATTATGATGATGATTTGCACAATGGTGGGAAATCTTAGTGGTCAAAATTTGGGGTATGACACCATGTTTATTTATAACTTCATTAAACTTTGAATGTGCTTTGGTTGTTACCTTGACCTTTTGTGACTTTGTCACGTCCTTACTTTTGATGTTGTCACATCTACTTTTATGCTTTTGTTGTAACCATATGCTTTAACTTTGATTACTCATAATTAACATCATGTTTGAATGTTACTTTGAATACTCACAATTGATATCATGTTTGAATATCATACTTATTCATCTCATCCATTTGTCCATACTTGCTTTCAACTTTGTCGAGTTATTCCCCAAGTGATGCTAGCTTGTTTAGCTTTCATCTTCCTTTGTTGCCTTTTGTTCCCAAATCCAAGGGAAAGAATACTTCATTGACTCAATGTCATAGGTAGTTTAGCAACACGCAAATTCCCTCTTGATCGTGTTAGCGTCATTAAGTCTTACAACTTAGACTTAGGGTAAAATTTACAACTCTTTTGACCTTTTTAAGTCATGTAAGTGTTAAAGTTATAACACTTACCTCCCTCTTTGAACCTTGATCATAATCAAAGTGTTCATTCATCCTTAGTTAGGTGAACTACAAATGCTCTGATTCCATCCTTGTAAGGATATGTAGGCACAAGACCGCGAAGTTTTGGCGAGCATACTTAGCAATAAACCCTTAGGTTCCTATCCTCACCAATAAAACACAAAAACATCCCAAAGAAAATAGCAAACAATAACACAAATACTAGCAAGAGGTTTCTATAGAGTAGTATAGATGCTTAGGATGCTAACACCTTCCCTAGGTATAACCAACCCCTGAACCTTACAATCTCTTAGAATTTGTTGATACATTGTAACTTAGGGCTTTATACGATCTTTTCCCTTTCCCTTGGATAAAATACAGTTCGGTGGTGAATATTTAAATATTTGTGATTCAAGTTAATCAATAGCTTGATATCTGATTCTCACTGCAACACTTGGTAACAGAGACAATCTCTTGTTCCTCTTTCTCGCTTTCCAAGCTTTGACTGCAACAATTGAAATGACATTCTCCATGTCATTGAAAAATTGCTTTTCTTGAGAAACGCATGCAACCAAAAAACATTTTCAGGCCTCCTAAACTGTATTTGCTATAACTCTTCAATAATACAAATTCCTAAAACACCCCTGACAAGAAGGTGACCAATAACAATGACCTTGTCCTGCTGACCAAAAAGAATTCCTTGACTATCCTGATTGTAATCGGCTTGTCACAGTACAATGTCACGACATCCTGTTTAACATTGTATTCTTTTAGCATTCAATTCAAGTTGGAGTAACACGTTCCTCAGCAATATACTCAAACTAAAAAATAGATTATACTCTTGCTGTTCCAAAAGACAAGATTGTTTCTCAAGAAGAAACATTCTTAACAAACAGGGGCACACACAGTAGAAACATGATATAATCCACATAAGAACACCACACAGTGGTAACAAAAAGAGTCTCCCATAGCTTAAAAATTCAGCAAAGTGCAGCTGAACAGCCAAACATAATGTCAAGACATCTAGTCTGACATCACATATCAACTAGAACAACAACTCCTCCTGAAGTTCATACCCCACTGCAGAGAAAAATAAATTCTTCCAGACACCAAACATCATTGTTCTCAAGGACATACCCATGCAATCATGAACTGTCCCAGTTCACATATCAGAGGCACATGCACAACAGAAGAAAAGTAAGCCTAAAAACATATAAGAGAAACCAGAGTTCTCTAAAACACTTCAGGAAGGCAAGATGTCATGCATATTTGGTTTGACATCATGCACACAACCCACATCAGAGAAGTAATTTTCTTCTTAAGTACCAACAAGTAGAAAGATGTCAGAATATGGCACCTCAGCACCACCAAAGATCACATAGAAATATAGAGATCATTTTCATGCTTCATAGCATCACAATAGAAAACCCAGAGAAGCCATGGTACTCCATAACACCAGGCCAATAGATATGTCATCCTCCACTACACATCAACTCCTTTCTTTCAGTACTGTCAAAGCCACTATCACCCCTAGACTTGGCCACAAAATCCACAAGATTAGCTCCCATGTATAATCTACTTCATTTTATGGAGATTTAATCTGCTGTGACGGTGTTCCAGCATCTGCTTGGACATCAGTCCCTTTCACAATGATTGAGCCATTAATTTTAGTTATGGAGTTAACATTTGTAGGTTCTGCTATCACCATAGCAACCCAGGAACATCTCTTTGCATGAATTACTTGAGAGCCACAATTTAACACAACAGTAAAGGAACAAATTGCAAAAGAAGATTAGAGACGCTCAAGGAAGACTTCTCAGAGAGAAATAAACTCTCACACACAACAAGAACCAAAAGAGCTTCTACACAAAAGCACAATGTCAAGACAACCTGTCTGACAACACATAACCAGCATAAACCCTTATGCAAACAAGAAGAAGTTCCCTCTAACAAGCAACATATGAGTTGATCATATTACCAGAGTGCTAACTAAGCATATCACCTATATCAGACTCTTCCACATCAGTCTGCTCCTCCTTTCCACTTCGTTCCTTTATCCACTAAGACTCCACCTTGCACTGGCCTCATAAGAATTATGGGAGGAAGGTCTATAACATCTGCAGAAGTCTGATGATGCATCATTTGGGACATCACTACCCATCTTACTTGGACATTAAGCATGAGCATGTAGTTCCTTGGGTACAAAAAAGCAACTAACTTTGAACTCAACTTCTTCCTCAGAGCTTCATAAATCTCATTAGGACCAAGTATACTTCCTTTCAATAGGACCTTGATCAAGAAAGAGAACATCAGGACTGGAAATTCCAGTTCTCAAACCCCTTGAGTTTCATATTCTTAGAGCTATAACCACAGTTTAGTTAGCTATAGGCTGAGATGAGCCTTTGAGACAACCCTTCAAGTTAAAGAAAAAATGCCTGATATGACCCACTTAACCCTCTAAGAGATACATCTCAAGAGCAAGTTCATGCCTTTAGCATGAATATTCTGATGTTCAACACAATGTCGAGACATTTTGATGACATCATTGACTCAACTTGCCTCTTGATGGAAAACAAAGGTTTTTGACATCTGAGTTCTAATTTGCTTGATATATCCTTAAGAACCCCCTATCCCTTTTAGGCTCCCAGTCAACTCCACAAATAGAATAACTAAAAAAATAGAATAATTGTTCACATCCTCACAGACTTGGTCATGATATCAAGATTGGGGGTCAAGAGAGTCACCTCATGCTGCAGGTGATAGACAACCATTCTTTCCTTATAGACATAAGATAAGAAACAATTAACTTTTATATTTATTCTTTATTCTTGATGCACAAACCTTGAAGAAGCAATCGGCTCAATATGCATTGATTCTCCAATACAGGGACTACATCAGAAGCCCATTGATCCGCTGTCGCGCATAGATAAAAAACGAGTATTTTTGAAAAAGTAGTAAAGGGAAGCGACACTCGGATGTCGTATCGCAAGGATTCTTGTATTATTTAAACCAACTAAAGCAAAGGTTTATGGGGGGTTTTAAGTTTCAAATTATAAAATAAGAGAAAAAGTGATTAAAATAAGTTATTATCAATTAAGCTAAAACAGCTAATCCTACTGATCCAGATTCTGACTTATCATCAGTTAATATAACACCAATCCCTAAGCGGCTTCGATCCTATTCAATTATGAGATCAATTAGACAAGTGCTTATCAAAATAAAATGAATTATGTTCCTGTTTACTGAATTAAGCAAACTGTTAAGAATATGATGAGTTAACGAATTAAGCAAACCATAACACGCAATTAAATTTAGAAACATGCATACAATCAAATTTAATCAATTACATCCTATGAACAACAATCGAATTAAGCAAAAAATTGCAATCAAATTAAGCAAATGACTTCATAGAAGAGAATTGAACAGAAATCGAATTAAATTGGTATTAGAATAACCTTAAAGCGATGGAACCCGTAAGCAGCAGGCTTTGCCTTCAGAAATTAGTTCTCCATTAAAATCGTAAAAAGCAAAGTAAAATCATGAAAAGAAGGTAATGAACAGTAGCACGACTGCTACTAGGTATAGGGAAGCATAAAAAAATCCGGTTCTAACCCAACTGGGTTGAAAAACATAAAAAACCCGGCCCAAAACTAAATATTCCTAAAGGCAGAATTCTGGTCCTGACTTCAATGAATTATTTGACCCTCTTTCACTCTGAATCATCTCTTTCCTTCAACATGACACTTGTATCTCTATGTCTTAACTTTCCAACACCTAGTAGAACGCGTCAATCTGATTCTCGTAGCTCAAGTTATGATCTGAATAGTAGACATGTATCAAATAACCGCTAAAGCTAAAAATAAGCTACAAAAATAGATTAAAGGCAAACAAAGACTTAATTCTAAAAACACATTAAAAAAGTAAAATAAACAAAACAAAGTAGGGAAATGCCTAAGTACAAACATAAGAGAATGTGCATTAAAATGCACTGATCAAATTCCCCCACACTTGAACTTTTGCACTCCGAGCAAAATATTATCAAGACTCATGAAAAAAATAGCATTCGAATACTCATTCTAGGCTACAAACTCTTCTTCGGCCAAGATTGCATCAATATGTACTAATTTTGCACACTAAAGATATCGTAAGAACACAAATCCGCAATTGTGCAGTCATAAACCTCTCTCCTATACAAACCAAACCGAATCATGTTATTATGCTTAAGTCTAACTTACTCATCCTCCTTTTTGCTCTCTTTCATGCTAATGCAATCACATTAAGCCCGTTATCTATTCACACATATGGTAAATAAGCCTGTTAGTGACTATGATCCATATCTTGTCAACAATTAAAAATTATCCACTTTAGCAACAACAATATTGTTTTTTCTTTTTTTTTGAAGGTTTCACAACCGTTAGCCTAAGTGACCGGGTGAGGGTCGCCTAACTTAAAAGGCGGATTCCTATTTAGATTTCTTATTAAGCACGAGATCATTCACTTATTTGCATCAGCTTAATTACTTAGTGTGTGATTTCTAGATGGTGTTGACTGCTAGATAAACTACTTAAGAGCTATTAAAGGATGAGAACTCAAGGCTATGTCATAACAAATATTTAAATCAATTTCTATATTTGGGAGACTTAAGGTGTTAAAACAGTACCAATCTTATGAATTTTTCCCAAGTTTCCATAATCTAACCTCAAATTAATCTATAACCTAAAAATTTCAAAAGATGCATTGTGTTTCTAAGTAAATTTTTATTTTATTTTATTTTTTTATTTAAGAAAAAAACCAAAACAAAAGAAAATTGAAAACAAAATAAATAAATGGTTCCCTTCCCCACACTTACAACATACATTGTCCTCAATGAAAGAATATAAATATAAAATAAGAGTGAGAGAAAGGAAAAAACACGCCCGAGAAGTCAAGGCGGATATATGCTCACATAAGCAGCCTTTCCCAAAGACAGCTCTTCTACAGTCTCTTCTTCCAAAGAGGAAATCTCATACAGTAGCTTTAGGTAGCATCCATTGACCTTAAAATATTTATTAGTGCCTTCGCCTTTTATTCCAAGATCAAAGAAGAATCTTCGATAAGTAAAAGTGTCGAATGGGCACGTGAACATGATCTCATTTTCCACAACATCAGAGATCAAAGGATTAAGGGGTTGTCTCACTCGGATGCCGTATCGCGGGGATTCTTGTATTATTTCAACCAACTAAAGAAAAGGTTTATGGGAGTTTTAAGTTTCGATTTATAAAATAAGAGAAAAGTGATTAAAATAAGTTATTATCAATTAAGCTAAAATAGCTAAGCCTACTGTTCCGGATTCCGACTTATCATCGGCAAATATAACACCAATCCCTAAGCGGCTTCGATCCTATTCGATTATGTGATCAATTAGACAAGCGCTTATCAAAATCAAATGAATTATGTTCCTGTTTACCGAATTAAGCAAACGGTTAAGAATATGACGAGTTAACGAATTAAGCAAACGATAACACACAATTAAATTTAGGAACATGCATACAATCGAATTTAATCAATTATATCCTATGAACAACAATCGAATTAAGAAAACAATTGGAATCAAATTAAGCAAATGACTTCATAGAAAAGAAATTAATAGAAATCGAATTAAATTGGTATTAGAATAACCTCAAAGCGATGGAACCCGTAAGCATCAGGATTTGCCTTCGGGAATTAGTTCTCCATTACAATCGTAAAAAGGAAAGTAAAATTGTGAAAAGAAGGTTATGAACAGTAGCACGGATGCTACTAGGTATAGGGAAGCATCACAAAATCCGGTTCTAACCCAACTAGGTCGAAAAACATAAAAAACCCGCCCCAAAACTAAATATTCCTAAAGGCAGAATTCGGGTCCTAACTTCTACGAATTATTTGACCCTCTTTCACTCCGAACCAGCTCTTTCCTTCAACATGAAAGTTGTAGCTCTCTGTCTTAGATTTCCAACGCCTAGTAGAACACATCAATCCGATTCTTGTAGCTTAAGTTATGATCCGAACAGCGGACAGGTATCATATAACCGCTAAAGCTGAAAATAAACTACGACGAAAATAGATTAAAGGCAAACAAATACTTAATTCTAAAAACACAATAAAACACTAAAATAAACATAATAAAGTAGGGAAATACCTAAGTACAAACATAAGAGAATGTGCATTAAAATGCACTGATCACTCATCTTCTAGAGAAGGTATTAACAACCTTCAAATACACGACACTGAGTGCCTATATTTAGAACATCCTTGTTTTTGCAAGTGTCATGATAGATGCGCTTCACATATGGTCTTGGTCTTCTATCTATTTTCCTCAGATCCTGATTGAAATGTCTCCCAAGAACATGATAATACTGAACAACCCTTCATCAGACACAAGGTCACAAGCTCCTACAAAGATGGTGATAGACACTATACTTTTGTCCTTTATTCAAATATGTCATTTTAAAGACAACATAAAAAAATGACCCACAAGGTCCAATTGTGCTGATGATGTCTAGGTCTTCTCCTACACCTACAATCACATTGAAGACAGATCTCTTGAGAGAGACCTCAGAATCTTGCTGATCAGATGCGCCTTTGTAAGAGGTCTTGGGAAATTCCCAAGAACTTTGGCCACCCCAAACTAAACA
Source organism: Lathyrus tuberosus (assembly GCA_022829125.1). Lineage (NCBI taxonomy): Eukaryota > Viridiplantae > Streptophyta > Magnoliopsida > Fabales > Fabaceae > Lathyrus > Lathyrus tuberosus. The sequence goes on along the minus strand of JALAZF010000449.1, from coordinate 4,089 downwards.
CATTTTTATCAACTCTATAGGATATATAGTCTTTAAGAGCAACAAGAGCCAACCCCATACTCTTCCGTACCAGGAAGACACCACACACACCCTTTGGTGATAGATTTTCAAGAGATGTTGTCAATTGATCTCAAGAAAGCTACCAATCTAGCCTTCCAATGATCATGCAGTACCAAAAAAGAAATCTCCCTGAAGCTCACCCAAAAAAAACTTACTAGGGTGCCAGCTCTGATGCCAATTGAAATTCTGGCACTCTAACACATGTTAATACTGATGTCCTCACATCAGAATATAATTTCAAGACAGATTTTACAACATCTTCTGTCTGACAGAACAAATAAATCATACTAAAAATAAATTGTAGAAAGATAAAGAACACAGTCAATTGGTAACCCGGTTTGGTGCAACATCACCTACATCTGGGAGCATCTAAGCCAGGAAGGAAATTCACTATGATAGCATTAGTTCAAAGCTAAACTCCCCCGTTTACAACTTCTCGCCTAATCACTACCTTGTGCAACCTCTACCTAGAAACCCTCTAGATATGAGATCCCCCTCTCACTTCCTATCAATCAAAAACCAGTGGGAATTCAACAACAACCCCAAAATAGATGAACACTCTTCCAAGAAAAATACTTAGTTTTGCGTAAAAGCTTTAAACTAAGGACATACACTCTTGCTTAAAAGCTCATGAGTGAACAATAAACAACATACAATCACTCAACCTCAATGTATCAAAAGATACATGGGTGACTTACAAAGTCACACAAAAGAGACTCTCAAAATCTAAGACACTAAAACTTCCCCTTATTTTTACAAAAGTGAAAGCCGTAAACACATTAGGTTTAGGTTGCTCTTTAAATACTCCTCAGCAATCCATGGGCTTCGAAATCTTCAACCAAATATTGCTTGATCCACATGTTGAGGACTACATCAATTATGCAGAAAAATCTCCTTAAATCTTGGAACAAATCATTAAATTGCCTCAACATCCAATTTTAGAAACTTTTGAACAGTTGGAGATCAAATCAAATGTTCCAGATTAAATCTTCTTGACCTGCGAAAATAAGTGAGGTATGTCCAAACAAAATCTCACAAAATTAAATCAAATATGTCAAGAATAAAACTACAGCCTGTATTGATGTTCTGGTACAACACGTCACATCATCTGTCAGAACATCTGTCTTTAATGTTGATAGACCAACAAGATAGAACATTTCACACAATATCTTGTTGTGAACCATGTTTTAGCAAAATTGATGCCAATCCTAAAATCATGGATCTAACAAAGTTAATTAAGTTTGAAAAAGACTTGATGTTGATCAAGTGTTTGATTCGTATTTTTTTTGAAATCGATTTGAAAAGGTTTTTGATTTGATGGTGAATTGATGAAATATTTTTGAAAATTACTCGATGTTGATAAAACATTTTTTATTTTAAAAGATTTATTTTAATGGTTTTTTTCCTTATTTACTTAATTAATTAGTGCAATTAAATTAAATTAAATTAATAAACAAAATAAATAAATAATGTGGGGTGTGAACATGCAAATGGTGGTGTAAAAATAAAACAAAAATGCGCTTAAGACATTAAACAACATAAAAACTAAAAAACAAATAGAGAAGGGGGGATGCAAACCACAACCAAAGGTTCAAGGCTTAAAGCCCAAAGAATGAGGCCCAACCTCCACAAGTCTCACACCAGCAGAGGGTTTGAGACTCAAAAAGAGATGTGTGGTCAACAATAGTCCTGGGTCCAAATTTGAAAACCCAGTTGCAAACCAAACAAACAGACAGAAAAAAACTCGCAGCCATTAGATCAAGATCTAATGGTTAAAATCCAAGCCAATATGGTGCGTTGATGGGATCTAAAGTCTGATAAACAGAGGCACACCATGGGGGCTTCCATAGAGGAGTCCCTTGATCTACCATTCAATGGGCTACAACGTGCCACATGGCCTAATCAGGAGAGGGAGGAGAGCGGGTATTTAAGTGGAAAGTCAAGTTGACTATCTCATTTGGTGAGAATCTCTCTCTCTATCTATCTATCTATCTATCTCTCTCTTCTAACACTTTTCACACGTTTTATCCAAGAAATAAGATCAAATTCCCATTTTTTTAAGAACACGATGAATTTCTTCAAGAACACCAAGAATGTTCTTGAAGAGTTATTTTTCCCAGAAATGCCCAAAACCTTTCAAATCCGAATTTTTTTAACACCAAATCACCCCTTTAAATCATCTCTTGAATACAAATACAAGCTCAGATTTTGTATATTAACACAAAAATGCAGCAAAACAAGTGATCCGAACCAAAACCATAAACCCCAAAATCTCAAAATTAAGCATTAAGCGTTCGATTCTACACAATTTCAAGCACGCATTACATGATTCAACACAATTCCAACACGAAAAAAAGGGTAAAGAGGCCACCAATCCGATCATTCCTATATGTGAAGACCAAGGTATGCTCGTGCTCCTTTTAGCTCTTTTCTTTTTTGCTTTTTTGTCTTTTACTTCCCTCTACTTCATCTTTCTTCTTCTACTTCTGAATGCCTTTCTGTTTTCTTCTTTGTTGCATTGCTATTGAGATATTGTGATGGATAGGGAGCAAAGGCTGGAGCTTAACCTTATTAGAGCTTCTATGTGAAGCTTTAATGACTTATAGGAGACGAGTTTTAATGTAAAGGTTTTAAAGATTGTTGCGATTTGGAGCTTTGAGGGAAAACGTGGCTCTGAATTTTCAGATTCAATTTGTGGCTCCTTATTGAGTGACTTTTATTTGGGTTTTATTGATAGAATTAGGGATTGATTTAAGTGTGTGAAAATGTTGTAAGTGTGTGAGTTTTCTTGAGTGAATTGGTGTAACGGGCTGCTCATTTCGTGGGATCTTTGGGAGTTGAGGAGTGTGGAGTGTGATGATTGTGTGAGCTGTTATGGATATATATATATATATATATATATATATATATATATATATATATATATAGGGAAGGGGATCATTTGACACCGGTGTCAAAATATTAACTTTGACACCCAAATCTTACCCCTTTATTATTATCCATTCAATGGCTAAGATATATTCACTTAAAACTAACACATGAGTGTTTTAAGGGAATTTATCTTAGCCATTGAATGGATAATAATAAAGGGGTAGGATTTGGTGTCAAAGTTAATATTTTGACACCGGTGTCAAATGATCCCCTCATATATATATATATATATATATATATATATATATATATATATATGGGAAATGCTAACATACACCTAAAATTGGTGGGCCCCACACAAAAATACACTACAACTATTTTTTTTCTTCATCCTTTTTAATGTGGGTCCCACCCAAAATTGGTGGGCCCCACACAAAAATACACTAAGGGTGTATGTTGCTAATGCACACCTACATGGGTGTGCATTAGCATAACGAGAGAGAGGAGAGAGAGAGAGAGAGAGAGAGGAGAGAGAGAGAGAGAGGAGAGAGAGAGAGAGAGAGAGAGAGGAGAGAGAGAGAGAGAGAGAGAGAGGAGGAGAGAGAGAGAGAGAGAGAGAGAGAGAGGAGAGAGAGAGAGGAGAGAGAGAGAGAGAGAGAGGAGAGAGAGGAGGAGAGAGAGAGGAGAGAGAGAGAGAGAGAGGGAGAGGAGAGAGAGGAGGAGAGAGGAGAGGAGGAGGAGAGAGAGATTTACTTGTAATTTTTATGTTTTTTTTTCTTTGTAGCTTGTAATAAACATTGAGTTGGAATAAAGTGCCAACCTTAATTCAATTTGTTTCTTATTCTTTCACTCAATTCAAGTTCAAATTTCATTACTTGTACTTTAACTTTATGTAAAAATAACTTGAATGAATGAAATGATTTGATGGTGAGAAATTGGATTATTTATGCTGTTAGTGTGTGATGAACGTGTAATTAGATGTATGTCAATGAATTGAAACATATGATGATGGATTGAAATGATGAATTGAAGTGTAATTGTTGAATTTGAATGATGGTGGATGAATGTGGATTGAAGTGTGAATGTTGAATGTATGAAAAATGAAAAATATGGTGAATGTATGACAAGAATGAGAATAATTTTTGTTCACTTCATTTC